>OU343057.1:6962231-8162231 GCA_910593695.2 Ocypus olens | reverse complement strand
TTTGTTCCTTTAAATCCCAAAATACGTCAAAATTAATTGACTTTGAAGGCGTTTGAAGAATATATAAAAATATTTATCTATTTTTTTTATTTCGGTGCCGACATAAAAAATCGATTTTTGGTGTTTAAATTTCAAGGCGTTATTAACATTAGCATAGTTTTAATTTTTAAATCATGAAATACGATATTGATTTTAAGAATTTTTGAACCTAATATACAAATAAGTTTCTAAAGAAAATTTTTGGATTTCCATCCGGACATGAAAATCGATTTTTGGTGTTAGAAATTCAAATAGCAGTTAGCATTAACCGCATTTCATCCTTTAAATCCTAACATAGTCAATTCAGAATTTCTTGACTTTGAGGATGTTTGAAGAAGAGAAGATTTTTGTTGGTTTTTGAGGCTGTTTGAAGATGATATAAAAATAATTTTATACTGAACATTTTTGTATTTTGATAAGTACACGAAAATCTATTTTTGGTGTTAAAAATTCAAGTCGCATTTAATGTTAACCATTTTCATTTTTCAGATTCGATTGATTTTCAGAAGAAGAAATACAAATAATTTTCTACAGAAATCATTTTTGGATATCGATGCGGACAAGAGAATGGATTTTTGGTGTTAATTCAAGGCTTATTTGACATCGTTTAAATCCTAAAATACATTAAAATTGATTGGCTTTGAGAATGTTTAAAGATATAAAAATAATTTTCTAAGTAAAATTTTTGGATTTCGATGCGGACATAAGAGTTAATATTTGGTGTTAAAAATTTAAGGCGCAATTGACATTTGCCAAATTTCATCTTTTAAATCCTAAAATACGTCAATTCAAAATTTCTAGACTTTGAGGATGTTTGAAGAAGATAAACAAATAATTTTCTACAGATTTTTTTCGGATTTTGAGGCTGTTTGAAGATAATATAAAAATAATTTTGTACTGAACATTTTTCGATTTTGATAAGTACACGAAAATCTATTTTTGGTGTTAAAAATTCAAGTCGCATTTAATATTAACCGAGTTTAATTTTTTAAATTCGATTGATTTTAAGTAGAAGAAATACAAATAATTTTTGGATATCGATGCGGACAAGAGAATGGATTTTTGGTGTCATAAATTTAAGACGCAATTAACATTAACCGAGTTTCGTCTTCTAAATCCTAAAATACGTCCAAATTTATAGGTTTTGAGGATTTCTAAAGAAGATATAAAAATAATTTTCTACTGAACATTTTTGGATTTCGACGCGAACATGAAAATGGATTTTTGTTGTTCATTCAAGGCTTATTTGACATGAACCAAGTTTCATCGTTTAAATCCTAAAATACGTCAAAATTGATTGGCTTTGAGAATGTTTAAAGATATAAAAATAATTTTCAACGGAAAATTTTTGGATTTCGATGCCGACATAAGAATCAATATTTGGTGTAAAAAATTTAAGGCGCAATTGACATTTGCCAAATTTCATCTTTTAAATCCTAAAATACGTCTAATTTTATAGGATGTTTGAAGCAAATGTAAAAATTAATTTCTACAGTAAATTTCGAAAAAAATCATTTTTCCACAGTTACTACGAGATAATCTATAATTTTTGAATTCGGTTTAACTTTTAGTAATGCCCAAATTTCGATTATGTAAATTATTCAAAGGCGCGAATGTCGTTTGAAAAAATATGTTATTTTGATAACGCTATAAATATAATGATAGCAGATTCAGTAATGAGGTGACCATTCAAGCATTCATTTTTGTTTGGTAGCCTCATTGTTTGAAGAATGTGATAATTGCAGAGTGATAAGTTTTAATTACATAATCAGCAATGTTTATCCGATTCAATGTAATTTAAACTTGAATGAATGATTAGATACCGCAAAACCTGTTCACAATCGATGAACAGCAATTAACGATTGCGAATAATACACAGCCGAGAAGCAGAATCAACAAAGGGGCATTAAAATTTCATTCTCCCAAATAAATCGAACGCAGACCTTTGATTCGGGCTAGAATTATGTGGAGTGATAGTGAATAGAAGTATTGATCATGCAAATAAAGGCCCCATGTTGGACTTCAAACACAAAATGGAGATGTAAATTAACTGATTGGGCACATTGAAATTATAAATTAATGGCATGGTGATCCATTATGGGAGCTCGCTTTTTTTTTCTAAGAAAAGGGTACGTTTTAAATTAATTTTGATGCGGTTTTTGAACTGCATGTGCTTCCGCGCTGGAGCTGGTCAAATACTAAAGGTAAACTTGCCCTCGAGTTATTTATACTCGACGCGACAAGCTTACTCGTTCTTGATTGGTTGTTTGTTTGGAGGGGGAAACGTAGCGTAATTTGATTAAACACCGGCAACGGTAAAATCATTTAAAATGATAATATTTATAAGTGGTGTGGATGCTTTAATTCGATTCTACGAGTCACGAATTAACACGAAGAGAAAAATATCATAAAAACTCCTAATTTTATTAGAGCCTGCCTTTAGCATTACTATAGGTCCAAAAACTTGAAGACTGTTACAATTGTTTATTTTGTCTATTTGATTGCATATAAACTCATTTAACAAAAGCTTTGTTATACAATTTATATTGAACTTTAGTCGGCATTAAACAGGATCGTTATGTGTAATCTTAATTTAAAGGGAATTGAGTGTAATTGGAAATTTATTAGGATTTAATCTTGTCAAGCTTGCTGGGATGCCCAAGGAAGGGGTAAGCGGCCGTAAATAGTCTTCTGGTTTCGCGACAGGTCTCCCAGGAGCAGTCCGACCTCGAACTAAACTGAAAAGCCTAACTGAATTTTTAAATTGTTCCAATGAGGGTCTTGAAAGCCGTTTACCGCCATTTTCCCAGGTTTCCGTTTAATTAGTCACCCTGGCATGTTGAAATTAGCCTTTCTGTTTGTGGTTAATAATTTACAACGAGGGGAAAATATACATATAGCGTGAATGATTCTGCAGAGTTTTGTGCATTTTAAATTAATGGATTACTGCCGCTGCACGTGATAATGTTCTCAATTTATTTCTGCTTAAATTGATGGAAAATAGCGCTATCACGTCCAAATTCGACCGGATTATAAACGCGTGTTGATATTTCCGGATAATACAATGCAGTTGCATATTATTTTCTAGTCACCGGGTTTTTATTTCAACAGCTACATGGCAGCTTTTTCAGGGTAAATATTCGTAACTCCGTTCTTTTAATAACACTGCTACCATTTCCTAAAAATATTCAACAGCAAATGGCTGATGCATAGCAATTACTGCGTTAGATATTTGCCGTCTTAATTTGCGCCCAACTTTATAGGACCGAAATGTATTCCAACTTGCACAATTGCATCCACGACGTCCGCTTGTTATATATGTTGTCATCGAGCGAAGGCGTCCCTCCGATATTTCCTTATCGAACTTTCCTTGATTGCAAAAAGTCGCCGAAATGGTGATTGAATGTGAAGTCAATCGATTCAGATCAATGTCTGTTCTAATAATTTGTACTAAATTGTAATTTTTTTGAACATATGATTTTATTTCTGAAACAATCAAATTTATGAAATAGGGGCGACTCGTGGATTTTCGCAGATGAGGAAGACGGAGATTCTGCATGTTCTGCAATTGAGGAAGCAAATATTCGCCTGCTCGTTTGATCAAATTTTCTTCCGTGGCCTGCTCTTCTTGCCCTGTGCTTTAAGCTTTAATAATTGCAATAAATATGGAAACCCCTAACTTCCTGCGTATAATTAAATAAATTGAGAAATTCGCTATGTTGAACTTCAACTATGTAGTTAAATCAGGCTGAATCTTTTAATTGAAGATAAGGCACTTGATTGGTTTCACATTTTTTTTTGTGAAACCAATTTCCTCATTTTAACAGTCCTCATATAAAAAATGTTTCACCATGTGTTAAACGAGAACCAAATTCAACAAATTTTTAATTGGACTTAATAATAGATTACCACGTAGTTACGGTATATCCCCACCAAAGATAGCGCTCTATCCCTCCTCAAACAAAAAAATAAAAAAACCACAAAATTCACTTTTTTCAAACACCCGTAACTTTATGCCAAATCGTCGTAGGAACTTTTTTGAGTCCTGCACAGGTAATTGAACACATTTCAATGCCCTTTTGGTGGGTCTGGTCGAGACTTTTTTTCCAACTCGGTACACGTTGCCAAAGCTGAACGTTTTTAGGCCCAAAAACGTGTTTTTTGTTCGGGGGTTGAACGGTTCGAAAAGTGATCATCCAAATCTGAGTTCACCCCCTTAAAGTAGAGCCAAAATGGGATTTTTTCACGCAAGAATTATCCAATTTGGTTGAAAAGTCGCTGAGTTATGTGCGAAAAACCTCAAAATGCACTTTTTTCAAACACCCGTAACTTTATGCAAAATCGTCGCAAGAACTTCGTTTTTTGAGTCCTGCACAGGTAATTGAACACATTTCAATGCCCTTTTGCTGGATCTGGTCGAGCCATTTTTTCCAACTCGGACCCACGTTGCCAAAGTTGGACGTTTTTTGGCCCAAAAACGTGTTTTTTTGTTCGGGGGTTGAAGGGTCCGAAAAGTGATCATCCCAATCTGAGTTCACCTCCTTAAAGTAGAGCCAAAATGGGATTTTTTTACGCAAGAATCATCCAATTTGGTTAAAAAGTCGCTGAGTTATGTGCGAAAAACCTTAAAAACTTTTTTTCAAACAGCCATAACTTGGTGCCAAATCGTCGTAGTAACTTCGTTCTTCGAGTCCTGCATAGGGAATTGATCAAATTTTAATGCCTTTATGGTGGATCGAGTCGACAAAATGTTTCCATTTCCATAGACATCGTCAAAGTTGGACATGGTTTCCTGAAAAAACATTTTTTTCACAAGGGTGCTAGAGAGGGGCGGAAGGGGTTACGCTTAAGTTTGCATGCATAACTTTGAAGAAGACACTTCAAAGTTTTTCGCCCTTAAAGATTCATCAAAATCTATTGAAAATACGCCGAGTTATGGCGGTTTGAAAATGGTCGAAATTTCACGAATTTCAAGTGTTTCATTTTTTTTCCACCAGTGTATGAATATTCAAGCTGTAACTTCTGCAAAATTAAGTCTTATTAAGACTAAAAAACAAATAACTTATTGAAACAACAACTTCCCTGCCTAATGCCACGCCGGATATTGAATGATTTTACAGGACTTTTTTCTGAATTCTTTGTACGTAACTTTTTTCCGGACTCTTATTTTCACGACTTTTTCGTTTCCATTTTTTCGGCCCATTTTTTTGGGTCTTTTAAGAACCTTATCAATACTGCTTTTTCAGGATTTTTTTTTTCAAAATATTTTCCAGGATTTCTTACATGACTTTTTCAGAAGTTCTATCTTCGGGGCTCTTTTTAAGGACTGTTTTTTCAGGACCTTTAAATGGGACTTTTTAGACTTTCTTCTGGACCTTTTTTGTGGACTTTCTTTTCAAGACTATTTTCAAGGTCTTTTTTGAGGATTTTTTTTTCAGGACTTTTTCGGTGCTTTTTTTCAGGACGTTTACAGAACTGTTTTTAGGACATTTTTGTCGGACTTTTTGCTGACTTTTTACAAGACTCTTTTTGGGATTTCTTTTTAGGTCAATTTTTTCCGAACTTTTTCAGGTGTTTTTTAAGGATTTTTTTTCGGGCCTTTTTTATCAGATTTTTTTGGGATTTCTTTTCAGAGACACCTTTTTCAGGTGTTTTTTAAGGACTTTTTTTCGGGTCTTTTTTATCAGATTTTTTTCAAGAATTCGGAGCGTTTGTTTACTTTTTCGGAAATTTTTTTTCAAGACAATTTTGAGGTATCTTTTCAGGACAATTTTCATAAGGACCATTTTTAAGACCTTTTTATCAGGGCATTTTTCTTGTCGGGACTCTTTTTCGGGATTTTTATAAGGACATTTTCAGGTCTTTTTGAAGAACCTGTTTTTTAAGAAATTTTTCATTAGGACTTTTGTTGCATGACTCGTTTTTAGGACTAAACGCTTGATGTAGATTTAAAATATCATTCAAATTGAAAATAAACCATGAAAGTATAAATATAAATAATGTTATTTATGCTAATGCCCAAGGGCTTGCACGGGTCAATATAATAGTGTACATAAACTAAAAATAATTCAAATTTGCAAATACAAAGTTTAATCAACGTTAATAAATATTTAATTAAGACATGGAATAGATCCATAACAAATTATACATGAAATTAAAAAATACATTTATGAAACTTCTAGTGTCTTCAAAAATTGTACAAAAATTCAAATTATTTAAAAAAATGTAAATTTCCTGTATGAAAATATGTCGATTATTAAGAGAGTGCATTTTTCAAACTTTTAATTTTTTGTATCGAATTATCGGACACGTAAAAAAATATATCAATCGCAAGTAATGTAAAATTTCAATATTGTTTCAAAATTACTTTTGTAATGTTTGTTTTTGTGTCGAAGAAAATACATTTTTAACAATCGATACTATTGTATTTTTTTTTAGATTAGTAAACGTTAAATGTGATAATAATAATCGTCAAAATAAGTTAAAAAATTATGTTATTCTTTTGAAATCAGTTTTTTTAAGTTAGAGGCTGAAAGACCTCTGGTCAATTGCCTGTTGAGGTCCTTTGTAAAAGTGTCTCAATAATTGTATTAAATTTGTCTACTACTATGTAATATTGCATTTACTCATCTCCTTCTGACCTGTGTACACTATTGCATTAACACAAATAAATATTATTATTATTATTGTCTCCCTCTCAGTTTTTTATGATTGTTTTTTAACACTTTCACTGCGTTACGGGGCATATGTGTCCCGTCGTGATCGTATTTGGCGGAATAGAATTCTATCGAACTTCCATAGGGATGAGGTTGTAACTTCGTCGTTTTTGACGGGAGTAAAAGTTTTTAATTAATAGTAATCTGTGGTAACGATTAACTCCATTCGGTTTGCAGTAACACAATTTACAAAAAAATGTACGGGGTTTATATGACCCGTACCTATTATGAAGTTACATTAAAATCGTAGCCGCAGTGAACGTGTTAATAAACTTGTCTAAGCCCGTAAATTTGAATCAACAACATAAAAAAAAACTTACAAATCGCCAACTGTATTTTCGGTCACCGCCATTTAATCATCGGTAAACTAATCGATGAGTAGTGCAAACGGAGCGGCACGATTAGCTTAATCACTGATTTAGTAACCATAGATATTAACCGAATGCGGTGCAAACGGACAACAATCTATAATAAAACTAAATTGAGTTGAAAATCCACATTAATTTGAATAATAACGAATATTTAATTTTCAATTTTTTTTTTGCTTTTGATATAATAATGTAACTTTCACGAACAATTCTTTGAATTTAGGTGCCCGAGCCGCAATAATCCGTGCACGTTCGTGATATAATGAACCTTAGTTTGTGGTGCACGCGAATTTTCTTATATTCTAAACTTGCTCAAAAAACACCATCCATCTTTTTCATTAACTTTTAATGCTTATAGAAGTGTGCAGTTTGGTTAAACTTATGCGGAAAACAATTTTCCACCACTGCCGCGTATGTATAATGGGATAGGATTAAGTAATATGAAAAGTTTGATCAAAGAATGTGTCTTTGCCTCCGGAAGGAGCACACTCCAGTGAGCATTATAGGACTTTCACGACGAGTTTTTGGTTGCTCCACACGAAGATCTTAATCACTCATTGCGGCAAACAATGACTCGGCTTTAAATCGCTTTAGATCACTGAATAATGCAATCATTTTCCTAATACTCACCTGAAAGTATGTATTAATAAAATTACATAGATCCGTAATTTGAATCTTTGATTGTGAAATTGGGGGCCGCTTTTTTGTAAGGGTGGTTATGTAAATGGGCAATTCGGTGTTTCTCAATTGTGCCTTTATCGCGTCTCACATCTACACTCCGTCGCATTTGCACTAATTTTCCATTTAAATTGCGCATTTTAAAATTCATTACTCCGTTTTCCGAAATTCCAGGAATATTTACCACCTTCGGCTTCGGTGCGAATAACTTTCGCTTTTAAATCCGATTGGCGTATTAACATATTTGAAACGGTCAACTTTTTCCCAAGTCGGTGCTTTTGTTTTCCCTTCTTAAATTAAATGAGCAACTCACTCCGAAATTTGTTCGTTTTAATACAAGGGGTGAAATTAGTTACCCCCAAATTTCGTGTATCCTTACGTCGAACACAGTTCTGCCTCGATGGAGTCATTATCTCGAATCAGGCTCTAGGTTATGTCTTATTTCGAAACAATGGTTTCTGGAATGAAGGTATTGATTTTCCTCATAGCCTAAAAAATGTTAGTTGGTGACGGAATGCTTTATGTACTTTGCTTTTAGAATAGTTAATATGCAAATGTTTGCCGATGCCCTGCAAAAAATTGTAAATACGCGTATTCGATGTTGTTAACGGTGAATGCCCTTGGCGTCAGCAAAACGGCAGCGGCGACTTTAAATTGCTTACTTAATTGGATCAAACCTTGCGAATCTGTCAGTTGTTTATGATTACGCAAAAAAGTGCCGCACACATTTCACCCCGTGAAATTTTAACGCCCAATATATTTGTCCCTGCTCTGGCACCCCTTTATATTACAGATTGAATTCAAAGATAAATTCGCATAAAATCCTCGCATTGCGTTTCCGCAGATGCCCTTTTATTCGCACGAATCGCAAATTCGAAGCTTTACTTCGCACCCATGCTCAATGCCTTAGGGATAAAGTAAGTTCTATTCCATTTCCACATTTTTTACATATGCACCATAATAAGTCTGCATTATCAACTTTGCACCCCGCATTCATATTGCTTCTTTACATTTCACAAGTAGACATTCGTGAAAAGGACGCACGGAGCTTTTGACACACAATTTCACGTGAAGCCCAGCGTCATATATCACAAAAGATTTTTTATGTGCGTACCATTTGTTCCATGTGTTAACACGTTGACTACCACTAAAATGGTGTGAAAAAATTAACGCAATAGGTGCTTACTATATATACAGGGTGGTTAAAAGTATCGCATAGTGACTATATTCTTTTAATTAGAAACTGATCTAAAAATTATCTGTATAAAAGTTGTTTGGTATTTAAAAATACATCTAGTTATGATATTGAATATTTTTAACCCTTACTTGTTTATACTTCTTATGCATCGTACACACTTGCGCATATACCAGATTGTCAGAAATGAGTTAAAAAATATATAATATGGGTATTCATAATGTGGCCACAACTGCAATATATTTTAACTTTTTTTGTATTTTATACTTGAAAATATGAAGATCCCGATATTGTACCCCTCGCAAACGCGCTGGCGTGAATCTCGCGATTCCAGCGGCACTCAACAAGTTTCATTTTACCCACAGACAGGATTTTGACGGTTGGTGCTTATGCTTAGGTTAGAATTAAGCTAACCCCCCGCTGTACCGACCGTTTTGGGCCAACTAGTAGTTTCAGCGGGCGCGTGAGTGTGTGTATCTGTGAGTGGACAAAACGAAACTGGTCGTTGTTTCCCTACATGACCAAAAAAGTTAATAAATCTTGCGAAAACAAATATGTGCATGTAAGCGCCGCGGGGGTCACGGGTGACCACCAGCAAAATAAGGGCGTCACACATAATTAAACAGTTTAACTTATCTGTTGTGAATAATATTGTAAAATCAGCGTGGCAAGCATTGAATTCTGAAATAAAATGTCTATTAAAATCTTTTTTTTTATATTTAAAATGATTTATTCTCACCGAGAGGAAAAATTTAAGGAATCGCCAACAAACCATTGGAAGTTTTGCATAAAGCACACTCGAGGAGAGCTTCCTGCTTCTTCAGCAATGACAGAGTCCTTTGAAAAAGTTTCGTTATTATTTAATCCAGCGGTATTATATTTGTGTCGTAACACAGGAAAATGTTTTGCACATCAGTTCAACCAAACTACGACATCCCATTCGTGTTGAAAGTTTGCATTCGAGCAACATGTCAAAGAAATCTAATCAAATCCGCGCATTTTTTAAAGCTCGTTTCTATCATAAAATATCTGTAAGTTCTTAATACATTTAATAAATAAAACGGTCCTCCATAAAAGTCCGTAATGTCATAAATAAATTTAGGTCTTACGAGAGTACATTCTGAGCAAACACAGATGCATGCACCTTTTCTCATTTTTATGAATATGGGCAAAACCGTGAACGTTCCTCTGTTCGAATGGGGTAAATAATGTTACTCCGACAGATTTAGGTCCCGCGGGCGATATGTTGTCACGACGCAATGGCCCCGAACACGTTACTTAATATTTTAAGCTCAGGTTTTTCCCCCCTTTTATATTCCAGCAGGAAGGTATTTATCCTGCTATTGCTAACGATTCCTTAATTGCCGAACATCTCATCTCCCGTTATCCTTTCATTATGTCCCGATGGCCATTTTTCAGTAATTGTCCTGATTTCCGTTATTTTTATGATTCGCAATTTATAAGAAATAAAAGCGTTTTTCTCGTATCTATAATAATTTTAATTGTCGTGGAATCCTATAATATTTAGTAAAATATGAGCAATAGCGGATTTGTGTTGTATAATTTTCATATTTATTTTTTTATTACATAAAACTGTTCTTGTCATATTTATTTTAACGAATGTAGGACGTTATTGTCAACAAGTAAAATAAATACTTACTTAGTCTAGTTCAAAAAATTCCAGCATAATGTTATTCCGATTTATGAGGTGCTGTTTAAAAGACAAAATTATGTCAAGAGTTACTTTCAGGTATTACATGACTGCGTCGTGTCGATTTTACTGCCAAATCCGGAAAAAGCTTGATTATTCTTGAAGGTTATATCCAGTTTTCTAGTTTTTCATTTTTGGTTGCAATTACATAGAGTTGATTATCATCCTTAAATTTAAACTACAAAATTACGCCTTGTGATCAAGTAGATAAATTATAGGACAATGGATGTATTATTATTACTATTACCCCAGTGTTAATGTTCCGTTCCATCAGCTGTCATAACGATGAAAACCCTCGTAATTAATGAGTGCTTAAAATGATCCTCAGGGCGGGATTTAATCTATTTGCGGATGGTACGCAAAAAGCACGCACTAACTTATTTATATTATTAAGTAATGATTAATTGCTGGATGAATTTTCGCGATAATTAGGTCTGCAACTGTAGACCTGATTCATGAAGAAAGTTAGTAAAAACGCGCACCCTTTTTGTCCCATTTCAATTGGACGAAACAAAGAAAGTGGAGGAGCGCTTCCTTTAATGCCCGAGCTTAAATAGTGTCAAAGAAGTGGAGGAAAACACTAGGAAGGATTATGCTAAAATCAATGTTTCGCTCTTGAAAAAATGTTGAGTGCAGGCTGATATGTTTTTTCAGTCTTCTATTTAATGGCCGGACCACACAGGCCATTTACCCGGCGACCGTGTTTAATGTTGGGGCTAATTTATTAGACAACATAAACAACACGTCTTATCAGGATTTGAACCCAGGTCTGTGTACTAGTGACCGGATTGCTCTGAAATTATTCAGGATAAAAATAATCAATTCTAGTTGGAATTAATGTCGCCGGTACGCCCAGAGCGGTCGTTACAAATTAGTGCTAAAATATGTCAGTGCCAAATGAAGTGATGATGTCCAATCTTGTACAATTATCATGTATTTCACGAAGACCCTTGCATGTAAATGAAATGTTTATACATATCCGAGGGGACGTTATATTTCAGTGTTGACATCAGATATACATTCATAATATCCGTACAGTCCTAAATAATTATTATGAATTGATTCACAGACAACATTTAAATTTTTGAATCGCTTCCAACAATCTAAACATAATTTGTTTTTACAGGTGGGACATGGAGTAATTACTCGTCAAACAACAACAAATCAAATTATTGGTCAGACGGTGTCTGTCACCAGGATAAATAGGTTTTTGGATTTATATGAATAATTCATGTTTTCCCTTCATGTTCCATTTTTGCGCGTCACTATGTATGGATATTTATTATTTTTAATATTCATATTTATGCGACGACGAATTATTTAAATTTCAGCATGATATTTTATTTTGTTCACACCATTGTCAATACTTTGTAATAACATATAATTCATTCCGATTATTTATCGCACTATTATTCTTATATTTCCTGCGATGTACAAAATTATTTACAATGTTCTTCTTATATTTGACTTTCTGAGCATTAAGAACATTTAACGCTTTTCGTCCGTCTGAGAATTTTGGTTCAGTTTCGGTTCGTCTATGAACTCCGGTGTAATTTAGATCCATATTAAAATTCTGTTTCGGTTCCGTTATAAATAGCAAGTTAACATCAAGTCTAATGTCAGCTAGAAATTTTTGTTTCATATTATTTGCATAATTTCCAAAACTTCTGTTTCTCAAATATTTATTTAAACCACGTACAAACGTAATAAAACATGACGTAAATGTGCATTTCATGTGACCCATTACGGACCGAAGTAAACGCAACAACTTCAGGTCTAATATTTACGACGTTGCCGGATTTCTTGTGTTACTATAACTTATTTATTTATTTATTATTAACACGTTCGCTGCCGCCGCAATTGGGATTGCATTTACGCAAGTAGCGCGTCGGCGGCAGCGAACGTGTTAATATACGGTAACAACATTTTTACAAACTATACACATAGATACATATGCAAGAAGAAGATAGAGAGAAAAAAAAGAAAGAAACACTAACGTAAAATATAATGAAACTACGGTGGATGAAGCTACCTTATAAATCTTTCATGAATGTCCCAAAATTTGTATTTTTCAATGAGCACATTAACACATTTACTGGCGACCATGCGCTATTTGCGTGGTACTGGTTTTAACACGGGGGCCGACCACGCACCAGGTGCGTGATACGTTCTTTGACATTAATTTATTTGACACAGGCTGTGAACGTGTTAAAGAATTGAATTGAAAAAAACTTACATAAGATACAAAAATTAATTTAAACATTGGTTGTTCACAAAAATGAAAAGAAAATACAATTCAACCTAAAAATGAAAATACAAAATTGCACAAAAATTATAGTTGCAACAAGTTTTACTCCTAACGCAATTATTTACAAGAACGACCACACAGGAGGGCCATTATAACCGGCGTCTAGACTATTCACACGCGATATAGAAAATACGGAGGCAGTGACAAATGAATAAGTGAGGAGATCCTCTTGTAACAAGAAGTAGGACAGAACCATGTAAATTCTCCTCCAAGGAATTTTGATGTGGCCATCATGTTACTTTCTCCTATTCAATGATAATAATATTTATAGTAATAATATTTTAGTGATATTGATTTTTTTTAAGATTACAAAAAATCTTATTCTATATAAATTGTTCAATTTCATAATTATAGATATAAAACTTTAAAAAAATGCTCCACCGCACTCCTCTGTCAAATGTCTCCATGTATCGCTCCCCCATTCACACTTTACACATTTCCTATACTTACACCCATCCATTTTTCCTCCCTCTCTCTCCTTATCCACACCTTGCCAGAGTCACCATTTCCGCCCTGCTCAACTCCCTCTCACTCAAGTACCTCGGCAACCTCCCATGTATACATTCCTGCCTCTCCTGAATTTCCACTTCCTTCTCCTTCTCTTTCACCCACGCGCCGCATTCACTCTACTCTCTATCACATTCCTTCGCTTTATCTTTCGACAACCCCACCCTCTCATATTCCACTTGTACTTTTCTACACCCACACACGTTTTCCATACCTCTTTCACCAATCTCTCCTTCTCTAATTCACACAACTTCATCTCATATCTGACCACTCTCTTCATTGCCTCACTCTGTAGATTCCATCTGTTTGTTTCCTGAAGCATAGACTCTTCCACCCCCAACATATGCTTCAGGAACCTCTCTCTACACATTCAAACCCCTTTGTACCCCATACTTCCACCCTATACATTAAAATCGTTCTCACACATGCAACCCACAATTTACATGCCATTCTAAAATTGTGTTTTCATCCATTTTCCCCACGCCTTCCTCACCTTGCCCTGCATCCACCTTAAGTGTTCTACGTACCCTCCCGTACTTTTAAATATAAACTTTAGGTATCTGAACACCGTAACCCTCTCAACTCTCTCACCCTTCTACTCTATTTCTTTCCCCCTCCCCTTCCTTCCTTTATACCTAAATCTTATCCACTTCGTTTTCCCTACGTTCACACGGGTCCTGGACAAAGTGCCGAGTCGATATTTGGTCCAAAGTGCCGAATTTCATACTACCAATCATGCCCAAAGTGCCGAACGACGCCAAGCAACGTCGCATCGTTACTCAACAAGGCGTCGGACCCAAATGCGAATCGGCAGTTTGGACATTCGGCACTTTGTCCCCGCACCGACCTATGAGTAAGGCCCAAACTGCCGAATGCATGCCAATTCGGCACAACGTCCTCGCACGCACCTACGAGTAATGACCAAAATGCCGAATATTTATGTTATAATACGTTTAAAAACAACAATTTTTTTTATTTTTAATAAAAAAAAACATTCTCCAAGTCTGAAACCATCTACCTACCATTGATAAATTTGTATTATCAAAAATTATTTACATACATTACTAACATACATGAGGGTGTGCATTTTGGGCCTCCTCGTAGGTGCGTTCGAAGACGTTCTGTCGAATGACCAAAATGCCGATTCGCATTCGGCTCCGACGCCTTGTTTCCGAATGATGCGACGTCGCTTGGCGTCGTTCGGCACTTTGGGCAAAATACCGATTCGGCACTTTGGGCAAAATACCGATTCGGCACTTTGGACATTCGGCACTTTGGGCAGGCCCCGTTCACACACAGTCCTCTCTTACCCATATACCTTTCCGAACTCTTCAACATATGCCTCATCCCTTCCCAGTCTCTCGCCATTAACACCATATCATCCGCATACGCCAACATCCTTTAACATTTTTTGTTCACTATTTTTTTCCCTTCAAAATTTGTTAAAATGTTTCTCTAATATTTCCCATACTGGCAGAAAGACCTTCGGTCGATATTTATTTTATTTATTTATGATAATTTGTAACCACTTTGTCAATAAAGATTTTGTATATATATTTCCCATATTTAAAAAATTGTCTGCAAAGAACAAAAAATGGTCACTTCCGCTGTTTGGAATTTCACCAAAAGTTTCATGTGAACAGCACACATTCAGAAACGAAAATTGTTTTTCCAAAAATTATCGGAATCTCCAGGGACCTCGAAACGGATATTTCCGTTAAAAAAAATTTGCACATTCTTATTAGACAATCCGAAGAATTGATAAAACTGGTAAAATCAGAAGTGAGTGCTTACCTTAACCGTTTTTTGTTTTTTACCAAGGATTTTTTTTAACTTTTTTTTCGGCGTTATGCGTGGCCTTGGTGCTATAACCATTAGCCATCATCAATTTATATAAATATTTTAAGTTATAAATTAAATGAATAAATGAATAAATGAACAAATGAATAATGAGAGACGTATACAAACAACCACGGACCCGAACGAATACTTCTCGAAACCAAAAAATCTTTCGTCCGGGCTGAGAATTGAACCCACACGGCCTCGCCTGTACCCACCACACCAATGGACCGCCCTTTTTTTAAATTATAATTTAGACTTCTACCTACGCCTGCCACGATTAGCCTTCAACTAGCCGGCACCATGCTCCGGGAACATAACGTGGAAGGTCAGAGTTGTTCGAAATCACGTCAAGGCCATGTTAATTTTTTAGATACGAAGAAATATAAAAAAAACATTTTCGCAAATATTAAATGCAAGGACATCATTCATTGTTCATAAATGTTTCTCGTAAATTCTTTTATTATTGTCGATAATTACGAAATCATAAACGTTACATTTACATTAAGACATTAATGTCGGGAATATAAATATGTTTTTTTTCTGTACTACTGTCAAACTGCCGGAGACATATAAGTATGTTTCTGCTACTTTGATTTAATAATGGACTTATTATTGCATCAAAACTGTGTAACAACGAACGTTATTGTTAAACAGTTTTATCTTATTTTTTATCCGGTGCGGATTTTTTCTCGAGAATGCATTCTCGCCAGTGACGGTTCACGGGTTTTTGTTTGGTACGGCAGAGGTAGCAGAGGTAGCAATATAGATTGGTAGGATCGGTATTACCAACTCTGCTACCTCGGCCGTACCAAAAAAAAATTGAATAAAACTCTGTTTGAGTAAATGAAATTTCATTGCAAATCTGTGGAAGTTAACCAATTAATATAAATGATGGTGGGTGGGCCCTATGCAATCCTCCAAATAGTTGAGCAGTCTTTGCAACCGACTCTACCTATCAGTATTGCCACCGCTGCTACCTCGGCCGTACAAAAAAAAAACCCGCGAGCCGTCACTGATTCACACGGCATCTCGGAACAACGATGACAATTATTTCCGGCGATCGAATGGATGGCCTAACATGTGTAACATTTTTATAAACATTTAAATAACATACCATAAGATTAAAAAGTCGAAAATAGTTGGCAGCACATTTTCTAAAAATAGGGATAATAATTCAAGTTGGGGCCGCGGTGGCCTAGTGGGTAGCGCTCCTGCTTCTGGGCCTCGTGGTCGTGGGTTCGAATCCCATCCGGGCGGTCACTTTTGCTGAATGAAAAATGGCCGCACGGGTCCATGGATGTCCTTTCATATCAATATATGAATTTATTACAAAGAATCGGTTGTGGCAGAATAGCCAAGTAGCTTACGCCAATTTCCCTAATATCATTCACTCTCCTTAACCCGCAATCCCATCAACCATTCTTCCGTTTAAATTAAAAAAATAATAATAATAATAATTCAAGTCATATTATGTTGGCTGTGTGGAATTCTCCAGTGTAATGTGCATTTTATTTATTTTTTATCAGTTTGGTTAAAATAAATGTGTATGTATGTGGAAAAATATTTGTAATTTGAAGTTCACGAATCTGTTATTGCTTATAACTCAAAAATGAGAGAGAGAGACAATACATTTATTGAGACACTTTTACAAATGACCTCAACAGGCAATTGAACAAGTCTTTCAGGCTTCAAAAATGATTTTATAAAAAAAATGATTCTTTCACAAATCAATTTAAAAAAATGTAAAAAATTCTACCAAATTTGCATTATAAAATTAAAACCCTGTATCTTAAAAATATATTTAAACGATCGCTTGTTAACATCTAACAAGAGAACTAAAGAAAGTGTTCCTCTCTGATTTTAATAAAATTTGGTAAATTTGCAGAGAGGGCAAAATATTCGATCAGTACTTTTTTTTGTTTCGGCTAAAAAACATGTTTAGGGAGTGAACTCGTCCCTTAAAAATCAGCCATATTTTTGTTTTTCGGCTATAACTTCTAAACAAATCTTGATTACGCAATTTTGTAAAGGAGGGGAACCCTTGAGTTAGTTCCCTTGTAAGAAGAAACTTTTGTTTGAACTTTTTTTTTTTAATTTCATCAGATGTAAAATTGTATAAAAAAAAGTGTACAATAGACTCGGAGTGTATTTCCAAAAAATAGGTGTTTACTCCGAGGATTAAAGTAAATTAAAATTAAAATTATAAATATTTACCCATGACAAAACAAGGGAAGCAACCCAAGTGTTCCTCTCCGATTTTAACAAAAATTGGTGGATTTGCAGAGGGGGCAAAATATTCGATCAATATTTTTTTTTGTTTCGGCTAAAAAACATGTTTAGGGAGTGAACTCGTCCTTCAAAAATCAGCCATATTTTTGTTTTTTGGCTATAACTTCTAAACAAATCTTGATTACATAATTTTGTAAAGGACGGGAACACTTGAGTTAGTTTCCTTGTAAGAAGAAACTTTTGTTTGAACTTTTTTTTTTTAATTTCATCAGATGTGAAATTGTATAAAAAAAGTATACAATAGACTCAGAGTGTATTTCCAAAAAATAGGTGTTTACTCCGAGGATTAAACTAAATAAAAATTAAAATTATAAATATTTACCCATGACAAAATATCATCACCTAAAATCATATTACTCTCTGCAATTATTTCTTAATTTAGTTAATTAAAAAAAAAACTGATCAACTCCAGACAGCTGATATAATTAACTAAAATCAAACGGTGTATGCAACCGTGACATTTTCCTTTAGTAATTCCTAAATTGAAAACATTATTAATTAAACTAACCTGTGATGGTAATCGTCGCCTCAGCTGCTCCGTGTTTTTTCACTTGTAGTCAGCTGGGTGTAACATAAACCCATTGTAGCCGGCGAGGTAAAACTTAAGTCTACCATTATTTTTAGAAGTGACCCAATAACTTTTTCAGGGTGTTTTAATTAAAATCTTAATAATCGAAAAGCCTTTTGTATTACGGATAGACGTAAAAAAGTATCCAGTTTCTTATAGAATTCCGAAAGCTATCCCAGTTTTAATCGTAGCGCGCGAAGCTAGCGTTCTTTTGTTGTTTTGTAATAACACGTATCAAACAATGAATGAGGAAGTTCGCTGTGGTGGTGAGTGTCGTGTTACAAAGGGTTCTATTCGAAATACTGGTGTATTCACGTGTTTCGAGATATAATTAATATTTGGCTAATTTTAGTTTGGCTGGGCGACAGAGTGTATTTTTAAATGCATGGATAATTGAAAACAATTGCGCGCCCTTTTCGAGATTTTCAGTCGTTTAGTCGAAGTTACGGTCCAACTATAAGGGGAGAGGCGTTTTAGTATAATTAAGATGTCGCATAATGTTACAGAAAATAAGATGGATACCCTAGGTTATAGTGGAATAGCAGGCAAGTGCCACATAAATTTCGGTTGCATGGTATCCAAATAAAATTGCATACACGTTATATGTATATAGAACGGAAACGGGTAACAAAATTAGTGCGAAAAAAGTGAATTTTAATTAAACACTGCACTCGCCCGGCCGGAACGGGCTCCAAAATACGTGAAAAATTAATCCGCCTCCAGGCCCTGAAATACGACTGAGGGCTTAATCTATATTGCAGACAACTTCCTCTCCATTTGTATCATTCTAAGTTATTTTCTTCGACCGGCCCTGTCTTGCATCCTCCTTTTCGCCACAACTCATTGTTGCTAGATCCATCAATTCCGAAAAGGTTTTCAACAATTTAAAAAGGTCAGCGAGGATAAAACAGAAAAAAGATGAGACCATAAAATGAATGGTTTCGTATTAAACTTTGAATATGAACATCGATTTGTTGGATTAACGGAGACTATTTTTTGCAAGCCCTTACGATGAATCACGTAATAAACCTTTGAACGCGCACGGATATTTCATTGTCAATATCGATATTCTAGTCTTATTCAAATTAAAAATGCAATTAAAAGCGTTTACGCAACTTTTATGTCGGTGACGCTTCCTTTTTATATAAATATAAATTTAAGCCACGTACCTTGACAATGAATAAATTTCCAAGCTGTAAAATCCGGAATCCGATCCCGGCGAATAAACAAAAATGTACGTTTTATGTTATGCTCTTAAATTCAAGGAAAAACTTAATCATGCGTTTCGAACGTGATCATTTCGATCATTTACACGCCTGTGCAGGGATCGAACCTGTCACGTTCAGTTTTCCGGATCAATGAGGGTCGCAGGAGCGTTAGTGCGGAAAACCTGAGGTCGCAGGTTTGATCCCGGCCTCCCCAAATTTGAATTACAATGAAAAATTGACAAGGACCGCAAAATAACGGAAAATAGTGTGGCCCTTTTATTTGTTCTACCGTATCTACTCTATTCCAGCGAATAGGAATTTAAACCACCCTCGCTTTCAGCGAGCTTGTACATAAGCTATGTACATATTTCAGAAGCTAAGCTCCCATCACCAGTAACACGAATCGGGGCTATTTGTAAATGTAAATGATCTACACGAATATTTGTCCCGCTTCAAAGAAAAAAAAAATATGCGTACCCGTCTTGTAAGCAACTCCTGTGCTGGTGCATTCAATCAATGATAAAGTTTGTGCCCTCAGCGGCTTCCTATAACTTTATTCTCCCCTTTTTACATATAAATTCCTATATCTATTTGCGTTTCTTTTACTCCATTTTCCAGTCGTTCAGAATTGATATTTTTACTAAAAATAAGATGATATATTTAATAACTTCTGTGGAAGCAAGGCCAGATTACCAACTAAAAGAACGGATAAGTGCATATAGGATTTTACGAAGCATTGATATTAGATCTAGATCCTCGGTAATGAGGAACTGACTGTAGACTGTAAGGAGATGAGAATATTTCTCTTTTTTTTTTTACGGAATTGTATTTACCTTCCATGCGTAATTAAATATTCGAAGAGTTCCTTGAAGAAAGTACATACGTGACGCGAGCGTAGGTACTTAAACGATACAAAGTAAACAAGGGGGCTGATAAAGTATCGCATTGCAAGAAATAAGAGGAACGTTCAAGCAATGGAAATCGTATATAATTATCATATTAAATACTTAAATACGCCAAATAAGATATCGAGACCACTGAACACATATCCAAGCTTGTCGATGTGGTATGGTTTTCAATATTAAATGTTAATAGAGTTTTAGTCAAAAATTTCTGGAAAAGTAATTATAAATTAATATTAAACACCCTTTAAACGATTTGTAAGTTAAACAACAAAACAATTTATAAATGCAAATGGAGTATTTAAATCCAACGGAGCCGGATTCGTTTTTTTTACAATTCCACGAACCAAACAATGGATAGTCGGGGCACTGTAATTAAAACAAATGAATACATAAAATTTGAAAGGTGTTAAGTATTATAATCACGTGCGTCATTTTACATCCCGAAATGGGCAACCAGATTTATAGTTCAAATAAAGACAACAGAGGTCAGGACTGAAAAAAAAATATAGCGTGACGCGTATTTACATCTAAATGAGCAGCACATGTGTCCTGGAGTTTAGATGTGATCTTGACTGAATTTAATTAATACACTTGGAGATTTTAATCTCACCTCCTTCATCGCCGTGCTAAATTGACAGTAAAACTAAATCAACGTCCCCGTAATGCCCTGGCAATAAACACCGAAAACATAAAACACTAACCCCCATAACATCGTAACTCCCAGAATCGGGACACAATTTGGGGCGAGTCACGCCACACGGCGTTGCACTCCCAATAAATTAATTTCGTGTTAATTTGTACTCGGCTGCTTCCAAAAGGTCACACATAAATCTCGAAATAAGACACTGGATTCCCAAGAAATCTGGGGCGGTATAAAAAAAATCGTTCCGGGGACCAGATTCGAAATCGCTGCTGCAAAGCGCGGAGATCATTTTAATCAGTCGTGAATGTATCGTCTTCATCAGCCCTAGTGCTCTGCCCTTACTTCGTTAAAATATTTAAGGAAACGGGGCTGGAATCGTTAACAAAACGTGAGTGCAATTCTGCAAGTATGGCGTTGTGATTTAACGTAGTCTGGCTTTTTCTAGGCATTAATTACTGCGCTGTATCTAGATTGCATTTGCTGGAATACTAATGTCAGGGAATAAATTATTATATGTAGCTTTTTTTTAAATTTTACTTTTAGCCATCATTTTGATGATTATGTTCCAACATCGGTTACGGTGTAGAGATAGACAAAGGTGTAGAAGAGGAAGAAGAAAAAAATAATTTTTCACCAAAATGTTTACTAACATCGAGTTTTTGTCTTTTGTAACTTCTGGTATCAGAAGATTTTCTTAGACATGGAAGGATTATCCTGGTTACAAAAAAAAGTTTGTGGGCAGCTTCAAATTGCTAACTGTTACGAGACCTATTTACGAGTGTTGCAATGGTTCATCCGCAAAGACGTAGGAAATACATTTGATTTTATAGCAGATAAAGTTGACTTCAGAATTTTTAATAACTTCATATTCACTTTTAAATAATCCGGGATGAATGCAAAGAAAGGTTATACATGTACAGTACATACAAATAAAATATGGAATTGAAGACATAAAAAATAAATTTATAATTTGAAATATATGACTCGAATGTTATAGCAAGATTGAGAATGAAACGAATTTCCAGGGGTAGCTTAAGGTCAAAGTCTTTCCCTCCCGCGTTCCTTAAGTATGAGCGGCGAATTACGAAAGCAATAATTGTAAGAACAGAGCTTACGTCCGAACACAAACATGATAAATGTCGGTATTAAAGCACCACAGCAGAAGCCTCTTTGATCTCGTCGGATATTTGAAAAAGTCTTGTATTATTTATGCCCTGTCCGTCTGAGAAAGCGCATACCGAACGATCCGCAAACAACGGTTTGATTATTTAGAATAGATCGCGGATTACAGGCAGGCGGATTAGTGAAACTGACGGAGTTTAATTGGTCGTAACATTCCTCCTCGAATTAATAAAGAAACTTTAAATGGCGCAACTGTCAAAATCCCCTCGGATAATTCACGCCCGCCTCGGGGCTGTTTGCAATTTTCGCGAGACCCCATCCTTAATAAACGATTTTTCAGATAACTCTTTCCAAGTTTCGGTTTCGAATTAATAATAACGGGATTACACAACTGCCTGGGAATAGATGGCAAAAAAATGGACGGAGGATATTGAAATCTTCAAGTTCGCGAGATTACGTGATCTCTGCCGAAAGACGTTGAGCAGGAACGGATGCGCCCCATTTTTTTTATTATTTTTTAAAATTACCCAGCCTCCATATCTCGCGAATTTATTACCATGCACAAAACATTCATGAAAATCCAATTTTCCATTCCGAAGATACAATCGCAACATTCATTTCCTGCCTTGTGAAAATAACAATTGATGCCTCTATTTCAGTAATTATCCCGCGGGTTTTTAGCATTTTTTCAATGGAACGAGTTGCGATGTGGAAAAACTATTGCACTTTTGCTAAATGTCAAATGTCGCAATTACTAATCCGCTATGGCCATTACTGAGGAAATACGGCGCGTTGAGGACTCCTCCCGCAATTACGTAATCGGGCGCGATTGCATAATTCCGCGGTGCAAGTATGGGGTGAGTTCGCACTGACCCTCGCGTGCATAATTTTCGAAACAAGTCGCTTATCGTTTCCCCTTCGTAATTCTTTTTTACTTTTTCTCTTTACATCCCTTAATTTATTAATGGCTTAATAATTTTAATGCGAATTTTATACCGGCCGTTGTTACTATTAACCGCATCATTTAAATTTACGCCGGTGGGGTTGTAAATTGTTCTTTATGACGTTTATTCCTCGTTTTTAAAATTATGTCGGCCGCAGAGACTCTCCGTGATGTAACGATTATTGCATCGTAATTCTAGCTGTTCTGCGGAATTTATTTGATTGATCGCGCCCCCGTATGGCTAATAAACCTTTCCTGAATATTCTGTATTTGAATACCATAATTAACTAAGCTACCTATCGAATATCTCGTCAATATATCTTCTATTAGTAAAATAGACTTACTCGATCTATAAACGATTTCAGAAAATTGTTTGACAATGTCAGTACTACCTACTCGATTTTTGGCAACGCACCTAATCGATTACCACCCAAAGATTCGATTAAACAGTTGCACAATTGTTGTACTTACTTGAGCCCCAGTGCTACGTCAAGGCATTGGTCACTAACTGGGGTCAACCAGCAGATAACGGTATCACTAACTGGGGTCAATCGGCGGATAACATTCAAATAAGACCAAGTCCGATGTTTAAGTCATAAAATTACATATAACACTGGAGCATCGAGTGTTCGTATCAGGATTGTATATCAATGCATCGTTCACGAATTCTTCGGTAAAATTTTTTACCATTAATCGGAGTGAATCACCTTAAGAACGTGAAACTATATCCAACATAAGGGCCAGTTTGCTCTTTTATAAAGTAAAGCTATGCTTAGATCTTTAAAAACCGTAGGAACTTGTTATTCTTCTCAGGCGCGCACCTGATTCTTCTAGTGAAACAAAAAGTAACCTTAAATGTTGAATGTAAGTATGTAAGTAAATATTACTAAACAAAAGTCTTTGTTATAGGCGATACTGGAAATAGATGTTAAAAATAATTGCAAAAACTCGTAACTGGAATTAATTAATTTAATGAAGTTAAATGGCGAAAATCCCGGGGAAAATCATTAAAACTAATGATTCACAAAAGTAAATGCAGTTTCATATTAGTTCTATATTAAAACTAATAAATTAAATTTCACGAGAATTCCAATGCGATGGATTATTTTGAAAATGATGTTAAACGTTTGTTGCTAATGAATAATTTAATTTAAATATTACTCAATCCAATTACTCCAAACCGTTTTACTCTGAAATTGGATTTATTAATATAACTCGCCGATTTCTATTTGTCAGGTATAATAACACAAATTCTCATCTGAAGGCCGGCAATGGCAACAATTATATTATCAAGTAATGGTGGAAAGCATAATGCAAAAATTATGCCCAAATACAAATTCTTGTAACCATATTTAGTTTTATTCCTGTTTTTTCAATAATCTAGAGCAGGGGTCTCCAAACTACGGCCCGCGACCTCAACGAGTCCGGCCCGCGACAAGCAGTTACATTTTACGCAAGCGTCACATTTAAAAATTTTATAACGATTTTTTGTTATAGGTTTTGAAATCAGTTATAAAATTGATTATATCTCGGCCCACTAGATTGTAAAGTATATATGGCCCGCGATGGAAAAAGTTTGGAGTCCCCTGATCTAGAGCAGTAGATCGCGATTTAAAAAAATAAATAAAATTTTCATTTGTAAATATATAAATTTGATAATTAAACATTGTATCATTTCCTTTTAAAGAAACAAATCATGTGATCGAATTAACACAAAAAGTAGAGTGGTGATTGTATATCAATCGATTCCAATCTAAAATACAAGGGAAATCCTTAAACGGTAAATAGAATTAAAGTAATAATGTAAAAAGAAAAAAAAGTTATTGACTTTGCCGAATCCCGCAATCGGCCCTCCAAATCCCTACAATAACATTTCGTTCGCGTTAAATAAACGGCGTGTGGGCCCTTTGTGCTGGATTTTTCGGGTAACCCGCAGGAGTCTTCGCTCGCATTTAAATCGTCGGCAAGCTGATTGTGTTTAATTAACACATTTACGTAAGCGTTTTGTAAGGATTAGCGGAATCACTTTTAATTATTAATAGCACAGTCTGGAATAATGTTCACTCTCGCCGCGAGTAAATAAATAACTTCTTGGGGAAATTGATTTGTGGCCGCGCATAAATATTTATACGCGTTCCGTGCTCCTCAGAAAGTGGAAACTTTTGTTTAAAGGCAATCGCTAATAAATTAAGGGCGAGTTTATTTTCGCCGCAAAAATATTTGTTATTTCATCGTCAACTCCGCCCGCAAGATAAACGGTGTTTTTTTTTTTTAGAACAGAAGAAACGGGACGCTAGGGTTTCAGCTCGCAATTTATAGGGGCGTGTTTTATTAAATTTATTTCTAAGGGAATTTTATAAGCCCTCATTAAGCTATTAAATTAGTGATGTGTCGAAAGAGAACGTACGCCATTCCATTTTCAATCCGAGCCGAACTATAAAAAGCCGACGCACAAGTTTCATGGACTATTTTGCTTCCAAGTCAAATGGGGTTTGGGAATCGAAATATTTCAACTACCTATTTATTGTACATAAAACGACATTTTTATTCCGATCGCATGTAAATTCTCGCGATTGTTTACAAAGCGTTATGTTACCACGCTCTCTTGAAATATTTACTTTTCGGGAAGGGGATCAAATAAAACCTAATTCAATCTAAACGAAGCGCTTAAATATACCGAGTACAAAATCAATACAAATATGTTGTCATAAATAAGACGGGTCTTCCCGGCGCATCCACCATAACCGCATCGGCGAGTTAGCACCAATACATAAAATATGTGACACGGAAGAAACGTCTTCGGTTATTATTTCGTTTACGAATTCTTATGCGGGATGGAATGGAAAATAAACTACGAGCTTTTGCTTATTTTCAAATCGAAATTTATGGTCGCAACTGTATTATTTATTAATTGCACCTACATTTATCGCTGTTATTTATTTTATAGATTTACATATGGCAGTAAAATTATACACTTCTCGATACAGGAAACAGGAATAAGAACTTGGAATTCCATTCGAGCCCTCGCTGGGGGTAAGAGCGCATCTTTAATTACACAGAGGAGTATTGATTGGCTAAACGTTGTGATTTAGTTCATGTACATGCACGACACTATTTCCTTAAAGAAACCTTTGCGTAGCACTTTAATGTCTTCCTCAAGACACTATTTACTCCTATATATTCTTAAAAATCATCTACTTACTATAATTAAGGGGTTATCCTACTGTAAAATGTTATGTATAAGTTTTTATTTATTTTTTTTTCTCTCGTTCACGCGAATTATAAAGTGACAAGATTTCAAAGTCCAATCAAGCAGTGTTTGACGCATTTTTAATTTATTATTTCAGCAATTATCTCGTCTTCAAAAATACCGGGTGTCCTATTTTAAATTGCCACCCCAAATATCTCGAAACGTGAGCAACATGGCAAAAGATGTTTCAGGTAAAAGTTGTAGGGTTTGGAGGGGGACATATGCTGGTGACCTTGAAAATGACCTTGGGTCAAGTTTCAAGGTCAAACGTAGATCAACTTTGGTTTTTTGAATTGAACCTCCTATTTTTTATTGTGAGATGGTATTCTACGGGAAAACTTACAAACTTTTTGTAGGAAACCTTTTTTTTAACATCCTTTTTTTAAGAGTTTTTTTACGAATTTTGTCCATCATTTTGTTTGAAATCTCAGGCTGTGATTTATGCATTACCCTTGGCATTGGCGTCACACCATGTGCACCACGTGGAGGTTGCCGATGGGATTTTGCATCATTGGTTTCAGTGGCTGGAGGTTCGATCTCGTTCTTAGATCAAATGCTCGATCAAGTGTCCACCCCGTCAATGCACTTCTGTACCCGCTGGCGAAAGTTTACTTGAACATTTCGAAGGGTTTGGACTGAAATTGCTCGAAATGCAGCTCTAATCCTGTTCTTCATGTTCTGCACTGTTGTCGGAGCTTCAGCAAATACTTTCTCATTGACTATTCCCTAGAGGAAAAAGTCAAGGGAAGTAAGATCCGCTGATCTTTGATGCTAATGCCAAGGATAATGCATGAATCACAGCCTGGATTAATCTGATATTTCAAACAATATGACGGACAAAAGTCGTGAAAAAAGCATTTTCAAAAGAAACTTTTCCCACAAAAAGTTTGTATTTCTTTCCGTAGAATACGATCCCGCAATAAAAAATAGGGGGTTTTATTTGAAAAGTCAAAGTTGACCTTTGTTTGACCTTGAAAATTAATGCCAAGGTCATTTTCAAGATCACCAGCATATGTCCCCCTCCGAACCCTACAACTATTATCTGAAACATTTTTTGTCATGTTGCTTAGGTTTCGAGATATTTGGTGTGGCAATTTAAAATAGGTCACCCTGTATATATAAAGGCACTATTTTCTGAAGAAAGCCAAGAATATTTTACTAAATTCATTGGTGGTGTAATTAGCAGGGACAATTGCTACAAAGATGGATTATTATTACTACTACTGAAATAGAGGTAGGCATTAATTATTAAAATATTTAATAACGTATACACAACTATATGTTAATTTAATTGCATTTACACCTTCATAATGCATTGAACTATAAATGCTTTATTGGTTATATAAATGACCGACCGTGTGGCATCGCACCCTGTAATATTATCTGACAGTAATTACAATTTAGCATAAATAATGTGATAAATGTATCGATCATAATGGTGCGGACTCATTATAATTCAGTGTAACGCAATTGTTGCAGGTGCAAAATTCATGAATATGCATAATGCCTCATTTAGATAACAATCAGTGTAATGATTTCGCTTAAAAATATAAATTTTTGTTGGTAAACTGAAAATTTGTACTTAATTAGAGCACAGAAGTGAAAAGAGAGTAAGGCTAATAGAGTGTTGCGAGCAACTGATTTTGTTTTCTCGTGGAAAGTTTGACGACAATGCGAAAAGTTATATACATCCATCGCTGAAAATTGGGCTGGCTGGGAAAATGCAGGTGCGGTGTTTAATTTTTCAGCTGCATAAACAACACAAGGAAGATTGTCGTTTACCTGGGCCGATTAAATCAAGGGGAATAGGTTTAATTTAAAATTTGTGTTACATCCTTTATAACTCAAGCCTTTATTTATTTTGCTAATGCAATGATATTAAGCGGCCTAAACGACTTGTTAAAATTTTTTTAAACCTGCTCTCGTAAATACGTGTCCACACATTACCGAAATGAATTTAGATCTGACGGGACGTTATACAACGCCACTTTACTGGTCCATATTAAATTTAATTAAAAATTCACGCCACCGTGTATTCGCGCTAAAAATTCTAGCGGTGGTACAATAAAAGCCGGAATTACTAAACCAGAACATTTATCGCAACTACGGCGCCGCAACTATTTTGTTTAAATTGAGGGGGTGTCGTTTTGCGTTTGCTCTATTAAATTGTAAATGCGCTCGATACGGAGCCAGAACCGTTCAATTTTCACAAAAATATTAAAGTCGATTCATATTCCACAATTGACGTTATGTTCCACCTGTTTCTCTTTGCCGCCTCCGGCTACGTGTTACACCATTCTGCGGGCATGTTTTCTGTTACACAAAAAAAAAATTAAATTAACGCGAAGCATTATAAATCATGTGTTGTACAATGTAACAAACCGCGGTTCAACATTTTTCACACAGACTGTTGTTTATTTATTTTTAGATATTGAATTAAAGCAGAAACACATTATCTGCAAAACAGCGGAAGAGTGCAAATAACAGACTTGCATCGTGCATGCAACTAGCTCTAGGACAAAATTGTGGAAACTAATTTGCTATGAATATTATTAGATATTCAGATAGGGGCCACCCGTAGTGATAAGTGCGACCTGCAGTTGTTCAACCCAGTAGTTTCATTTTATTTACAAAAACTAGTTTCACCAATTATAAGAGAGAATTTTAGTATATAATAATTTTTATAGCTTTTAGTGGGTCAAATTTTACAATAACTATAACATCTTAAAATACACAATGATAAGTTTTTAAATTTGCCTGTTTCAACGTGTAACTCAATAAGTAATATATAAAGAATGTAGTCAATTAGTATTATTAATTAGCAAAAAGTTCCATGCATAACTTCGAAACTCATTACATATATTTATTCGCGTTGATCAAAGCCCAGTGGGAAGTTTTTGCCGTGGCAGCAATGCTAATTAAAATCGCAATAATGTTAATTAACATTCCGCCCGCGATCTTCTACTTAACATCCGCATTTAAGTGTTAATTCGAATATGTTCCTTTATTTGAATATTTTCGCGATTATTTAAATAACCGAGCCTACTTTATCGGCAGCCTATGCAAATGTCAGAAACTTTTGCGACGAATAACTTAATTTCACAGGGCCCCTCCTAAGTTATATAAAAATGTTTTAGCTAAAAAATACGTATAATATTTTATCTCTTGCGCCTACAGCAATTTTGCATTAAAGGCGTCAAATTGAACCGCAGAAACTCTACAGACAAGTGGGAACATTATCAGTCTGCAAAGATCAAGTACGCCAATGATCAGCGATCAGTATTAGATCCGCAAGTAACAACAGCGCTCAAACCAAAGTAGCAACTTCGCGGTAATGAAGTGCGAAGTCTCGTAACTTGCCTAATCTAACTTTTTTTATGCCTTTTGAACATTTTCATAAATATTATTAAGCTCAAGGGAGGAGTTTCGTAAAAATAAATCAGACTATACGTTTCCTCGGCTAATCCCGCCTCAGGCGACATTGTGCTAACTATCAAGGGATAAATCACGGCGGATCTAATTTATTGTAATTGATGTCAAAACGGATGTTTTATTTATTTACATCGTTTCAGGATCATTTATTTATTTATTTATTTGGCGGTCTACTCCCGCGTGGAAAAGTTATACAAGCATGAGAACTGTTTGTGCGTGATAAATCTTTCATCGTTCTACATTTATCATTTAATACGTTTTTGGGATATGGGGGTATATATTTCTTCTTTTATAAACAATGTATCATTTATTGGGTTATATTAGGCGAGCTGACGATACCAAAGACGGAAGGGATTATAATTCGGGAGACTGGTGACAAAACGCCTTCCCTGAAATGCGTCCTGAAATTTTCTCCCGTATCTCGGTGACTCGTAGTGTATTTCTGATATGAAATTTTATCTGGGTTCAATGAAATTCCAAATGAAAGGATGCATTTAAGGTGCATTCGTCGGTTGGATAAACGGGATGAATTTAATCCCGAAGCTGAACAGAGGGCGGGGTGATATATTTTACTGGGAATGAATGGCGCCCCCTCGCGGGAGATTTAATTTTTCCAGATTATAATCTGACGTGGAATAATTACATAATTCATAACTACGGTTTGGATGTATTTATTTTGTCGTTTATATTAAGCGAGTGAATTGTGTTAATTCTAACCATACGTACATAATAGTTAAAAACTACATAACACCTTGTATATTTTATAATTCTTCTTTCAAATGCTATTCATTTTTACGAGGGATCTATATTTAACAAATCGCCGTTTTTCCTCAAGAAGACGGTTTTACCTTTTTTTGGCGTAGAGAATTCGTTCAAAAAATGTAAGTTTTGATTTATACAAACACAACACCCGGATTTAAAACGGGCACCGTAAAGCTACGCGCACACTTGCCGGAATCTGACGGACGGCACGCATCGGCTAAAATTGCTTAACACAGTTGTAAACGAGTCAACGCACGTACCGATCAATGTGTTACTCGATATTCTCCACAATTATTATTAACATAAATTTTATATAGCTATTATTATTTCAAAATTATAGACAAAAAACGACAAATAATTTGAATTAATTTTTTTGTTAAAAATATTTTTAAACAAAAGATGTTCGTTTGTCTGTTATCTTCAATATATATTTAAACGTTTTTTGTAATATTTTTTATATTTAAAAAATTATCGGAAAAAAGACAAAACCTGTTTTTTTTTTGTTTTATCACTTTGCTCAGTTTCAAAAAATTCCACAAAAACGTTTTCTTTTTATAAGTTACTTATTTCGACATTCTCTACAATTATTATTAACATAAATTTGATATAGCTATTATTATTTCAAAATTATAGACCAAAAACGACAAATAATTTTGACTCATTTTTTTATTAAATTTTTTTTTAAATAAAATAAATGTTCATTTGTCTGTTATCTTCAATATATATTTAAACGTTTTTGTAATATTTTTCGTATTTAAAAAAATATCGGAAAAAAGACAAAACCAGTTAAGGTTCCGGTATTTGAAATTTCACCAAAAGCCTCTTCAAAAGTTGTTCGGATTGTCAAATAAGGCTTATATTCAGAATTTCATGTTAATTTCTGTATTGGGTCTTGGGATACAGACAGACAGCCGCACGGACCCAAAAAATATTTTTCCAAAAATCTTTAAAATCGCCTCTAGGGATCTCAACACGGATATTCCTGTTCATAAAAAAATCACGATCCCTATACTTTCCAGTACGAAGAAAGTAAAAAGTAGTGAAAAGTTATGAAAATAAAGAACACTTACTTTATACGACCAAACCCACTGGCTTAGTAGTACAGTAAAGAAAAACCGAAAAAAAAAAATCCCAAAGGGTACCAACGGTGAAGATAGTCAAAAAGCCCCTATCCCTAGATTTTCGAATTTTTGCGATAAGAGGGTGTTTTGGGGTGTAAAAATAAAGTTCTCGTGTAGGTCGAGAACCCCCTCCACCCTGTCTAGGGGTCAAAAAATGTTTTTTTAGACATTTTTTTCTGACGAACAACGAAAAAATTAAAAAAATATACCAATTATTTGACCAATTTTTCCCAAGGTCATTTAGACCCAAAAAAAGTTTTTTTTATCGATTTTGAATCCACAGGATCTCCTTGTGTTTTTGACATTCAACATTTTTTTACCGGTTTTTGACATTTTGATCATATTTGCCTCATAAAAATCTACAAAAATATGCATCAAGACATATTTGTACCACACCGCGGCATCTTGAAAAATCGATTGACTTTTTTAAGGGTTTTTACCATTTTTCGTGGAATTGCACACATGTATGTCAACATTTTCTGGCAACAGGCGGAAGCTTTTTCAAATACGAACATTTTGGTTTTTCTTTCATCTTTGTAACTTAAATATTCGCTGAGATATCAAATTTTGAAATTTTCGGAGCATTTTGTTTGAAGCATCAAAACTTTTGTTTTTCACTAAAAAATCACCAATTACGCTTTTATGAGGCGAAAATAAAGGAACTTATTTTTTTTTTATTTTCCTACTTCAAAATTCAAAAATTTAAATATGCTGACGCAAATTGAAACTACTCATTAGATTTTGTTGTAAATTTCAGGGATATCTTGAATAGTTATTTATAACTATTTTTGAAAATTTCAAATCAATATCTTTATTTTAGGATTTGTGATTTTTTTTTTCATTTTTCCTACTTTACGTAGAATCAAAATTCAAAAATTAAAATATTCTGGAATCCCTTATGTATAGCATCTACTCATATAGGTTTAAGATAAACAAATAATAAAATTACAAACACGCGGTAGTGGCAGGTGACCAAGCAGTCAACGCTAAATTTCACAATTAATTTTGTGAAAAAAAAATATATTGTGGCGCAAATTGAAACTACTCATTACATTTTGTTGTAAATTTCCAGGAATATCTTGAATAGTTATTTAGAACTACTTCCGCAAATTTCAAATCAATATCTTTATTATTTTAGGATTTATGTTTTTTTTTTCATTTTTCTACTTTACGTAGAATCAAAATTCAAAAATTAAAATATTCTGGCGCAAATTGAAACTACTCATTAGATTTTGTTGTAAATTTTAAGGATATCTTGAATAGTTATTTAGAACTACCTCCGAAAATTTCAAATAAATATCTTTATTATTTTAGGATTTATGATTTTTTTTCATTTTCCTGCTTTGCGTAGAATCAAAATTTAAAAATTTAAATATTCTGATGCAAATAGAAACTATTATATGATAAAGTGTGGTACTGTAATGTAAAAAATCTGAAAAATCAACTTTATCATCCTAGACCAACAGAAATACATATTTTTCCATCAGGAATACGAGAGAAATCGATTGCCGTTTTAAAATCTCAGCTACCTAAAATAATAACAAAGTTGGTAGGACAGACAAACTCAATCCACTGCAAACGCATTTTGCTTTGGCTTTTTGTTTTTTTTGTGTATGGTGGCTACGTGAAATAAAGAATTGAATTGAATATTTTCCCGTACTTTGTAACGGAGAATGTAAGAGTCTGGCTGAGACTAAAAACTTTTTCTTGCAATTTCACCGTCACAATACTTTCCCGTACTTCGTAACGTCGAATGTAATGGCTAAAACTAAAAACTTTTTTCTGGCAATTTCTAGCTGTGCCGTTGGAAAAATATATCAAATAAATAACACGGTCAGATTCTCCAGGCAATGGAAACGATTCGAGAATCATTGCGTATGTACATTTTTTAAGAAAAATATTCTATTCTTTTTTCTATTATTATTACTTCGTCGATCCATCTAACGTCGTTCACGGTGTCTTGGACTAAATAAAGGACGACGTCCTTGTAAAATAGAAGGATTCTTGGTCGTTGAGTTAAGGAAAGGATTATTTTTCATCGGACACAGACAAGGCGTGTTATAAATCTGTCTAACCCGTATAATGTATACTAATTATTAAAAATATAAGAGTTTATATCTTGTTAAGGTCGTTCCAAAATTACTTTTTTTCAATATCATCCCTCCGTTTACCTACCAATCAAAATGAACTCTGCGTTTGATTTAATGAATTAATGAATGGCGGCCGTTATGCAATTAAATTTCGGTGGGGAATTTAATTAACGGAAACTTATTAATTGCGTCAAGTAAACGAAGTGGGTGTAAAAATCATGGGTCGGTGATTAGAAATAAAAACTAATGGACTAACGGGTATTTGACAACATGGTACAAAGGCGGGCACGGACGGAGCTTAACTTAATCTACCCCTTGTGGATCTAATCTGGGCTAATAGAATATATAGGATCGGATTGGTTTTGCGAAATTTATAACGACAGTCTTGGGCCCGATTGAATGACGCTTTGCATATGCTATTAAATCCAGTTTAAATTACACCTCTACTTAAAATTCTGTTTGTCGCAAACCCTTCATCAATGTAATAAGTACAGTTCCCGTCATTAACTTCACTTAGTGAACGTCCCTTTTTTACAATTTTTAATCCCCAATGGGATCCCGTTTTAGTGTCATACACAATTTTGTCAAATCTGCCAATTCATTATTAGCATCCACAATGGCGATCATATTATCCTCAGTAAAAGTTCGAAACTGTGCGTTCGGGAACATTATCGTGGCTGGTGATTAATGATCGCCAATGTTCTTCTGGTTGTTTCGTTAGAATTTGTGGTTCGTTTGAGCGCCGTTTTCACCGCGCTTCAGTAACTCTGAATAGTTAGACCCTCTTTCGTTGAATTAGCCCTAGTGATACAATCATCAACATAAAAATAAAAATGCTTGCCAAGGAATTTTTAGGCGGGGCAGTGAAAAATTGCCTCGTGTTTTCTTATAATGTAACTTTTTTCACCCTTTAATTTATTTCTTTCTTTATTCGTTAGTCATATACGCACATGTACACCCTTAAAAAAAAATAGGAATAATGTTACCTTATCCTGTATATTTTATACAATGTAAATACCCATGAAATAACCTATCAAAGCTATTTTTTTTCTTTCGATATATTCAATTAATTAGGGCGGCCTGTTGGTGTAGTGGGTAGAGGCGAGTGCTTGTGCCGGCTACACCGCGGTCGTGTGAGTTCGATTCCCATCTCGGGCGGAAGATTTTTCGACGATCGAGAAGTATTCACTCGGGTCCGTGTTTGTTGTATTATGTCTGATTATTCATTTCTTCATTTATTCTCATTTATTCATACAAAAATACAATTAAAAATCTAGCCGTGTGTGACTGAATGGCTCAGCCTAAGTAACTTTTTTTTATATAAAAAGGATGGTTGACGGGAATTCGGGTTGAAGAAGTGCGGATGATTTGGAATTGGCGTAAGCATGTACTATTCAGCCACTAACGATAATTACTTGAGATTTCATTTTGATAATGAATGGGACATACACTAGACATCCATGGACCACCACGGCCACTTCTTCGTTCTGAAAAAGTGACCGCACGGATGGGATTCGAACCCACGACCACGAGGCCCAGAAGCAGGAACGCTACCCACTAGGCCACCGCGGCCCCAAAAAAAAAAAAAAATAATAATAATACATGGGAAACGATGTGAAGGGATATGATTATTTCAGTTATCTAATACTTGTTTTAGACTAATATTTGAAGGATTAAATGTGAATATGGGTTTGTATTCGGTAGTACACGGATTTGAACATTTTATGAATGAAACTCCTGTTGTAATAAAAAATAATTATGTTGAAGTGCCTTATCTTTTTTTAATCTAATAAATCTATTTTCCAGATCACCGAACGGCATTAAAACTAAATTAAATCAATTTCTTCAGAGCTATTACTAGAAGTGTTAACGCAGTGATAACTTCAGGAAGTCAGTGATTAATTGCGTTTCAGATTAAAGCTCTTTGCCATGGGATAGTTTTAGCTTTTAGGCGCTTTAATGTTACATTATCAGTTTTTTAATAATATGTAAAAAGTCGATATTGTTTTTTAATTTCCAGTTAGCTCCCGGCTGATTTATCGTGGAACTATGAAGTATTTCAAAGCGAAATGGTATTTTAAAATTTTTTATAATCCGACAAGAGCTAGTTTGATGATTCACAATTGGAATTATATGCAATTGCTTCTAATCTCTCAATGTTTGACCTTGTTTAAATCAATAGATCAATTGGTGTAATTTTCGATGTATAACCCCAAGGGGAGTATGAATGGGGTTAGGACTTAGAATTTTAATTTCGCCTTGCTAGCTGTTGCTGTGCCGGAATTCATAAGCCAGATCTGTGTTGAATTTTAAAATCGAAAGATGTATTACCGCTAACTTATGAATAAATACAATAAATCTAACCATTTAGAATTCCAAGACTAGAAAATGCAATTTACATGTGAAATAGGGATTATAATAATAGCGAAGCCAACAATTGCACTACTTAAACCTCATGTTCAATGTTCACGAAACAATGTTTAAACCCAAGGTATCAATAACTTCCAGTAATGAGATTATTCGAAGCTGAAGTATTGGACGGTACCAAGCACTATTACCAGCGAACGAGTCCGTTTATTTAATTAAAATTAAAATTACTTTATAATATTACCGCCGGTGCTTTAAATGGGGCTATCTACAATGGTCTACTCTGGGGGTGAAGCGCCTAGGAAAGTCGTAAAGTCTAAAACGCGACTCATCAACCGAAGCTAAGTCATAAACCACACAAAATAGCATAACTACAGTTCCTATGGGATCCACTGAGGATGTGTTAAACAGATGACACCATTTTGCACCTTATCTTATTAAAATTCGCGATTTAGTTCTCTCGTATTTTAATTGTGGCAATTTGTGGCGATGAATTAAATTGTTTTTCGTCTGACACCGCTTAGGTACATTTAATTGGTGTGTGTAACGAAGTTTCAAAACTTGTCGCAGAACAATAAAATATTTACTCTTCCGTGTTTCAGGAGACGCGCTTTAATCCTGAAAATCGTACCTGCACGTTCATATTTCACAGCGCGGCATGATACTACAGATTAAACACGCGACGTTTACCTTAATTAAGAACTGGGGAATTAATTATGAAAATTGAGACATTACACTTTTCGATTCCGGAATATCTGAAACAAAGCTTTTTTGTGCGAATTCGCGTGATTCCGGATTAATTCTAGACAATAGGAATATTTCGGTGAAACGGGGATTAGTTCTGTTTATACTAGTATAAGCCTATCCGGAATACATTAAGCATATGCTTCCTTTATCCCTTAATCGCTATCATCTAGTTTTATGCGACCTACGAATCGCTCAAATGTATGCGGAACGCCATCGCATAAAACATTCCAGAACTAATCCGAGTTCCCCAAAACAGAATCGCGGTTTATATTAAACCACTCGTAATTAATTTTAATCCAAAAAGAAAACTGCAGTTATCTGATCTAAAATTCCACCCGAATTCCCTAATTAACGCCGTGAAGTATGAAATTGAAGGGAGTTTAATTGGAGGGGTGAAACGGCAAAAGTACAATGATGTTACTGAGGACACAGAAATACTAGAAGTTCTTATTCACTGCGTTACTTACATGTGCAGGATTTTGATCGAACTTTCACGACATCTTCGAGTTAGCTCGATACTGCAGAGGCTAAATCGCAATCGTGGGAATTAAACAAATACAATAATGTAATTTCAGCGGAAACTGCCTGGAAGCACGAAAATACTACCGCTGGGTCTTGCAAAGAACTGTAGAGGAAATGAAAGCTTGCTGTCGCAATATTTTGTTGACTGAATCGAATTTTTTTTTTATTTAAGAAAATATCTAATAACTGAAATGAAATAATAATAATATATTGATACACAAGTTTAATTAATAAAAGGATGTATTATGGCACGTGAACAAGTATAATATACTTTATTTGCTTTGAATTTAATTATGGAATTATTTTTTACATAAAATGATAAATCTATAAATCCTCTTCAAAAATCGTGAATATACAGTGGTAGAAAAATGTAATTTCAAGGTTGAAATCCATTTTCTTACCAGGTTTAGGTTTATGTAGAAAAAATATATTGTACTTCCCTATTTTTATTTTCTGGACTAGTTTCGGTGTTAAAGTCTGGCCGCGCTATGAAGGCATCTGAGGTGCTATCTGTAACCTTTTAAAAACCTGATGTATGAAGAGAATCGGATAGTGGCACCAATAGCTAGCAAGTAAATTGTAAACATCTGTGAGTGTGAAGTAACAAAATCCAATCACTTCAGATGAGGGCGACCCTTCCGACCCGTCGTTAATCACCTCAGACGCCTTGATAGCGCGGCCAGAGTATATACAATCTTTAGCCGAAAAACGTCAATGTTAGCTTAATATACGCAAAATATGTGTTACACGTAAAATATTTATTAATTCTCCGATATGGATCAAACAATAACTTTATAATAAACAACAATAATATATGGAGGTAATTAACGACCTCATATTAAGCAAACACTGACGTTTTCGTGTAAAATATCGTTTAATACCGAAGCTAGTCCAAAAATAGAATATATTTTTTCCACATTAAAAAATTGTGTTTCATTTATTCCTGAAGATGAAGTACCACGTAGAAACGGTCTCTTAACTACAGTGAAATAAGCGTTACTAGTTATACTAAGAATGAACAATAACAAAACAGACCTGAAAAGAAGGTATAAAAACAGTCCTGAAAAAAAGGTCTCAGGAAAAGTCCTCAGAAAAGTCCTGAAAAAAAATTCTAGCTACAGAAAAATAAGCGTTAGCTTTACCAAGAGATCGGAAGAGGCAAGAACAAAAAAGGTCCTGAAAAGAAGTTCTTAAAAGTCGTCCTAAAAAAATCCTGCAAAAAAGGTTTCGAAAAAAATCCTGAAAAAGTCCTGAAAAAAATTCTGAATTAGACTTGATAAAAAATTGAAAAAAATCTTGAAAGAAAAATTTTATTTAGTCGTATTTTAGGCGTTTCAAACAGAAAAAAAATTTAAGAATTTTTTTTAAATCGTGTTTTTGGCGTTTCCAGTCGATTTAAGCACTTTTTGCGAAAAAAGTAATTTGTTATATCTTTACGAAAAAAAGTCATTTGATGTATCTCTGATCCTGGAAGTCCCACATTTTTTTATTTATAGACATATAGTGTTCAGAATGAGCTCCTAGACTTAAAAAACAGAAAAAATGGACAAATTTGATTTAGTCGTATTTAAAACATTTCCAATTGATTTAAGCACTATGACAAAAGTCATTTTGCGTATCCAAAAAAATGTCCCACAAAAATTTCTTATAGACAAATAGTGTTTAGAATGAGCTCTTCGGCGATAAAAAAATAGAAAAAAAAATTGTATTGAGTCGTATTTTAAGCGTTTCCAGTCGATTTAAGCACTATTTACGACAAAAGTCATTTCGCGTATATCCGTTTATGGAAGTCCCACAAAAAAATGTTATAGACAAATAGTATTCAGAACTAGTTTTCCTAGGCTTAAGTTGACAATAGATTTTTTTTATTATTAAAAAAAATGATTTTTTTTATTTGGTGACAGACTTAAAAAACAGAAAAAGAAAGAAAAATTTGATTTAGTCGCATTTAAAACATTTCCAGCCGATTTAAGCACTACGACAAAAGTCATTTTGCGTATCCAAAAAAATGTCCCACAAAAATTTCTTATAAACAAATAGTGTTTAGAATGGGCTCTTAGACTCAGAAAAAAAAATTGTGAAGAAAAATTTTATTTAGTCGTATTTTAGGCATTTCCAGTCGATTTAAGCACTATTTACGACAAAAGTCATTTCGCGTATATCCGTTTATGGAAGTCCCACAAAAAAATGTTATAGACAAATAGTATTCAGAACTAGTTTTCCTAGGCTTAAGTTGACAATAGATTTTTTTTTTTATTAAAAAAAAATGATTTTTTTTATTTGGTGACAGACTTAAAAAACAGAAAAAAAAAGAAAAATTTGATTTAGTCGCATTTAAAACATTTCCAGTCGATTTAAGCACTACGACAAAAGTCATTTTGCGTATCTAAAAAAATGTCCCACAAAAATTTCTTATAAACAAATAGTGTTTAGAATGAGCTCTTAGACGATAAAAAAATTCTGAAGAAAAATTTGATTTAGTCGTATTTTAGGCGTTTCCAGTCGATTTAAGCACTATTTACGACAAAAGTAATTACGCGTATATCCGTTTATGGAAGTCCCACAAAAATGTAAATAGATTTTTTTTTTTAATTAAAAAAAAAAAATTTTTAAATTAAATTTTAAATTAAGAAAATTTGTTTTAATCGTGTTTTAGGTGTTTCCAGTCGCTTTTAGGACTATTTACAAAAAAATTCATTTGGTGTATCTCCGCTTCTGGGAATCACACAAAAAAATTTAATGGACACATAGTGTTCTGAATGAGCTCCTGGACAAAAAAAAACAGAAAAATCAAAAAACCGCAGGCATACCCCGCCATTTTTTTCGAAAAGAAAAATAATTTACAAAACACTGCTCTCCTATGCAAGACCTATAATTATTTTCAAAAAATACAAGGAAGGCATACTCCCATAGAAAAACTAAAATCAAATAAATATTCTTTGCACACTCTTAACCCGCCAATGGTGACCCTACTGGTCTGTGAGAGCGGGTGTGTCGAATAACTTTATTCTCCGTTATTGTTTTTTTGTTGCAATTTTGAGTAGCTGCCGCATTGCAGAGCTTAAATTAATTAAATATCTTTGTTTTATTGCCAGAGAGCATAAATAAAAAAAAACATGAACTATTAGTAACACGTTTCGAAAAATCTCGGTACGTGAGATCGACGTCACCATTAAATTTGCGTCACCAATGGCGGGTTAAACAATAATTATTAAAAAACTGCAGGTACATCCACCCATTTTTTCGAGAAAAAGAAAATCATTTGCAAAACGTAAGTATGACTAACATTAAAAAAAACGAAGGCAGGCTCCCACGGAAAAACTAAAATCAAATAATCTCTCCTTACACATTCTTAAATCATAATTCCCAAAAATCCGTCGGCAAACTCCTAATTTGCCTAATGCTGCGTTAGTATGCGCGACCAATAAATTATAAAAAAAAAAACAACAAGGAACACTTGCTCGCATAGAAAAACTAGAATCAAATAAGCATTCCCCACATATTCTTAAACAGTAATCACCAAAAAACCGCAGGCACACCCTTTTATTTTCTTGAGAAAAAAATAATTTGCATAACCCTGCGATCGTAAGCACGGCCTATAAATTATTTAAAAAAAAAACAACACATGCTCCCATAGAAAAAGCATTCTCCACATATTCTTAAACAATAATCACCAAAAACCCGCAGGCACACCCTCTTATTTTCTTGAGAAAAAAAATAATTTGCTTAACCCTGCTATCATGTGCACGATCTACAATTAAAAAAAAAAAACAACACATGCTGCCATAGAAAAAGTAAAATCAAATAAACATTCACTGTTAACTCCTAAATAATAATCACAAAAAACGTAGGCACCCCCTCCCCTAATTTTAGCAAGAAAAAAAATAATTTGCAAAACACTGCGCTTGTAAGTACGACCTACATTTATTTTCAAAAAAAAATTGGAAGACAGTTAACCCATGGAAAAATAAAATCAAGTAAACATCGTTCAAACAACAATTTCTCAAAAAAGAACCGAATGCGTACCCCAACCATTTTTTCGAGAAAAAATAGTTTGGTCAACACTGTGCTCGTATACATGGCCTATATGAAGACAAGCTCCCATAGAAAAACTAAAATTAAATAAATATTCTTTACATACCCTTAAACAAGAATCATCAAAAAACCATTGGCACCCCCCCCCCCCCGTTCTGTTAAACAATAATCACCAAATAACCGCGAGAAAAAAAAATTATGGACGACCTTTACTTATTTAAAAAAACAAGGAAGACATTCTCCTATACAAAAATAATAAGTATTGGTTGTGCATACGAGCGCGGTGTTATATAATTTTTTTTCTGGAATAAATGGGGGGTGTGCCTGCGAAATTTGTATGCTCATGATTCTAAGGTGTGTATATAATATTTATATGAGAATTTGTCTTCTAACAGGATGTGGGGTTAGTTTTAAAGAGGATCAAATGAGGGTTACATTTGTTTTTGGGTATACATTGTTTACATATTTATTAATAATCATAGAAATATTTACTTATACGATGAAAAAACGTAAATTAAAATCTATTGCTAACTCCACACCCCTGAAATATGATATATATTGTACTAAGATGATACCTGTGCCACGGAAAACATTTTTTTTTTAATAGATCTATGATCAAAGACTTAATGGAAACAGAATACAACCTCGAAATATACACTGGTAAATAATACAACATAATAATTTCATGGCTAGTATAAATTTTTGATTCTGGGATGTATTTCAGTTCATACAAAAAATTTATAAATAAATGTATGCAATTTATATTCCCACTACAAATATTTAAATATTAACGTTCAGTTCGTAAATCTATATTTTCGTTAAATTAACTTTCCCGCTAATCTAAACCAAATAATCACTGCATTATGTAAATAATCGGTGCATGCGCTGGTACATAATGTGGTGGAATTACAATTCAATTTGTAAAATATTTCTGATAAATTGCCAGCTCATTACATCGGAAAAGTGTGGTTAGTTCCAATTGTCGCTCAGTAAATTAATTTACCAATAAATCCAACTAGCTAAATTGCTGATTAATTACTTGTGTACACGCTATAACATGTGACTGAGCTAAATAAATTAATTAGCAACTGGCCATCATCCGTGATCTTTCTGTGGAATAATTAATTACTTAACAAATATTAATTAAATGTGATTAATTGACATTTGGAGCGTCGGATTACGGATCGCATCGAATAATAACATGATCGCTGCACTTTTTTTTTTCATTGACATAATCACGCCCACGCATTTATGTTGTGGCGTGCGTAAGCTCCGGTATCATCGAAAAACTCGTGTTGCTGGAACGGTATTGGTTTGTAAAGCTTGATTGGCACAGTCAATACCGAAAAGATTATTATTTTATATTGTATGCATTAAATTCATCATTTGTGAAGGGATGAATTTCAAACCAAAATTACAAAACAATGTATCATATTTAATCTGCGATGTGTTTAACTGCAGGGGTTGTATGCACAGTTTTATTAGCGGATGTCGATACGGGAAGCTACAAATTTAAGGCAAAATAACAATGTGGTTCCTCCTAACGTTGAATGTTGTTAAACTGTTATCCTGTCACATTCAAAACCGCATGTCGAGGCTACTTGAAGATTCGTAGAAAAAGTAAACGCCGCGTAATTGAATACAACAATAACACTTGAAATGTGCACTCGTCTCCAGAAGCACTTCCAAATTTACATATCAATTGAGCCATGACGGGTTGAGTACGGAAAAAAAAGTTGGACGACAGGACTTGAAAAACTTGTGCAAGAAATCGGGCTCTATGTGCAGACATAATGAGTGTGTGATGTGCTTAAAGCACGTTTAGTATTCCCCTAAGTTCGCGGGCGTAGCTTTTTTAAGGGCGGCCAAACTTTTCCGAACTCGCTAAAGTAGTGTAATGAATTTGATATTTCGACAATCCGATCGTGGCAGGAGGCCGGGAATATTTAAATGACACAACCCTTACTGCCCCTTTCCCGGCGCGGCCCCGGGTAGTTAATTACGGGCGCAAAAGTTGAATTATTGATTTTTTCCGGCACAAAAGGAAACTGCTTTTCGAATCACGGAAAATCTTATAATAAAACTTGTTACGCTCCTCGTAATTCTTGCGACGAAGTTGCGGGATCGTCGGAGAGTCACGTTGGCGCTTGCGAAAGAAAATAATAAATCGAATTGAGTAAGAAGTTTTATTAAAGGGGACATTAATTGTTCAGATTTAAAAAATGATTGTTTTCAGTTTTTAACGTTGTGTAACGCACTAACTTCAAATAATTAGTTCTTAGACGTGGGTTAATTATATTTTTTTGCTCAGATGAAGTAGAATAATACTAGTTTTCTGAGGACTACCAGTTGCTTTGCAGAAATATAACCGAATTTTCTAGTGATTGACGAGAACTGGTTACCGCTTGAAACTACTAAGTAATTGCCTGGCCGTTCGCAGGAAATTATTCCATAATTTTAAACTTTCTCAATTGCCTTTAAATGTATTTAATTACTTCACTTTGTCTTTGTCGTTTAAATAGTGAAACCGAACATGAATCAATGTTTTGAAATGACGTAGGACGTGTTTTTTCTTGGTTTGTTTAGATTACTTGTAAAGGCCTAAATATTATAGATTTAATTAATGTCAACAGAGAAAGAAAACAGTCGAAACATTGGCGATCGTTCATCTTGATTCGGGCTGAAAATTTAAAATGCCCGTAAATTCCAGGGCATGATTATCCTATACCAATTATAGTTATTGCTTTAATGTAGTAATTCCACACAGCCTTCTACATAAAGAATTAGCTGACATTGTTTTTTTTTTATAATTGCAGAATATATTTTACATTACATGAAAATAAAAACAGGTAACATCGCTAACGGTGTACAATTATGCATGCGCATTTAAAATGCATCCACACTTGTTGCATTTCTGCAATGCATCAATCCAATAATGTGGCTTGCTTTCGGCACAAATTTAAGTGTCTACAACTTGTTTCACGTTGTTTAAAACATTAATAACATTTGAAGGCCAAAGATTCTTTTATTAATTTTGCATTAAGAAAGGTGTTGGCTCGTTAGGAAAGTTTCTAATGGTCTTATTTTACATGAATTTAAGATATGGATTTTCCTGGAAGACGTGATGCTAATACCAATAACGAAGTTAGTGTCTTCATTAACTTCATAATGACTTGAGGATTGAAACAGATTCATATAAAATGAGGATAATCAAATTTTTATTATGTAAAGTTGGTATTATTGCGGGGGGAATTTAGGTAGCATGGCGGTAAGCTCGCTTCATATCCGCCTTACGTTTTTTCTTTTATGTTAAGGGAGCGCAAAGTGGGCGAGAAACTCGTGTCGGGGGAAGACATGGGTCGTTATGGTCGGCGTTAAATGCATTGATTCCCCAAATTATTTAGCAGACAGGACGTCAACGCTCGTTGCCTCTTTTAGCGGTCCCCGAGGAGGCATACCATAATCCTGTAAGAAAACCAGAGGGTCATGTTTTGTAAATAAAATGTTCCTCGGGAGTAAACAAGCCGGGCATTTTTTCGGTTAAATTGGGCGCGGCGTTGTCCAAAATAGCAGTGATAATGACCGAAATAGATCTGAGGAGGTTTTGTCATGGAGTTCCTCTAAATTATTTTTAAATGTATAAATAGCGGCGAAGAATTCATTTGTGCGGGTTAACTATGCCTAGATCCGGGTCTGGAAATAAATCCGATTTTAAATTATCCAAACTAAATATGCGACTGTGTGTGGGTGGGTGAAGGGTTACGTAATCAGCGGGTCTTAATTAAAGCGGGGGCTTAATTTAAATTTCGACGACCTGATCGATTCGAGCAATCGGGTATCTGTTTTTCTTTCGTCTTATTCGACCATTCATATTGGTTATCTTCGGCGCACCGATGGGGTTCATTAGATTAGGTGGCCCGTGGGGAAGGGTATTTATTTTTGAAGTGCATATGTGGCCAGATTTAAGGAGGGATGTAACCAAGCATAAATTGATTAAAGTGAGGGTGGTTCCCTTTATCGAGTTCTTTCAGGATGCTATTTATAACCACTCTACTTAATAGCGTTATGAAAAATGGTAATTTATTCCCGTCACCAGCATAAGAGTGAATAGCGGATTAGAACTACAATTTTCATATCTAACGATATTACGATTTAGCGATAGTTTATAATTTTCTAGTATCATATTGAGGAAGACAATTAATAACGAAGAGGTAATGTTAGGCAAATTTTTATGACCATACAAGTGTGCCTTTATTTACTTATTAAGCATGTAAATACAACGCCAAAGTATACACTTAATTTTAAATTCAATCCTCTATGTTAACCATACGAACACCTACTTCCTTTATGTTCCATCGAATAGTATTGTGAACTACCAACGCATGTATGTGTTCGTGTTACAAATGCGTGAGCACACCATTAACTTCGGAATTTATTGCGAACTAGGAAATCGACATCAATGGTCATTAAGAGCTTTCAAACTTCATCTGAATAATCGCAAATACAGTAAACTCTGGATTATCCACGGTCCTCTTTTTCTGTTTATTTTCTTCTTTCTAGAGTAAGTGGAAGTCAATCATTGGTACTATCACTGCCCGAAGGCAGTCCAACGGTTACTTTAGTGAAACCAGCCACCAAAAAAAATCTCTGTCTTAAACTAAAAAAATGGCGTATTAACCAAATTCTAAGCTGAACAAGAAAAGCCAGTACTAGCTATCGTTGCTGGCAAGGCTGTGAAAACTGCACTTTCTTGAGCAGTGACGGATCGTGAAACATGGTAGAGCCACTTATACAATATATCCTTTCTTGAAGAAAGAAAGAACGATTTATCTTACTAGACCAAAGTAACAGGCGAACAAGCGTTTTAAGAATTAACTAAAAATGCTTGCTGAGTTTAAAACTGTAGATATTGCCATGGCTCCTTGTCTCTATATAACGAGCCGTTCCTGACCATGAATATTATGGAAAATTTGGAAAAAAAGTAATTTTTTTCAGACTTTAAACGGCTGTAGCGGCTAAGGAAAGAATCAAAATCAAGCGCGGTTTTCAAATCTGTGCTCATTAGGTCTAAATTAGTCGGATTCAATTAAAATTGGCGATTATTAATTTTTGGCGAAAACTTGGAAAACTAACTTTTGCCCAAAAATTGCATTTAAAATGATTTCCTGAAAAAACCACTGGTTCGATTCGAGGTTCCTACACGTCACTGCAAAGATCCCTTCAAGACGCTTCAGAAAATGTATTTGTCTCAATTTGAAGCCCGTGGCGCGTCAGTTAAGAAAACTCGAAAATGGAAAAAATCGAAAAAATCTACTTTTTTAATAATCATTGTAGACCTTCATGTAATACCTCTTTTCATTAAAAGAATGAGCTAAATCGATTGGCGTTAAAAAATTTAAACTAGAAAAAATTGCAAAAAAGTTGGCAAGTCACCTTGAAGATTATGGAAAATTTTGAAAAAGTCGATTTTTTCAGACTTTGAACGGTCGTAACGACTAAACGAAGAATCCAAATCGAACGCGGTTTTCAAATCTGTGCTCATTGGCTACAAACTAGTCGGATCCAATGAAAATTGGCGATTTTTAATATTTGACGAAAACTTGAAAAACTACCCAAGGCCCAAAAATTGCACTTAAAATGATTCCCTGAAGAAACCACTGGTTTGATTCGAGGTTTCTATAGGTCATTCGAAAGATCTCATTAAGACGCATCAGAAAAGAACAAATGTCAATTTCAAGAGCGTGAGGCGCTCGTAAAGAAAACCTAAAAATGAAAAAAAATCAACTTTTTTAATAATCATCCCAGATTGTTGGAGTCCACTTTTTCTTCATCAGAGGAACGAGACAAATCGATTGAAGTTAACAAATTTTAGCTGACTACAATAATAAAAAAGTTGGAAATTTTAAATTCTCCCCATCTTACTTAACTTAACTTGCCTGCAGAGACTTAGTTATGTCAAATAGAAACCCTACTTCGATGACAGATGGCGCTACAATCAAAAATAATACATTTTCCAAGTAGGTACAGATTTCACAGTTACATGTCTTTACGGACAAATAAACCCTCAATATTTTCGAAGGGTACTGATAATAGCCTGCCTGCAGACCCTTAGTAATGTCAAATGAGAACCCTCTTTCGATGCCAGATGGTGCTGTAATCGAAATCATATAATTTTCCAAGTGGGTACAGATTTGACAGTTACATGTGTTAAGAACAAGTAATTCCCCAATATTTACGAAGGGGCTATTAGCAGATACTGAACAGCCTGCGGCCTTTTTGTAATATCAAATGTCTTTCGAAGACAGCGCTGTAATCTAAATCATAAAATTTTCCAAGTAGGTACAGATTTGACAGTAACAAGTCGTTAAGGACAAGTAAACCACCAATATTTTTGAAGGGGCTATTAGCAGATACTGATAACGCTTACCTGCGGCCCTTAGTAATATCAAATTGGAACCCTCTTTCGATAACAGATGGCGCTGTAATCGAAATCATAAAATTTTCCAAGTAGGTACAGATTTGACAGTAACAAGTCGTCAAGGACAAGTAAACCACCAATATTTTTGAATGGGCTTTTGGCAGATACTGATAACGGCTTACCTGCGGACCCTTAGTAATGTCAAATGGGAACCCTCTTTCGATGACAGATGGTGCTGTAATCGAAATCATAAAATTTTCCAAGTAGGTACAGATTTGACAGTAACAAGTCGTTAAGGACAAGTAAACCACCAATATTTTTGAAGGGGCTATTAGCAGATACTGATAACGCTTACCTGCGGCCCCTTAGTAATATCAAATTGGAACCCTCTTTCGATAACAGATGGCGCTGTAATCGAAATCATAAAATTTTCCAAGTAGGTACAGATTTGACAGTAACAAGTCGTCAAGGACAAGTAAACCACCAATATTTTTGAATGGGCTTTTGGCAGATACTGATAACGGCTTACCTGCGGACCCTTAGTAATGTCAAATGGGAACCCTCTTTCGATGACAGATGGTGCTGTAATCGAAATCATAAAATTTTCCAAGTAGGTACAGATTTGACAGTAACAAGTCGTTAAGGACAAGTAAACCACCAATATTTTTTGAAGGGGCTATTAGCAGTTACTGATAACGGCTTACCTGCGGACCCTTAGTAATGTCAAATGGGAACCCTCTTTCGGTGACAGATGGCGCTGTAATCGAAATCATAAAATTTTCCTAGTAGGTACAGGCGGTTGCATATCGTTAAGGACAACCGTCATAATTAGAAAATAATTTAGAAATGTTAAACTGAACGTAAAAATTAACTTTATAACTAAAGTTTACGCCCGTTATCCTGAAACGGTAAACTAAATCTCTTAATTACTTTACTTTGATTTTGTTTATTACAGACGTATCGTGTTTCAAAACAAGCGTGAATAAATAATGGATTATTTAACTGTTTGGGAGAAAATTTTCAAACCCCTTGAACGGTTCACGTTCTTAAGTACCCTCGATGTCGTAATGTTTTTACTTATGTCTTGTAAATACTTTTTGTTTTATTTTCCTTGGTCTGTAAATGCTTTGTTCAAGTTTTGGTGTTGATTATATTCATTTATAATATTATTTTTTCTTCATAATAATTTTTGAATTATATTTTTTTCCACCTTCGGCCTGCTATGAATAGCTAGTCGGAACCATGATCCGGGAGCATGTTGCGTAAAGTCAGAATAGTAGTAAGTAGTAGCAGTTCAAGGCTACAACTTTGAAATCCCCCGTAACAATTTCGTCAGTTGTAACCGCTGTTCGGTCGATAATACTTTTATAGCGCGTTTTCACATTCGCACGTGAAGCCAGTTACGGCGCGAATGTGTAGTCGCTTTGCTCGTCATTCGCCTCGCCTTGACTCGCCTAGTCTTGCCTCGCCTAGCCTAGCCTCGCCTCGCCAGCCTCGCCTCTTCGATCGTAGCGCTCGCGCTGAAAGCGATTTTTCGGACGAGCCAAAGTATCGTGAACGCGAATGTGTAAATGTTATATTAGAAACATTGTGTATAAAAGAAAAAAAAAATTAAAAAAATAAAATTATCAAGAAAATTACCGGAACTAGTGATCCTTGATTACTGACTCGAAAGTAATGTTTCGGAGCAAACGTGTAGTATAGATTCCGAATTTGAAATTAAAAACATGTAGTTTCCATTTGACTTTTCAAAGTTGCCACTACCCATACCCTGGGAGGTACATCAGTACATCTTTGAAAAGATTGGTTTATTTAAAAGATTTTTTCGTATTTTACTTATTTTTCCAGATATTTGGTCTCAAGTTGCACTTGATGCACTTCCACCGACTGCTGGTGGAAGTGCACGATAACAAAATAATCCAGACTTTCTCTGATCATCTTTGGCTACAGGTGTTTACTAATTTAAAACCACATATGCTTGCAATATGATCAAAAACACTGACTACCAAGGCTATCAATAAAATAAACTTTCGCATTTCTCGTGAAAATATTATTACAACACCCGATAGAAAGAGGAGAAAGCAGCGATCGAATTAAAGGGTGAATCATTCATTTGGAAATATTTATTATTATTATTATTCTCTTACGTACAGTTTATTATGACAAGTTGAATTCCGAGGATAATTGCGTTACGGCCAAAATGGCACAAAACGTAAAGGGCGAATTTGTTTTAACTTTGCCGATTGAATTTTAACGAGATCAGCATGAATCGGCCCCAATTTCGCGTTTAATATTTTATTTAGTCCCGCAGTTAACGTTAATGCCCACGGTCGGCAAATAAATTGAAATATATAAAGTTTGATTCATCGATGTGGGAATTTGATTTTTCGCGCATCTATCAAGATAAAGCTCTCATATTTCTCACCATGACTTTATGCAGGGTACATGTTCCTATGTTATGTGCGCCTGCCTTGTGTTCCACCCTGATATATAGGACTATTTTTATTTCGTTCGACATTTATTATCCAAGAGTCCCTAAGTTGTGACCTCTGGGTAGAAACTTTACGCTTCTTAGCAACTCGTGTGAGCTACTTTCGCAATTTAAAAGACCAGATTAATACCTCGAGCCCTGTACGTCCATTGCGAGGGCTCTTGAAGAATCGTGCATAAAGGAACTCTTCATTGACCTGAAATACCTCTCCGTTTTCTTTATTTCATAAAAATAATCCAGCTTCGTCCTTGTACTCGTCCCTACACAGGATGTTACCACTGTAGTCATTAAGGTTCATGATATTAAAACAACACCACTGACGGGATTTTCGCTTTTATGGACAAACCACACGAGGTTCATTCTAGTTATTTGTGTCTTGTCGAGTGTTTGAGGATGAGCTTGACTTTTTGTACTCGAACGGGGTGAATAAACAATGCAGCCGTCCCGTTTCAACTTTTGCGTAAATTACTTCAGATTATCAGTGTTTATTTTAGGATCAATTAATTTAACTGTCCCGCCGAGGATGTCGTAATGGGAATTGCGATCCGAAGAGGGTGCCTTAATTGTTTTTTTTTTCTTCAACTTTGACAATTTATATCGAAATAATAACTTCAACTTATTCCGTTTCATTTTAATAAGGAACTTTAGACAATACACAGGCGGGCGAACTCTTTCTTTAAATATTGAACTTTCCTCTCTTGCGCACTTCGATAAATCATTTCCCATTCAGTGCCAATGAACCCCTTTAAAGCAAAACTTCGTTATCTCCCGGACAAGTTGACCTACAATTTTTTCACTGAAAACTTGACCCGATAATACCACATTCTAGTTAAACTACTTTAGCTTCCGCTAACTACATCAAACGATGTGCATAATTCCATTCTACTGCGTGCCCCACATTCCCTGCAACTTTGTATATTTTAGGAAGAACTTTCTGAGTGACATGAAGTCACCCACAAAACGTTACAAATTTTAGTTTATGATTTTAAACATGGTATGATTGACAGAGTCTAATGTAAGGGTAGGGAAGAAAACACGGTTGCGCATGGTCGAAGTTTATCATAAATCACGCTTATGTACGTTTTACAGATGTATTGTTGTAAATAATAGTATAATAAGAAGAGAGGGTCGGAGGGAGAGGGGTAATAGTATAGTTTTGTTTTTTGAGGTTGTAAATAATTTGGAATATGCCAATAAAGGTCTTTTGTTTTTTTTTATAATAGTATAATACAACTCGGATGTTTCACCATCAAATCAAATGCAAGTGTTTTATATTAAAGTTTTAACAAATAATTGTCTGTCTGCTGAACAATCAATTGAACTACTGTTGTTATATTGCAGAATTATAGAATGATTTATAATCTAATTTTCCTACAATTTCCTACCCATTCTAAAATTACAATCACAATATAAAAGGCTCAATATCATGTAAATGCACTTTCATTATACAGCACCTAAAGGCACTCATCTCACTCGTGCGCACCCGTTGTACAGATATTCGGTCTTATTTGCTTTTAGCATTCGATTTTGCGGCACTTAGGGCTTCAGGAATATCAATCTCGGAAATTCCGCAAACTTCCTATACAATTTAGACGCATCAATTCACTAACGAATTAATCATTCGAATATGTGTACGTTTGCGCCCCGGGCCCGGCATTTTCAACAAGTTATTCTCGAACATCCTGCCCCCTGAAACAAACCAGACCTTTCAAGAAGACGATTTAACACGATATATTTTTAAATTTCCTTTAAATTCAGAGATATCCGAATTTGCCGGATTTGGTATTCTGTGGGGGTTTTAAGCTGGACTAGAAGAATCAAATAAGGCTAGGGGTGTTTGATGTAGATATTTCAACTGACCACCGACCGGGCGATAATACTCTGCCGGGAATCTGTACCTTAATTTATTAGAGGACACAGATCAATATCGTGTTTCGCGGTGGTGAATTTTGATGGAAAAAAAATATTTCCTCGTGCATATCATGGAGCAGCCATCGCCAAAATGCGTCCGGATCCGGGCTTTCAACTATCTTTATCGGACCGGCCAGAGATTTATAAAAAGTATATTCAAGGGTGCTATTCTTATCCAGTACGGGTTTTTGAATAAGTTCTTTGAAGGCAAATGCAAATTATTTTTAAAATTAAATCCAGGAACTAAGTTTGTTTTATCTCAGCTGATACGAAATTCTAGGTATTTTATTGAAATAACTTCGAAACCAACTTTTCTCGGTCAGAAAAATGTTCCGCCCGGGCGAGGAATCGAACCCACTCGACTCGTGATGCAGCAGGCGCTCTTACCCACTACAACGGGCCGTCCCCACATTTTTTCATTATTCTATGGTTAATAGCGTTATTAAAATCATCTGGCTAATGCAACGCGTTACTGATAGAAAACACAGATGCTGAAGTATATTTAACGATTATGCTTAATATACTTAAAATCCGTAATATCCGAAAATTATAAATTTTTCAGAAGTTATTAGACCGAACTGTTCGCTTTACCCCATAAAATAAACATAATATTTTTTACACCCTCGCACCCTCTCCGTAAAATCGTGTATTCTCGTGATCCCGATTTAAAACGTATCCTCGTGATTTAGTCTTGTTATAGGTGGGGTGTGGAAGCCGGTAATTATTTTGTTAGGCACCTAACGCACCCTTTAAAGTTACTATCGCTTCATAAATTCAGGTAGAAAAAGTAGGACTACTTGGCAGGGGCTTACAAAGATATACCCAGCAAACCGGAGGTAATCCAGATTGATCAACGCAAAGCAGAAACTTCGAAGAATGCCAAACAATGATATTTTCGCTTAAATGATTCAATGCCTATTAAATATAAATCCCTCAAATCCTCCCCGAAAAAAAAACTATGTATTTAAAGTTTCCACTCTAAGAAATTGCCGAAGGGCAAGGGCGTTTCCAGCCAACTAGTCTAGGGGGGGTAATTAAAAAAGAAGGTAAATAAACTGGTGCTTCCGCTCTTATACACCTGTTCCGTGAAATCTCCCTATCATTTTCCAACGTTTTAAAGCGTTAGAAAAATTTACCGGTTATATTATTTGTTTGGAATATGGAATATCGGTAATTTTTAACAATCAAATTCATAAGCGAAAAATTCTTGGGGGGGGGGGGTGTTAATTACCCGATTACCCCCCCTTGAATTGAAACCGCCACTGTCCCCCCTTCTAACTTTTGCTCAAAAATTGGCTTTGAAATAATTTCCTGAAGAAACCACTGGTTCGATTCATGGTTCCTACACATCACTGGAAAGATCCCTTCAAGACGCCTCGGAAAATGTACTTTCGCAAGAACAAATGTCTATTTGGAGCCTGTGACGCGTCAGAAAACTCGAAAATGGAAAAAATCGAAAAAATCAACTTTTTTAATAATTATCGTAAACCATTAAAGTATACCTTCTTTTTCATCACGATTTTTCAGACTTTCAAAGGCCGTAGCGCCTAAACGAAAACTCCAAATTGAACGCGGTTTTCAAATTTGAGCTCCTCGTGTGCAAATTAGTCGGATTCTATTAAAATTGGCGATTGAAAATTACCCCCCTTGAAACCGCCAGTGTCCCCCCTTCTCATTTTTTTCTCAAAAATTGGCTTTGAAATTATTTCCTGAAAAAACCACTGGTTTGATTCCGGGTTTCTACCCACCACTGGAAAGATCCCCCCAAGACGCCTCGGAAAATGTACTTTCGCAAGAACAAATGTCTATTTAGAGCCCGTGATGTGTCAGCAAAGAAAACTCGGCAATGGAAAAAATCGAAAAAATCAACTTTTTTAATAATTATCGTAGACCATTGAAGTATACCTTCTGTTTCATTAGAAACGAGAGAAATTGATTGGCGGCAAAAAATTTCAGCTATCTTCAATTGCAAAAAAATTGGCGTGTCACCATGAACATTTTCAAAAAAAGTCGATTTTTCAGACTTGGAACGGCCGTAGCATCCTAATGAAAACTCCAAATTGAACGCGGTTTTCAAATTTGTACTCCTCGTGTACAAATTAGTCGGATTCAATCAAAATTGGCGATTTTAAATTTTTGACAAAAACTTGAAAATATACACAAGTACAGCCCTTGGAACTTTTGCTCAAAAAATGCAACTTTTATAATAACTATCTTAGACCATTAAAGTATACCTTTTTCATCAGATGAACGAGAGAAATTGATTGGCGTTAAAAAAATTCAGCCATCTTCAATAGTAAAAAAAAATAGCGTGTCACCATGAACATGTTAGAAAATTTTCAAAAAAAGTAGATTTCTCAGATTTTGAACGACCGTAGCGCCTAAACGAAAACGCGGTTTTCAAATTTGAGCTCCTCGTGTGCAAATTAGTCGGATTCAATTGAAATTGGCGATTTAAATTTTTTATCGAAAACCTGAAAAAGTACCTATGGGTCTTAAAGGCGTTTCCATAAAGAAGGTAAATAAACTGGTGCTTCCTCTCTCATACACCTGTTCCGTGAAATCTCCCTACCCTTTTCCAACGTTTTAAAGCGTTGGAAAAATTTACCGGTTATATTATTTGTTTGGAATATGGAATATCGGTAATTTTTAACAATAAAAATTAATAAGCGAAAAATTCTTAGGGGGACCCCCTTGAAAGTGCCGCTGGCATAGGGGCGTACAAATGAATAAAATTCCGAATTGATTCCATCAGTGGGGGAAATCACATTTTTTTTATATTAGCCCGCATTTATTTTTTCAGATTTTCCGCTGGCGTCTTAATTTCATTGATTTTCCCTTCGTATTTTACTGACGTTTTAATATTAATTTAATACAGAAAGAAGTCTGGCTCTAAATTAATTAAGTGCATGCCAGAATACAGATTTCATTAATGATACAAAAATAATGTTATTTTTCCTGGATATTTTATAAAAAAATAAAATACGTAAAATGGCGTTGACATTTCTAGCTTTTTCATTTATGGCATATATATTCTAAAATACGAGGTATATGAAAAAATATTTCATATAAAAGTTTTACAGTATAAATAAAATTTATAATTCACCATTATTTTATAAGTCACGTGATTAAAAAAATTAATATCTGACGATTTTATAAAATTCCGGTTATTCCCCGGTAAATATAGAAATTCCGCGGTACTGCGACAAATTCGCGTTCTGTCTCTAGTAATAAACTTCATTCCCGTTCTCTTTGTTTTGTAAATTTAAGCCATTTAGGCAATATTTGTACACTCTACTGTGAAATTTGACTGCATATACGTACCAAAATTAAAGTTTCTTGGCTCCAAATCCAAAAGATATTTTGCAAACAATATTTACTTTGCAATAACCTTAAACACAGCAGACTCCTTGTCGTGCACAAGTTGTTAACTCACGTCCAGCGACCAATTATGGTTTTATTGCACATATAATTTTATATTAAATATAGCGCCGAACATTAAAGTGCAGAATATTCCATGGCACAACACCCTCTATTAACACGACCCAGTTTTACATCCTGGATCAACTTTAATTAAATTTTAATATTTCCCAAAATTAATTATTAACCAAATTACCCTTGGATGCCCGTGGAAAAATCTTTTTTAAAGTTTTTCAATTACTATCCTTAATCGACATCGAAATGTGCTCCTACGCTTTTAATTTAGGGACAGAACTAGCGCGATTAAGGAAACCGTTAAATCCGGCCCAAAACGGGATTTACGGTAATGCACCTTGCACGGATGACCTTGAGGCCGTGAAAAAACCGCGGAGGGATTTGCGCAAATCTCCTAGGGGAAATCGAGAAGTTGGGCATTTATTTTCTCAGCAAAAAAACGATTTAACCGTAATTATTCATATAATCCGGCGGATTAAACGGAATTGATTGGTCGGGTATAGTCGCAGCAATATTTAAAGTGACGGAATCTAGATATTTTTTAAAGTTACCGTGTGGGGTGGCAACAGGCGCGTAGATATCATTCAGCGGGGAAACCGTGGAAATTCAATTGGCCTTAAATCGGATTTTTTCCGGGCGTATAATGGAATCGATTTTCTCTATTTGCATTAAAAATACTCCGCGTCTGAGTTTATTTTCGGAATTGCTAAGCCGGGAATTAAAGCGTGTCACACGGGGTGACGTTCTGCCAAAATAACTGACTGGCTGACAGCTTCTCGTGAAAATCACCGGCTGATATGACTTATGCCGGGTATTATGTTTAAAATTAGAAGCGCACGCCCCTGCACTCAAAACCACATGTTCGGGCATGGAACCAGGAGGATGGTCATATGTTGCATGCCATCCGGCAAATCCTCCAGGAGGAATCTGTTCCCCCTCATAACCGTGCGCTAAATTAATTATCGGGGGGAAGTCTTCCTTGTTAAGACCGAGGAGCCCAATTAATATTTTTAGCGTTATTACTTGTTAATATTTTAATGAAGTCATTTATGCACGCCCATGCATATCCACACAAATTTGATGCTATATCTTGTGATTTATTGCCACTAATATACAACGCACACATTCGATTTTAATTGGGCGATTATATTTCTTGAGTGCTTTGCGAATGCTAGGCAACACTCCTTTACTAAAACACAGGTTCTTATTACTTGAAATGCTAAAAGTTTGGCATGTCGAATTTTTTATTTAATCAGACTCTTTGGCCATTTCAAATTGCGAGAAAAGGCGCAAAATAGCCCTCGGGAAAAAAATTGAATGAGCGAATAGAACACAATCCCACGTGGAAAGACCTTATCTACAAGCGGAAAAATGCCCACAGGAATACGTACCCAACGGAAAAATTCTGCTAAGGTGATAAAAAATTGTATTGTTAGCGGTCAAATGCAAAAAAAGCGCAAAATAAAAATGCCCACCATGTGAAAGAAGCGCACACGAAAAAACCCATACAAAAAAAGGCCTCGAGGTAATACACCCCCACGGAAAGAATCCTATATGGTGAAATGCCAAAGCAGAAAAAAATACCAATAGGAGGAAAACCATTAGCAATACTATAAATAATACAGTAGTTCAGCCTGTAATGTTGATAATAATTCTATCTGACCTACTTTCCGCATTGCTAGTAAAAGGATAGAGCGAATAATATGACTATGAGACAGACGGAGAAGCTAAATCTGCCAAGCTAAAAGCACTCGGGTGGAAAGTAGAATTTTCCGCACTAGTGCGGAAATCGATCATTTTCTAAACGCATGAGAAATGGAAAACCATTTTACGCTTGTTTTTTTTTACGGAAAAATAAATTTTCCGAAGAAGTAGGCCTAAAAGTTAGAAGTGCTTGGGCGGAGTTCACTTCCCAGAATGATCTTCCAGTCAGATACAATTTACAATGCTTTGATTTCCTTCTAGCAAAGTTCTTTCTAGTACTATTTAGTCCTCTAAAGGACGTAGTTTTATGACATTTCCGTTATCATTGTCAAAAATATTATTATTCAAAAGTAGTTGCGACCATTACTACGTGCTAATCCACTAAAATGTATCTATAACTTAACCACAACTAATTGTTGTAAAAAATATTATATGACATGAGTTTAATTTATTATAAGTATTATAACCTCTTGAAATTATTAGAAATTCATTAATACTATCAGAAAATAGTTATTAAAGCATTACGATGACTGATTATTATTATTATAACGAAGTTATTTATGAACTGTAAGCAACCGGGATTAGTCTGAAAACTTGTTAAATTAAGGTAGTTTACATCGTGGTTGCGTTTGCGTGTTTATTTTGAATACAAAGTTAGCCATTATAGATGGAACCGTAGATTACACAGAGTTAGAAGCACATAGAGATTCCTGTAGTAAATACAGCGTCAATCCAGGATTGCTGTTATTATATAAAGGGACATAATTGAACATCGGTGTGATTTATGTTCCGTCCGGAGACCGGTTTTGCTTACCCGGGTCTTTGTAACTAGCGATAAATAATTCGAAATAATTCAGAGGTGAAAAAGTTCGCGGAAGAGTTCCCTATAATCTATGAATACTTTCGGATAGGGACCTTTTCAATTACGCCTTACATTGGCGTGCCGCTGACACTTATTGAAGTGAGAAGTTATTGCCCCTATTTGATACCACACACTGAATACATTTTCCATTTTATTTTGGCCCGGGTGATAAACCACGCCACTTTATTATTGTTATTATTCCGTGCGGATTATGCAGGAATCGTACGTTTGATCTACTTTTATCTCTTCTCGTACGCTTACTCTCAAATTAAAATTACACGCCTCTTGCTCTTCTAATTTTAGTGCTCTTCATTGCCACATTCTGCCACAATGCGCTTCGCAATAATAAACATTCGTCTCTCTGCCTTTATTGTTTAGCAGTAAAGAACGATTACTGGTCTATTCTCTTCTACTTTCAACACCGGTTTTATTGCTGCATATCTGGACAAAACAATTAAAACATTATATTTTATTATGTCTGACCCGTGTTTATGCAGACAGTTAGTACCGTGCTTGCCTGCTGTTTATCTCACAAATTCACAACTTCTTTTTAGTTCTTATAATCAGCACCTCTAGAGTTTCAGACGCGGCGATGCAAAGAAAGTTTCGGCGCCCCTCCACAATTTTATAATTACGATTCTAATTCATTTTTTAGCTGTAATCAAAAAGAGCTAGAATGTAGTATACAATTTTTCGAAATTTCGCAAAACAATTATTGTTTTCTGACTTTATCAAAAAAGTAACGAAATTTCTTCAATTTATTAATTATAGCTAATGTGAAAAATAGTTTCGACTCGAATTCATTTTTTCGTGTTAATTAAAAGTGCTTGAAGAGTAGAGCGAACGAAATAAGAATTATTCGGAACTTATAGCAGTAGAACTGTAATACAATCGAGACTAGATTTTTTTTTGTTTCGCTGTAATTACAAGATTGAGACTCGTTACAATACAAGTTACAATATAGGTAAAGAGAGATATTGAATAAGTCGAGAAAAGCCAGAAACAAACAACAAAATTGAGGGGAATTTGTATTTGAAATTGGGATTTCTAAAGGCAAAAAAAGCTATTAGGATAGATACATCATTACAGCGACATCTGTTGTCTGCAGCGTTGCACAAATTTCTACTCAATTAGAAACTAAAGACAATAGATGTCGCCGTGATGGATTATCTGTCCTAACGGAAACTTGGAGATTTAAAACTCCATACAAAACTTAAAAACATTCCTCCACTTCATTGAGAGATAATCGTTTGTGGCCATGCTGAAGTTATTCACATTCAGATGAATGAAAGAATTAAACCAAAATCCTTACACTACTTTCACTAGATTTGACGATAATCCCGCGAAAACAGAAGTTGCGCATTTTTTAATGACTAAAAAAATATAAAAACAATTTCCAGAGAAACTTTGCAAAACTTGTAGATTTGTAATTCAAACAAAATCTTAAAATACCCCTTTGTTCGATTTAGAGATAAACACACGACGATACACCTCGTATTCAAGCAGATCCTGCTTACTTCCCAAGTGATTAAAAAAATTAAAAAACAATAGCTACACACCTGAAACATTTCAAATTTGCTCAAAACAGATTATACTGTGCTGACGAGATAAAATAATATCGAAAATTATTTTTTGACCGCGTAACAATACTTATTATTTCTAGAAATAACCAGTGTATAGTGTATAGTCGAAACTATAATCACATTTATCAAATATACAGTGGTAAAACAAAGTTTTAAGTAAAATGAGAAATACGATTCTTTGATTCTTTTCGTCTTCTACAATTTAAGAGTCTCTAAGAGACTACAATTAACAAATCATCTTAAATTGTAGAAGACGAAAAGTATCGTATTTCTAATTTTATTGTATTTTTTACAAGAAGTCGGGGAATTTCTATTTTATTAAAGTTTTATGTGTTTTATATCGAAATAATTTCTAGAAACGATGTTTATTAGTGGCAAAATTTAAAAATAAAATATATTCACATTGTTTCTTTATTCTCAGGCAGTGTAGATGGACAAATGCAAAAAAGAGTCTAAATCAATAAAATGTGTATGAAAATTTTATTCAAATATGCAAGTAATTTTTTTATGGAGCTGAATTTTCATCATAAATCGATTCCTAAACTTTATCCACATTCACAATTTTTATACCAATATATGCTTGTACATCTATGTTACATGTTTGTAATTTCGTTTAATGAATTTTATAACACCCCAGGCGTATAATCAAATATAGAATATTGTCACATTTCATCTGCTAGCATTAAAATCAATTCGATTGTATTAACGATTTATAGCGGAAATTTCGGAAACTCAATTATAACCGACAAGTGTTATAGGGCCTAAAATGTCCAATTAAAATATATGCACTATCAAATTAAATACTTTAAAAGCCATCAGCTATAATTTGTTTTGTATTAATCCCCGCAAATAAATATGTCCGCCCATTAAACCACAAAATCTATACTAGGAAATACGACCCGTATATATCATTAAATATATTTTATGTTTTTTTTTTAATATGGAACCAATGCACTCCTGCCGAGATAGATCAAAAAAATTTAAAAAAAACACATAGATTTTTAATTTAAAAAATTTAAATATTAATGCACTTTTCAAGTTCAAGTTATGCTCCCTCAAAACAAAACCCATACCAACTTATTTTTTTATCTCGCAGGTTGATTTTTTAAATTAAAATAATGAAAATATTAGTACACAAAAAAAATGTTTTTTATGTAAAAAATTGTCTAACTTTGACAAGCTGTACCGTGCGCAAAAAAAAATCGGCGGGAAACTTCACCACAATGGCAGAAAAATTTAATCAATTTCCTTCAAATGCCTTAAAAATTCGAGTGGTTTCGATGATTTGGAGCAAAGTTATGAATTTTTGAAAAAACAATGACATTTTTCACTTTTTTGGCCATAACTTAAGTAATTTTGCACTAAAATCGATGAACTTTTGCAGTCTGAACAGTTTCAAGTTTTCTCTTCAACATCATGTGAATTGTTTTGTTGCTAAAATGATTCCACCCCCTGCCACCCCCTAAAGGAAAAAAAAATGTTGAAGTTTAAATGTGCAAATTTGGTTTCTTGTGCCGTGTGCAAAAAAAATCGTGCACTCAATCGGTCAGCATGGCAATAAAGTTCAATCATTTTCCTCTAATTTCCTCCAAAATTCAAGTCGATGCGATGATTTGGCGCGAAGTTATACAGTTTTGAAAAAATTACATTTTGCGCCTTTTTGGCCATAGCTAGGCGAATTCGATGAAATTTTGTGATCTAAGAAGTTTTCGACTTTCGTGACCCCCTGAAGACCCCTACAAAAAGTGTTTTGGATTGACAAAAATGTTAAATTTTTACAACTTTTTTCGCCATTGTGGTGAAATTTCCCGACGATTTTTTTTGCGCACGGTACAGCTTGTCAAAGTTAGACAATTTTTTACGTAAAAAACATTTTTTTCCATCGCGTTGTTACGGGGGGTGGGTTGGACTTGGGGTCAAAATCAACTACACATTCTTAAAGAGAAAACTTGAATCTTTCCCAAACTGAAAGATTCATCGATATTCGACCAAATTGAACCAAGTTACGACGGTTTGAAAAATAAATTTTTGTTCGCGATTTTTCGAGTGGCGCTTTTTTTTTGACGCCGAGTGTATATTGAAAGTTGTTGAGTTTACAAAAACCAAATTGATCTTACATAAGCGATACTTCTGCCATTGAGGATAATTGTTTATGCACGGTTTATATTTTTTCTGCGCGGTTTTTTTTCAGGTGCTTAAAAAATTAAAACAAAAATTTTCAAAAATCAATATCTCTATTGAAAATTGTTGAATTTACAAAAACAAAATTTATTTTGAATAAACGATACTTCGGCCATTGAGAATAATTTTTTATAGAATTTTGCCTGCATGTTTTATATTTTTTTCTGCGATGTTTTTGTTCAAGTGCTCAAAAAAATTAAACGAACATTTAAAAAAATCCATATCCATATCTCTATTAAAAATTGTTAAATTCACAAAAACCAAATTGATTTTGAATTAGCGATATTTCGGCCATTGAGGATGATTTTTATGGAATTTTGCGCTGCATGTTTTAATTTTTATTTTCAAGTGCTCTAGAAATTAAAACGAACATTTTCAAAAACCCATATCTCTATTGAAAATTGTTGAATTTACAAAAACAAAATTTATTTTGAATAAGCGATACTTCGGCCATTGAGAATAATTTTTTATAGAATTTTACCTGCATGTTTTATATTTTTTTCTGCGTTTTTTTCTTCAAGTGCTCAAAAAATAAAACGAACATTTAAAAAAATCCATATCTCTATTAAAAATTGTTAAATTCACAAAAACCAAATTGATTTTGAATTAGCGATACTTCGGCCATTGAGAATGATTTTTATGGAATTTTGCCTGCATGTTTTAATTTTTTTTTTCAAGTGCTGCAGAAACATTTTCAAAATCCCATATTTCTATTGAAAATTATTGAATTTACAAAAACCAAATTGATTTTGAATTAGCGATATCTAGGCCATTGAAGATGATTTTTTATGGAATTTTGCCAGCATGTTTTATATTCTTTTCTGTGATGTTTTTATGTGCTCAAAAAAATAAAACGAAAATTTTCAAAAATCCTAATCTGTATTGAAACTTGTTGAATTTACAAAAACCAAATTGATTTTGAATAAGGGGTACTTCGACAATTGAGGATAATTTTTTATGAAACTTTGCCTTCACTTTTTATATTTTTTCTACGATGTTTTTGTTCAAGTGCTCAAAAAATTAAAAAGGAAACTTTTAAAAATCCATATCTCTGTTGGTTAATGATTTTATTTAAAAATAATCCTTCGAGAACATAGCAAATCATCATTTCAGAAGCAAAACAAAAATAGGAAAACTTTTACCATATTTTTTTCAAATTTACTGAACATGCCGTCGTCGGATTTTTAATTTTCGAAAAAAAAAATCGTAAAATTCTTCGAAAAATTGCCGGAAACCAATCGAAAATCGGCCGTAGATCGTAAACGGTGCGCCCTACAAAAAATATAATTCTTACCTTTTCGACGCAAAATTAAATTCTGAATGGCACTCTGTTTAAATTTTTTGCGTCGAATTAAAAATGGCCGCTCTAAATATTTTTATTGAAATCGGGGGTGGTTTTCTTTGAACAACTCTTCAAGGGTTGGAGATATCAAAAATTCGTAAGAGACATAAAATGTAGAGACGGACTCGTTCTACAAAACTCAATGAAAAATTCTATTCTAAAATTCTAGTCGCGACTGTAAAGGGGACGCGGCCCCGCTCGCCGAAGCACGAAAAAAGCGACCTCCGCAGAGAAAGGGTTGTAGCTCGCGAACGGAAAAGAGCACTTCCAACACAATAAGTAACTTTTGTGTACCAACGTATTTGGGATTTTTTGAGCCGTATCCGAACGTTCCGACCTGAAAACCCAGAAAGCCTTAGCATTTGGCGCAAACCTCTGCATCGCGAAAAATCGATTTTCAAAAATTCACCCCGGGGTTACTGGGTGAGATGGAAAATTGCGGTTTTTACGGGACCCTAGAGGACATTTTCGGCTTTCGGGAAAAAAAATAAAAATTGTAAAAAAAAGTTTTTTGTGGGGTTGGCAACACTTTTTTTAAAGGGGTGGTCGGAGGGGGTCAAATTTTAATAGTATATTTCTTGAATTATTTGTGATTTTTCATAAAAATTTCAAATCGCTATCTATAAGGGTTTTTCAAATATTGAAAAAAAACGTAATTTTGACCTTACGTTTTTAGTATATATTAAGGGTGTAACCATAATTGAAATCGGTTGAACTCATATTAAATAAAATTACAGAAATATTGTAATAACAATTTAATGTATTTAGGTGCGCATTTCGCAGTTCAAGTGCGTGCGAATTTATTAAACAAAGTTGAATTATTCGAGGTCCTTGAACTCCACCACGGAGGTGAATCGACGTTCTTAATCAGAAATACTTAAGCTCAATTGATAGATCATCCTTGGTTTCAAGTGACAATTGCTGATAACATAAATTGAGATATATTTGCGGTCGAGTTAGATTTCAACCAGCACCATCTGTTTATACTAAAAATTGTGGGAGATAAACCGGCGTTCTTTATCAGGAAAGTATGAGCTCAATTGGAGTTACTGTTAACATAATTAACAATTGAAAAATATTTGCTCGCAAGCTCTTCGAGAATCGAGGGAGATAAATCTGCGATCTTTATCAGGACAACATGAGCTCAATTTGTAGTGCAACTGAAGCAGCAAACTCAATTTTTTTTTAATTTCATTAAAATATATATCCTCTGTAATTACTATCATCTGAGTTGGATCGAATTCAATTCCATTCGAGATGGCATTTAATAAACTATCGAAAAACAATAAAATTACCCGTTAGTTTGAAGTACAGGTCATAAGACTAAGTACTGATTACCCTATTATGTTAATGCTATGCTTCATAACGGACCTGAATATACCATAACAGGCTCATTGCAGAACGGAACAGAACGGACCAGAAATACAATCGAAAGCAATTTTCCTTATTAGGAACGCCATTAAGTGTTTTCGCGGGCTTAAGGGCGCGGACGATTTTAATGGCCAGCTTAAACTCCCAATTGTAACCGAGCATTCTTCATTGTTTAGGAAAAATTACAATTACCACAATTAACCTCCCATTATTTTTATAACAATTAGCTGTTAATTACCGCCCGGCTTATCTTACTTATTTTTTTTTGCTTCTGCTAAGCATCGTGATTTATATCTGAGTCAATAAGGAAAAGGGCGCGATTAATTACTTGCCTTAAAGCGAGCCGGAACAATTGGATGTAAAGAAAAATGCCGTTTATTGTCGCCTCGCGCTGGGGTGGCGTTTTTTTTTGTTTATTCCGAAAAGGGCGAAGGAACCGAGCGAATAATGGAAATATAAAAATGTCGTTAGGGATGAGTGTGGACGCGGACAGTGCAACATAACAAGAAATGGGATCCCGGTTGTATTGATGTTCCGACTCGGTGGGTGGAAAAATATTTAAATGTACAAATTCTTCATTAATTGGGTAATAACTTTTTGCTCCTATAATGAGTATAATGATATACGCACCTTAATTTTTGTCCAATTGGTATTAGACTTCAATGGTTTGTAATGTTTTTCTTTGGGTATCTATCAATGATTCAAAAAACTGTTTCAGATAAAAGTTTAACGGTTTCGAGGTGACCTTGGTTTGACCTTGTAACATCTTCCATGATCGATGACTAGTTACACAAAATACCTAATTATATTGTCTTGTAAATATAAGGTATACTACGACCTATAACTATTGTTACAAGTAGGCAAAGCTGCAGAAGGTGCTACCAAATTGAAGCTAATCTACTTGAACGAGTTGACTGTACATGCTAAAACAGAATCTCGATTCTATTCAGGCAACCTTCGGATGATATTGCGACACAGTAAGCGGAATAGGATTGAATCATCTTGAAAATATTGCACATTATTTAGATATTACGCTAACCTACAGTCCGCAAAATGAATACAAGAATGCCAGGTGATATTTTTTTTAAGTTAAAACGAATTGCCGGAGATTGTAATAATAATTGATAAAATAAGAATGCTTTAATGTTGCTACATGTAAATAATAATTCGTGTTGATTAAAGTGGAGTAATATTATGGCTAGGCTAGACGAAGGCATAAATGAATTAAGGTTGGGTTCGATTTATATGTCTTGTAAAATAGTTAAGGAATGAAATTCTCACTGAGAATCTCGAAGGATTGATATTGGAGCTTTATTGTAAAATACATTATAGGCTCTGATGGTTTATTTTTATTGGATTAATGTTTTTTATCCAGACATCAAACGTTTCAAAGGCGTTAGTCAACGGAGCAATGTTCAATATCACCCTATACGCGTACAAGAATAAAGGGCGAGTTTCTCCATTTATAACCTAAACTCTTTTGAAACGGCCTGCTTTAAAATCATATATGTATCGTTTCGTGACAAATAAGCAAATAAAATGCCAATGTGGCAATTAAAATCAATACCCAATCTAAAATATACATGCTATCAAATGAACGACCTCAATAGCTATTAGCCAAATTAGTTGTAGTAATGTTTAGTAAATAAAATACATGTTACGAATTATCAGTGACATCAACACAAACTGGTAATTCCCCACGGGCGCTGAAATAGAACGGAACAGATAATTTAAAATCGAATTTGTTTAAATTCATTTATACATTTTCCATTAACCGACACCTGGACTAATAAAAATTGAATATACACTTTATTAGTATATTTATAGAGTGACATTGTGAAAGGTTCTTTCGCAAATTGAAATAGCGTGTAGGCTTTGTAAGCCTGCTCCATCAATGCCCTTCCCGTGTGTTGTGCACTCATAGTGAGTGCCGGCCCTAAAACTTCCCAAAACTAGGATAAAAGCCCAATTATTGATGATAATCCCCGCCCTTGTAAAAGCAGAGGTGAAGCTGATATTTTCCTAGTAAACAAACTAAGTTTGACTCTATTACTTTTTCATAAGTAAGGGATTTACCCGAGGGGCTATTGATATTTACTTAGCTTTGCTTTATAACTTGTATGGATACAGATAGTTTCTGGAAATGCGAAACTAATATAACTTAAATAACTGAATTTATTATTTTAAAACTTCTCAAAAGTTTCGTGTCATTAATATTCCATAATCTTTCGTACCTATGTACAAAGTTTTTCGTAACTCTGGTTGATTTAAAAGGAGCTTGTATTTGAAGATCAATTCATGTAAGGAGATTGACAATAAAATTATCTATAGATTTATTAAGGCTGTTCATCCAAGACCTGGCAAAACATATACTCATCTCTTAAAAATCCTATTGCGACGCCGTTCTCGCAGAAAAGTAACTATTTTCTACATAAGGCGTCACTTTGCGCCAACTAAGATATCTCGCGGAAGGGTCCAGCTCATACGTGATTGTGTCTTTATTTTTTAAGTAAAACTAATTTGGCGTAGTGGGTTTTATTACTAAAGAATTAATCTGTGTCTCTATAGTAATACATTTTAGATTTTCAGCATTTATTTAAATTTTATTTACACTATAAAATTATTTACGGAACATAATTTTTATCGATCACGCCACAATCAGTGCCAAAAACGCTTCATTTTTCGAACGGTTCGAACAGCCTCAAATCAATTTGATCTTTTTTTTTTAATTTTTAAAAGGAAAGATGATGATGACAGGAGTTCTGGTTAGGGAATCGAGGATGATGGGGACTTGGCTTAGCCAACTAGGGCATTCAGCCACAACCAATTTATAGTAATAATATTCATATTTAAATTAAATGGGGACAAACACTAGACACCCAGGGACCCGTACGGCCATTTTTCGAGTTGAAAAAGTGACCGTCCGGACGGGACTCGAACCCGCACCAACGGGGTCCAGAGGCCAGACCTCTACCCACTAGACCACCGCGGCCCCCCAATTAGATCTTGCATGCATTAAATTTAAATCTTACTATTAAAACATTATCAAAGCACTAATAGTAACTATCACTCTTTCCAAAAGTAAATTTCACTATCATAATTGCAAAAACACTAAAAATCAATATTTTCTGTAGGGCTGAATTGATGGCTTGTATTTTTATTAAATTTAGCAAACATTATAAAAACAATTATAACAGAGTGTTTTGTGGAATTACGTTTTTAACAACAGTATATTGTTCAAAATAAATTGTTGGATTTCGCTAAATTGAACCGCTTTAATTCCATTTAATTTTTTATCGCCACACGTCCGTTTGTTTGTTTTTGTTTCTAACAATAAAAAACAACCATGAATGTGAGCAATTTGAGGACTTTAGCGATAAACTAGTTATTGTTATCACGTGTTAACTGTTATAAATATTGATTACGTGAACTGCGATACAACGTAGATTTTTTTAAGTACGGAAATATTTACTGATATAAAAGTTTTTTAATTTTTTTTAAGGGGAAATTGGCGTAAACAACAAGGCTATTCTACCACAACCGATTAATTTGGCTTAGTGGGTTTTATTACTAAAGAATCAATCTGTGTCTCTATAGTAATACGTTTTAGATTTTCAGCATTTATTTAAATTTTATGTTTTTTTTTTGACTTAGACTTTCGCCATTCAGTCACGACATTATTTAATGTTGAAAATACCTATTTTTAACACTAAATTACACTATAAAACTATGAATGTGAGCAATGTGAGGACTTAAGCGATAAATTAGTTATTGTTATCACGTGTCAACTGTTATAAATATTAATTACGTGCAATGCGACACAACGTATTTTTTTTAAGAACGGAAATGTTTACTGATATAAAAGTGGGAAAATTGGCGTAAACTATTCTACCACAACCGATTATTTTCAAAATCATTTATATTTCCATTGGCCCGAACCGATTTTTTTTCTCTAACAGATCTACTGTCCTTCGTGGGATTCGAACCCACACCTGCCGCACGAAAAGCATATGCAAAACCGAGAAACGCGAATTAAAAATAACTTTCAAAAAAGCAACAAATAAACGTAAAACGTGATTGGGGCAGTAACGTTTCTTGCGATTTAGAATTAATCTAGCGTATAACGGAATAGAATAGAATAATATATTTGATATTAACGCCATTACAAACGGATAAAGAAGTCAGAATAAAAATTTTAAATCTTAGCTAACGAGCTAGTTTATAATAGTCGCGACCATCGCTCTAGAGACGACTTTAAAGAGCTGTTTTTTGAATTGATTATATGGTGGACGCGCCGGGAACTTAAAATTTACTTCAACGCTCGATCTTACGAGAATATTTTTATTGTAGCGAATGCGATGGTAAGATTTAATATAAGTTTCACAAGCAGATTAAAATGTAACACATTAAAAATTGTGTTTCGCTTAAATATTCTATCAGTGTTCGAGATTTGTGTTGTCATTTTAAAGTCGTTTAACGTGAAGAACTGTGCCCATGTCTGATCTTAATCACCTTGAGCTGGCCACATGGACTTAAAATATTCGTTTAAAGACCACCAACAATGCTTTGATTTTCGATTTGAATTATTTAGAAAAGTTTCAAATTTACACTGAAAACATAGTGGAGAGCAAGAAAGGTCCGCACCTCCAAAATTGTTGGAAGCCATGTTTTTCACAGAGTCGACTCATAATTAAAAAGAGACGACTTATAGGAGTTAAGTCACTCCTGAGTTACTCAACTCTATTTTGAATACGTTTAGGTAAATACGCAAACAATTATCTTCTCATGTAACTTGATGATTTTTCATATACTGAAGGAAAAAAATGAAACGCTTGAAATTCGTGAAATTTCGGCCATTTTCAAACCGCCATAACTCGGCGTATTTTCAATCGATTTTCATAAATCTTTGAGGGCGAAAAACTTTGAAGTGTCTTCTTTAAAGTCATGCACGCGAAATTAAGCGTAACTCCTTCCGCCCCCCTCTATCACCCCTGTGAAAAAAATATGTTTTTTCAGGAAACCATGTCCAACATTGTCAACCTCAAAATGCACTTTTTTTTCAAACACCCATAACTTAATGCCAAATCGTCGTATGAATTTCGTTCTTTGAGTCCTGCATAGGGAATTGATCAATATACATCGTCGAAAAAAAAAATATTTTTTTTGTTATACTATTGTTCAGAAGATAATTCTAAATAAAATTTTGTTTCAATAAAAATATCTGAATTTCTGCAAGAGTTATTTTACGTTTAAGGTTTCATATTAAAAAAGTTTTAAAAGTGAATTGGTTTTCTGTGACAGAATGTATCAATAATTTGATTGTTATTATCTGACCGATTTTATAGTTGAAATGTTCGACATATTTTTCTATTTAGAATTTTTTCACCTACGGTTTGAAAGGCAAAATTTGATTAACAAGCAGAAAGACCTCTGGTCGATAGCCATTTGGTAGATTAACAAACTAACACACCACCTTTTCATATTCCTGTTAATAAAGATGTATTTAATATAAATACATTTAAAATTAATTGAAGATTAAATGTAAATACTATTTTAACATGCAAGAAATGTATAAAATCTTCTAAAGTAAATGTTATCAACGAAGGAATATATGATTTTATTCCCATTTCACTAAGCTTATAAAGAAACTTTCTGAACATCGGACTACTCACTCATATTTCTATCAATGTCGTCTGGCATTTGATGTTTTTCATAAGCCATACGGTATTAAACAGTTTTATTTTATACAATTCCGCAGAGAGTCACGTAGGGATATTTCTATTCTTATCCGCATTCGTCCTCCATCCAGATACGAGTTATCACGAACCTCTCATCAGGCTGCGCCCCAGCACTCACGGATACGTGACATTCTTCTCTAATAATTTTTGTTCATTTCGAATGCCCTCCCTTTCCGCCAAAAATTTAACGGGCCACATACCCATTAATCTGTGAATTATGAATGGGTCGACTAACCTCCGACCCGGCACAGGCCCTAAAGCGGCCCCAGTTACACATATAACTTTATTCTGTGTCAACTCGGGGTAAGTATCTATATTTTACTGGGGATTTTTTTTTGCAGATGGGTTTTACAGATAAACCGGAAAAAAATAAAAAATAATTAGAGTAATTAAAATGTAAGCTTATTTATAATGAGGAAAAGATATTGCTTATTAATTATAATTAGGTTTAAGCTTTAAAGCAGAAAAGTACAGAAATTTGATTTTATATACTTTTTAGCAGACTTCTGCAGGTGTATCGCTACTATTAGTTTAGCTTAGATACTAGACACGAGATGGCATTACGCCAACCATTTTCATTATCATTTAAAATGAAATAACTTTCGACGTTTTATACCACTGTTTATTAAACTACCTGAAAATGGACTACCACATAGTAATGTACGCAACCATCATCTTTATACCCACATATATATTAGTTCTTTTGGAGTAATAAAGATATAAGTATGAATATAATTTTATTCTTCCGTGCAATTCAGATTAAATCAGTGACGGTTCGCGAGGTTTTTTCTGGTACGGCCGAGGTAGCAGAGGTGCTCACGCAGCCAGCCGTCTCTGCAACGGACCCTACCTATCTGTATTGCCACCCCTGTACCAGAAAAAAATCCCGCGAACCGACACTGGATTAAATAATTGATCAGTTACATCCGTCGGCTTGAATTTTTGATGGTTTTTAGATGCATCTGATGGGCATATGTAATCAATAAACTAAAGATTTTATAGGGCGTAGGGTTGAAAACCTTATTAACCAGTGACAGTTCGCTGGTTTTTTTCTCGTACGGCCGAGGAACAAGAGGTGGTAATACAGATAGGTGCGGTCACGCAGCCAGCCGTCTCTGCAACTGACCCTACCTATCTGTATTACCACCTCTTGTTCCTCGGCCGTACCAGAAAAAACCCCGCGAACCGTCACTGTTATTAACAATATCTGCTACTCTAGTAGAATCTGTAAATTCTCCAAAATTAGCGTTCTGTGCTTCTTAAAAAAATTATCTCATACAAAAATGGGTTAGAGGAATATAATGTCTGAGCGCACAGAGATTTAATAAATTGTAGAGCCGTCCCAAAATGTCGTGACACCTGGGGGTACAGTTTGCGCAGAGTGAGAAAGTATTAGGAGAGAACGCGATAACAAATCTTGAATGCGCAATGTGTTACGAGTTTACGACACATTATATCATAAGCGTATGAGTGTTAAGGCGACATCTATTATCTAAAACACTAATTTAGTGGAATTATCGGACGACAATTATACGGAACAGTCAACAAGCGACAAATAACAATAATAATGGTAAGTCAACAACTGTACTATGCTGATAATGGCAAAGTAGATCGAAACCAGTCCGCAGTTGCCGATAACTAATGTGTATATATAAACAGGACTGAAATTTATGCACAAGCAACACATTTTAAAATATTTTTTACTACTAATTAAGAGATCGGAATAAGATTCGTATCAATACACGTAACTACTAGGATTACCTTATAATGAAAAACAGTACACGCTAACGTCTGTATATAAAGCATAAATTGTTTTTTTATGATCACGCGAAATATTTTTTTTTATTTTTCGGATGAATATAAAAAAATTAACCGATGAATAATTATTTCAGCTGACTGATCTGGTACATTCCATCACCTGCTCATGTACCCAAGCCCCCATTTTTAATATTTAAATTTAAATAATACTGAATTTCCCTTTCATCATCCGTATTTCCGCAACCAGAATTTGCGTGTACTATCCTTACAAAATGGTGGTGCGGCCATCACGTTACTTTTTTTGTTTATGATTTATTTTTTATTTAAATCAAGCATTTTGTAGGATCGGATTATGCCGTTTAAACCTACGCGCACACTTGTCGGAATCGGACGGACGGCACGCATCGGATAAAATTGCTTAACACAGTTGTAAACGAATCAACGCACATTTATCGGTACGACATGGAACGGATAAATGTGCTTTGGCTTGTTTACAACTGTGTTAAGCAATTTTTGCCGATGCGTGCCGTCCGTACGATTCCGACAAGTGTGCGCGTAGCTTAAAACGTCAAAATTATGAAAGATGAAAATGGCATATTATAGTTCAAATTCAAGGAAACGGTTGTGGCAGATGGCCCAGTTGCCGACGTCAACAAAAAAAAAAAATAGTTCAAATTCTAATAGTCAGTTTGCTCGAAAAGAGATTTCGAAAAAAACTAATTGATTATAAATCATTTTGGCTTTCTCTACAATTATTATTAATATAAATTTGATATACCAATTATCGTTTCATAATTATAAACCGAAAATGAAAAACAATATTTTTTTTCGTTTCTTAGTTGTCTTCAGTATTTATTTGAACGTTTTCGTAATATTTTTGATATTTAAAAAATTATTGGAAAAATTTCTAATAGTCAGTTTACTCAAGAAGAAGGCGGGCGGTTGGTCCCTGTCCTACCCTCCAATTTATGGATGATGAACAAGAATTTACATGCAGAAATTAGTTAATAACATAAGAATAAGAAAGATATTTAAGACTTTATGTTTTTGTGATTTACTTATTTATTGGTGGAAATATCGGCGCGTGGGCAACAGATTGGATTATAGGATAGGGCCCACCCACCACCCGCCGTATCAACTTTATTTTAACCTACAAATCCTGCTGTGTTAAAGGAACTTTTTTTAGGCATTTCCGATCTTCCATAATCTGGGGAACTGAAAATCATCATGCGGTCGTAGAACTCTAGACAGACAGCCAGACTGTTCTCCCGAAAGGAGTGATTCCTATGACGTGTCCGTCGCTGAGCGTCCTCGTCTCGACTGCTCTCGAAGCAATACGGACGCGCGATTGATGGTTGGAAGAATAAGTATATCATTGCAGCACCGTCGCCTGCGTCCGAGCTGATGCCTCTAGAGCGTCCAGGAACGCGCGTCTATACTTTGATCAACGGATCTTTGCGTGCACGTCATAGCTGAACATAGCTCCGACAACATTTTCGTGCGTTTACTCTCTCCACGGTAAGTTAGTGTACGTATGTCGTCTAAGGCAAGAAAACTCCATTGATCAAACCATACCAACCATCAATCGTGCGTCCGTATTGCTAGTCTAGACGCGGACGCTCAGCGACGGACGCCTCATCACACCTTAAAGGAGGACGATTTGTCACCTTATTTATATGTTCCACATTGCATTAATTTCTTCACACCATTTTAGTAACGATGATAATATAAAAAAATTGAAAAGCATTGAAATGTACACGATTTATGTGTTTCCATTAATCTTGGCACGTCCGGTCACCGGTGACCCCCATGGCAGTTTTGGCTTTTGTAAATAAATCCATTGCTGTATTGTAATTGGATAATGAAACAGTGCAAAAGATAATGTGCTATGAAAAGTATACGTGTAGCGAAGGAATATAATGTAACGAATGTAAAAGGCATATTAAATTTCATTTATGTAGATGAAGTGGTTTAAAAAATACAAAGTTATATTATAACTGTCAGATATATGTCCAGATAAATTTAATTGGGAATAAAACCGTTGAAATTTAAAAGTACGCCGGAGCATATTCCAAACTTCGCGAAGTTCAAATCCCGAGTGTATGTTAAGCACGTAGTAGTTCTTTGTCAGGCTTAACATAATAAAATAAATTATGCTTTTATGCAGTTGATTTAAATTCAATCTTTAAGTTGATTACATAATATACGCGGTGATAAAGTTATAAAAAGACTTAAACGCGGGGATTCGGAATTTAAATTGGGCATAAATTCGTGTTGTGCGATAGGGAAGGAGGCTTTTTATCGTGCGAATTTTTATCATATCGCTTCCCAGGATTTGAGGCGTGGGTGGGAGGAGGATGTGAGGACGAGGCATTCCCAACTTGTACAAACAAGTAGTCAACGACGGGGCAATAAATGACCGTGTTGTATGCCTCGCGTACATAGACACGACAGTGTAATGGCGGATCACGCCCGTTTCATTATGTTTTGCTGTGCGTAATATATGTGGCCGCATGTAGATGGCGTTCGTATTAAGTCTACATACATTACAGGGAGGTTGCTTAAATATAATATGTACATGTAAAATTACATATTGCAGTCAAATGGGTGCTAGAGGTGAGCGAAAGTACTCTCTTTTGTAAGTTGACTCATCGTGAAGAGTCGACTAACAGAATCAACTCTTGACTCTTTTAAAAAATTAAAAAGTATGTCTGGAAAAAAATGATGACACATTTTATGCTATCATCTTCCAGTACTAATCATGAGTGGTTAAGTATATCTAATTTTGAAATACTCAATATGAAACAATATCAACATTGAATGAAAGCGATGTGAAAATTAAAAAGAAACGTTTCCTACTTATTCACATTTCGAGGTGAAAGGTAAACTCTTTTGCCGATTGAGTTCAAAAGATGATCGTTTCATGTCGATCTTTGCTAAAATACTTCTTTGCAACCATTGCGAGGATATAACGTACCTTTAGTAACTCTGAAGTTAATGGTTGTCTATTATTACATTCAGGTTCGACCTACAAATGTCTTTACGTAATAAGCTGTCGGAGGAATTCCACCTGTTGATGTGGATTTTCTTAGGTGAGAAATATCGTGCATTGCATAGTTTGTTGCTACACCGCACATCATAACGAGTTAAAGGCCATTTTTCATAAGTTTATTAGACATTTACAAATGGGAGAGGCACTTTCCTTGAAAGCCCACCAACGGAACAGTTCATCAGTTGTCATATTAACTTGGTTTATAAGTTTCATATTGACTTTCACTGTCGATTTTTCACGAAGCTTCCCTAATTTTTTAATTATTAGTGGGAAATCCCTTAATACGTTTGTGTAAAAAAATGGGCTGGGACTACACCCAAACGGCTGTAATTAACATTTTATTGGGGTTGATGGTGGATGCACCACAATCCGTCGCTTATAACCTTTTAACGAAAATGTCCACTCAGAACTTCATGTTCGTGATGTTCTAATAACGGAACGTCTGCGATGAATTGAACTCGATCGCCGCACATGAAATACTGAGGGAATACTATTAGTTTGGCTCTCACCCGATCAATTCATGTTCAGTAAATAAATCACGCATACGATACTAATGAAATACTTTCAGATCCTTGAAAGCTCATCAGTATTAACATTCCAACATTTACCCTCACGCCGTATGTGATTCACTCAGTATTTCAATACTGACAGTATTACTGATCGCCTTAGGGGCACTTAACTGGGAAGGAACGCGTAAATACAATTCTTCACCGATAAGTAAAACAAAAGATAAGCAAATAAATACTTTGAAATAAATTTATTTATTGAAAAAAAAACGGCTAGCGTATACAATTCAAATCTACAAAAACCCTTTAATGTTCCAGACTTAACCATTAGTACGTTCCTTAAGTATGGAGCTTTATTGGTTTAGCTGAAACGTCTCTGTAGTGTAGTTTATTAAATTACCAGCCTTAGTTTTTTCGCCATCCAGTCCCTTCTGTTTTACTAGGTGATATACGTGGGAGCATATAGATGGCGTCAATAATACTTTCCGTTTCTTTCGAGGGATCAAATGAGTCCCCGAGGGTAAACTGCGCGCCTTAAATATAAGGCTGCTATAGATATGCCGTAGTTACGTTCGGCCATTGCCGCTCGTGGAGCAGATTAATATCTGAACTACATGTGTATATTTGTAATGGTAAGTGTTGGAAGATAGCGGAATATTCAGGTTCGCCGATTTGCCGTTGGCTTTGAGCAGAAGATCACGTAATATAGTGACTTAATTACGAACTCCCCAGCTAACTACAAAACTGGCTCCTTAAGCTTATGCCCTATGCCCGGGTTAATTTAGATAGTAAAACAATCACTGCATTGCGTTATTTGTATTCCGTTCATTCGCCTCATAATCGCGCCGATATTCCCCAATTATTGCCTCACGTAGTAGGACAAGTTCGGCAGCTTGTTGAGCATGTGAACGGTTACTTCAATCCGGCATTGCCACCTTTCGTGCCGTTTCCATCAACTTTATGCACGGCGTTAAGATTCAGGTTACCAATTTGATGTGCATCCGACCTTCGTACGGAATAAGAATTACCTATTGAACAAATTCTGCGCACGTACGGTAATATTTACTTTTGCACTTCATTTTGCTCTAACGATTAACGCTACCTAACTTTACAATTTCTCAACATAATAGCGTTATAAAACGTAGCCCCAAGTACCTCGGCATGTGAACTGCTTAAATTTAATCGACTTTCTCGGCTTAAACGAGAAGTTGTGCTATTAATTCAATTAGTACCAGTGATAACTATATCACTTCATACCAAGCCATAAATAACAATACATATATGGTATAGGAAAATATTGTTGGCACAATATTTATTTCCATGAATTTAAATAATCTTGCACACAGTATTAGCAGCGACGGCTCGTGGATTTCCGTAGAGAAGGCAAAGACAAAGATGCCGCTTGCGCTTCACTACTTACTCTTATATAGGAAGCAAATATTCCGTTGATGTTTCGGTCAAAACGAAACAAAAAAGTTAGTCAGTCACAGTGAACATTTTAGAAAATTTACGAAAATAATTGATTTTTCAGACTTTGATCGGCCGTAGCGGCCAAACGAAAACTCCAAATTGAACGCGGTTTGCAAATCTGATCTCCTCGTACGTCAATTAGTCGGATTAGAGATTTTTAATTTTTGATGAAAACACGAAAAAAAGACATGAGTAAACCCCTTGGAAATTTGTTAAAAAATACAACTTTTTTAATAATCATCGTAGACTATTGAATTTTACTTTTTTTTCATCAGAAAGACGAGAGAAATTGATTGCCGTTAAAAAATTTCAGCTATCTTCAATAGCAAAAAAGTTAGTCAGTCACAGTGAACATTTTAGAAAATTTACGAAAATAATTGATTTTTCAGACTTTGATTGGCCGTAGCAGCCAAACGAAAACTCCAAATTGAACGCGGTTTGCAAATCTGAGCTCCTCGTACGTCAATTAGTCGGATTAGAGATTTTTAATTTTTGATGAAAACACGAAAAAAAAGACATGAGCCCTTGGAAATTTGTTAAAAAATGCAACTTTCTTAATAATCATCGTAGACTATTGAATTTTACTTTTTTTTTCATCAGAAAGACGAGAGAAATTGATTGCCGTTAAAAAATTTCAGCTATCTTCAATAGCAAAAAAGTTAGTCAGTCACAGTGAACATTTTAGAAAATTTACGAAAATAATTGATTTTTCAGACTTTGATCGGCCGTAGCGGCCAAACGAAAACTCCAAATTGAACGCGGTTTGCAAATCTGAGCTCCTCGTACGTCAATTAGTCGGACTAGAGATTTTTAATTTTTGATGAAAACACGAAAAAAAGACATGAGTAAACCCCTTGGAAATTTGTTAAAAAATGCAACTTTCTTAATAATCATCGTAGACTATTGAATTTTACCTTTTTTTCATCAGAAAGACGAGAGAAATTGATTGCCGTTAAAAAATTTTAGCTATCTTCAATAGCAAAAAAGTTAGTCAGTCACAGTGAACATTTTTGAAAATTTACGAAAATAATTGATTTTTCAGACTTTGATCGGCCGTAGCGGCCAAACGAAAACTCCAAATTGAACGCGGTTTGCAAATCTGAGCTCCTTGTACGTCAATTAGTCGGATTAGAGATTTTTAATTTTTGATGAAAACACGAAAAAGACATGAGTAAACTGGAAATTTGTTAAAAAATGCAACTTTCTTAATAATCATCGTAGACTATTGAATTTTACCTTTTTTTCATCAGAAAGACGAGAGAAATTGATTGCTGTTAAAAAATTTCAGCTATCTTCAATAGCAAAAAAGTTAGTCAGTCACAGTGAACATTTTAGAAAATTTACGAAAATAATTTATTTTTCAGACTTTGATCGGCCGTAGCGGCCAAACGAAAACTCCAAATTGAACGCGGTTTGCAAATCTGAGCTCCTTGTACGTCAATTAGTCGGATTAGAGATTTTTAATTTTTGATGAAAACACGAAAAAAAGACATGAGTAAACCCCTTGGAAATTTGTTAAAAAATGCAACTTTCTTAATAATCATCGTAGACTATTGAATTTTACCTTTTTTTCATCAGAAAGACGAGAGAAATTGATTGCCGTTAAAAAATTTCAGCTATCTTCAATAGCAAAAAAGTTAGTCAGTCACAGTGAACATTTTAGAAAATTTACGAAAATAATTGATTTTTCAGACTTTGATCGGCCGTAGCGGCCAAACGAAAACTCCAAATTGAACGCGGTTTGCAAATCTGAGCTCCTTGTACGTCAATTAGTCGGATTAGAGATTTTTAATTTTTGATGAAAACACGAAAAAGACATGAGTAAACTGGAAATTTGTTAAAAAATGCAACTTTCTTAATAATCATCGTAGACTATTGAATTTTACCTTTTTTTCATCAGAAAGACGAGAGAAATTGATTGCCGTTAAAAAATTTCAGCTATCTTCAATAGCAAAAAAGTTAGTCAGTCACAGTGAACATTTTAGAAAATTTACGAAAATAATTTATTTTTCAGACTTTGATCGGCCGTAGCGGCCAAACGAAAACTCCAAATTGAACGCGGTTTGCAAATCTGAGCTCCTTGTACGTCAATTAGTCGGATTAGAGATTTTTAATTTTTGATGAAAACACGAAAAAAAGACATGAGTAAACCCCTTGGAAATTTGTTAAAAAATGCAACTTTCTTAATAATCATCGTAGACTATTGAATTTTACCTTTTTTTCATCAGAAAGACGAGAGAAATTGATTGCCGTTAAAAAATTTCAGCTATCTTCAATAGCAAAAAAGTTAGTCAGTCACAGTGAACATTTTTGAAAATTTACGAAAATAATTGATTTTTCAGACTTTGATCGGCCGTAGCGGCCAAACGAAAACTCCAAATTGAACGCGGTTTGCAAATCTGAGCTCCTCGTACGTCAATTAGTCGGATTAGAGATTTTTAATTTTTGATGAAAACACGAAAAAAAGACATGAGTAAACCCCTTGGAAATTTGTTAAAAAATGCAACTTTCTTAATAATCATCGTAGACTATTGAATTTTACCTTTTTTTCATCAGAAAGACGAGAGAAATTGATTGCCGTTAAAAAATTTCAGCTATCTTCAATAGCAAAAAAGTTAGTCAGTCACAGTGAACATTTTAGAAAATTTACGAAAATAATTGATTTTTCAGACTTTGATCGGCCGTAGCGGCCAAACGAAAACTCCAAATTGAACGCGGTTTGCAAATCTGAGCTCCTTGTACGTCAATTAGTCGGATTAGAGATTTTTAATTTTTGATGAAAACACGAAAAAGACATGAGTAAACTGGAAATTTGTTAAAAAATGCAACTTTCTTAATAATCATCGTAGACTATTGAATTTTACCTTTTTTTCATCAGAAAGACGAGAGAAATTGATTGCCGTTAAAAAATTTCAGCTATCTTCAATAGCAAAAAAGTTAGTCAGTCACAGTGAACATTTTAGAAAATTTACGAAAATAATTTATTTTTCAGACTTTGATCGGCCGTAGCGGCCAAACGAAAACTCCAAATTGAACGCGGTTTGCAAATCTGAGCTCCTTGTACGTCAATTAGTCGGATTAGAGATTTTTAATTTTTGATGAAAACACGAAAAAAAGACATGAGTAAACCCCTTGGAAATTTGTTAAAAAATGCAACTTTCTTAATAATCATCGTAGACTATTGAATTTTACCTTTTTTTCATCAGAAAGACGAGAGAAATTGATTGCCGTTAAAAAATTTCAGCTATCTTCAATAGCAAAAAAGTTAGTCAGTCACAGTGAACATTTTTGAAAATTTACGAAAATAATTGATTTTTCAGACTTTGATCGGCCGTAGCGGCCAAACGAAAACTCCAAATTGAACGCGGTTTGCAAATCTGAGCTCCTCGTACGTCAATTAGTCGGATTAGAGATTTTTAATTTTTGATGAAAACACGAAAAAAAGACATGAGTAAACCCCTTGGAAATTTGTTAAAAAATGCAACTTTCTTAATAATCATCGTAGACTATTGAATTTTACCTTTTTTTCATCAGAAAGACGAGAGAAATTGATTGCCGTTAAAAAATTTCAGCTATCTTCAATAGCAAAAAAGTTAGTCAGTCACAGTGAACATTTTTGAAAATTTACGAAAATAATTGATTTTTCAGACTTTGATCGGCCGTAGCGGCCAAACGAAAACTCCAAATTGAACGCGGTTTGCAAATCTGAGCTCCTCGTACGTCAATTAGTCGGATTGGAGATTTTTAATTTTTGATGAAAACACGAAGAAAAGACATGAGTAAACCCCTTGGAAATTTGTTAAAAAATGCAACTTTCTTAATAATCATCGTAGACTATTGAATTTTACTTTTTTTTCATCAGAAAGACGAGAGAAATTGATTGCCGTTAAAAAATTTCAGCTATCTTCAATAGCAAAAAAGTTAGTCAGTCACAGTGAACATTTTTGAAAATTTACGAAAATAATTGATTTTTCAGACTTTGATCGGCCGTAGCGGCCAAACGAAAACTCCAAATTGAACGCGGTTTGCAAATCTGAGCTCCTTGTACGTCAATTAGTCGGATTAGAGATTTTTAATTTTTGATGAAAACACGAAAAAAAGACATGAGTAAACCCCTTGGAAATTTGTTAAAAAATGCAACTTTCTTAATAATCATCGTAGACTATTGAATTTTACCTTTTTTTCATCAGAAAGACGAGAGAAATTGATTGCCGTTAAAAAATTTCAGCTATCTTCAATAGCAAAAAAGTTAGTCAGTCACAGTGAACATTTTAGAAAATTTACGAAAATAATTGATTTTTCAGACTTTGATCGGCCGTAGCGGCCAAACGAAAACTCCAAATTGAACGCGGTTTGCAAATCTGAGCTCCTCGTACGTCAATTAGTCGGATTAGAGATTTTTAATTTTTGATGAAAACACGAAAAAAAGACATGAGTAAACCCCTTGGAAATTTGTTAAAAAATGCAACTTTCTTAATAATCATCGTAGACTATTGAATTTTACCATTTTTTCATCAGAAAGACGAGAAAAATTGATTGCCGTTAAAAAATTTCAGCTATCTTCAATAGCAAAAAAGTTAGTCAGTCACAGTGAACATTTTTGAAAATTTACGAAAATAATTGATTTTTCAGACTTTGATCGGCCGTAGCGGCCAAACGAAAACTCCAAATTGAACGCGGTTTGCAAATCTGAGCTCCTCGTACGTCAATTAGTCGGATTGGAGATTTTTAATTTTTGATGAAAACACGAAGAAAAGACATGAGTAAACCATTTGGAAATTTGTTAAAAAATGGAACTTTCTTAATAATCATCGTAGACTATTGAATTTTACTTTTTTTTCATCAGAAAGACGAGACAAATTGATTGCCGTTAAAAAATTTCAGCTATCTTCAATAGCAAAAAAGTTAGTCAGTCACAGTGAACATTTTAGAAAATTTACGAAAATAATTGATTTTTCAGACTTTGATCGGCCGTAGCGGCCAAACGAAAACTCCACATTGAACGCGGTTTGCAAATCTGAGCTCCTCGTACGTCCATTAGTCGGATTAGAGATTTTTAATTTTTGATGAAAACACGAAAAAAGACATGAGTCTTTCCCTTGGAAATTTGTTAAAAAATGCAACTTTCTTAATAATCATCGTAGACTATTGAATTTTACTTTTTTTTCATCAGAAAGACGAGAGAAATTGATTGCCGTTAAAAAATTTCAGCTATCTTCAATAGCAAAAAAGTTAGTCAGTCACAGTGAACATTTTTGAAAATTTACGAAAATAATTGATTTTTCAGACTTTGATCGGCCGTAGCGGCCAAACGAAAACTCCAAATTGAACGCGGTTTGCAAATCTGAGCTCCTCGTACGTCAATTAGTCGGATTAGAGATTTTTAATTTTTGATGAAAACACGAAAAAAAGACATGAGTAAACCCCTTGGAAATTTGTTAAAAAATGCAACTTTCTTAATAATCATCGTAGACTATTGAATTTTACTTTTTTTTCATCAGAAAGACGAGAGAAATTGATTGCCGTTAAAAAATTTCAGCTATCTTCAATAGCAAAAAAGTTAGTCAGTCACAGTGAACATTTTTGAAAATTTACGAAAATAATTGATTTTTCAGACTTTGATCGGCCGTAGCGGCCAAACGAAAACTCCAAATTGAACGCGGTTTGCAAATCTGAGCTCCTCGTACGTCAATTAGTCGGATTAGAGATTTTTAATTTTTGATGAAAACACGAAAAAAAGACATGAGTAAACCCCTTGGAAATTTGTTAAAAAATGCAACTTTCTTAATAATCATCGTAGACTATTGAATTTTACCATTTTCTCATCAGAAAGACGAGAAAAATTGATTGCCGTTAAAAAATTTCAGCTATCTTCAATAGCAAAAAAGTTAGTCAGTCACAGTGAACATTTTTGAAAATTTACGAAAATAATTGATTTTTCAGACTTTGATCGGCCGTAGCGGCCAAACGAAAACTCCAAATTGAACGCGGTTTGCAAATCTGAGCTCCTCGTACGTCAATTAGTCGGATTGGAGATTTTTAATTTTTGATGAAAACACGAAGAAAAGACATGAGTAAACCCCTTGGAAATTTGTTAAAAAATGCAACTTTCTTAATAATCATCGTAGACTATTGAATTTTACTTTTTTTTTCATCAGAAAGACGAGAGAAATTGATTGCCGTTAAAAAATTTCAGCTATCTTCAATAGCAAAAAAGTTAGTCAGTCACAGTGAACATTTTAGAAAATTTACGAAAGTAATTGATTTTTCAGACTTTGATCGGCCGTAGCGGCCAAACGAAAACTCCAAATTGAACGCGGTTTGCAAATCTGAGCTCCTCGTACGTCAATTAGTCGGATTAGAGATTTTTAATTTTTGATGAAAACACGAAAAAAAGACATGAGTAAACCCTTGGAAATTTGTTAAAAAATGCAACTTTCTTAATAATCATCGTAGACTATTGAATTTTACCATTTTTTCATCAGAAAGACGAGAAAAATTGATTGCCGTTAAAAAATTTCAGCTATCTTCAATAGCAAAAAAGTTAGTCAGTCACAGTGAACATTTTAGAAAATTTACGAAAGTAATTGATTTTTCAGACTTTGATCGGCCGTAGCGGCCAAACGAAAACTCCAAATTGAACGCGGTTTGCAAATCTGAGCTCCTCGTACGTCAATTAGTCGGATTGGAGATTTTTAATTTTTGATGAAAACACGAAGAAAAGACATGAGTAAACCCCTTGGAAATTTGTTAAAAAATGCAACTTTCTTAATAATCATCGTAGACTATTAAATTTTACTTTTTTTCATCAGAAAGACGAGAGAAATTGATTGCCGTTAAAAAATTTCAGCTATCTTCAATAGCAAAAAAGTTAGTCAGTCACAGTGAACATTTTAGAAAATTTACGAAAATAATTGATTTTTCAGACTTTGATCGGCCGTAGCGGCCAAACGAAAACTCCAAATTGAACGCGGTTTGCAAATCTGAGCTCCTCGTACGTCCATTAGTCGGATTAGAGATTTTTAATTTTTGATGAAAACACGAAAAAAGACATGAGTCTTTCCCTTGGAAATTTGTTAAAAAATGCAACTTTCTTAATAATCATCGTAGACTATTGAATTTTACTTTTTTTTTCATCAGAAAGACGAGAGAAATTGATTGCCGTTAAAAAATTTCAGCTATCTTCAATAGCAAAAAAGTTAGTCAGTCACAGTGAACATTTTAGAAAATTTACGAAAATAATTTATTTTCAGACTTTGATCGGCCGTAGCGGCCAAACGAAAACTCCAAATTGAACGCGGTTTGCAAATCTGAGCTCCTCGTACGTCAATTAGTCGGATTAGAGATTTTTAATTTTTGATGAAAACACGAAAAAAAGACATGAGTAAACCCCTTGGAAATTTGTTAAAAAATGCAACTTTCTTAATAATCATCGTAGACTATTGAATTTTACCATTTTTTCATCAGAAAGACGAGAAAAATTGATTGCCGTTAAAAAATTTCAGCTATCTTCAATAGCAAAAAAGTTAGTCAGTCACAGTAAACATTTTTGAAAATTTACGAAAATAATTGATTTTTCAGACTTTGATCGGCCGTAGCGGCCAAACGAAAACTCCAAATTGAACGCGGTTTGCAAATCTGAGCTCCTCGTACGTCAATTAGTCGGATTGGAGATTTTTAATTTTTGATGAAAACACGAAGAAAAGACATGAGTAAACCCCTTGGAAATTTGTTAAAAAATGCAACTTTCTTAATAATCATCGTAGACTATTGAATTTTACTTTTTTTTCATCAGAAAGACGAGAGAAATTGATTGCCTTTAAAAAATTTCAGCTATCTTCAATAGCAAAAAAGTTAGTCAGTCACAGTGAACATTTTAGAAAATTTACGAAAGTAATTGATTTTTCAGACTTTGATCGGCCGTAGCGGCCAAACGAAAACTCCAAATTGAACGCGGTTTGCAAATCTGAGCTCCTCGTACGTCCATTAGTCGGATTAGAGATTTTTAATTTTTGATGAAAACACGAAAAAAGACATGAGTCTTTCCCTTGGAAATTTGTTAAAAAATGCAACTTTCTTAATAATCATCGTAGACTATTGAATTTTACCTTTTTTTCATCAGAAAGACGAGAGAAATTGATTGCCGTTAAAAAATTTCAGCTATCTTCAATAGCAAAAAAGTTAGTCAGTCACAGTGAACATTTTAGAAAATTTACGAAAATAATTGATTTTTCAGACTTTGATCGGCCGTAGCGGCCAAACGAAAACTCCAAATTGAACGCGGTTTGCAAATCTGAGCTCCTTGTACGTCAATTAGTCGGATTAGAGATTTTTAATTTTTGATGAAAACACGAAAAAAAGACATGAGTAAACCCCTTGGAAATTTGTTAAAAATGCAACTTTCTTAATAATCATCGTAGACTATTGAATTTTACTTTTTTTTCATCAGAAAGACGAGAGAAATTGATTGCCGTTAAAAAATTTCAGCTATCTTCAATAGCAAAAAAGTTAGTCAGTCACAGTGAACATTTTTTTTTTTTTTTTTTTTTTTATTGAATTAACGGGTCATGACCCAAGAATACATACACTAACAAACATATTTACAATAAATGCGCAATGAATACAGATTTCATCAGAACATAAAATGTTTAGAAAATGTTTTAGAAAATTTACGAAAATAATTTATTTTTCAGACTTTGATCGGCCGTAGCGGCCAAACGAAAACTCCAAATTGAACGCGGTTTGCAAATCTGAGCTCCTTGTACGTCAATTAGTCGGATTAGAGATTTTTAATTTTTGATGAAAACACGAAAAAAAGACATGAGTTTGGAAATTTGTTAAAAAATGCAACTTTCTTAATAATCATCGTAGACTATTGAATTTTACCTTTTTTTCATCAGAAAGACGAGAGAAATTGATTGCCGTTAAAAAATTTCAGCTATCTTCAATAGCAAAAAAGTTAGTCAGTCACAGTGAACATTTTTGAAAATTTACGAAAATAATTGATTTTTCAGACTTTGATCGGCCGTAGCGGCCAAAGGAAAACTCCAAATTGAACGCGGTTTGCAAATCTGAGCTCCTCGTACGTCAATTAGTCGGATTAGAGATTTTTAATTTTTGATGAAAACACGAAAAAAAGACATGAGTAAACCCCTTGGAAATTTGTTAAAAAATGCAACTTTCTTAATAATCATCGTAGACTATTGAATTTTACCATTTTTTCATCAGAAAGACGAGAAAAATTGATTGCCGTTAAAAAATTTCAGCTATCTTCAATAGCAAAAAAGTTAGTCAGTCACAGTAAACATTTTTGAAAATTTACGAAAATAATTGATTTTTCAGACTTTGATCGGCCGTAGCGGCCAAACGAAAACTCCAAATTGAACGCGGTTTGCAAATCTGAGCTCCTCGTACGTCAATTAGTCGGATTGGAGATTTTTAATTTTTGATGAAAACACGAAGAAAAGACATGAGTAAACCCCTTGGAAATTTGTTAAAAAATGCAACTTTCTTAATAATCATCGTAGACTATTGAATTTTACTTTTTTTTCATCAGAAAGACGAGAGAAATTGATTGCCTTTAAAAAATTTCAGCTATCTTCAATAGCAAAAAAGTTAGTCAGTCACAGTGAACATTTTAGAAAATTTACGAAAGTAATTGATTTTTCAGACTTTGATCGGCCGTAGCGGCCAAACGAAAACTCCAAATTGAACGCGGTTTGCAAATCTGAGCTCCTCGTACGTCCATTAGTCGGATTAGAGATTTTTAATTTTTGATGAAAACACGAAAAAAGACATGAGTCTTTCCCTTGGAAATTTGTTAAAAAATGCAACTTTCTTAATAATCATCGTAGACTATTGAATTTTACCTTTTTTTCATCAGAAAGACGAGAGAAATTGATTGCCGTTAAAAAATTTCAGCTATCTTCAATAGCAAAAAAGTTAGTCAGTCACAGTGAACATTTTAGAAAATTTACGAAAATAATTGATTTTTCAGACTTTGATCGGCCGTAGCGGCCAAACGAAAACTCCAAATTGAACGCGGTTTGCAAATCTGAGCTCCTTGTACGTCAATTAGTCGGATTAGAGATTTTTAATTTTTGATGAAAACACGAAAAAAAGTCATGAGTAAACCCCTTGGAAATTTGTTAAAAAATGCAACTTTCTTAATAATCATCGTAGACTATTGAATTTTACTTTTTTTTCATCAGAAAGACGAGAGAAATTGATTGCCGTTAAAAAATTTCAGCTATCTTCAATAGCAAAAAAGTTAGTCAGTCACAGTGAACATTTTTTTTTTTTTTTTTTTTTTTATTGAATTAACGGGTCATGACCCAAGAATACATACACTAACAAACATATTTACAATAAATGCGCAATGAATACAGATTTCATCAGAACATAAAATGTTTAGAAAATGTTTTAGAAAATTTACGAAAATAATTTATTTTTCAGACTTTGATCGGCCGTAGCGGCCAAACGAAAACTCCAAATTGAACGCGGTTTGCAAATCTGAGCTCCTTGTACGTCAATTAGTCGGATTAGAGATTTTTAATTTTTGATGAAAACACGAAAAAAAGACATGAGTTTGGAAATTTGTTAAAAAATGCAACTTTCTTAATAATCATCGTAGACTATTGAATTTTACCTTTTTTTCATCAGAAAGACGAGAGAAATTGATTGCCGTTAAAAAATTTCAGCTATCTTCAATAGCAAAAAAGTTAGTCAGTCACAGTGAACATTTTTGAAAATTTACGAAAATAATTGATTTTTCAGACTTTGATCGGCCGTAGCGGCCAAAGGAAAACTCCAAATTGAACGCGGTTTGCAAATCTGAGCTCCTCGTACGTCAATTAGTCGGATTAGAGATTTTTAATTTTTGATGAAAACACGAAAAAAAGACATGAGTAAACCCCTTGGAAATTTGTTAAAAAATGCAACTTTCTTAATAATCATCGTAGACTATTGAATTTTACTTTTTTTTCATCAGAAAGACGAGAGAAATTGATTGCCGTTAAAAAATTTCAGCTATCTTCAATAGCAAAAAAGTTAGTCAGTCACAGTGAACATTTTAGAAAATTTACGAAAATAATTGATTTTTCAGACTTTGATCGGCCGTAGCGGCCAAACGAAAACTCCAAATTGAACGCGGTTTGCAAATCTGAGCTCCTCGTACGTCAATTAGTCGGATTAGAGATTTTTAATTTTTGATGAAAACACGAAAAAAAGACATGAGTAAACCCCTTGGAAATTTGTTAAAAAATGCAACTTTCTTAATAATCATCGTAGACTATTGAATTTTACCTTTTTTACATCAGAAAGACGAGAGAAATTGATTGCCGTTAAAAAATTTCAGCTATCTTCAATAGCAAAAAAGTTAGTCAGTCACAGTGAACATTTTTGAAAATTTACGAAAATAATTGATTTTTCAAACTTTGATCGGCCGTAGCGGCCAAACGAAAACTCCAAATTGAACACGGTTTGCAAATCTGAGCTCCTCGTACGTCAATTAGTCGGATTAGAGATTTTTAATTTTTGATGAAAACACGAAAAAAAGACATGAGTAAACCCCTTGGAAATTTGTTAAAAAATGCAACTTTCTTAATAATCATCGTAGACTATTGAATTTTACTTTTTTTTCATCAGAAAAACGAGAGAAATTGATTGCCGTTAAAAAATTTCAGCTATCTTCAATAGCAAAAAAGTTAGTCAGTCACAGTGAACATTTTAGAAAATTTACGAAAATAATTGATTTTTCAGACTTTGATCGGCCGTAGCGGCCAAACGAAAACTCCAAATTGAACGCGGTTTGCAAATCTGAGCTCCTTGTACGTCAATAAGTCGGATTAGAGATTTTTAATTTTTGATGAAAACACGAAAAAAAGACATGAGTAAACCCCTTGGAAATTTGTTAAAAAATGCAACTTTCTTAATAATCATCGTAGACTATTGAATTTTACTTTTTTTTCATCAGAAAGACGAGAGAAATTGATTGCCGTTAAAAAATGTCAGCTATCTTCAATAGCAAAAAAGTTAGTCAGTCACAGTGAACATTTTTGAAAATTTACGAAAATAATTGATTTTTCAAACTTTGATCGGCCGTAGCGGCCAAACGAAAACTCCAAATTGAACGCGGTTTGCAAATCTGAGCTCCTCGTACGTCAATTAGTCGGATTAAAGATTTTTAATTTTTGATGAAAACACGAAAAAAAGACATGAGTAAACCCCTTGGAAATTTGTTAAAAAATGCAACTTTCTTAATAATCATCGTAGACTATTGAATTTTACCTTTTTTTCATCAGAAAGACGAGAGAAATTGATTGCTGTTAAAAAATTTCAGCTATCTTCAATAGCAAAAAAGTTAGTCAGTCACAGTGAATATTTTTGAAAATTTACGAAAATAATTGATTTTTCAGACTTTGATCGGCCGTAGCGGCCAAACGAAAACTCCAAATTGAACGGGGTTTGCAAATCTGAGCTCCTTGTACGTCAATTAGTCGGATTAGAGATTTTTAATTTTTGATGAAAACACGAAAAAAAGACATGAGTAAACCCCTTGGAAATTTGTTAAAAAATGCAACTTTCTTAATAATCATCGTAGACTATTGAATTTTACTTTTTTTTCATCAGAAAGATGAGAGAAATTGATTGCCGTTAAAAAATTTCAGCTATCTTGAATAGCAAAAAAGTTAGTCAGTCACAGTGAACATTTTTGAAAATTTACGAAAATAAATGATTTTTCAGACTTTGATCGGCCGTACCGGCCAAACGAAAACTCCAAATTGAACGCGGTTTGCAAATCTGAGCTCCTTGTACGTCAATTAGTCGGATTAGAGATTTTTAATTTTTGATGAAAACACGAAAAAAAGACATGAGTAAACCCCTTGGAAATTTGTTAAAAAATGCAACTTTCTTAATAATCATCGTAGACTATTGAATTTTACCTTTTTTTCATCAGAAAGACGAGAGAAATTGATTGCCGTTAAAAAATTTCAGCTATCTTCAATAGCAAAAAAGTTAGTCAGTCACAGTGAACATTTTTGAAAATTTACGAAAATAATTGATTTTTCAGACTTTGATCGGCCGTACCGGCCAAACGAAAACTCCAAATTGAACGCGGTTTGCAAATCTGAGCTCCTCGTACGTCAATTAGTCGGATTAGAGATTTTTAATTTTTGATGAAAACACGAAAAAAAGACATGAGTAAACCCCTTGGAAATTTGTTAAAAAATGCAACTTTCTTAATAATCATCATAGACTATTGAATTTGACTTTTTTTTCATCAGAAAGACGAGAGAAATTGATTGCCGTTAAAAAATTTCAGCTATCTTCAATAGCAAAAAAGTTAGTCAGTCACAGTGAACATTTTAGAAAATTTACGAAAGTAATTGATTTTTCAGACTTTGATCGGCCGTAGCGGCCAAACGAAAACTCCAAATTGAACGCGGTTTGCAAATCTGAGCTCCTCGTACGTCCATTAGTCGGATTAGAGATTTTTAATTTTTGATGAAAACACGAAAAAAGACATGAGTCTTTCCCTTGGAAATTTGTTAAAAAATGCAACTTTCTTAATAATCATCGTAGACTATTGAATTTTACCTTTTTTTCATCAGAAAGACGAGAGAAATTGATTGCCGTTAAAAAATTTCAGCTATCTTCAATAGCAAAAAAGTTAGTCAGTCACAGTGAACATTTTAGAAAATTTACGAAAATAATTGATTTTTCAGACTTTGATCGGCCGTAGCGGCCAAACGAAAACTCCAAATTGAACGCGGTTTGCAAATCTGAGCTCCTTGTACGTCAATTAGTCGGATTAGAGATTTTTAATTTTTGATGAAAACACGAAAAAAAGTCATGAGTAAACCCCTTGGAAATTTGTTAAAAAATGCAACTTTCTTAATAATCATCGTAGACTATTGAATTTTACTTTTTTTTCATCAGAAAGACGAGAGAAATTGATTGCCGTTAAAAAATTTCAGCTATCTTCAATAGCAAAAAAGTTAGTCAGTCACAGTGAACATTTTTTTTTTTTTTTTTTTTTTTATTGAATTAACGGGTCATGACCCAAGAATACATACACTAACAAACATATTTACAATAAATGCGCAATGAATACAGATTTCATCAGAACATAAAATGTTTAGAAAATGTTTTAGAAAATTTACGAAAATAATTTATTTTTCAGACTTTGATCGGCCGTAGCGGCCAAACGAAAACTCCAAATTGAACGCGGTTTGCAAATCTGAGCTCCTTGTACGTCAATTAGTCGGATTAGAGATTTTTAATTTTTGATGAAAACACGAAAAAAAGACATGAGTTTGGAAATTTGTTAAAAAATGCAACTTTCTTAATAATCATCGTAGACTATTGAATTTTACCTTTTTTTCATCAGAAAGACGAGAGAAATTGATTGCCGTTAAAAAATTTCAGCTATCTTCAATAGCAAAAAAGTTAGTCAGTCACAGTGAACATTTTTGAAAATTTACGAAAATAATTGATTTTTCAGACTTTGATCGGCCGTAGCGGCCAAAGGAAAACTCCAAATTGAACGCGGTTTGCAAATCTGAGCTCCTCGTACGTCAATTAGTCGGATTAGAGATTTTTAATTTTTGATGAAAACACGAAAAAAAGACATGAGTAAACCCCTTGGAAATTTGTTAAAAAATGCAACTTTCTTAATAATCATCGTAGACTATTGAATTTTACTTTTTTTTCATCAGAAAGACGAGAGAAATTGATTGCCGTTAAAAAATTTCAGCTATCTTCAATAGCAAAAAAGTTAGTCAGTCACAGTGAACATTTTAGAAAATTTACGAAAATAATTGATTTTTCAGACTTTGATCGGCCGTAGCGGCCAAACGAAAACTCCAAATTGAACGCGGTTTGCAAATCTGAGCTCCTCGTACGTCAATTAGTCGGATTAGAGATTTTTAATTTTTGATGAAAACACGAAAAAAAGACATGAGTAAACCCCTTGGAAATTTGTTAAAAAATGCAACTTTCTTAATAATCATCGTAGACTATTGAATTTTACCTTTTTTACATCAGAAAGACGAGAGAAATTGATTGCCGTTAAAAAATTTCAGCTATCTTCAATAGCAAAAAAGTTAGTCAGTCACAGTGAACATTTTTGAAAATTTACGAAAATAATTGATTTTTCAAACTTTGATCGGCCGTAGCGGCCAAACGAAAACTCCAAATTGAACACGGTTTGCAAATCTGAGCTCCTCGTACGTCAATTAGTCGGATTAGAGATTTTTAATTTTTGATGAAAACACGAAAAAAAGACATGAGTAAACCCCTTGGAAATTTGTTAAAAAATGCAACTTTCTTAATAATCATCGTAGACTATTGAATTTTACTTTTTTTTCATCAGAAAAACGAGAGAAATTGATTGCCGTTAAAAAATTTCAGCTATCTTCAATAGCAAAAAAGTTAGTCAGTCACAGTGAACATTTTAGAAAATTTACGAAAATAATTGATTTTTCAGACTTTGATCGGCCGTAGCGGCCAAACGAAAACTCCAAATTGAACGCGGTTTGCAAATCTGAGCTCCTTGTACGTCAATAAGTCGGATTAGAGATTTTTAATTTTTGATGAAAACACGAAAAAAAGACATGAGTAAACCCCTTGGAAATTTGTTAAAAAATGCAACTTTCTTAATAATCATCGTAGACTATTGAATTTTACTTTTTTTTCATCAGAAAGACGAGAGAAATTGATTGCCGTTAAAAAATGTCAGCTATCTTCAATAGCAAAAAAGTTAGTCAGTCACAGTGAACATTTTTGAAAATTTACGAAAATAATTGATTTTTCAAACTTTGATCGGCCGTAGCGGCCAAACGAAAACTCCAAATTGAACGCGGTTTGCAAATCTGAGCTCCTCGTACGTCAATTAGTCGGATTAAAGATTTTTAATTTTTGATGAAAACACGAAAAAAAGACATGAGTAAACCCCTTGGAAATTTGTTAAAAAATGCAACTTTCTTAATAATCATCGTAGACTATTGAATTTTACCTTTTTTTCATCAGAAAGACGAGAGAAATTGATTGCTGTTAAAAAATTTCAGCTATCTTCAATAGCAAAAAAGTTAGTCAGTCACAGTGAATATTTTTGAAAATTTACGAAAATAATTGATTTTTCAGACTTTGATCGGCCGTAGCGGCCAAACGAAAACTCCAAATTGAACGCGGTTTGCAAATCTGAGCTCCTTGTACGTCAATTAGTCGGATTAGAGATTTTTAATTTTTGATGAAAACACGAAAAAAAGACATGAGTAAACCCCTTGGAAATTTGTTAAAAAATGCAACTTTCTTAATAATCATCGTAGACTATTGAATTTTACCTTTTTTTTCATCAGAAAGACGAGAGAAATTGATTGCTGTTAAAAAATTTCAGCTATCTTCAATAGCAAAAAAGTTAGTCAGTCACAGTGAACATTTTTGAAAATTTACGAAAATAATTGATTTTTCAGACTTTGATCGGCCGTAGCGGCCAAACGAAAACTCCAAATTGAACGCGGTTTGCAAATCTGAGCTCCTTGTACGTCAATTAGTCGGATTAGAGATTTTTAATTTTTGATGAAAACACGAAAAAAAGACATGAGTAAACCCCTTGGAAATTTGTTAAAAAATGCAACTTTCTTAATAATCATCGTAGACTATTGAATTTTACCTTTTTTTCATCGGAAAGATGAGAGAAATTGATTGCCGTTAAAAAATTTCAGCTATCTTGAATAGCAAAAAAGTTAGTCAGTCACAGTGAACATTTTTGAAAATTTACGAAAATAAATGATTTTTCAGACTTTGATCGGCCGTACCGGCCAAACGAAAACTCCAAATTGAACGCGGTTTGCAAATCTGAGCTCCTTGTACGTCAATTAGTCGGATTAGAGATTTTTAATTTTTGATGAAAACACGAAAAAAAGACATGAGTAAACCCCTTGGAAATTTGTTAAAAAATGCAACTTTCTTAATAATCATCGTAGACTATTGAATTTTACCTTTTTTTCATCGGAAAGATGAGAGAAATTGATTGCCGTTAAAAAATTTCAGCTATCTTGAATAGCAAAAAAGTTAGTCAGTCACAGTGAACATTTTTGAAAATTTACGAAAATAAATGATTTTTCAGACTTTGATCGGCCGTACCGGCCAAACGAAAACTCCAAATTGAACGCGGTTTGCAAATCTGAGCTCCTTGTACGTCAATTAGTCGGATTAGAGATTTTTAATTTTTGATGAAAACACGAAAAAAAGACATGAGTAAACCCCTTGGAAATTTGTTAAAAAATGCAACTTTCTTAATAATCATCGTAGACTATTGAATTTTACCTTTTTTTCATCGGAAAGATGAGAGAAATTGATTGCCGTTAAAAAATTTCAGCTATCTTGAATAGCAAAAAAGTTAGTCAGTCACAGTGAACATTTTTGAAAATTTACGAAAATAAATGATTTTTCAGACTTTGATCGGCCGTACCGGCCAAACGAAAACTCCAAATTGAACGCGGTTTGCAAATCTGAGCTCCTCGTACGTCAATTAGTCGGATTAGAGATTTTTAATTTTTGATGAAAACACGAAAAAAAGACATGAGTAAACCCCTTGGAAATTTGTTAAAAAATGCAACTTTCTTAATAATCAACGTAGACTATTGAATTTGACTTTTTTTTCATCAGAAAGACGAGAGAAATTGATTGCCGTTAAAAAATTTCAGCTATCTTCAATACCAAAAAAGTTAGTCAGTCACAGTGAACATTTTTGAAAATTTACGAAAATAATTGATTTTTCAGACTTTGATCGGCCGTAGCGGCCAAACAAAAACTCCAAATTGAACGCGGTTTGCAAATCTGAGCTCCTCGTACGTCAATTAGTCGGATTAGAGATTTTTAATTTTTGATGAAAACACGAAAAAAAGACATGAGTAAACCCCTTGGAAATTTGTTAAAAAATGCAACTTTCTTAATAATCATCGTAGACTATTGAATTTTACTTTTTTTTCATCAGAAAGACGAGAGAAATTGATTGCCGTTAAAAAATTTCAGCTATCTTCAATAGCAAAAAAGTTAGTCAGTCACAGTGAACATTTTAGAAAATTTACGAAAATAATTGATTTTTCAGACTTTGATCGGCCGTAGCGGCCAAACGAAAACTCCAAATTGAACGCGGTTTGCAAATCTGAGCTCCTTGTACGTCAATTAGTCGGATTAGAGATTTTTAATTTTTGATGAAAACACGAAAAAAATTTGTTAAAAAATGCAACTTTCCTAATAATCATCGTAGACTATTGAATTTTACTTTTTTTTCATCAGAAAGACGAGAGAAATTGATTGCCGTTAAAAAATTACAGCTATCTTCAATAGCAAAAAAGTTAGTCAATCACAGTGAACATTTTAGAAAATTTACGAAAATAATTGATTTTTCAGACTTTGATCGGCCGTAGCGGCCAAACGAAAACTCGAAATTGAACGCGGTTTGCAAATCTGAGCTCCACGTACGTCAGTTAGTCGGATTAGAGATTTTTAATTTTTGATGAAAACACGGAAAAAAGACATGAGTAAACCCCTTGGAAATTTGTTAAAAAATGCAACTTTCTTAATAATCATCGTAGACTATTGAATTTTACCTTTTTTTCATCAGAAAGACGAGAGAAATTGATTGCCGTTAAAAAATTTCAGCTATCTTCAATAGCAAAAAAGTTAGTCAGTCACAGTGAACATTTTAGAAAATTTACGAAAATAATTGATTTTTCAGACTTTGATCGGCCGTAGCGGCCAAACGAAAACTCCAAATTGAACGCGGTTTGCAAATCTGAGCACCTCGTACGTCAATTAGTCGGATTAGAGATTTTTAATTTTTGATGAAAACACGAAAAAAAGACATGAGTAAACCCCTTGGAAATTTGTTAAAAAATGCAACTTTCTTAATAATCATCGTAGACTATTGAATTTTACCTTTTTTTCATCAGAAAGACGAGAGAAATTGATTGCCGTTAAAAAATTTCAGCTATCTTCAATAGCAAAAAAGTTAGTCAGTCACAGTGAACATTTTAGAAAATTTACGAAAATAATTGATTTTTCAGACTTTGATCGGCCGTAGCGGCCAAACGAAAACTCCAAATTGAACGCGGTTTGCAAATCTGAGCTCCTTGTACGTCAATTAGTCGGATTAGAGATTTTTAATTTTTGATGAAAACACGAAAAAAAGACATGAGTAAACCCTTTGGAAATTTGTTAAAAAATGCAACTTTCTTAATAATCATCGTAGACTATTGAATTTTACCTTTTTTTCATCAGAAAGACGAGAGAAATTGATTGCCGTTAAAAAATTTCAGCTATCTTCAATAGCAAAAAAGTTAGTCAGTCACAGTGAACATTTTTGAAAATTTACGAAAATAATTGATTTTTCAGACTTTGATCGGCCGTAGCGGCCAAAGGAAAACTCCAAATTGAACGCGGTTTGCAAATCTGAGCTCCTCGTACGTCAATTAGTCGGATTAGAGATTTTTAATTTTTGATGAAAACACGAAAAAAAGACATGAGTAAACCCCTTGGAAATTTGTTAAAAAATGCAACTTTCTTAATAATCATCGTAGACTATTGAATTTTACTTTTTTTTCATCAGAAAGACGAGAGAAATTGATTGCCGTTAAAAAATTTCAGCTATCTTCAATAGCAAAAAAGTTAGTCAGTCACAGTGAACATTTTAGAAAATTTACGAAAATAATTGATTTTTCAGACTTTGATCGGCCGTAGCGGCCAAACGAAAACTCCAAATTGAACGCGGTTTGCAAATCTGAGCTCCTCGTACGTCAATTAGTCGGATTAGAGATTTTTAATTTTTGATGAAAACACGAAAAAAAGACATGAGTAAACCCCTTGGAAATTTGTTAAAAAATGCAACTTTCTTAATAATCATCGTAGACTATTGAATTTTACCTTTTTTACATCAGAAAGACGGGAGAAATTGATTGCCGTTAAAAAATTTCAGCTATCTTCAATAGCAAAAAAGTTAGTCAGTCACAGTGAACATTTTTGAAAATTTACGAAAATAATTGATTTTTCAAACTTTGATCGGCCGTAGCGGCCAAACGAAAACTCCAAATTGAACACGGTTTGCAAATCTGAGCTCCTCGTACGTCAATTAGTCGGATTAGAGATTTTTAATTTTTGATGAAAACACGAAAAAAAGACATGAGTAAACCCCTTGGAAATTTGTTAAAAAATGCAACTTTCTTAATAATCATCGTAGACTATTGAATTTTACTTTTTTTTCATCAGAAAAACGAGAGAAATTGATTGCCGTTAAAAAATTTCAGCTATCTTCAATAGCAAAAAAGTTAGTCAGTCACAGTGAACATTTTAGAAAATTTACGAAAATAATTGATTTTTCAGACTTTGATCGGCCGTAGCGGCCAAACGAAAACTCCAAATTGAACGCGGTTTGCAAATCTGAGCTCCTTGTACGTCAATAAGTCGGATTAGAGATTTTTAATTTTTGATGAAAACACGAAAAAAAGACATGAGTAAACCCCTTGGAAATTTGTTAAAAAATGCAACTTTCTTAATAATCATCGTAGACTATTGAATTTTACTTTTTTTTCATCAGAAAGACGAGAGAAATTGATTGCCGTTAAAAAATGTCAGCTATCTTCAATAGCAAAAAAGTTAGTCAGTCACAGTGAACATTTTTGAAAATTTACGAAAATAATTGATTTTTCAAACTTTGATCGGCCGTAGCGGCCAAACGAAAACTCCAAATTGAACGCGGTTTGCAAATCTGAGCTCCTCGTACGTCAATTAGTCGGATTAAAGATTTTTAATTTTTGATGAAAACACGAAAAAAAGACATGAGTAAACCCCTTGGAAATTTGTTAAAAAATGCAACTTTCTTAATAATCATCGTAGACTATTGAATTTTACCTTTTTTTCATCAGAAAGACGAGAGAAATTGATTGCTGTTAAAAAATTTCAGCTATCTTCAATAGCAAAAAAGTTAGTCAGTCACAGTGAATATTTTTGAAAATTTACGAAAATAATTGATTTTTCAGACTTTGATCGGCCGTAGCGGCCAAACGAAAACTCCAAATTGAACGCGGTTTGCAAATCTGAGCTCCTTGTACGTCAATTAGTCGGATTAGAGATTTTTAATTTTTGATGAAAACACGAAAAAAAGACATGAGTAAACCCCTTGGAAATTTGTTAAAAAATGCAACTTTCTTAATAATCATCGTAGACTATTGAATTTTACTTTTTTTTCATCAGAAAGATGAGAGAAATTGATTGCCGTTAAAAAATTTCAGCTATCTTGAATAGCAAAAAAGTTAGTCAGTCACAGTGAACATTTTTGAAAATTTACGAAAATAAATGATTTTTCAGACTTTGATCGGCCGTACCGGCCAAACGAAAACTCCAAATTGAACGCGGTTTGCAAATCTGAGCTCCTTGTACGTCAATTAGTCGGATTAGAGATTTTTAATTTTTGATGAAAACACGAAAAAAAGACATGAGTAAACCCCTTGGAAATTTGTTAAAAAATGCAACTTTCTTAATAATCATCGTAGACTATTGAATTTTACCTTTTTTTCATCAGAAAGACGAGAGAAATTGATTGCCGTTAAAAAATTTCAGCTATCTTCAATAGCAAAAAAGTTAGTCAGTCACAGTGAACATTTTAGAAAATTTACGAAAATAATTGATTTTTCAGACTTTGATCGGCCGTAGCGGCCAAACGAAAACTCCAAATTGAACGCGGTTTGCAAATCTGAGCTCCTTGTACGTCAATTAGTCGGATTAGAGATTTTTAATTTTTGATGAAAACACGAAAAAAATTTGTTAAAAAATGCAACTTTCCTAATAATCATCGTAGACTATTGAATTTTACTTTTTTTTCATCAGAAAGACGAGAGAAATTGATTGCCGTTAAAAAATTACAGCTATCTTCAATAGCAAAAAAGTTAGTCAATCACAGTGAACATTTTAGAAAATTTACGAAAATAATTGATTTTTCAGACTTTGATCGGCCGTAGCGGCCAAACGAAAACTCGAAATTGAACGCGGTTTGCAAATCTGAGCTCCACGTACGTCAGTTAGTCGGATTAGAGATTTTTAATTTTTGATGAAAACACGGAAAAAAGACATGAGTAAACCCCTTGGAAATTTGTTAAAAAATGCAACTTTCTTAATAATCATCGTAGACTATTGAATTTTACCTTTTTTTCATCAGAAAGACGAGAGAAATTGATTGCCGTTAAAAAATTTCAGCTATCTTCAATAGCAAAAAAGTTAGTCAGTCACAGTGAACATTTTAGAAAATTTACGAAAATAATTGATTTTTCAGACTTTGATCGGCCGTAGCGGCCAAACGAAAACTCCAAATTGAACGCGGTTTGCAAATCTGAGCTCCTCGTACGTCAATTAGTCGGATTAGAGATTTTTAATTTTTGATGAAAACACGAAAAAAAGACATGAGTAAACCCCTTGGAAATTTGTTAAAAAATGCAACTTTCTTAATAATCATCGTGGACTATTGAATTTTACCTTTTTTTCATCAGAAAGACGAGAGAAATTGATTGCCGTTAAAAAATTTCAGCTATCTTCAATAGCAAAAAAGTTAGTCAGTCACAGTGAACATTTTAGAAAATTTACGAAAATAATTGATTTTTCAGACTTTGATCGGCCGTAGCGGCCAAACGAAAACTCCAAATTGAACGCGGTTTGCAAATCTGAGCTCCTCGTACGTCAATTAGTCGGATTAGAGATTTTTAATTTTTGATGAAAACACGAAAAAAAGACATGAGTAAACCCCTTGGAAATTTGTTAAAAAATGCAACTTTCCTAATAATCAACGTAGACTATTGAATTTGACTTTTTTTTCATCAGAAAGACGAGAGAAATTGATTGCCGTTAAAAAATTTCAGCTATCTTCAATAGCAAAAAAGTTAGTCAGTCACAGTGAACATTTTTGAAAATTTACGAAAATAATTGATTTTTCAGACTTTGATCGGCCGTAGCGGCCAAACGAAAACTCCAAATTGAACGCGGTTTGCAAATCTGAGCTCCTCGTACGTCAATTAGTCGGATTAGAGATTTTTAATTTTTGATGAAAACACGAAAAAAAGACATGAGTAAACCCCTTGGAAATTTGTTAAAAAATGCAACTTTCCTAATAATCATCGTAGACTATTGAATTTTACTTTTTTTTCATCAGAAAGACGAGAGAAATTGATTGCCGTTAAAAAATTTCAGCTATCTTCAATAGCAAAAAAGTTAGTCAGTCACAGTGAACATTTTTGAAAATTTACGAAAATAATTGATTTTTCAGACTTTGATCGGCCGTAGCGGCCAAACAAAAACTCCAAATTGAACGCGGTTTGCAAATCTGAGCTCCTCGTACGTCAATTAGTCGGATTAGAGATTTTTAATTTTTGATGAAAACACGAAAAAAAGACATGAGTAAACCCCTTGGAAATTTGTTAAAAAATGCAACTTTCTTAATAATCATCGTAGACTATTGAATTTTACTTTTTTTTCATCAGAAAGACGAGAGAAATTGATTGCCGTTAAAAAATTACAGCTATCTTCAATAGCAAAAAAGTTAGTCAATCACAGTGAACATTTTAGAAAATTTACGAAAATAATTGATTTTTCAGACTTTGATCGGCCTTAGCGGCCAAACGAAAACTCGAAATTGAACGCGGTTTGCAAATCTGAGCTCCACGTACGTCAGTTAGTCGGATTAGAGATTTTTAATTTTTGATGAAAACACGGAAAAAAGACATGAGTAAACCCCTTGGAAATTTGTTAAAAAATGCAACTTTCTTAATAATCATCGTAGACTATTGAATTTTACCTTTTTTTCATCAGAAAGACGAGAGAAATTGATTGCCGTTAAAAAATTTCAGCTATCTTCAATAGCAAAAAAGTTAGTCAGTCACAGTGAACATTTTAGAAAATTTACGAAAATAATTGATTTTTCAGACTTTGATCGGCCGTAGCGGCCAAACGAAAACTCCAAATTGAACGCGGTTTGCAAATCTGAGCTCCTTGTACGTCAATTAGTCGGATTAGAAATTTTTAATTTTTGATGAAAACACGAAAAAAAGACATGAGTAAACCCCTTGGAAATTTGTTAAAAAATGCAACTTTCTTAATAATCATCGTAGACTATTGAATTTTACTTTTTTTTCATCAGAAAGACGAGAGAAATTGATTGCCGTTAAAAAATTTCAGCTATCTTCAATAGCAAAAAAGTTAGTCAGTCACAGTGAACATTTTTGAAAATTTACGAAAATAATTGATTTTTCAGACTTTAATCGGCCGTAGCGGCCAAACGAAAACTCCAAATTGAACGCGGTTTGCAAATCTGAGCTCCTTGTACGTCAATTAGTCGGATTAGAGATTTTTAATTTTTGATGAAAACACGAAAAAAAGACATGAGTAAACCCCTTGGAAATTTGTTAAAAAATGCAACTTTCTTAATAATCATCGTAGACTATTGAATTTTACCTTTTTTTCATCAGAAAGACGAGAGAAATTGATTGCCGTTAAAAAATTTCAGCTATCTTCAATAGCAAAAAAGTTAGTCAGTCACAGTGAACATTTTAGAAAATATACGAAAATAATTGATTTTTCAGACTTTGATCGGCCGTAGCGGCCAAACGAAAACTCCAAATTGAACGCGGTTTGCAAATCTGAGCTCCTTGTACGTCAATTAGTCGGATTAGAGATTTTTAATTTTTGATGAAAACACGAAAAAAAGACATGAGTAAACCCCTTGGAAATTTGTTAAAAAATGCAACTTTCTTAATAATCATCGTAGACTATTGAATTTTACTTTTTTTTCATCAGAAAGACGAGAGAAATTGTTTGCCGTTAAAAAATTTCAGCTATCTTCAATAGCAAAAAAGTTAGTCAGTCACAGTGAACATTTTAGAAAATTTACGAAAATAATTTATTTTTCAGACTTTGATCGGCCGTAGCGGCCAAACGAAAACTCCAAATTGAACGCGGTTTGCAAATCTGAGCTCCTTGTACGTCAATTAGTCGGATTAGAGATTTTTAATTTTTGATGAAAACACGAAAAAAAGACATGAGTAAACCCCTTGGAAATTTGTTAAAAAATGCAACTTTCTTAATAATCATCGTAGACTATTGAATTTTACCTTTTTTTCATCAGAAAGACGAGAGAAATTGATTGCCGTTAAAAAATTTCAGCTATCTTCAATAGCAAAAAAGTTAGTCATTCACAGTGAACATTTTTGAAAATTTACGAAAATAATTGATTTTTCAGACTTTGATCGGCCGTAGCGGCCAAAGGAAAACTCCAAATTGAACGCGGTTTGCAAATCTGAGCTCCTCGTACGTCAATTAGTCGGATTAGAGATTTTTAATTTTTGATGAAAACACGAAAAAAAGACATGAGTAAACCCCTTGGAAATTTGGTAAAAAATGCAACTTTCTTAATAATCATCGTAGACTATTGAATTTTACTTTTTTTCATCAGAAAGACGAGAGAAATTGATTGCCGTTAAAAAATTTCAGCTATCTTCAATAGCAAAAAAGTTAGTCAGTCACAGTGAACATTTTTGAAAATTTACGAAAATAATTGATTTTTCAGACTTTGATCGGCCGTAGCGGCCAAACGAAAACTCCAAATTGAACGCGGTTTGCAAATCTGAGCTCCTTGTACGTCAATTAGTCGGATTAGAGATTTTTAATTTTTGATGAAAACACGAAAAAAAGACATGAGTAAACCCCTTGGAAATTTGTTAAAAAATGCAACTTTCTTAATAATCATCGTAGACTATTGAATTTTACCTTTTTTTCATCGGAAAGACGAGAGAAATTGATTGCCGTTAAAAAATTTCAGCTATCTTGAATAGCAAAAAAGTTAGTCAGTCACAGTGAACATTTTTGAAAATTTACGAAAATAAATGATTTTTCAGACTTTGATCGGCCGTACCGGCCAAACGAAAACTCCAAATTGAACGCGGTTTGCAAATCTGAGCTCCTCGTACGTCAATTAGTCGGATTGGAGATTTTTAATTTTTGATGAAAACACAAAAAAAAGACATGAGTAATCCCCTTGGAAATTTGTTAAAAAATGCAACTTTCTTAATAATCATCGTAGACTATTGAATTTGACTTTTTTTTCATCAGAAAGACGAGAGAAATTGATTGCCGTTAAAAAATTTCAGCTATCTTCTATAGCAAAAAAGTTAGTCAGTCACAGTGAACATTTTTGAAAATTTACGAAAATAATTGATTTTTCAGACTTTGATCGGCCGTAGCGGCCAAACGAAAACTCCAAATTGAACGCGGTTTGCAAATCTGAGCTCCCCGTACGTCAATTAGTCGGATTAGAGATTTTTTTAATTTTAGATGAAAACACGAAAAAAAGACATGAGTAAACCCTTTGGAAATTTGTTAAAAAATGCAACTTTCTTAATAATCATCGTAGACTATTGAATTTTACTTTTTTTTCATCAGAAAGACGAGAGAAATTGATTGCCGTTAAAAAATTTCAGCTATCTTCAATAGCAAAAAAGTTAGTCAATCACAGTGAACATTTTAGAAAATTTACGAAAATAATTGATTTTTCAGACTTTGATCGGCCGTAGCGGCCAAACGAAAACTCGAAATTGAACGCGGTTTGCAAATCTGAGCTCCACGTACGTCAATTAGTCGGATTAGAGATTTTTAATTTTTGATGAAAACACGAAAAAAAGACATGAGTAAACCCCTTGGAAATTTGGTAAAAAATGCAACTTTCTTAATAATCATCGTAGACTATTGAATTTTACTTTTTTTCATCAGAAAGACGAGAGAAATTGATTGCCGTTAAAAAATTTCAGCTATCTTCAATAGCAAAAAAGTTAGTCAGTCACAGTGAACATTTTTGAAAATTTACGAAAATAATTGATTTTTCAGACTTTGATCGGCCGTAGCGGCCAAACGAAAACTCCAAATTGAACGCGGTTTGCAAATCTGAGCTCCTTGTACGTCAATTAGTCGGATTAGAGATTTTTAATTTTTGATGAAAACACGAAAAAAAGACATGAGTAAACCCCTTGGAAATTTGTTAAAAAATGCAACTTTCTTAATAATCATCGTAGACTATTGAATTTTACCTTTTTTTCATCGGAAAGACGAGAGAAATTGATTGCCGTTAAAAAATTTCAGCTATCTTGAATAGCAAAAAAGTTAGTCAGTCACAGTGAACATTTTTGAAAATTTACGAAAATAAATGATTTTTCAGACTTTGATCGGCCGTACCGGCCAAACGAAAACTCCAAATTGAACGCGGTTTGCAAATCTGAGCTCCTCGTACGTCAATTAGTCGGATTGGAGATTTTTAATTTTTGATGAAAACACAAAAAAAAGACATGAGTAATCCCCTTGGAAATTTGTTAAAAAATGCAACTTTCTTAATAATCATCGTAGACTATTGAATTTGACTTTTTTTTCATCAGAAAGACGAGAGAAATTGATTGCCGTTAAAAAATTTCAGCTATCTTCTATAGCAAAAAAGTTAGTCAGTCACAGTGAACATTTTTGAAAATTTACGAAAATAATTGATTTTTCAGACTTTGATCGGCCGTAGCGGCCAAACGAAAACTCCAAATTGAACGCGGTTTGCAAATCTGAGCTCCCCGTACGTCAATTAGTCGGATTAGAGATTTTTAATTTTTGATGAAAACACGAAAAAAAGACATGAGTAAACCCTTTGGAAATTTGTTAAAAAATGCAACTTTCTTAATAATCATCGTAGACTATTGAATTTTACTTTTTTTTCATCAGAAAGACGAGAGAAATTGATTGCCGTTAAAAAATTTCAGCTATCTTCAATAGCAAAAAAGTTAGTCAATCACAGTGAACATTTTAGAAAATTTACGAAAATAATTGATTTTTCAGACTTTGATCGGCCGTAGCGGCCAAACGAAAACTCGAAATTGAACGCGGTTTGCAAATCTGAGCTCCACGTACGTCAATTAGTCGGATTAGAGATTTTTAATTTTTGATGAAAACACGAAAAAAAGACATGAGTAAACCCCTTGGAAATTTGTTAAAAAATGCAACTTTCTTAATAATCATCGTAGACTATTGAATTTTACCTTTTTTTTATCAGAAAGACGAGAGAAATTGATTGCCGTTAAAAAATTTCAGCTATCTTCAATAGCAAAAAAGTTAGTCAGTCACAGTGAACATTTTAGAAAATTTACGAAAATAATTGATTTTTCAGACTTTGATCGGCCGTAGCGGCCAAACGAAAACTCCAAATTGAACGCGGTTTGCAAATCTGAGCTCCTTGTACGTCAATTAGTCGGATTAGAGATTTTTAATTTTTGATGAAAACACGAAAAAAAGACATGAGTAAACCCCTTGGAAATTTGTTAAAAAATGCAACTTTCTTAATAATCATCGTAGACTATTGAATTTTACCTTTTTTTCATCAGAAAGACGAGAGAAATTGATTGCCGTTAAAAAATTTCAGCTATCTTCAATAGCAAAAAAGTTAGTCAGTCACAGTGAACATTTTAGAAAATTTACGAAAATAATTGATTTTTCAGACTTTGATCGGCCGTAGCGGCCAAACGAAAACTCCAAATTGAACGCGGTTTGCAAATCTGAGCTCCTCGTACGTCAATTAGTCGGATTAGAGATTTTTAATTTTTGATGAAAACACGAAAAAAAGACATGACCCTTGGAAATTTGTTAAAAAATGCAACTTTCTTAATAATCATCGTAGACTATTGAATTTTACTTTTTTTTTATCAGAAAGACGAGAGAAATTGATTGCCGTTAAAAAATTTCAGCTATCTTCAATAGCAAAAAAGTTAGTCAGTCACAGTGAACATTTTAGAAAATTTACGAAAATAATTGATTTTTCAGACTTTGATCGGCCGTAGCGGCCAAACGAAAACTCCAAATTGAACGCGGTTTGCAAATCTGAGCTCCTTGTACGTCAATTAGTCGGATTAGAGATTTTTAATTTTTGATGAAAACACGAAAAAAAGACATGAGTAAGCCCCTTGGAAATTTGTTAAAAAATGCAACTTTCTTAATAATCATCGTAGACTATTGAATTTTACTTTTTTTTCATCAGAAAGACGAGAGAAATTGATTGCCGTTAAAAAATTTCAGCTATCTTCAATAGCAAAAAAGTTAGTCAGTCACAGTGAACATTTTTGAAAATTTACGAAAATAATTGATTTTTCAGACTTTGATCGGCCGTAGCGGCCAAACGAAAACTCCAAATTGAACGCGGTTTGCAAATCTGAGCTCCTCGTGCGTCAGTTAGTCGGATTGGAGATTTTTAATTTTTGATGAAAACACGAAGAAAAGACATGAGTAAACCCCTTGGAAATTTGTTAAAAAATGCAACTTTCTTAATAATCATCGTAGACTATTGAATTTTACTTTTTTTTCATCAGAAAGACGAGAGAAATTGATTGCCGTTAAAAAATTTCAGCTATCTTCAATAGCAAAAAAGTTAGTCAGTCACAGTGAACATTTTAGAAAATTTACGAAAATAATTGATTTTTCAGACTTTGATCGGCCGTAGCGGCCAAACGAAAACTCCAAATTGAACGCGGTTTGCAAATCTGAGCTCCTCGTACGTCCATTAGTCGGATTAGAGATTTTTAATTTTTGATGAAAACACGAAAAAAGACATGAGTCTTTCCCTTGGAAATTTGTTAAAAAATGCAACTTTCTTAATAATCATCGTAGACTATTGAATTTTACTTTTTTTTCATCAGAAAGACGAGAGAAATTGATTGCCGTTAAAAAATTTCAGCTATCTTCAATAGCAAAAAAGTTAGTCAGTCACAGTGAACATTTTAGAAAATTTACGAAAATAATTGATTTTTCAGACTTTGATCGGCCGTAGCGGCCAAACGAAAACTCCAAATTGAACGCGGTTTGCAAATCTGAGCTCCTTGTACGTCAATTAGTCGGATTAGAGATTTTTAATTTTTGATGAAAACACGAAAAAAAGACATGAGTAAACTGGAAATTTGTTAAAAAATGCAACTTTCTTAATAATCATCGTAGACTATTGAATTTTACTTTTTTTTCATCAGAAAGACGAGAGAAATTGATTGCCGTTAAAAAATTTCAGCTATCTTCAATAGCAAAAAAGTTAGTCAGTCACAGTGAACATTTTAGAAAATTTACGAAAATAATTTATTTTTCAGACTTTGATCGGCCGTAGCGGCCAAACGAAAACTCCAAATTGAACGCGGTTTGCAAATCTGAGCTCCTTGTACGTCAATTAGTCGGATTAGAGATTTTTAATTTTTGATGAAAACACGAAAAAAAGACATGAGTAAACCCCTTGGAAATTTGTTAAAAAATGCAACTTTCTTAATAATCATCGTAGACTATTGAATTTTACCTTTTTTTCATCAGAAAGACGAGAGAAATTGATTGCCCTTAAAAAATTTCAGCTATCTTCAATAGCAAAAAAGTTAGTCATTCACAGTGAACATTTTTGAAAATTTACGAAAATAATTGATTTTTCAGACTTTGATCGGCCGTAGCGGCCAAAGGAAAACTCCAAATTGAACGCGGTTTGCAAATCTGAGCTCCTCGTACGTCAATTAGTCGGATTAGAGATTTTTAATTTTTGATGAAAACACGAAAAAAAGACATGAGTAAACCCCTTGGAAATTTGGTAAAAAATGCAACTTTCTTAATAATCATCGTAGACTATTGAATTTTACTTTTTTTTCATCAGAAAGACGAGAGAAATTGATTGCCGTTAAAAAATTTCAGCTATCTTCAATAGCAAAAAAGTTAGTCAGTCACAGTGAACATTTTAGAAAATTTACGAAAATAATTGATTTTTCAGACTTTGATCGGCCGTAGCGGCCAAACGAAAACTCCAAATTGAACGCGGTTTGCAAATCTGAGCTCCTCGTACGTCAATTAGTCGGATTAGATATTTTTAATTTTTGATGAAAACACGAAAAAAAGACATGAGTAAACCCCTTGGAAATTTGTTAAAAAATGCAACTTTCTTAATAATCATCGTATACTATTGAATTTTACCTTTTTTACATCAGAAAGACGAGAGAAATTGATTGCCGTTAAAAAATTTCAGCTATCTTCAATAGCAAAAAAGTTAGTCAGTCACAGTGAACATTTTTGAAAATTTACGAAAATAATTGATTTTTCAGACTTTGATCGGCCGTAGCGGCCAAACGAAAACTCCAAATTGAACGCGGTTTGCAAATCTGAGCTCCTCGTACGTCAATTAGTCGGATTAGAGATTTTTAATTTTTGATGAAAACACGAAAAAAAGACATGAGTAAACCCCTTGGAAATTTGTTAAAAAATGCAACTTTCTTAATAATCATCGTAGACTATTGAATTTTACCATTTTTTCATCAGAAAAACGAGAGAAATTGATTGCCGTTAAAAAATTTCAGCTATCTTCAATAGCAAAAAAGTTAGTCAGTCACAGTGAACATTTTAGAAAATTTACGAAAATAATTGATTTTTCAGACTTTGATCGGCCGTAGCGGCCAAACGAAAACTCCAAATTGAACGCGGTTTGCAAATCTGAGCTCCTTGTACGTCAATAAGTCGGATTAGAGATTTTTAATTTTTGATGAAAACACGAAAAAAAGACATGAGTAAACCCCTTGGAAATTTGTTAAAAAATGCAACTTTCTTAATAATCATCGTAGACTATTGAATTTTACTTTTTTTTCATCAGAAAGACGAGAGAAATTGATTGCCGTTAAAAAATTTCAGCTATCTTCAATAGCAAAAAAGTTAGTCAGTCACAGTGAACATTTTTGAAAATTTACGAAAATAATTGATTTTTCAAACTTTGATCGGCCGTAGCGGCCAAACGAAAACTCCAAATTGAACGCGGTTTGCAAATCTGAGCTCCTCGTACGTCAATTAGTCGGATTAAAGATTTTTAATTTTTGATGAAAACACGAAAAAAAGACATGAGTAAACCCCTTGGAAATTTGTTAAAAAATGCAACTTTCTTAATAATCATCGTAGACTATTGAATTTTACCTTTTTTTCATCAGAAAGACGAGAGAAATTGATTGCCGTTAAAAAATTTCAGCTATCTTCAATAGCAAAAAAGTTAGTCAGTCACAGTGAACATTTTTGAAAATTTACGAAAATAATTGATTTTTCAGACTTTGATCGGCCGTAGCGGCCAAACGAAAACTCCAAATTAAACGCGGTTTGCAAATCTGAGCTCCTCGTACGTCAATTAGTCGGATTAGAGATTTTTAATTTTTGATGAAAACACGAAAAAAAGACATGAGTAAACCCCTTGGAAATTTGTTAAAAAATTCAACTTTCTTAATAATCATCGTAGACTATTGAATTTTACTTTTTTTTCATCAGAAAAACGAGAGAAATTGATTGCCGTTAAAAAATTTCAGCTATCTTCAATAGCAAAAAAGTTAGTCAGTCACAGTGAACATTTTAGAAAATTTACGAAAATAATTGATTTTTCAGACTTTGATCGGCCGTAGCGGCCAAACGAAAACTCCAAATTGAACGCGGTTTGCAAATCTGAGCTCCTTGTACGTCAATTAGTCGGATTAGAGATTTTTAATTTTTGATGAAAACACGAAAAAAAGACATGAGTAAACCCCTTGGAAATTTGTTAAAAAATGCAACTTTCTTAATAATCATCGTAGACTATTGAATTTTACTTTTTTTTCATCAGAAAGACGAGAGAAATTGATTGCCGTTAAAAAATTTCAGCTATCTTCAATAGCAAAAAAGTTAGTCAGTCACAGTGAACATTTTAGAAAATTTACGAAAATAATTGATTTTTCAGACTTTGATCGGCCGTAGCGGCCAAACGAAAACTCCAAATTGAACGCGGTTTGCAAATCTGAGCTCCTTGTACGTCAATTAGTCGGATTAGAGATTTTTAATTTTTGATGAAAACACGAAAAAAAGACATGAGTAAACCCCTTGGAAATTTGTTAAAAAATGCAACTTTCTTAATAATCATCGTAGACTATTGAATTTTACCTTTTTTTCATCAGAAAGACGAGAGAAATTGATTGCCGTTAAAAAATTTCAGCTATCTTCAATAGCAAAAAAGTTAGTCAGTCACAGTGAACATTTTAGAAAATTTACGAAAATAATTGATTTTTCAGACTTTGATCGGCCGTAGCGGCCAAACGAAAACTCCAAATTGAACGCGGTTTGCAAATCTGAGCTCCTTGTACGTCAATTAGTCGGATTAGAGATTTTTAATTTTTGATGAAAACACGAAAAAAAGACATGAGTAAACCCCTTGGAAATTTGTTAAAAAATGCAACTTTCTTAATAATCATCGTAGACTATTGAATTTTACCATTTTTTCATCAGAAAAACGAGAGAAATTGATTGCCGTTAAAAAATTTCAGCTATCTTCAATAGCAAAAAAGTTAGTCAGTCACAGTGAACATTTTAGAAAATTTACGAAAATAATTGATTTTTCAGACTTTGATCCGCCGTAGCGGCCAAACGAAAACTCCAAATTGAACGCGGTTTGCAAATCTGAGCTCCTTGTACGTCAATAAGTCGGATTAGAGATTTTTAATTTTTGATGAAAACACGAAAAAAAGACATGAGTAAACCCCTTGGAAATTTGTTAAAAAATGCAACTTTCTTAATAATCATCGTAGACTATTGAATTTTACTTTTTTTTCATCAGAAAGACGAGAGAAATTGATTGCCGTTAAAAAATTTCAGCTATCTTCAATAGCAAAAAAGTTAGTCAGTCACAGTGAACATTTTTGAAAATTTACGAAAATAATTGATTTTTCAGACTTTGATCGGCCGTAGCGGCCAAACGAAAACTCCAAATTGAACGCGGTTTGCAAATCTGAGCTCCTTGTACGTCAATTAGTCGGATTAGAGATTTTTAATTTTTGATGAAAACACGAAAAAAAGACATGAGTAAACTGGAAATTTGTTAAAAAATGCAACTTTCTTAATAATCATCGTAGACTATTGAATTTTACTTTTTTTTCATCAGAAAGACGAGAGAAATTGATTGCCGTTAAAAAATTTCAGCTATCTTCAATAGCAAAAAAGTTAGTCAGTCACAGTGAACATTTTAGAAAATTTACGAAAATAATTTATTTTTCAGACTTTGATCGGCCGTAGCGGCCAAACGAAAACTCCAAATTGAACGCGGTTTGCAAATCTGAGCTCCTTGTACGTCAATTAGTCGGATTAGAGATTTTTAATTTTTGATGAAAACACGAAAAAAAGACATGAGTAAACCCCTTGGAAATTTGGTAAAAAATGCAACTTTCTTAATAATCATCGTAGACTATTGAATTTTACTTTTTTTTCATCAGAAAGACGAGAGAAATTGATTGCCGTTAAAAAATTTCAGCTATCTTCAATAGCAAAAAAGTTAGTCAGTCACAGTGAACATTTTAGAAAATTTACGAAAATAATTGATTTTTCAGACTTTGATCGGCCGTAGCGGCCAAACGAAAACTCCAAATTGAACGCGGTTTGCAAATCTGAGCTCCTCGTACGTCAATTAGTCGGATTAGAGATTTTTAATTTTTGATGAAAACACGAAAAAAAGACATGAGTAAACCCCTTGGAAATTTGTTAAAAAATGCAACTTTCTTAATAATCATCGTATACTATTGAATTTTACCTTTTTTACATCAGAAAGACGAGAGAAATTGATTGCCGTTAAAAAATTTCAGCTATCTTCAATAGCAAAAAAGTTAGTCAGTCACAGTGAACATTTTTGAAAATTTACGAAAATAATTGATTTTTCAGACTTTGATCGGCCGTAGCGGCCAAACGAAAACTCCAAATTGAACGCGGTTTGCAAATCTGAGCTCCTCGTACGTCAATTAGTCGGATTAGAGATTTTTAATTTTTGATGAAAACACGAAAAAAAGACATGAGTAAACCCCTTGGAAATTTGTTAAAAAATGCAACTTTCTTAATAATCATCGTAGACTATTGAATTTTACTTTTTTTTCATCAGAAAGACGAGAGAAATTGATTGCCGTTAAAAAATTTCAGCTATCTTCAATAGCAAAAAAGTTAGTCAGTCACAGTGAACATTTTTGAAAATTTACGAAAATAATTGATTTTTCAAACTTTGATCGGCCGTAGCGGCCAAACGAAAACTCCAAATTGAACGCGGTTTGCAAATCTGAGCTCCTCGTACGTCAATTAGTCGGATTAAAGATTTTGAATTTTTGATGAAAACACGAAAAAAAGACATGAGTAAACCCCTTGGAAATTTGTTAAAAAATGCAACTTTCTTAATAATCATCGTAGACTATTGAATTTTACCTTTTTTTTCATCAGAAAGACGAGAGAAATTGATTGCCGTTAAAAAATTTCAGCTATCTTCAATAGCAAAAAAGTTAGTCAGTCACAGTGAACATTTTTGAAAATTTACGAAAATAATTGATTTTTCAGACTTTGATCGGCCGTAGCGGCCAAACGAAAACTCCAAATTGAACGCGGTTTGCAAATCTGAGCTCCTTGTACGTCAATTAGTCGGATTAGAGATTTTTAATTTTTGATGAAAACACGAAAAAAAGACATGAGTAAACCCCTTGGAAATTTGTTAAAAAATGCAACTTTCTTAATAATCATCGTAGACTATTGAATTTTACTTTTTTTTCATCAGAAAGACGAGAGAAATTGATTGCCGTTAAAAAATTTCAGCTATCTTCAATAGCAAAAAAGTTAGTCAGTCACAGTGAACATTTTAGAAAATTTACGAAAATAATTGATTTTTCAGACTTTGATCGGCCGTAGCGGCCAAACGAAAACTCCAAATTAAACGCGGTTTGCAAATCTGAGCTCCTCGTACGTCAATTAGTCGGATTAGAGATTTTTAATTTTTGATGAAAACACGAAAAAAAGACATGAGTAAACCCCTTGGAAATTTGTTAAAAAATGCAACTTTCTTAATAATCATCGTAGACTATTGAATTTTACTTTTTTTTCATCAGAAAAACGAGAGAAATTGATTGCCGTTAAAAAATTTCAGCTATCTTCAATAGCAAAAAAGTTAGTCAGTCACAGTGAACATTTTAGAAAATTTACGAAAATAATTGATTTTTCAGACTTTGATCGGCCGTAGCGGCCAAACGAAAACTCCAAATTGAACGCGGTTTGCAAATCTGAGCTCCTTGTACGTCAATAAGTCGGATTAGAGATTTTTAATTTTTGATGAAAACACGAAAAAAAGACATGAGTAAACCCCTTGGAAATTTGTTAAAAAATGCAACTTTCTTAATAATCATCGTAGACTATTGAATTTTACTTTTTTTTCATCAGAAAGACGAGAGAAATTGATTGCCGTTAAAAAATTTCAGCTATCTTCAATAGCAAAAAAGTTAGTCAGTCACAGTGAACATTTTTGAAAATTTACGAAAATAATTGATTTTTCAAACTTTGATCGGCCGTAGCGGCCAAACGAAAACTCCAAATTGAACGCGGTTTGCAAATCTGAGCTCCTTGTACGTCAATAAGTCGGATTAGAGATTTTTAATTTTTGATGAAAACACGAAAAAAAGACATGAGTAAACCCCTTGGAAATTTGTTAAAAAATGCAACTTTCTTAATAATCATCGTAGACTATTGAATTTTACTTTTTTTTCATCAGAAAGACGAGAGAAATTGATTGCCGTTAAAAAATTTCAGCTATCTTCAATAGCAAAAAAGTTAGTCAGTCACAGTGAACATTTTTGAAAATTTACGAAAATAATTTATTTTTCAGACTTTGATCGGCCGTAGCGGCCAAACGAAAACTCCAAATTGAACGCGGTTTGCAAATCTGAGCTCCTTGTACGTCAATTAGTCGGATTAGAGATTTTTAATTTTTGATGAAAACACGAAAAAAAGACATGAGTAAACCCCTTGGAAATTTGTTAAAAAATGCAACTTTCTTAATAATCATCGTAGACTATTGAATTTTACCTTTTTTTCATCAGAAAGACGAGAGAAATTGATTGCCGTTAAAAAATTTCAGCTATCTTCAATAGCAAAAAAGTTAGTCATTCACAGTGAACATTTTTGAAAATTTACGAAAATAATTGATTTTTCAGACTTTGATCGGCCGTAGCGGCCAAAGGAAAACTCCAAATTGAACGCGGTTTGCAAATCTGAGCTCCTCGTACGTCAATTAGTCGGATTAGAGATTTTTAATTTTTGATGAAAACACGAAAAAAAGACATGAGTAAACCCCTTGGAAATTTGGTAAAAAATGCAACTTTCTTAATAATCATCGTAGACTATTGAATTTTACTTTTTTTTCATCAGAAAGACGAGAGAAATTGATTGCCGTTAAAAAATTTCAGCTATCTTCAATAGCAAAAAAGTTAGTCAGTCACAGTGAACATTTTAGAAAATTTACGAAAATAATTGATTATTCAGACTTTGATCGGCCGTAGCGGCCAAACGAAAACTCCAAATTGAACGCGGTTTGCAAATCTGAGCTCCTCGTACGTCAATTAGTCGGATTAGAGATTTTTAATTTTTGATGAAAACACGAAAAAAAGACATGAGTAAACCCCTTGGAAATTTGTTAAAAAATGCAACTTTCTTAATAATCATCGTATACTATTGAATTTTACCTTTTTTACATCAGAAAGACGAGAGAAATTGATTGCCGTTAAAAAATTTCAGCTATCTTCAATAGCAAAAAAGTTAGTCAGTCACAGTGAACATTTTTGAAAATTTACGAAAATAATTGATTTTTCAGACTTTGATCGGCCGTAGCGGCCAAACGAAAACTCCAAATTGAACGCGGTTTGCAAATCTGAGCTCCTCGTACGTCAATTAGTCGGATTAGAGATTTTTAATTTTTGATGAAAACACGAAAAAAAGACATGAGTAAACCCCTTGGAAATTTGTTAAAAAATGCAACTTTCTTAATAATCATCGTAGACTATTGAATTTTACTTTTTTTTCATCAGAAAGACGAGAGAAATTGATTGCCGTTAAAAAATTTCAGCTATCTTCAATAGCAAAAAAGTTAGTCAGTCACAGTGAACATTTTTGAAAATTTACGAAAATAATTGATTTTTCAAACTTTGATCGGCCGTAGCGGCCAAACGAAAACTCCAAATTGAACGCGGTTTGCAAATCTGAGCTCCTCGTACGTCAATTAGTCGGATTAAAGATTTTGAATTTTTGATGAAAACACGAAAAAAAGACATGAGTAAACCCCTTGGAAATTTGTTAAAAAATGCAACTTTCTTAATAATCATCGTAGACTATTGAATTTTACCTTTTTTTCATCAGAAAGACGAGAGAAATTGATTGCCGTTAAAAAATTTCAGCTATCTTCAATAGCAAAAAAGTTAGTCAGTCACAGTGAACATTTTTGAAAATTTACGAAAATAATTGATTTTTCAGACTTTGATCGGCCGTAGCGGCCAAACGAAAACTCCAAATTGAACGCGGTTTGCAAATCTGAGCTCCTTGTACGTCAATTAGTCGGATTAGAGATTTTTAATTTTTGATGAAAACACGAAAAAAAGACATGAGTAAACCCCTTGGAAATTTGTTAAAAAATGCAACTTTCTTAATAATCATCGTAGACTATTGAATTTTACTTTTTTTTCATCAGAAAGACGAGAGAAATTGATTGCCGTTAAAAAATTTCAGCTATCTTCAATAGCAAAAAAGTTAGTCAGTCACAGTGAACATTTTAGAAAATTTACGAAAATAATTGATTTTTCAGACTTTGATCGGCCGTAGCGGCCAAACGAAAACTCCAAATTAAACGCGGTTTGCAAATCTGAGCTCCTCGTACGTCAATTAGTCGGATTAGAGATTTTTAATTTTTGATGAAAACACGAAAAAAAGACATGAGTAAACCCCTTGGAAATTTGTTAAAAAATGCAACTTTCTTAATAATCATCGTAGACTATTGAATTTTACTTTTTTTTCATCAGAAAAACGAGAGAAATTGATTGCCGTTAAAAAATTTCAGCTATCTTCAATAGCAAAAAAGTTAGTCAGTCACAGTGAACATTTTAGAAAATTTACGAAAATAATTGATTTTTCAGACTTTGATCGGCCGTAGCGGCCAAACGAAAACTCCAAATTGAACGCGGTTTGCAAATCTGAGCTCCTTGTACGTCAATAAGTCGGATTAGAGATTTTTAATTTTTGATGAAAACACGAAAAAAAGACATGAGTAAACCCCTTGGAAATTTGTTAAAAAATGCAACTTTCTTAATAATCATCGTAGACTATTGAATTTTACTTTTTTTTCATCAGAAAGACGAGAGAAATTGATTGCCGTTAAAAAATTTCAGCTATCTTCAATAGCAAAAAAGTTAGTCAGTCACAGTGAACATTTTTGAAAATTTACGAAAATAATTGATTTTTCAAACTTTGATCGGCCGTAGCGGCCAAACGAAAACTCCAAATTGAACGCGGTTTGCAAATCTGAGCTCTTCGTACGTCAATTAGTCGGAATAGAGATTTTTAATTTTTGATGAAAACACGAAAAAAAGACATGAGTAAACCCCTTGGAAATTTGTTAAAAAATGCAACTTTCTTAATAATCAACGTAGACTATTGAATTTTACTTTTTTTTTCATCAGAAAGACGAGAGAAATTGATTGCCGTTAAAAAATTTCAGCTATCTTCAATAGCAAAAAAGTTAGTCAGTCACAGTGAACATTTTAGAAAATTTACGAAAATAATTGATTTTTCAGACTTTGATCGGCCGTAGCGGCCAAACGAAAACTCCAAATTGAACGCGGTTTGCAAATCTGAGCTCCTTGTACGTCAATTAGTCGGATTAGAGATTTTTAATTTTTGATGAAAACACGAAAAAAAGACATGAGTAAACCCCTTGGAAATTTGTTAAAAAATGCAACTTTCTTAATAATCATCGTAGACTATTGAATTTTACTTTTTTTCATCAGAAAGACGAGAGAAATTGATTGCCGTTAAAAAATTTCAGCTATCTTCAATAGCAAAAAAGTTAGTCAGTCACAGTGAACATTTTAGAAAATTTACGAAAATAATTGATTTTTCAGACTTTGATCGGCCGTAGCGGCCAAACGAAAACTCCAAATTAAACGCGGTTTGCAAATCTGAGCTCCTCGTACGTCAATTAGTCGGATTAGAGATTTTTAATTTTTGATGAAAACACGAAAAAAAGACATGAGTAAACCCCTTGGAAATTTGTTAAAAAATGCAACTTTCTTAATAATCATCGTAGACTATTGAATTTTACTTTTTTTTCATCAGAAAAACGAGAGAAATTGATTGCCGTTAAAAAATTTCAGCTATCTTCAATAGCAAAAAAGTTAGTCAGTCACAGTGAACATTTTAGAAAATTTACGAAAATAATTGATTTTTCAGACTTTGATCGGCCGTAGCGGCCAAACGAAAACTCCAAATTGAACGCGGTTTGCAAATCTGAGCTCCTTGTACGTCAATAAGTCGGATTAGAGATTTTTAATTTTTGATGAAAACACGAAAAAAAGACATGAGTAAACCCCTTGGAAATTTGTTAAAAAATGCAACTTTCTTAATAATCATCGTAGACTATTGAATTTTACTTTTTTTTCATCAGAAAGACGAGAGAAATTGATTGCCGTTAAAAAATTTCAGCTATCTTCAATAGCAAAAAAGTTAGTCAGTCACAGTGAACATTTTAGAAAATTTACGAAAATAATTGATTTTTCAGACTTTGATCGGCCGTAGCGGCCAAACGAAAACTCCAAATTAAACGCGGTTTGCAAATCTGAGCTCCTCGTACGTCAATTAGTCGGATTAGAGATTTTTAATTTTTGATGAAAACACGAAAAAAAGACATGAGTAAACCCCTTGGAAATTTGTTAAAAAATGCAACTTTCTTAATAATCATCGTAGACTATTGAATTTTACTTTTTTTTCATCAGAAAGACGAGAGAAATTGATTGCCGTTAAAAAATTTCAGCTATCTTCAATAGCAAAAAAGTTAGTCAGTCACAGTGAACATTTTTGAAAATTTACGAAAATAATTGATTTTTCAAACTTTGATCGGCCGTAGCGGCCAAACGAAAACTCCAAATTGAACGCGGTTTGCAAATCTGAGCTCCTCATACGTCAATTAGTCGGATTAAAGATTTTTAATTTTTGATGAAAACACGAAAAAAAGACATGAGTAAACCCCTTGGAAATTTGTTAAAAAATGCAACTTTCTTAATAATCATCGTAGACTATTGAATTTTACCTTTTTTTCATCAGAAAGACGAGAGAAATTGATTGCCGTTAAAAAATTTCAGCTATCTTCAATAGCAAAAAAGTTAGTCAGTCACAGTGAACATTTTTGAAAATTTACGAAAATAATTGATTTTTCAGACTTTGATCGGCCGTAGCGGCCAAACGAAAACTCCAAATTGAACGCGGTTTGCAAATCTGAGCTCCTCGTACGTCAATTAGTCGGTTTAGAGATTTTTAATTTTTGATGAAAACACGAAAAAAAGACATGAGACATTTCCCTTGGAAATTTGTTAAAAAATGCAACTTTCTTAATAATCATCGTAGACTATTGAATTTTACTTTTTTTTCATCAGAAAGACGAGAGAAATTGATTGCCGTTAAAAAATTTCAGCTATCTTCAATAGCAAAAAAGTTAGTCAGTCACAGTGAACATTTTAGAATATTTACGAAAATAATTGATTTTTCAGACTTTGATCGGCCGTAGCGGCCAAACGAAAACTCCAAATTGAACGCGGTTTGCAAATCTGAGCTCTTCGTACGTCAATTAGTCGGATTAGAGATTTTTAATTTTTGATGAAAACACGAAAAAAAGACATGAGTAAACCCCTTGGAAATTTGTTAAAAAATGCAACTTTCTTAATAATCAACGTGGACTATTGAATTTTACTTTTTTTTTCATCAGAAAGACGAGAGAAATTGATTGCCGTTAAAAAATTTCAGCTATCTTCAATAGCAAAAAAGTTAGTCAGTCACAGTGAACATTTTAGAAAATTTACGAAAATAATTGATTTTTCAGACTTTGATCGGCCGTAGCGGCCAAACGAAAACTCCAAATTGAACGCGGTTTGCAAATCTGAGCTCCTTGTACGTCAATTAGTCGGATTAGAGATTTTTAATTTTTGATGAAAACACGAAAAAAAGACATGAGTAAACCCCTTGGAAATTTGTTAAAAAATGCAACTTTCTTAATAATCATCGTAGACTATTGAATTTTACTTTTTTTTCATCAGAAAGACGAGAGAAATTGATTGCCGTTAAAAAATTTCAGCTATCTTCAATAGCAAAAAAGTTAGTCAGTCACAGTGAACATTTTAGAAAATTTACGAAAATAATTGATTTTTCAGACTTTGATCGGCCGTAGCGGCCAAACGAAAACTCCAAATTGAACGCGGTTTGCAAATCTGAGCTCCTTGTACGTCAATTAGTCGGATTAGAGATTTTTAATTTTTGATGAAAACACGAAAAAAAGACATGAGTAAACTGGAAATTTGTTAAAAAATGCAACTTTCTTAATAATCATCGTATACTATTGAATTTTACCTTTTTTACATCAGAAAGACGAGAGAAATTGATTGCCGTTAAAAAATTTCAGCTATCTTCAATAGCAAAAAAGTTAGTCACAGTGAACATTTTTGAAAATTTACGAAAATAATTGATTTTTCAGACTTTGATCGGCCGTAGCGGCCAAACGAAAACTCCAAATTGAACGCGGTTTGCAAATCTGAGCTCCTCGTACGTCAATTAGTCGGATTAGAGATTTTTAATTTTTGATGAAAACACGAAAAAAAGACATGAGTAAACCCCTTGGAAATTTGTTAAAAAATGCAACTTTCTTAATAATCATCGTAGACTATTGAATTTTACCATTTTTTCATCAGAAAAACGAGAGAAATTGATTGCCGTTAAAAAATTTCAGCTTTCTTCAATAGCAAAAAAGTTAGTCAGTCACAGTGAACATTTTTGAAAATTTACGAAAATAATTGATTTTTCAAACTTTGATCGGCCGTAGCGGCCAAACGAAAACTCCAAATTGAACGCGGTTTGCAAATCTGAGCTCCTCGTACGTCAATTAGTCGGATTAAAGATTTTGAATTTTTGATGAAAACACGAAAAAAAGACATGAGTAAACCCCTTGGAAATTTGTTAAAAAATGCAACTTTCTTAATAATCATCGTAGACTATTGAATTTTACCTTTTTTTCATCAGAAAGACGAGAGAAATTGATTGCCGTTAAAAAATTTCAGCTATCTTCAATAGCAAAAAAGTTAGTCAGTCACAGTGAACATTTTTGAAAATTTACGAAAATAATTGATTTTTCAGACTTTGATCGGCCGTAGCGGCCAAACGAAAACTCCAAATTGAACGCGGTTTGCAAATCTGAGCTCCTCGTACGTCAATTAGTCGGATTAGAGATTTTTAATTTTTGATGAAAACACGAAAAAAAGACATGAGTAAACCCCTTGGAAATTTGTTAAAAAATGCAACTTTCTTAATAATCATCGTAGACTATTGAATTTTACTTTTTTTTCATCAGAAAGACGAGAGAAATTGATTGCCGTTAAAAATTTTCAGCTATCTTCAATAGCAAAAAAGTTAGTCAGTCACAGTGAACATTTTAGAATATTTACGAAAATAATTGATTTTTCAGACTTTGATCGGCCGTAGCGGCCAAACGAAAACTCCAAATTGAACGCGGTTTGCAAATCTGAGCTCTTCGTACGTCAATTAGTCGGATTAGAGATTTTTAATTTTTGATGAAAACACGAAAAAAAGACATGAGTAAACCCCTTGGAAATTTGTTAAAAAATGCAACTTTCTTAATAATCAACGTAGACTATTGAATTTTACTTTTTTTTCATCAGAAAGACGAGAGAAAGTGATTGCCGTTAAAAAATTTCAGCTATCTTCAAGAGCAAAAAAGTTAGTCAGTCACAGTGAACATTTTAGAAAATTTACGAAAATAATTGATTTTTCAGACTTTGATCGGCCGTAGCGGCCAAACGAAAACTCCAAATTGAACGCGGTTTGCAAATCTGAGCTCCTCGTACGTCAATTAGTCGGATTAGAGATTTTTAATTTTTGATGAAAACACGAAAAAAAGACATGAGTCTTTCCCTTGGAAATTTGTTAAAAAATGCAACTTTCTTAATAATCATCGTAGACTATTGAATTTTACTTTTTTTTCATCAGAAAGACGAGAGAAATTGATTGCCGTTAAAAAATTTCAGCTATCTTCAATAGCAAAAAAGTTAGTCAGTCACAGTGAACATTTTAGAAAATTTACGAAAATAATTGATTTTTCAGAATTTGATCGGCCGTAGCGGCCAAACGAAAACTCCTAATTGAACGCGGTTTGCAAATCTGAGCTCCTTGTACGTCAATTAGTCGGATTAGAGATTTTTAATTTTTGATGAAAACACGAAAAAAAGACATGAGTAAACCCCTTGGAAATTTGTTAAAAAATGCAACTTTCTTAATAATCATCGTAGACTATTGAATTTTACCTTTTTTTCATCAGAAAGACGAGAGAAATTGATTGCCGTTAAAAAATTTCAGCTATCTTCAATAGCAAAAAAGTTAGTCAGTCACAGTGAACATTTTTGAAAATTTACGAAAATAATTGATTTTTCAGACTATGATCGGCCGTAGCGGCCAAACGAAAACTCCAAATTGAACGCGGTTTGCAAATCTGAGCTCCTCGTACGTCAATTAGTCGAATTAGAGATTTTGAATTTTTGATGAAAACACGAAAAAAAGACATGAGTAAACCTCTTGGAAATTTGTTAAAAAATGCAACTTTCTTAGTAATCATCGTAGACTATTGAATTTTACCTTTTTTTCATCAGAAAGACGAGAAAAATTGATTGCCGTTAAAAAATTTCAGCTATCTTCTATAGCAAAAAAGTTTGTCAGTCACAGTGAACATTTTTGAAAATTTACGAAAATAATTGATTTTTCAGACTTTGATCGGCCGTAGCGGCCAAACGAAAACTCCAAATTGAACGCGGTTTGCAAATCTGAGCTCCTCGTACGTCAATTAGTCGGATTAGAGATTTTTAATTTTTGATGAAAACACGAAAAAAAGACATGAGTCTTTCCCTTGGAAATTTGTTAAAAAATGCAACTTTCTTAATAATCATCGTAGACTATTGAATTTTACTTTTTTTTCATCAGAAAGACGAGAGAAATTGATTGCCGTTAAAAAATTTCAGCTATCTTCAATAGCAAAAAAGTTAGTCAGTCACAGTGAACATTTTAGAAAATTTACGAAAATAATTGATTTTTCAGACTTTGATCGGCCGTAGCGGCCAAACGAAAACTCCAAATTGAACGCGGTTTGCAAATCTGAGCTCCTTGTACGTCAATTAGTCGGATTAGAGATTTTTAATTTTTGATGAAAACACGAAAAAAAGACATGAGTAAACCCCTTGGAAATTTGTTAAAAAATGCAACTTTCTTAATAATCATCGTAGACTATTGAATTTTACTTTTTTTCATCAGAAAGACGAGAGAAATTGATTGCCGTTAAAAAATTTCAGCTATCTTCAATAGCAAAAAAGTTAGTCAGTCACAGTGAACATTTTAGAAAATTTACGAAAATAATTGATTTTTCAGACTTTGATCGGCCGTAGCGGCCAAACGAAAACTCCAAATTGAACGCGGTTTGCAAATCTGAGCTCCTCGTACGTCAATTAGTCGGATTAGAGATTTTTAATTTTTGATGAAAACACGAAAAAAAGACATGAGTAAACCCCTTGGAAATTTGTTAAAAAATGCAACTTTCTTAATAATCATCGTAGACTATTGAATTTTACCTTTTTTTCATCATAAAGACGAGAGAAATTGATTGCCGTTAAAAAATTTCAGCTATCTTCCATAGCAAAAAAGTTAGTCAGTCACAGTGAACATTTTTGAAAATTTACGAAAATAATTGATTTTTCAGACTTTGATCGGCCGTAGCGGCCAAACTAAAACTCCAAATTGAACGCGGTTTGCAAATCTGTGCTCCTCGTACGTCAATTAGTCGGATTAGAGATTTTTAATTTTTGATGAAAACACGAAAAAAAGACATTCCCTTGGAAATTTGTTAAAAAATGCAACTTTCTTAATAATCATCGTAGACTATTGAATTTTACTTTTTTTTTCATCAGAAAGACGAGAGAAATTGATTGCCGTTAAAAAATTTCAGCTATCTTCAATAGCAAAAAAGTTAGTCAGTCACGGTGAACATTTTAGAAAATTTACGAAAATAATTGATTTTTCAGACTTTGATCGGCCGTAGCGGCCAAACGAAAACTCCAAATTGAACGCGGTTTGCAAATCTGAGCTCCTCGTACGTCAATTAGTCGGATTAGAGATTTTTAATTTTTGATGAAAACACGAAAAAAAGACATGAGTAAACCCCTTGGAAATTTGTTAAAAAATGCAACTTACTTAATAATCATCGTAGACTATTGAATTTTACTTTTTTTTCATCAGAAAGACGAGAGAAATTGATTGCCGTTAAAAAAATTCAGCTATCTTCAATAGCAAAAAAGTTAGTCAGTCACAGTGAACATTTTAGAAAATTTACGAAAATAATTGATTTTTCAGACTTTGATCGGCCGTAGCGGCCAAACGAAAACTCCAAATTGAACGCGGTTTGCAAATCTGAGCTCCTCGTACGTCAATTAGTCGGATTAGAGATCTTTAATTTTTGACGAAAACATGAAAAAATACACGAGTTTCCATGACGAATAGTTTGGACACTCCAGTCAACGCAAAAAATTACTATCGCCTCCTCACGAATTTAATTCTGTTCTGAACACAGTTCTTGTGCTCAGTGGCGTATCGTATAGGGATCGCGTCCCCGACCTCCCGAACCCCTCGTACGATCTAAATTGATTAGGAGTTTTATTGGACATATAACAAACACCCAGATTGACATACACTTTTCAATGAGGGCTGGCGCCCTAGAAAAGTTTGCCTCCCCCCGCCCTTTAACGCCACAAATTTAAACGCTTGCTCTTTACGCTCACTCCGTACGAAAAAAAAATATTATGATCCCAAGTGTATTAATTCATTTCATAATTTAACTGTATTTCACGTGCAATGAAATCTCTGCAATCCCGGGCGTTTTATTAGTCAAGTCCGTGACCGCACTTGGAGTATTTTTGAGTGTCAACATTAAAATTCATCAAACGCAGCCAACGCTCGGTGTTAAAGTATAAAGTAAATACTCGAAAATGAGAACCACATGACTACCGACTACACCAAAGTGTGATAATAAACACTTACATGCACCTTCTGGAAATTCTTTTCGTTCCACAAGATAATAAATATCTTACTACTGCTGGAGTGTGGATTCATTTTAAGCACGGCCGTGTTATTTTTATACCTCCGTTTATAGGTGCTACGGTTTTATTCTTTTATTGTCTCCTTTCTATAAAATTGTAAGTAATTGCGCTTGAGAGGAACACACTGGCTAATTAAAATTTATATTCGTTCTGACGAATGCGTACACGTGTAATACCGATAAATCATATTTCTAAATGGACGCGCACTTTTTACCTACGTGATTAATTGCATTTTGGATTGCCCTCGAAATATTTACCACAAATTCATTCGAAACAACCGCAATACAAAAAGATAAATTGTGATTTAAATGATCTGAGTAGTTTTTATGAATGCAATTGGAAAAATTAAACTGAACGCCGAGTCCTTTGATGGAAAATAAAAAATGCTTGCCCGTGGCTTTGTTTGTTTACAACACAGTTACAATGTGTTTCCTTTGAATTTATTATTAAAGATATAAATTAGTGTTGTAACGGTGAGCCTTTATAGATGCCTTCTATATCGATAAATTTAACATAGCCCACTTAGCTTAATCCTGACCATATGACTACGATTACAGTATCTCATTGGGTAAACCTAAAGTATGGTTTTGCGGTTGATCTCAAATAAACTTACAGGCTTCATTAATGTACAGAAAATTATTATTATTAACGCCCTTAAATTAATTCTTTATTACTTTTTAATAATACAAATATTCAATCATGTTTCATCAAGTGATCAATGAGAATCAAACCAAAAATATAGAAAATTTTCGTTAATAAATGATTCAAGTTTAAAAAAAAACTGTGCTTATTAATTATATCCCAATGGTGAATTTCACTGATCACCTAACCATACACAGATCCGGGTCGACGTTGCTTGACTCTCGTAGTAACCGAATGCGTCAATCACCAATATTTTCAGATAATACATTATACACGTTATGATTCGATTTTATTAAAACCGCATGTTGAATGTCCGATATATATTGGTTCAATTTGTACTTCCCCGGCCTAGAGGTACATTGTTTTATAACGAAACAAACGCACATCGATATCAACTCATGAATTGTCGCTTTTGGGCAAAACATAAAAAAAATTGAAAACAAATTGAGTAAAATTCCACAAAAAAAAAATGCACAAAATGATTTTCAGTTGAAAATGGAAACCTTGTATTGCAGATGCATTAAATAAATTTAACAAACAGCCTGAATGTATAAATATTTAACTTGTTTATAAATCTAGAAAATAATAATATTTATCTATCGAGGCTATATTTGGTGTTTATTAAATTTATTGAAACGATCAAAATATGTCATAATCAACAAAAGTGTAACTAGTTTTAAATTCCAATCAAAATTAAATTTCATCATTGAATTGATGAGCCGAATTTACTTTAAAAGATTAAGATCTATGAACAGGACAATACATTTCTGATTTTCCGTTAAATCAATTGTCAAATTATAGCTGAAAACAAATGACAACATTCTAAACAATGTCTGGGGAAACGAAATATGCATTCTACGAATTTAAAAGTTGTAAAAAAATTATTAATAATTCAACTTCTATGTAAAAAAAATAACATTTTTAATTTCGCATCTTAGGTTAAAACAAAACAGCAATTTTCCAAACTGAAAATGGAAAAACAAAAATTGCTTAGACGGATTGAAAAAATAATAAATAAAAAAGGAGAAATTCGTTTTAAGAGTTGAAAATTAATTGAAAAAATGATAGATTTCGGAATTCGAATAAAAAAGAGTGCCAAATCCGAGATTGAAAAGAAACAGCAACAAACCAAAATCGAAAATTGTATGATTTAAAAAATTAATCACTGAATGAATATTTTTTTTAAATTGGTTATTTAAGCTCCAGAAAATAAACCCATTCGATGGTGAGAAAGCTAACTGCAAGGTAAATGAAATTATAACATTCTGTACGATTTGTCAATAAACTACTAATGCCGATTTTTTTTTTGTATACATTATTGTAGCATAACATAAATGAACTATTGACCTGATGGTCTCTACTACACCGTTAGTTTGTATTCAAATATTATTAAATCGCATTGAAAAAATCATTATTGTGAATAATTAATTCCATAAATTTTACATAAATGAGCTATTCACTTGATGGTCTCTCTACTGCGTTATTTGTGTTGAGAGATATTATTAAATCGCATTGAAAAATTCACAATAAATTATTCATTCAATAAAGTTTAATTAATTTCATTTAATCGCTTACCAACAGTGGGAACTATCTTCATAACTGATAATCCATTTCCATTAATGTAATTTTCAATATTCTGCACACACTAAAACACGCGAACACTCACTCACTCGGTGGAAGGTAAACTGCCGAATCGAATGGTTTTCAATGACTAAAAAGCGATTTAATCTGGAATGCGTTCATGCATCGTGGATAAGGATTGATAACAGACGACGAAAGAATGTGTTTTTTGCAAACATCTACGCCGGATACTAATTGCCTCCGGGGCAAAGGTCAAATGATTCGGCGGTTCGCACCTGGCAAAATTTTCCAGTTCCACCGGTGAGTTTGTTCGCTGTTTTAGATTTTACCAGCGCAACGGAGTGTTATTATTGAATTTTAATTTTTGAGTTCACTGAAATTTGAAATATTTTTATTTGATCAGGCGGCGAAGCTGTGAAAATTGAAATATATGAAACAGCAGAATCATCGTTTATTAATTACACGCTCTGTAGCTTTGGAGTGTTACAACCCTCTATTAGAATCTTCCAAACATGCATATAGATCCTGTAAAATTTAATTCTAATCTAGATCTTCAATGATCAAACCTTAATAAAACTAAAAAGAAAATAAATTTAACATACCTGTGATGGCATTATCATTAAATTGTTTATTCAAATTAATATATCAGACATTTATACTTTTATTAAAAACACAGTACATTGTTGCTTTTAAATGAATGTGAAATGTAATAATTATAGCAAAAATATTTGTTGTGCGCACCCTGTGAGGATTGATAAAACTGAGTAATTTTCCGTGTGAGCATTTTTCAGTGTGAGCAATTTTCGTATGCGCAATTATCACTGTGCGTTATTTTCTCCGTGTGAGCATTATTCCATGTGAGGAGTTTTCGTGTGCGGAGTTTTCGCTGTGCGCCGTTTTCTGTGCGCAGTTTTCGCGTGAGCAGTCTTCCTGTGCGGATATATCACCGAACCGCGAAATTCGTACTTTCATCTCTTGTACTTTAATACAGGGGCGGCTCGTTATATAGAGCCAAGTAGCCATCGCACTACCTGTAGTTTCAAGCACAGCAAGAATTTTTAACTCTTTTTCGCCAGTTACTTTGGTCTAGGAAGATAAATCGTTCAAAAAATGAGGGGAGGGGTATATTGTATAAGTGGCTCTACCATCAACATATTCCACGAGCCATACTATTAGGCCATCAAATCACTATTAAACATCAAAATGTTTTCTTCAACTTCAAGTAGTTCCAGATTAGGATGCCGAAGATAAGGAGGAAATGTTGGTATTATCCATATAAATCCAATTATTATTTAACTACTGCAGGGTGTGGATAATTGTGTTTCCATTTTTGCCATCATTTAAACATTTCCAGCGTTGACGATTCAAATTATTTCGATTATAATAACAGCCAGTGAAATTCGATTAATACAATGCTAACATAACAAGCTATTCAATTATATCAATGAATGCCATTCAACCTATTATTTTGAAATTACAATTCATACATTAGTTAATGCAATATTACTGAAATGTAATCCGGAAAACATCAAATGTGTTCATATAAAACAAGTTATAATAAATCGCACTGGAGCATGCGGATTTTAATTAACAAATTTTCGAAACAATAAATTATAAAGAATCAATCATACAGGCTGAAAGACCTCTGGTCAATTGTAAAAGTGTCTCAATAAATGTATTCTCTCTCTCTCTCTCTCAATCATACAATGGTAATTATTACAAGAATACCCACTTTATTGGTTTAATTAACAGTAAATACTGGGCAGCACGGCTCTCGGGGATAATTCAAACCCAAGATTAGATCGGTTTAATGGCCGATCATTTTTTACCCTACGAACCTGAACGGAATTAACTAGCAATTACTGTTTTATTAATTAACCCCCCGGACACTGAGAATGTCAAAATGCGGATGCATGCGGGAACGTAGTTTAAAGTTTGAATGAAAAATGAATGAACAAGCGGCACGTTCATGTTTACTAAATGTTTCCGTTGTAACATTCATACAGAGAATTTAAAATTAGCTGACATCGTCCGTATTACCACCTTATAATTTAATATTGGGCCAGCCTTGGAAAATTACTTTCAGGCAAATGAAATTTGTCGAAATGCGCGGTAGCATAATACATCAACAATGAGACTAAATTTAAACTCATTAAATATTTCACGCGAAGCTGGTTTATAGCTGTAAAGTAAAGAATAAAGAAATTGACCATCGAGCCATTAAACGCTTTATTAAATTAATCAGAGATCTCAGTAATATTAGTTAATTCATCTCGACTATGAACAATTTCGTCGAAATCTAAGACAGAAACAATTAGCACCAAACCACACAATATTAATATCAGTTAAACAAACTTAGCAAATAGCGCTAGTAAACTAATGATACCTCATCGGGGGTGCGAATTGCAAATGATCTAAAACTTATCCATTCCCTAGTGTCCGGACCCGCTGGTCCACCAGTGGCTTGCAGTTAGAACAACAGACGGAATACGGAATTTATATGCACGTTAAACGCCAAGTTCGCATATAATATTGTTCCGGTAAATTGTGTTGCTTTCAACGTGCGAATTTTATTCAACACCCCGCAATTTGCGGATATATGTATCATCTCGGAATGAACCTCGCGAGGGGAAAATATTGAGGAATGGCCTCCCGCATTTTAAAATATCCACAATTCACCCTTCCGGTGTTCGCTTACCGAATTAGCATTTCCAGACCCACATCTCCCGCCGAAACCCGGCAAAAAAGAATTGCGCTGAATCCCTAATTAACCTATAAAATTATAATTTAATCCCGAACACGTCAAAACTACACCGCTGCCGTGCAATTTGTATCGAAATTAATGGAGTACTGTGCTGGGGCCGTTTTTCAGCCTCCCCCCGCCCCATCCCTCCTTAAGCCGCTCGTGTTTCTTTAAGCTGATTGAATGACATGGTGAAGAAATCCATTTAAGATAAAAAGCAGCGGTGAATAAGTGCCTTTTCAAGTGCTTCCTTACACCGCACAATGGTCAACGTTATAAATTGTATGTTTCTTTGATGATTTAATCGCTACTGACTTGAAAGAAGTGTATCAATATCTGGCACTCTCGACAAAAAAAAAATAAAGATGAATAAAAATAAATTGAAGTGTTGAAATTTTTTTCCGTCCGTACTGGTAATTTTCAACACTTAACACTCATGAAAAAGTTTATTCACTAAGAACTATTGATACATCTGTTGAGTTAGAATATCTGTCGGTGAATTTACTGCTCGTGAATCGCAAGTTGAAGATATTGCCTGTCATGCAAATTGTTTTTTCTAGATCGGAGGTTGTCAACGTAGGCATATAGCCCCCCCTGGGGGCCACCGAGTATTTCTTAGGAGGCCTCAAAGAAAATATCGTCGGTAAAACGGCAATACCGCCTATCTCACATTTACCAAATTTGTTAGGTGAGACAAAAACTGATTTGTAACTTTCTGGGAAAAGATTATGTACTAAAATCTCAATTTTGGTCCACATGGCTGTTAGGCGGTTTTGCGGCTTCGTAGGCGCCGTAGAGAAACCACGAAAATTCACTTATTTTAAAAATTTAAAAAATTCATCATATTTTACAACCATGCCAGCGAGTCCTAGAATTTCACTCCAGTCCTTAACAATAGGCCCAGATCGTTTAGTACTCACCTAAAATTGCGTGTCTTGTATCAAAATTTTGGAATATTTTGCAATCATTCCGGCGAGTCCTGACATTTCACTCCACTCCTTACCAAGAGGCCTAGATCGTACTGCGTGTCTTGTGTCGTACCCTCGGTACTCACCTTAAATTGCGTGTCGTATCAAAATTTGAGAATATTTTGCAACTATACCAACGAACCTTCGGAAGTCTTTCCCGATAAGGCAACGCATTGATTATGAAAATAAGACCAACACCATCACTACAAGTTGTGTTAGTTAAATCAAAACGCTCCCGGATTACCTTCCAGCGTCCAATGTAAATTGTATCAATGGAATTCGCCCGACTAAATAAATTGCACTAATTACTAGAGCACGCGTATACAGTAAATAGCTCCAGTTGTGGCGGAATGTTATCAAGGTATGCAGGCGTTCTTTTGTGATGCGTTTTTTTATTCGGTCGGCCGATAACCCCGCTTGAAACGAAACATATTTCTGATATTTAATGCACCAGATTGCATGTCGGATTCTCGAAGTATGTACTGGCATTTTGTAATTGTCGTGTAATGTGGTTAGTCTAAGCTAGAGGGCTAACGATGTAAAGGTGTACTCTTGAGGCCTTTTTAATTAAGGCCGATCAAATTTTGAGTTTCTGATAAATGTTATTCGATTTATATTTATCTACTCGAAAATGCGCATGCGCGAAATTTGCGATGCCAGTGGCACACAACCAGTTTCGTTTTATCCACTCACACATACACATTCAAACGCGCCCGCTGAAAGTACTAGTTGGAGGGGAGGGTTCTTAACTTAACTCTAACCTAAGTATAAGCACTTACCGTCAAAATCCTGTGTGTGGGTAAAATGAAACTGGTTGAGTGACGCTGGAATCGCGAGATTTGCGCCTGCGCATTTGCGTGTTGTACAATATCTAGGATCTAGCCGAATGTGTTGATGGGTCGAAAAGCGCAATTCTTACCGTTCTAAAAGTATTGGAAATTTTCGACACAAAATGTCAACAGCGCAATCGCTGTTAATACCAGTGCCGTCTGGCGTCTTAACGGCAATAAAGATGAGTGCGGGTCGGTTGACTCGTTCACCGTTCACCAGTGAGTCGATTTTTTTAGTGCGGTAGAGATGCGTTGTTCTGACCTATCTCTATAATTCCGCTGATCGTACCGTCACGCAGACAGCCGTCTGCTTAATACCAACATACCATTTGCCATGAAAAACAAATCTATAGATTCAAATACGCCATATTCCTGTCAATTCCGACTAATCCTCGCAAATCAAACATCCCACAATCCAAGGTCGACTATTAAAAAATGAAAGCATAATATACCAAATTATAACGAATGGTGGTTTTAGTAATAACAAAGTTAACCACCAGAACAGATAAATAAGAACAATACAAATCGACCCAAAAAAGAGTGGAATTCAATCAAACTTACCAATATTATTTCTTTGCTTTTATTAATTCTAAATCTATTATTCTCGCCTCGAAAAGTGAGATGGTGAATCGTTTTTTTACTACTACACTTTCTTCTTTTCTTTGTTTCTTTCTTTTATTCATATTGAGAGTACATTAGCTCCAATTTCATCTTTCCGGCTGGAATTAAAAGGTCATCCACATTTCGCTCTTATTATACCTTACAGGGTGGAATTCCTTGAAGTCTCTCTTCCTCTCTGTACCTTTTGCTGTAGGTTTATATATGCTAAAGTCTGTTTTCTTTATTACTTTCTTTTATATTGAGATTACGTAATCCTGCAATTTCTTCAGTTTCCAACTGAAACTAAAAAGACCCCCACATTTCGCTCTTATAAGATTCAACAATACAAGACACTCCATGAAGTCTGTCTGTGCCTTTTTCTGTTGATTTATATATGCCTTGTTTCCTTTGTTTATTTCTTCTATTTATGTTCTATTTAGCGGCGACTGGTGGATCTTCATAGAGGAGGCTAAGACATAGATGCCGCTCGTGTACAATATTCGTGGAACAAATATTCCGCTGCTGTTTTAGTTCTGCTCGCCGAACATCCAAGAGCCGCCGCTGTACACAAACCTTCAATTTCTTCCGTTACCAACTAGAAGTAAAAGGTCCTCCTCATTTGGCTCTTATTTTACCTTATAAAGAAGAATAAAACGGAACATTCCTTGAAGTCTCTCTTTCTCTCTGTACCTTTTGTTGAGGTTTTTTTTTCCATCGGACATCCCATTTCAACTTGATAACGTCCCTAACAGCACAAATGCTTCTATTTGCAAAGGACGAGGCATTTCATAATCAGTGCTAAAACCAACCAGATACGTTAGAATATTTAACTTTAGTTTGCTACTTCCCATTCTGGTAAATGTACTCTTCGTATTGTGTGGTTAGAAGCCATCAGAGGACGGATCTCGTTCATACGTAAAATGTGAACGTCCGTCGTTTGTGGGTTTATTCTCGTCAGAACAAACCACACAAACCAGAAAGTTATTGATTATATTCTAGAACACTTCCCGCTAATTCCCTCAACTCCCGTTGATTTTATCATTTAAAAATGTATCAACACAATTCGAATATATTTTTTATTGAGTGACGAGATAAACTTTTGATGAGCGGAAGGGAGGGTATATTAAAATAAATTCCTTATTACATAATTTAAAAGTTTGGGGCGGAATGGCACGCAATCAAATAAATTTGGGAGTACAAATTTGAAGACCAGCCCGGTCTGATAGAAAAAAACATTGAAGACCGGCCTAGTTCATATAGGGCTTTAATATACACCCCTTGCGTAAGTTACATTTTATGTTTATCCAGCTCCGAGCATTAATATAATAGAATGTAAGGGACCGTGGAAGTCGTGCTTCCGCTGTCCAGTAATAGAATACGAGTTTTGGCGCAGGGTGTTTTATCTCCGATTTTTGTAGCAGGAAATAGCATTTAAGTTGACAACGTGTTAATAATGGATTTTATTGTATTGTGCTTATTACAAATACTCGGTAATGATTTAAAATAAAAGGGATGTTAAATGAGTTTTCATTGTAGGCGAAATAACGGGGAGGAAATAATTTAAAACATTGGACATTTTTGCAGTTCAATTCAATTTAATGGCCTGGTAAATTTATTTGTGCAATGGCTGTCGATGTATGTTGGTCCCGCGACATTTGTCCGCGTTGATTGTACCTAGAATGGCGAGTAATAGAATTCGTGTATGATTAAAGTGCACACATATCGCGGAAAGGGAGAATCGATGTGTGGGTTTTGAGCAATTTTTAACGTGTGCTCGCGATACGGCTGGCAAATATAATGTGCGCTATTGCCGGCTATATATACCAGAAGTTGGATGCTGAAGAAGCAAACAGGCCAGTGCCCCATAACATAAACAGAACGAAAATAATAACTATGAAGTAAACGCGGACGTCCATGCCATCTGTAATGCCAAATGTTTGGCATTGTCTAGCTGAGAAACGAGGTGAATTGAACAGTCACCATTCTATTCTTGTAGGACTCGGACATAACATGATAAAGCTGCGGATTGTGTGAGGCGTGCTAAAATGTGCAGTAATGAGTATGCGAGCAATACTCTGCCTTCTGATTACTATTTTTATTCTCGGGCAATCTCAACCGGTCAATCGAGTCGACGTGCTAGGTAATCGCAATTCGCATTCGTAATACAATGTGACGGACAGTGACTTTCAATTGGTGCTTTGCCTAAATCCTTGTAGTTATTCTCATCCCAATCCCCACGATCGATCCACCCTAATACAAATAAATCTATGTAAAATACTGTTTACTAACGGGGATATTTCTCTTCTCTTCTGGTGGTGGTGACAACGGTGTTCGCGGCGGTCTTCTAACAACACAGCTCTTTTATCAGGAACATTAAGGACTTATCAACGCGCAGGCTGCGACGACGACTTGGTTACGCTGAAATGCCCCCCAGGAACGAGTATATCGGTGCAAGTGGCCCAATATGGAAAACCTGCCTCATCCAAGGCCCTCTGCGGTCCTAAGTCAACGCACGTGACCATTCCGAAGAACCTAGCCAACTACAACATCTCGTGCCTATGGCCTACTGCGCTACAGGTCAGTATTAAAACCGAATATCGGTACACATTTCAAGTCCCACTTTGTGGTTTACTTACAATATTTAACGCTGTCAGTTGCGGTAAGCGCTTATCTAACAATATTAAAACCCTAAATCCCGTGTTTTCATAAATATACGGGATAACAAAAATAAATGCAGTAGGTGCCAAGATCTATATAAACACCACTAATTGGAGCGTAGCTCGACCCAAATAAATAAAAATTACGAGTCAATCAGTATGATTCAATAGTCTATTGTGTGAAATAAGTTGGAGTATACTTGCTTACAGAGTAAATGGGAAGAAGTGACCCACGGTACATGGGGGAGAGTAAGTGATCCTTTACGCCAGTTTTAACTTTATTTTATTTTCGCCATGATCATGCTGCTCTCGCTTACATTCGTTTTCGTTTTTTTGTCCACATGAAGCTTTGGCGCAATCAAATTACATCGCTGCCTACTTTACGATTGCAATTCACGGGTACCACGAAAATCCATCATTTCTTCAACAAAGGTGGATTTCTGTGGTATTACATTAACTTGGCAGTATCATTAATGATTCTAATAATTGATGGCGTTTTAGTCTATTGTCATATAAGTGATCGTTGGCTCTGAATTGTAATCGTAGTTATACGGCATAATTAATACGCACACTCACACAACACGACACGCTTTGCATACATTTTCACTTTACTCCAGGGAGATTACAGCCGATCTGACTGACGGTACCTAGTATTCACTGTTGCAGACCGTTATAGAATCCTGTCAGAAAAAGAGCCAATGTAAATTCCAAGCATCGCCTAAAACTTTCGGAGGAGATCCATGTCCAGGGGAACGGAAGTACGTCGAAGTTGCATATAAATGTAGGCCATGTAAGTAAATTCTACAACATTTACATAACGTATTATCTCGGAGTGTCTTAATGCCATAAACGGCCCCACTTTATGGCTTATTTACTATATTTATGCACCCCACTGATCCCGCATAAAAAGATGAACATACACGCGCTGGCATCAAAGCCAAATTTACAATGGCTCACTCCCTGCTGCAAAAAAACCTTAAACATCCTTATATTACAAAACAAAGAAAATTAATCACCTTATAGATACAAGCGCTGCTTTGCCCCTAAAAGCACGTCTTCTAAGATTATCATCAAAGCTCGTTATATTCATGATAAGGGGGATTTTCAATATTTACACGGAAATATTTATAAGCGTTAATTATATATTCTGATTATAGGTATTGCCTTAATATATCCACTTAAAGTTTTAATTATATAATCTGATCATTCTAATAATTTATTTTAGACATTTTTAAATACTTTATAAGATGTATCTTATTATTATAAATGGTTAGTTAGTAACAATATTAATAATAATAAAAATCAGTTGTCACAAACTGCTAATGAGAACCTAATCCAAAAAATATTGTTATAATTACTTATAAATAATCTCCAATAAAAATTACTCTTGTCATGTAATTGATTGAGCTGTTGAAGATGATGGATCACTTGCCCGTAACTGAGTCATGTAACTAAAAAGAGCTGACTAGACCAGTCGATTTTTTTAACTGAGATAAATCAGATCTAGTGAAGCAGATTACAGAAATGAGTCATCTTGCACATCCCTAGTCTAAATGGCATTGTCGAAGTTAACATGAGTAATAAGAAGATTATTTTGAATAAATATTGTTTTGTATAAATATTAATAGATTACTAACTCTACTTAAAATTGGTGTATCTGCAAAGCAAAAAAATTTTTTTTAAAGATTTCAAATTAGTATTAATTTTTTAAATGTTATTTTGACCTCTCATATATTAGACTAATTATACATATAATGGTATGTATATCCGATAATGCTAATACAAGTTTTGTGGCATCTTCAATGATTTTTTTTAACTTATTAGTAATAATGGGCAAGATCGATCAAAAAATTGCTCCTTGCAAATGATCGATCTGCTCGATCTTCCCAGTACGATCAATCTAGTCGAGCCAATCTATCTTCTTGATATGGCAAATCTGCTCGAGCCAATCGATCTTCTAAATATGATCAAACAACTTTTGATCAATTTATCAGATTATCAAATTATTGTGACAATACAATTGAATAAAAATAAATCTCATGAGTACCTTCGTGTCAAATTGTTTTTTTTTAAGAAAGGGGGCTGTTTTGGTTTTCGCGGGAGGGGGGGGGGGGGTTTACCTGAACTTCCGCCACTGTATAGATCACACTCAAATTTGATTTGTTCGAACAGATCAATCGATTCTAGCACAACTCGATCATTGATTAATTTTATCGAGAAAGAGAAATCATCTTTATTTAGACTATAAAAATGCATACAGTCGGGTGAATCTACATACATATTCAATCTGTGGTTAGTCTGTCGGCTATCGACCGAAAGTCTTGCCCTGATAATTTACTCGATTAAGTAATTCTTTAACTTTTAGACTAACTTGATTACCAATGAATACATTGCATTATTAAAACAATTAATTTCGCTTCTATATTCAACATCATCTGCTCGAGTGAGCAAAACATCAACTGTTTGATCATCGCTCGCTCGATATTGCCCATCACTACTAGTAGTCTTTACCGTTCTTTTTCTAAACTCTTAACTCTTTCGGTCGTCAATTCATTCTGTTTACAGAAATTCGCAGTTTGCGGTTACCATTTTACATTAGCATATAAACCGTTATTGCAAATCGGTACTTAGAACTTGTGCCATCTATTAGTAAATACAGAAACGTCGCATATTGACCTTTTATGGTGGGGTTTCGAGGTTGACCCTTTAGACCGCTTTTATTGCCGTAAAATATCCATCGGTTGATCTTGCATCGTTTGTAACTCCAATTATTAATTACTACCCGGTGCGCCGGAATGTTTCGGAGTGTTTCAATTTATATCGATGTCTAAATAGATTTACCCATTTCTTCATACTATTTCGAGCAATTCATGCGGGAATAACACGTATTGCACGAAAATATCCATCTGCAATAAATGTTTTTCAACACCGAGTGATATCAGCAATTTTAACACGTTAACCTCGTCACGCACTATTTTTTTACAAAATAAAAGCGCCATCTATGGAATATTTTCTCATATTTTTTTGCATAAATTAGTAAATTTGTGACAATATTTCGTAGAAAAACGTAACGGCAACAAAAAAATATTTTTTTAACCCTTTACACTCCAGCCTTGTGGTTCGTATAGTACACCAAAACAAAATCAAATTTATCTTCAACATCACTTATTTCAGAATTTTCTTCGTAAAAAAAACACGTTAAAATAAGCGCACGCATCAAACGCTCAAACAAGACTAAACAAGGTGTCGCCACAGAAGCGACAGTGGATTTAAAGTTCATATTTTAAATGTCGCGTTATCGGCGACAACGGAGTGCAAAGGGTTAATAAACCTGAGATTATACTATAAGTATGGGCGCGAAGTGGTTAAGCAGGGCGCGGTAACTCACTTTCACCAGACCTCCAGACGGCGTGACATCAACGCGGTGTCACGCTAGTTTTGTATATTCGTATGGCGTGTCACCTGGAGTCAATCTCTAACGCTAAATACACGGCATAAGATATGCAATCGTCCCAGGGGACATTAGATGCTCTTGGGCCCGCATTTTCTTGGCTGATGTTCTTTTTGTCATGCATAGAATGGAACAAATTTGGGCCTAGCGACCCAAAATCTTGCAGTCCATGCAATGAAGTTTAAAAATTATGAAATTTTTGCTTTTTTCGTTTTAAACTGAAATTTAAACTCCAGTGGGTGCAAAAAATATCTGGGTGTGTGTCTGCTGTATGTCTGTATATTATTAAGAACTTATTAGGAATAACTTCTTATATTCTGAATTACATTTTTATAAATCGATAAATATGACAAATACCACAAAAATCCCTTTTATACCATCAAATTAAAAGTTACATGCTTTAATTATTTCATTAATTTCCGTTTCTAGTGATTACTAGCGATTACAAATAAAATAACTAAAACAATTTGAAACTTCATGGTCGATGAGGGTCGCCTCGCATTTGTTCAATTGAGCTAAATCTTTGCACACATCGTTTCTTTGTTGATTGAAATAAGATAGAAACTTTTAAAAAGTTGAAAAATAGGGGCCACCCAAACTTACATATTGTCAACAGCCTATGGGAAGATCATTTTAAAGAATAAAGTTCGTTCGTTGTGTTATGATCTAAATTATTTAGAAATGTATATTTGTTCTAGTTTATCTGGATATCTTGCAAGGCAAGCACAAAACAACACAAAAAAGATCCAACATGCGTTTGAGAGCATTCTTTCATTATAAAGCTAGCAAAGACAAAGTGAAGTAAAGTATTTACGAAGAGAAATGTATGCTCACTTGTAAACAGTGCATATCGCTCCATTAAAGTTCATCTTGTTGAAATCATATTTACGATTTTCTTCTGTTTATATATTTATACGGAAACTGACTGCATAAAATGCATAATTAAATACTACATAGTTCTGGATCAATACAAAATATGTCAGTCGAATTGTGCAAAATAAATGCGAATTAATTAATTTAAAATTGGTACACTTTACCATTTAGATTTTTCAGGGTGACACTTTTTTTATACAAGGGTGGCCCTGCATCAGCACCTTAAGCTGTGCATATCATTACGGGAGTAGATGAAAAATGATGTTAGAAGGCGAATTTATTATGATAACGCAACACAAATTACAGGTATTCAATAAGATTTGTATTCACCCTCTTACATAATATTTCATTGGCCCTCGTAATATCCCTACAAGCCCAATCGATCAATAATCTACTCCAAAAAAACACAAATCGTAATCAATATTCAACACATACATAAAAAATATATATTGCTGATAGTTTTATCACGGCTACATCATATATCTGAGTATTTGTTGAATCATTTATACAAATTGATATATTAACACATAAATTTGTTCGTTGAATTGTGTGGTAATAAATGGAGGGTTACGAGTTCTAAATGCATGATTGATATCTGGCACGAACAGTAATCCTTTAATTTTGATGTTAACATATACGCGCGAGTTAAATTGTAACAAACCGGGAATTCCTCCTGATGTTCCATGAATAACATTTTTTCACATATTTTGTATGTACGAGTAAATATAGGGGTGAAATATAAATCAACACAATTCCATCGAGCGTGCAGTGTAATTGATTCGTATGCAAGTAGCGCTGTGTTATTTTGTGCTGAACAAAAAATGATAAGTGATGCCATGTGTGGGATATTAATATATTTTTTGCGTAAAGCTATCAAGTTGTACTCGGCACTGTTCCAGCGCGAGGGATTTATAAAGGACGGTGGATATTTTTTGGGGCTGGAGATCCTGACGTGGGTGAAATAGCTGAAATGATGTTTGTTTTATAGACGAATTTAGGAGCAAGGTGGCCTGCCAGAACGAGCGCATTCAATTAAAGTGCAATCCAAACGCAAGGGTGGCGATCTACAGTGCGAGCTACGGCCGGACAGAATACGAGAGCTTCCAGTGCCCTCAGAGGCAAGGAGTTTCCGAGGAAAGTACGTATTGGTTTTTATTTGCCTTTCGAAAACTTTTCTTACATAATCTTGTTTCGTATAGCGTGTTTGTCAAGTTATGCTACCGAGACCGTTATGCAAATATGCCATGGCAAGCGCAGTTGCGAACTCTCAGCGGATGCTGGCACTTTTGGCAATCCCTGCCTCCCCCAGACGCGAATGTATCTCAGAATAGTATACACCTGTGGTAAGTCGAGTTTTCCCATTGTTTCTAACGTCACTTATTAACTGGGCTTGTAACGCAGTGCCGAGGAAGGTCTTGAAGGAGCAGTACGAGGGGCAGCTGGAACCTGATGAGATGGATACCGACATCGATATGAACGATGATGATGATGACTTCGAGAGTTACGATGCCGGCAATGAATTTATAAGAGAGTCGGCGGCCTCGCCTCCAGCGCCGAACGTGGAGGGAAGAAACAATAGGGTGAACTTATCGCAGGATAGCTTCGCGGCGAGCACGAAAATTCCCCCGCATTCAAAAACCAAAACCGGCGATTCCGGTAAGTGGGATCGCTTCGTGCTTCTCTTTAGTGCATGATTTATACATTTTGAATCTATATGGTTATTGCTTTTCGTAGTGAGCTCGTAATTGCTGCTGGCTTATGCCCTTAACGCTCCCAAGGTACCCTGTACATAGGTTCCTGGTTCCTGTTCTTCAGCTGAGCACAAATTAAGAAAACGACATTTAGATAACACTATTGGAAAACTGTGGCTGGAAAACCAAGGCTATGCTAAAGAGATATCTGCAACACCACACTAATACGAAGCATTGTATTGATGACAAAATCTCTTAATATTTTCATGAGAATTAAAGCAAGTGCATTAATGAATTGGAAAAGATAAGGATGATTATTTTATAATATAACATTAATTTGAATAAAGCACATGTACCACGAAGTAAACGTCTCCAGCATTAAATATAGATGTTGACTTTCGCTGATTTTTTATTTATTTGTTGCTGATGAAACTATTATCGCAATGATACTACATTGAAAATCTGTGAAATTCAAACTTTCCTGTTTTATAATAATATAATTAATTTCCAGAAAGAACATGCAATTTATTAAACTCAATAGGCAATTGAACAGTCTTCCAGGCTTATAATTTCGATTATCTAAAAAACTAAAAAAACGGTGTTCAATACTTTTACATTCATTGTACGGAGAAAATAAAAATTAGGTAACCGTCCACGACCGTACTGTGCCGGTGAGTTAAAGTACATTGAAACCGGTCCGCAGTTATTAATCATTGGGAAACAATAATAATGTTTATAAAAAAATTACCTTAGTATTTAAAGATTTTTTAGAAAAACCGTACGTTAGCCTTTTATCACATCTTATTTCCTATTTACTGGATACATATTTCTTTAACTTCTTCAACACATATGCATACGCCAAATCTTTCCAAGTTATTAAATCATGCGCTATACTGATCCAATTTCTGCCAAATCTGTCGAGGTAACTATTTCAATGAGTTTCTTTCATCTGCAAAGTTTCCAAAAACCCTTTCTTCCAAAGTCCTTCCTTAAATCAAATAATGTTGCTTGACTATTTCCAGTCAAGTGTGTCATTTCTTGAAATTACTTTGCAGTTAACGAATTTGATAATTTAGAATCTTGTAGTGTAGAGTAGAGATGGTCAAAATGCAGTGACGGTTCGCGGGTTTTTTTCTGGTACGGCCGAGGAACAAGAGGTGGTAATACAGATAGGTAGGGTCAGTTGCAGAGACGGCTGGCTGTGTGACCGCACCTATCTGTATTACCACCTCTTGTTCCTCGGCCGTACCAGAAAAAACCCCGCGAACCGTCACTGTCAAAATGACTCTTTTTTTGTGATCTGCTTCACAACCTCTGACTTGATAACATCTAATTACTCTAATTTTTGACATATGTCAACTCTGTTGAAATCCAATTAAGAATTATTATTATTATGTTTTCGACTGTTCATCTTAAAACATCTTTTTCAGATAATTAACAACGAATTTTTTTGGGGGTGGAAATTAGTTTCTTTACTCGAAACTTACTAATTCGCCTAAAAGAATTCTAGCCAACACGTAAAAAATAGTTTAAAAATTCTATGATGTGCGGCGGTAGTTTTTGTGGGGGAGGAAATAAGTTAGTTTCTTTTAAAAATATGAAACTTACCAGTTCGCCTTACAAAATTTCAGCCAACACGTGAAAAATATTTTAAAAATTCTATCATATGCGGGGGTGGTTTTAGAGGGGGTGGAAATAAGTTTGTTTGTTCGAAAAATATGAAACTCACTAATTCGCCTAAAAAAAATCTAGCGAACACGTAAAAAATAGTTAAAAAATTCTATGATGTGCGGGGGTGGTTTTTAAGAAGGTGGAAATAAGTTTTTTTTCTTAGAAAAATATGAAACTTACTAATTCGCCTAAATATTTTCCAGCCAACACGGGAAAAATAGTTAAAACATTGTATGATGCGCGGGAATGGTTTTTGAGGGGGTGGAAATAAGTTTGTTTCTTCAAAAAAAGGAAACTTACTCACTCGCCTAAAAAAATTCCAGCCAACGCGTAAAAAATATTTAAAAAATTCTATCATATGCGGGGGTAGTTTCAAAGGGGGTGGAAATAAGTTTGTTTCTTCAAAAAATATGAAACTCAATATTTCGTCTACAAATATTCTAGCCAGCACGTAAAAAATAGTTAAAAAAATTCTATGATGCGCGGGGGTAGTTTTTGAGAGAGTGGAAATAAGTTAGTTTCTTCTAAAAATATGAAACTTACCAATTCGCCTTAGAAAATTCCAGCTAACACGCGAAAAATATTTAAAAAATTCTATCATATGCGGGGGTGGTTTTAGAGGGGGTGGTAATAATTTTGTTTCTTCGAAAAATATGAAACTCAATAGTTCGCCTAAAACACTTCCAACCAATACGTAAAAAATAGTTTAAAAAATCTATGATATGCGGGGGTAGTTTTTGAGGGGGTGGAAATAAGTTAGTTTCTTCTAAAAATATGAAACTTACTAATTAGCCTTAGAAAATACCAGCCAACACGTGAAAAATATTTAAAAAATTCTATCATATGCGGGGGTGCTTTTAGATGGGGTGGAAATAAGTTTGTTTCTTCGAAAAATATAAAACTCACTAATTTGCCTAAAAAAATTCTAGCCTAGACGTAAAAAATAGTTTAAAAATTCTATGATGTGCGGGGGTAGTTTTTGAGGGGGTGTTAGTTGCTTCTAAAAATATGAAACTTACCAATTCGCCTTAGAAAATTCTAGCGAACACGTGAAAAATATTTAAAAAATTCATCATATGTGCGGGTAGTTTTAGAATGGGTGGAAATAAGTTTGTTTCTTCTAAAAATATCAAACTCTCTAATTTGCCTAAAAAAATTCTAGATAACACGTAAAAAGTAGTTTGAAATTCTATGATGTGCGGGCGGGGGTAGTTTTTGAGGGGATAGAAATAAGTTTCTTGGAAAAATATGAAACTTACCAATTCGCCTTAGAATATTCCAGCCAACACGTAAAAAATATTTAAAAAATTCTATCATATGCGGGGGTGGTTTTAAAGGGGGTGGAAATAAGTTTGTTTATTAGAAAAATATGAAACTCAATAGTTAGCCTAAAAAAATTCCAACCAACGCGCAAAAAATTGTTAACAAATTCTATGATGTGCGGGGATAGTTTTGGAGGGGGTGGAAATAAGTTACTTTCTTCTAAAAGTATGAAACTTACTAATTCGCCTTAAAAAATACCAGCCAACACGTGAAAATATTAAAAAAATTCCATCATATGTGGGGGTAGTTTTAGAATGGGTGGAAATAAGTTTGTTTCTTCTAAAAACATGAAACTCAATAATTTGCCTAAAAAAATTCTAGTCAACACGTAAAAAATAGTTTAAAAATTCTATGATGTGCGGGAGTAGTTTTTGAGGGGGTGGAAATAAGTTAGTTTCTTCGAAAAATATGAAACTTATCAATTCGCCTTAAAAAATTCCAGCCAATACGTAAAAAATATTTTTAAAAATCTATCATATGCGGGGGTGCTTTTAGAGGGGGTGGAAATAAGTTTGTTTCTTCCAAAAATATGAAACTCAATACTTCGCCTAAAAAAATTCTAGCCAACACGTAAAAAATAGTTTAAAAATTCTATGATGTGCGGGGGTAGTTTTTGAGGGGGTGGAAATAAGTTAGTTTCTTCGAAAAATATGAAACTCACCAATTCGCCTTAGAAAATTCCAACCAACACGTAAAAAATATTTTCAAAATTCTATCATATGCGGGGGTAATAATATATTTCTTTTTAATAATTTAAGCAAGTATAGGCAGGTGCGCACGCAGAAATTTGTATATGACATCAAGTAAAAGAGTAACATAGCAATGGCAATAATTAAAATTAAAATTCTAAAAAGCACTATTTTACTATGGTCAGGTTTGATAGTTAACACGCGATCTTGGGGAAGGCTTAAGCCCGATTTTTAAACAGCGAGAAGGGCGTGTTTTATTAAAATTAATGTTGATCATTATTGTGCATTCAACGGTGGCGGTTCATAAAAAAAGAGAGATGAATTGTAACGATAATATAAAAATACGAAATTTTCCATAATTTACTATACGCGTTTTATAGAGACTATGCAATAAAAACTACTTTCTTGGTTAAAGTAGGGACAAAAATTGAATTGCTACAATGGGTTTACCTGGCATTGTGAATACTGATAATGAGGGATTGGCTTTTAAAAATAGATATAGCATCTATATTTGTAGAGAGTGTGGTGTTTAGGGAGTGTCTTTAGTGTAGTCTTGTACGACAATTAAACCACGCAGCGAGCATGTACACCACAAACAACTGATACCATCTACAGACTGTCTCTTACTGTCTCTTTCTCATTATCTTTGGTTTGGAGCGTTCTGAATTTGTCTTTCCGTTACAGCATCCTTTGAACCATACACTTCTACTCCACGTTCACGTAGCCCACTCCGTCCTTTCCGCAATCCCTTTCTACAGAAATCAACAAAAAATATGCAAGCTGACGATATTTCCGACCCCAACTGCACCATCACGGTGTACACAACAGATTCCAGCGAGCGGAACAGGGTTATTGGATTTATTTCAGAATGGATTAATGCGTACACGTACGTTTCACGTAAGTAATTGAATGAAATCGCTTCTCTCCGCTGTCGTTGAGCATCATCTATCGCTGACTGCATGCCACATTGACATTGCCATAGCTGGTGTGTCGCCTCGCACCCCCTCTTAACATATTTTGTTTTGCAGAGAACCAAGAGAAATTCTACTTGTACCTCATATTGAGTGTGGGAGGCGGCGTGCTTCTGTGTCTTGTTCTTTTAGTTGGACGGCTTTTGATGCAGAGGCATCGAACGAGGAGAGATGCGAAATTTCACGCCACAAATATTGCCGATAACACGATCCCGAATGGATTTGCAGATGATATTAGCGAAGTGGATGCAGACATCGACTTGACCACACCACTACCCGTTCCATCGGTCACCATCCACTCGCCAGCGCCAGTCGGCAGCATTACTGAGGTCGTTCGGTATCCTCACGTCCACTCCCACACTTTGAGGAGGGCGCCAGATAACGAGGTACCTCGCAGCCTCAATACCGACGCTACCAACATGTATTACTATGGATGACCAGAATGCCCGGGTAGGAGACCGGCAGTACTCAATTCGCCGACATCGTCCACATGCCCGGGCCAGCGCACATACTGTTTCTAATAGCACACCAGTGTGACCGGTGACAGTGACCCAGACCAAAGATATAATAACCTCTAGACTCTGTGACAGATAATCTACTAATCCGACTTATATATTATTTATATTCATCAAACATATTTTATTTCTATCATAAAAAAAAGTTGTTTATAAAATAAATATAAACATTCTGTACATATAACATGGATTACTTAATATGTGTAAACATGTATTTATGTTGTTTCTATAATGTTAAGTGTTTGTATAATAAAATTTACAAAAACACGCCCACTATCATACTGTATGCAATCGCTACTCCACCAAACAGCGTGGGAGACCAAACACGTTTGCTCGCACCACCATTTCTCGCCTCGCAACGTTTACCATTACTCGAAGGCTTCGCGTTTGGAGCGCATTGGCATCTTCCATACCTGCACACAATGTTATCGCCTAATACATCGCACATCTGCTTGTTGCTGCAAACATCACCAATTTCTGAAAAATAACAACAATTCAAATTTCATTCAACGAAATAATGCTCAGTTTTTGAACCAAGGTAACTACGATGGGTACCCTTGAAAGGTGCACCTGGCCCTTACGCTTCACGCCACTAAACGGTACTTCATTTCTTCAATAAACCATAGTTAACAATCGATCAAAAGTATTTTGCGCTTAGTTACTTTAATCAATTACTTTTGATCAGCTCATCTGAATGCAAGCAAAAAAACACTCTAGAAAAAAATTGTATTAGCAGCAACGAAATAATATTTTGTTTGTTCAGGCTGGCACTTTTTATACGCTACGGATCTTGATTGGCAACAAATTCATTCATTCATTCCGACTACTTTTCTCTGTGTATCGTTCATTTTGACGTTACATAATTCAAGTCGCATGCGGGCACGCGATTTACAATGGTTATAACAATTCACATCACCTTTAATCATCACCATTAAACGCTCAAGGGCTTTCTTAAAATGTCACATAAGTGGCAGAAATCACCGGTGGTGGTTTGTGAAAACTCATAGTCCTAAACAATGTTTCAATCATGAGAGGTCGTCATGAAGACGCGATAACACCTCTGTTTTTCCCACCGTTATGAAGGTTCACAAGACGCCCCCTGCTGGGAGTAACTCTTATTATTATTTTTTATGGCCGGGGATACATATCCATGCGGTCAGCTCTAGGAACTCTTATTATTAACTTGAATTAGTGTCTTATCAACAATATATATTCAACAAAATTAAAAACCTAAACCAAAAATGAAGATGATGTAGCGATTCCTTACGCTCCAAGCTGGCCTGAACGATAGCGTCCATCTAATAAAATCATCACAGTGGAAATATTTATAAAAACTTTCCGTAAAATCTACAAAATTGATTCTTAAACCATAAAACTAATCAACAACTACTTCCGTGGTCAATTATTCCATGAAAGTAGGTACAGTAGAGCGTCGATAATCCGAACGTCAAAAATCCGGATTGTCGATAATCCGGATTCAATTCGGGTGAAAAAACAATTAAATTAAAAGTTCATATTAATTAATGATTTTATTTATCTGCGCCCTGTATGTAACCACTCAAGTGAATTATTAACAGTTTTAGCAAATTTTCTTTTTGTTATTAACTCAAATGACCTTTTTTGGCTCTTTTCGAAAATCCGGACAGGGCCCGGTCACAATTAATCCGGATTATCGACGCTCTACTGTAACTTTTATGCAAAAATTGCCACAAAAGTGATGATTTGTTTAATAGTTCTAGCAAAATTTATTTCTGCGGAGATTTTTCGTAACATTCATCATTCATGGAAAATTTGATTAGAATAGAAACTATAATCAATTCAATGATTTCCCAACACTACATATTAATCGACATGTCTATCAGAAACTATCACTGCCAGTTATTTGAATAGAAAGCTCATGAAAACATTGTTAAGTGTGGACCAAAGGCAGTCACAGAGAAAACGATGTTAAAACTCAATACAAATATTGTGATTTTCTGACATGGTTTCAACACTAATAAGACAATTGTCGAGAAACGGGAGATACGCACTAACCCAGTTAGTTCGAAATAGACAATTTTTAAAAACAGCTTCAAGTCAATGTAAAACTTTCGCAATTTTCGCATTTTATATCCAAAATTGCACAAGATCTGTAATCATGTAAATTTTATATTCAAAAATATTTGAACACCTGAAGGTTTGGAAAATGCGATAAGCAAGATTTGATGCAGGTGTTTGATAATTAATATTAGTTAATCAATGTCTGATGTACTTGATTTTATCTAATGCAGCTGTTAATTTTCGTTTTCTCACAGACCACTCCAGTTTTATCTAAATTTACATATTTTTCAATCATTTCTAAATAATCAAAAACCAACATTTGATTAAATTAGTAAAATATCGTGCATAATGCATTTTATATTCAAAATTGTACAAGATTAATAACAATAATAACACCTTTGTTGTCCAATGAAAAAAACCAATACAGGACGCTACAATAATAAATAAAAAATTAAACATACAAAACAAAAAACAATAAAACAGAAATTAAACTAAAAACTAACAAACGGCATGAATTAATCAGGAACATTTGATGTTCAGAATAGAGGTGGGTCTCTCACGAGTGAATCGGTTAAAAGAGTCGACTCTTAGAAATGAGAGAGTCCAGTGGCCTTCTAATCTAATATAATTTTTTCAAAATTCTATCAACCTTGAAAACCGATTGTATATGAAAAATAAAAGATATACTATTGGTTTTCATGATATAATAACGTTGTTGGAGTTAATGCTTTTAGTTCCATCAATCGTTTCCTAGCTTTTTTTTCATATTAAATCTTGCTTATTAAATTTGGTGCAGTGAAGTGAATATTAAGAGAAAAATTATGTTTAAAGCTTTGTTTGAATAGCGAATATGATCACCATTTTTTTTTATTGAAAAAGCCGAAGTTATCCAAAACAATTAAAGCTCTATATAATAAATATAAAAAGAAAATCTTGTTCTTTGGCTTATCGAATTTTTATGCCTTTTTACACAATGCTAAAACAAAGTTATTGTGTCTCATTTCCAAATTTATTAATTACATTAATTTGCTAATGTTTAATATTTTTGGTAATTGTTTTGCTACGTTTTTTTAAAGAATTTTGACCAAATCTTTGTTACTCTTATTAGTCTTATTGAGTTGTTGGTGTGATGCTTTCTTTAAACCTTCAAAATCGTTACTATTAGTATTTAAGACCAATATATAAAATAGTTTTATGCACCAAGAGCTTAAATTTAACCAAAAAGCAAAAAATCATTATTTTAAATAGAGTCAAAATTATTATAAACTGATTTTTTTTGGTACTAAAACTACTATTTCAAATTACAATCAAAATAATTTTTTTGTTTATTTTTTGACGTCGACGTCGTCATCTGCCACATATTCTCAATAATATAAATTCCTAAATTAGAACGTTTTTTCTCAGTGTGTATGCTTCTTTATTAATTTCTCAACATCTTCAATCAAATCAAATCTTCATTTGCAATTTCCAGATCACAAAAACTAGCATGATACAGGTTTTACGATGGACACGAATGACTTGGGCTGTAAATACAAAATTGTTTCTTTTACACTTTTCGTTGGTCGCCTAAAAATGGCTTTCGTTGAATTTATATTAAAGTTAACAACGTTACCTAAAAATGCCGAACAGAGGTAAATCTTTTGGGTCTAAATTTTGGGCACTGGGCAACAAATGAAATACAAACAAACGCCAAATATAAGGATGAACGCGTGTGTACAGTTAGATAATGAAAACGAGCATTGCAGAATTCTGCCAAAGACAATTGTCGTAAATGTTGTATAATATAAGGTGATTACCTTCCAGAAACCGTAATTTATTGTATATATTTTAGAATAATAAAATGTTTTGTTAATTTTTTTCTTTAATAACACATCCCCTAAATCCTTGTTTTGCATTTATTCTTATGTATAAATTTATTTGTTCGACAATAACGACTTTTTTGCAAGCACTAGTACGCGACAAAGAGTCAGCGAGTTTGCGTTCAATTCAAGTTCAACTTGCATCATCGATTTCAAAATTTGTTCCTCAACATTTTCTGTATCTTCTTCAAATTGTTTCTAAAATATGTATGAAGAAACTTTTGAAGGTGCAAAATTCAACTGTTCTGGGAGGTCATTGTTTCTAAAATTTGCATGAAGAAAATTTTGAAGGTGCAAAATGTAACTATTCTACAAGGAATAACCTGTAAGCGAAAATATATGATGAAGGTAGATTTTGATGATGCTGGACAAGTCACAAAGGAGAGAGACAATTTCCTGGGTTAGCTAGAATGCAACTGTGTAAAAAACTGTCAAATTTTATCGTTTTTACTTTCTTAAATTTATTGACAGCTTTTATTGCCCAACAAATCATTTAAGTTTCAACTTCCAGTGTAATTAAAATATAAATTCGAATTTACCATCTAAAAAGGCGGAAATGTTTAATGTACACAGACCACAGTAAGAACTTATGACTTCTCTCCACGACACCAGATAGACTTCAAATTTCTACAATTTATTTTCAAGTTTCAACTTCTAGGGTAAGTAAGTTTATGTATAATTACAGTATGGGAAATCCCTTACTGATAACTTGTTATCAGGGACGGATTAAAAGTGTTTTAAGGGCACTCTAAATGAATATTCAAAGGAATTTAACAAAAAATTGACTAAATTAAAATTTATAATTGAATTGACATTTTCGACAGATTTAGTAAATCTAGGCTAAAAGGGGACAATTGCCCAAATTTTGAAGAAAAATTCAATCTAAGCACTATTTACGAAAAAAGTATCTCGATTACTGGAAGTCCCACAAATTTTTTTATAGACCAATAGTGTTCAGAATGGTCTCGTAGACTTGAAAATAAAAAAAAATTGAAGAAAAAATAAATTTAACCGATTTTTAGGCGTTTCCAGTCGATTTAAGCACTATTTACGAAAAAAGTAATTTTGCGTATCTCGGTTCCTGGAAGTCCTACAAAAAAATTTTATAGACAAATAGTGTTCAGAATGGTCACTTGGACTTGAAAAGAACAAAAAAAATTTTTGAAGGAAAAATAAATTTAATCGATTTTTAGCCGTTTATCGTCAGCGCCATCTATCATTTTTCTATTCCAATAAGTACGTTCAGTGATTGACATTTGACAGGAAGCGAAAAATAACCTCTCTGTGTTTCTTTGATTTAGAGAAACATCATTTACTTTCCTGTAATTTAAATGAAGTGAAACGTTGCTCGTCTCCTTTACAGTCGTAATCCCCAAAAACTATGATGTTTATCAAATTGAATGTTTTGGGAAGGTGATGAAAACGCAGGTGAATGATATTAGGGAAATTGGTGTAAGCCTACCACGACCGATTGTTTATTTTTGTTAGTGTTCATATTCGTTATGAAATAAAACAACCACAAAGTCAAATTTTCGTAAATAAAATTTTCCGTTAGTCTGGGGAACGAACCCACAGCGCAATTTTAAATTGCGTCATTTGATATTCGTCCAAGGCGCCTCAGGGTGGGGCAGACATGGCGGTCTCCTTTTCTGATGGCGTAAATAAAGATCAGGGATTACAATAAAAAAAATTAAACGAACATTTCTTTTCCTTTGCGCCCGCAGTATTTTAAATTACCGCCAACATGTCTTCAATAATAATATGCATTATAAAATACTTACCAGAAGCTTTCTTCAAACAAACTCCATCTATCTCTATATGATCCATTTTACATTCGCAAGCATTATCGGAGCAATGTGTCCCGGTTAAAATAGACTGACACTCTATATCCAGAGTGCATTTTTCATGAAGCTCGGAGACACCTAGAATGCAATAAAATTTGATAACATTGCGTTACGTCCCGTCTACAGTTGTGATTTAAACAATCCAAACCTTTAATACACGTCTTATCCCCGGCCTGCACGAACGAGTCGGCACAGGTGCAGTTGGTCCTACAGACGGCGTTCTCAACTATCTTGCAATCTTCCGACGACCCGCAAGCTCCTCCAAGGACTAGAACAGACACGTTAGATACCAAACAAAAGGACCAGGAACTTACGTACGGGCTTGGCACTGAACGGTATTGGCGTTATATTCAAACTTATCTCCACATACACAAGCCCCCGTTGGATCGCAGATTGAGTTCTTCATATTCAAGTTGCATTCTTGGTCTGATTTGCAAATCTCGTCATTGCCAACTAAAATTTAGGTGATTTTAATACTTTTTTAATATAGTTGTAATGAATCATTGTAAATAAAAGAAAGCATTTTTTGTATTATAGAGCCTAAATTAAATTAAATTAAATTGCGACCATTACAATTGTATATAAAACTTTAATAACAACAAATTGAAGAACACCCAGAAATGTATTTCATATATTTAGTTATTAGCCTCAGGGGCGTCTCGTTATATAGAGCCAAGGAGCCATGGCACTCGCTCAGCAAAAAATTTTAATTAATAAAAAAAAAATCACCAGTTAAAATGTTAAATAACGCCTGCATAACTTTAATAGATTATCGAAATAAAGACTGTGGTGTCAACTTTACATTGTATAAGTGGCTCTACCTTAGATTTATTATGACTCATAAGATAATTAATGTGAATGAATAAAATAAAATTTAGTAACCTGTGCGTTGGCAAATTGAATCCTTATTCAGTGCATACCCGGGCTGGCAAGTGCACTTCTTTTCAGTGTCGCATAAGTAGCTGTTCCCAAAGAGCTTGCAAGCCTCCGTAGATGAACACCAGAATTCAGCGGCAAACGGGACTGGAATTTTCTGATCAATAACGCGTAATGAAGTTGTAAACTCAGATTACCTTTGACGCACCTCATATTTCCCTCTTTGTGCTGATAACGATCGCTGCAAGTACACACGCCGTTAATGCAGTCAACGCCTATGCCCACGCAATCTTCGCTTGCACTACACGGAGATCCCAATTCTGAAATTGCAAGCTGATTATCACCCCATTTACTGCACGCAGTTTGTAAACGAACCTGGCACGCACTCATTTTCCATCTGAAAGTACCCTTTATTACAAAGGCACTTCCTCAGTAAAGGAGAACAATGGGATGCTTTTGCAGGGCAATCGCTATGAGTATCGCAAGGTATTTCAATTACTGGTGGCGGTGGTTCCTCATCGTCATCAACTGATAGGTACTTTTTATGTGGTGTCGAGATCTCCTGTTGTGAATCTATGCAAATTCCATCATCACAGGCACCATTTGCAAATGTGCAGTCTACATCTATGGAGCAGATTTGGCCAAGAGAGCGGATTTTTCTGCAATCTACGTTGTTCCTGTTGTAGTAGCCCGTGTTGCATTTACATTTATTATCGTTGCATTTCCTTGCGAAGTAATCCATTCCATCAAAGCATTCCTCATCGTTACCGCATCCGCCTAGTAATTTCTTATTTTCTATGCAGTTTCCCTTCAAATAGACCCAACCCTCACGGCATGCACATTTCTTATCCGTACACGCGTACGAACCTGCCAATAAGGCACACTGCTCCCAGCTCTCGCATTCCTGACCATAACCAGATGACACTAAATTTTGAAATACATAATTAAACCGTAGAATCTTCCATTTATAGAAACTTACAATCCAAACACTTGGTGCCTAAGGAATTATAAACTTTCCCAGGACTACATTCACACTTGTTTCTAACGCATTCGCCGTTATCAGAGCACTCGCTATCATCCGCGCACTCGAAAACACCTGCATTGGTTTTACCTAGAAATCAACAAATCACTTTGTTTAAATTTAATCAATATTTACGTCCTCGTAAACCCGTAATAAATTTTATATTCGGGCGTCTATTATTCATCAGCACTTATTCACAGTAAACTTACAAATTCCCAAAAACAGGAGCAAAATACTTAGCGATGCTTTCACCCGCATGATTACCAAACAACTAATAAACTAACCGTAATCAACGCTTATCCACGATAAAATAATCAACTTTTCGTTATCTTCACTATCTCGCAACACAATCAAAACTTTCTGCGAACTATAATTATTATTATTATTAACTTAAACGCGGACTGCATCTATTTCATCTAACTAGCAGTAAAAGTTATAGCATTTCCCCATGCATATTACAGAATAATTCCCTCAAACGGACAGTTTTTATGTTGTTTGCCCTAATTTCGCCGGTCGTAAAAATCAAATATCGACGTCCGGAAGCCGTAAATGCTCTCATCAACTTCTATCTTCACGGAAATCTTGAAAACTGTCGTCAGTGCGAGGACGCGCCTGTCAGGAAATTAGATCCGGCAGACGGTAACTTCTTTTTGGCAAATTCGTACGAATTTGCACTTCAAACGGCGGCGGTATGTAAATGAAGCCTAGTTCTTTGTGACGGTAAAAGTTGCGGTTTCACACTGGTTATACTCATTCGATCACACTAATTAACTTTATTCATTTATTTAAAACTTGTGAAAACTAGTCGAGTCACGGACAGTAACAATTAAAATACATTAAATAATACATTTTTTAAATCACGTCATCAATTTTTCCATCCGTGTCTCCAAGCTTTCAGCGATCATTTTGTAGTCGAATTTTCGATTTCCCAAATGTATCATGCACGTCTTTAATCTTTGTTGTAGCAAAATCATATCTGTGAGGGGTGGCACCAGATTTTTAGTGTATATTTGTAACATGTCAACGATCACGTCGCTCGCTTCCTTGTACATCAATGCCGTGAAATATTCTTCCACTTTAGCCGACTTCATTTCCAAAGGCTATAAAAAAAATGTTTTTATTAAATAAAATATACATACAGTTACAGTAAATGTATGGTGGTATAGAAATATTCTTTACAACTTTAAAATTATAGAATTGTATAAATTGGATGATTAATGCTGGAAGTCATTAGTTTACGTGAATAGTTAATTAACTCTTTGCGGGCACGAGCTTACGTCACTGCGACTCATACAAGGATATATCTACTGTAGAATAATTTAGGCACATTAGATTAAATTCTCATTTTGGGTTAGGACTTGTGATTTGCTAGGGTTGATTTTAATGCGATATCGGTCTCCAAAGTGGGTTGCGCGAGACGATACCAGGGGGTGCTCCAGAATATAAGAACATTTATTAATAATGAACAAATTATAACTTCTATTTTTAACCTTCCAGGCGGGGCGCCCTAATTCTTGACACCTTAGGGGGCGCTGGGTCTCATAAACCCAAGAAAAAAAAACAATCTCCCAAATTTTATTTTTTCAATTCCAAAACTAAAAAATCATACAAACTCTTCGCTTTCCAAACGTGAACTAAAGAAGAAATTATTAAGGTACTCGGCAAGACAACTCGAATAAACAGATTGCTGAAAATTGAGGTACGTTTATTCGCGCACCGGGTCTCGCAGACTTAGCGCCCTGACGGGTTACCGTTATACTAAAAATTTGAGCTGTAACTTGTAGCAAAATCTAGTTTCAAATACCGAAATAATTTTAAAATTATTATCATTAATTATTACCTTCTGTACATGCTAACTGTTGCATGTAAACAGTTGATTGTTAGGAACGTCTTTCGATCATTTAAAGAGAGGACGCTTAAAAGTGTAGCAAAATCTAGTTTCAAATACCGAAATCATTTGAAAATGTGTATTTTCAAAAAAATCATTCGTAATCTTGATTATATAATGCATACTTTTAGGTGGAGTGTATAGGCCTTCAAATATTTCGTGTCACAATGCGCTCTTTGTATTGTAAGCTCTGGCGATTGGTGACGATAGAAACATTTTGGACCAGTATAGCCGTTCCAAAATGTCGTGGCACCTTGCGCAGTGAACATCTTAAATTTCAAGAGAAAAGGCGCCGAAAACTCATAATTAATTCAGTGAGCGTCACGTGAACAGAGGGTAAATATATACACAGATTTGTTATCGCGTTCTTTTCGAATACTTTCTCACTCTGCGCAAACTTTCCCCCCACTAGATATTTGGAGGCCTTTACTTCCGCAATTTCGCTTACATTCCGTTTACAGAGGTTTGAGACGGCCCGTGTATTTTATAGACGGCCCTGCGATATAAAACAACTTTAAAGCCCGGATCTCTAATATCCTCCACTTACCTCGTTAGAAAGCCTGCATCATACAGTACGCAGGGTTTTTACGAGTTGCGCGGCATATAAGTAAAATAAAAAAGTTTAAAGTCTCTTAAATTCTTATTGCTCCGCTTGTTATTTGTTTTGCAGAATTTTCGAAGAAAATATGTGTGTGTACGAGACGGACTTTTTCCCTGGAATGTGTTATTACGATATAGGCAACTTTATGTACACTTAATCCTAAACTTGAATTCATATGTCCATAATGAAATTTGTTTATTGAACGGCCCGGATAAAAATATTTAATATTCCAAGCAAAAAGCCGTAAATAGTTTAATCTAAGAGAAAAAGAGTGAAGTAAAATTTTTAATTTGCAGGAAACCAAAGGGGTGGCTGTATACCCTCGATTACTAGCATATAAAATATTTTGTTGCCGAAACAAAGCAAGAGATCTGGCTATTAGAATGAACCAGAATTCGCAATAAAATTGATTTTGAATGTGAATTCGAAAATATATGCAGCTCCGCACAAAAGTTACTTATGTGCGTGAGCAGTGGAGATTCGTGGACTTTTGTAAAATTCGATCGATTTAGTGTGAAAAATTTTCAAGAAATTTTATGATTTGGTATCAGGATCTCAGGAACGAAAAGGGGTATTTTTCTCCTATAATTTTCCGCCAAAATTCGATCGATTTCGTGTGAAAAATTTTCAAGAAATTTTATGATTCGGTATCATGATCTCAGGAACGAAAAGGGGTATTTTTCTCCTATAATTTTCCGCCAAAATTCGATCGATTTCGTGTGAATAATTTTCAAGACATTTTATGATTTGGGATCAGGATCTCCGGAACGAAAAAGGGGTATTTTTCTCCAAAAATTTTCCGCCAAAATTCGATCGATTTCGTGAGAAAAATTTTCAAGAAATTTTATGATTTGGTATCAGGATCTCGATCGATTTCGTGTAAAAAATTTTCAAGAAATTTTACGATTTGGTATCAGGATCCCAGAAACGAAAAGAGGTATTTTTCTCCTATAATTTTCCGCCGAAATTCCATCGATTTCGTGTGAAAAATTTTCAAGAAATTTTACGATTTGGCATCAGGATCCCAGAAACGAAAAGAGGTATTTTCATCCTAAAATTTTCCGCCAAAATTCGATCGATTTCGTGTAAAACATTTTCAAGAAATTTTATGATTTGGTATCAGGTATCAGGATCCCAGGAACGAAAAGTGGTATTTTTCTCCTATAATTTTCCGCCAAAATTCGATCGATTTCGTGTGAAAAATTTTCAAGAAATTTCACGATTTGGTATCAGGATCCCAGAAACGAAAAGAGGTATTTTCATTCTAAAATTTTCCGCCAAAATTCGATCGATTTCGTGTGAAAAATTTTCAAGAAATTTCACGATTTGGTATCAGGATCCCAGAAACGAAAAGAGGTATTTTCATCCTAAAATTTTCTGCCAAAATTCCATCGATTTCGTGTGAAAAATTTTCAAGAAATTTTACGATTTGGTATCAGGATCCCAGAAACGAAAAGAGGTATTTTCATCCTAAAATTTTTCGCTAAAATTCGATCGATTTCGTGTGAAAAATTTTCAAGAAATTTTATGATTTGGTATCAGGTATCAGGATCATAGGAACGAAAAGTGGTATTTTTCTCCTAAAATTTTCCACCAAAATTCGATCGATTTCGTGTGAAAAATTTTCAAGAAATTTTACGATTTGGTATCAGGATCCCAGAAACGAAAAAAGGTATTTTCATCCTAAAATTTTCCGCCAAAATTCGATCGATTTCGTGTAAAATTTTTTTAAGAAATGTTACGATTTGGTATCAGGATCCCAGAAACGAAAAGAGGTATTTCCATCCTAAAATTTTCCGCTAAAATTCGATCAATTTCGTGTGAAAAATTTTCAAGAAATTTTATAATTTGGTATCAGGATCACAGGAACGAAAAGGGGTATTTTCCGCCAAAATTCGATCGATTTCGTGTGAAAAATTTTCAAGAAATTTTATGATTTGGTATCAGGATCAGAGTTGTATCAAGCACTCGTGTTGTGCAGTGACTATGTTAAATTCAATTGGCTCCGAGATTTGTTGTCGCGTTCTCTGAATACTTTCTCACTCTGCGCAATCTTTACCTCTACACGTCTCGAGTGCTCGGTAATACTGTGACTAGTGCATCCCAATTGTTATGGAGATGCCTTACCTCTTTTAGCCTCTTCTACGATAATTCAGAAACCACCACTGCTATATATATAAACTTATCATTTTAATTACATATGTGTACAAAGAAACAAATTTAAATACTACCAACTAGTTGTCATTTGCTGTAGTAAATTATCGATTAAACATTGATGAAGACCAATATCAATCGTAAATGACAATTTTACCACCTGTGTAGCAATCAACACCACACATAGAATTTTGATGATAAGACCATTATTGTACTTACAATTAAAGCCCCCAGCATCGGTAAAATATTCTTCTCCTTCTTACAACTGGGACAATTCATATACGGATTTTCCAAGTCTTTATTGGCCATTATAACCGCGCCACAATCACACCGTATCCTCAACACGTTGGAATCAATATCTTGAAACAAAGGCCAATCTTCTAAACATGGTGTGCATTTGCAATCAAACCAATACGATTCCCTGAGTTTGTTCTGGCGCGCGTTCACCGAATCCGAGGTGAACAGAGGGCCGTAGTTTTCGTAAACACCTTCATTCATCTTTATAGGTTTGATTGCCCTTAGCACCATAACGTTGCCCACGTTGTATCTGTGTTTAAAAAAAAGTGGGTTAGTTAATGTATGCAGTTCGGATGAAGGTACCACCTAATTAGTGAAGGATCGCATGAATGATTGAAAAGAGCTAATGTGGGATACAAACCAGCTCCAATCGATCCTGACTTGTAACCAGTCGCCTGACCATCTTCATCGATGACGTTTTCCAATTCGGAAATTTCATGCGCGTTGAATTGTAGTATCTGCAAATTCTTCAAAATTAAACTCCCGATGTAAGCTTCATCATCGGTGAGGAGCGTGTCTGATGTAGGATATCCGAAATAATCGGTTGTTTTTAGTAGACGTAACAGGTAAGTCGCCATGAAAGTGTAATGGATGAACTCTTCGCAGTTTCTCCTATCAGCATGAGATACCAAATTGTGCACGTTGTAGTAATCACTGGTTTTGTAGATAACCACATTCCTCTCCTTTACTAAATCCCCGGTTTCGTCTAAAATTTCTTTTAAGCTGCGCTGTGTTACCATGCGGAAGGCCATTAGACAATTGACCGAGACGCCGATATCAAAGAGGCTGGACAATATTTGGCATTCATTTTTATGAAATGAGTTGGCAGCCTCCTTGCATTCGAAGCAACAGAAGCAAGCGTGGCAACAGCGATCGCATGTAATGGGTTGATCTGTGGATAATAAGCAGTACGCGCAATTTGTACGAAAAATATCACCATTAACAACCCACACGTAAGGTTTTTCCGCAGCTAACACTTCTCCAGCCCGAATATCCTCTTTAGCAACCACGTAGCGTCCTGTTTCTGTACCGCTTTTCACTGCCACCTTAGCCGAAAGCGCTGGAAAGGTCATATTCTTCGCTCTCACCTCTGAAATGCCATACTCTAACTTGTAAGACGCGTCTTTCAATTTCCTCGATTTTATGGTGTTGATTTTTGCTTGTATTTCGGATATTTGCTTGTTCTTATCATTCTCTTGAACTCCAGCATTGTTTTTCAAGGATTCTTCAGCTTGCTGGTAGTAAGTGAGTGCTGCCGTGTACAACTTCAGGCCTTCACTAGCTTTTCCCGCCCTGAAGAATAACTTGTGGGGAGTCGGGTGGTGCCCGAATACGTTCAGAAATTTTATGTCTCTTAGCACCTTGCGGTATTCTTTGCTTTCGAAGAAAACCGCGCTTCTGTTGGCTATTAAGATATCGCGTAGCTTCTCGCCTTCCGCTAAAAATATTTTATTATTATTGATGTATATAGTAATATAGTCGTAGTCTTAGTAAAAATATGTTATTATTATTATTGGTCTTGATGTATATAGTTTTAGTATGTTTGTTAAAGTTTGTCTGTTTCGGTATCTAAAGGTAATTAGTGCTTTATGAGGTATAAATGCCTCAACCTTATGCACCGGAATGGAACGAACCCGGAATCGATAGTTTATAATTGGACCTTTAACCTATGAAAGCTATGTTTGTGTTTATTTCATAAGTAATCAATTCGCGAACACGTGTAAACCAGTCAAACTTACGGGTATTTTGCGGACATCTGAGTAATGCCTCGTTGTACACGCTGACGGCGTGGAAAAAGTTTCTATTCTTAAATAATTTATTTCCACTCGTCTTCAGCGCTTCCGATCGTTGGTAATCTTTACGGGTCCCTTCGTCGGATTCAATATTTAATTCGACGGCGATCGGGTACAAGAATTTCAACCTGGCCAAGTCGTCGGCCGCCTTCTTAAACTCGCCCTTAATTTCATCACTTAACTTATTCGCCAATTTCTGACAGTGCTGTCGGAACTTCGCCGGGTCCGACATTCTCAAAATTCGCACGCTGCGCTTTCCTGCCAGATACTGAAGTATTTTTAGTCTGAACACAATTCCAATAGTTCTCCGTCCTATTTCTATATAAATCTCTGCCCCAGGCCACACCAGCCACGCAGTTTATATTCAATACTCCTTTATGAATAAAAAAAGAAGTAAGTCGTTTTTTAACCCTTGGCTATTTTCCTCTATTCCAGTAAAAAAAATATTCACTATTAATGCACTAAATCCTTAAAATTAGTTTAGAAATGTTTTAAGTGGATTTTGTTTCGTTTTGGGCTTTGAGAGGGGCGTTCGCTAAATAAATTTGATTAGGGGTGCTGTGGCTAGTTTAATTAATTACAACTTACACCCCCAAGACCGCAATTGTTTGTATTTAAGACATGATTCCGAAATAACTATTTAATCCTGAATACAAACAACTTGCCCGTTAAAATTAGATTTGTACACTAACTTTGGATTAGAATCGGTTAGACCATCCAAGTTACAACTTACAATCGAATTTATTACACATACTATATAACACGGTGGCTGCTTTTATTTTTATACTAATATGAATTAAAATTACTATTACATTTTTATGTTTTAAAACATCCTCATACATAATTCCATATGCTATTTGAAGATTTCCATGGTGCATCACTTAAATGAAAGCCTTAAGTTTCAGAATGATATTTTATTCAGAAACATAATTGTAGAAACTGGGTGTTTGTTTAAAGCTCGACCGGAGCATCTATCATAGCGTGGGAGTAAGTCGGTGGGTGCAAGCGCGTGTTGGCCAGGCCACTGACCCAGTTTCTCTTGAGATTCACATGTCAACAGAGCCTAAAGTTATCAAAACTGTAATCATTTTGGCGATTCGAAAAACTCTAAAACAATTGCGATTGACAAAATTTCTAATAATACATGCTAAATTGTAATTTTGTAAATACTGCAAATCCCCGCCCCTAGATTATAGGATAACTTTACAAAAATCGAAATGCTCAAAGTTATGCTAGTTTTGGCGATACAAAAAAATAGCAAAGCAATTGCCGTCAACTTGAAACTTCCTAAAATTGTTGATTTTGTACAAACTACAGACCCATAATCCCTAGATAGGATCATTTCATGTGAACAGAGCTTAAAGTTATCAAAAATGTAATCATTTTGGCGTGTCGAAAAAAATACTAAAAAATTGCCATCTACTACATTTTAGACAAACACTTACGAGTGATTATTGAATAATTTGCGGTGTCCCGGAATTAATGTTTACTGTAGCATGTTTATATTAATCAATAATTCATTATAATTGAATTGACAAACAGAGCATAGGTTAGAACCTGCTCGAACGTAATTGTTTCCTTGATACAATTATAGTTGCTTTTAGATAGACTGGTGGATAGCATGTGCAATTGGGGATATAATAATGCGGATTCAGTGAGACGAGAGTAATAATAATTGATAGCGTACTTGAAAAGCTAATAAATAATTGATTCGTGGACCAGTTTCGGCGTAATTAAATCTCATCAGCACAGTGTAATAAGATGACGTGGAAGCGGAAAATAAATATTTATAACGAAACAAATAATTCTCTCACAGGCCAGATGAGACGGTAAGTAATCTAATCAGTAATAATATAATTACCGTCTTGGTAAACAACAATGGCAGTCCATGATTTGTGGTGCTTTTAATGCGGACGGAACAAGACATCACATCGCGACGAAAAACCGCGGAAAATGGGGGAAATGGAAGAGTGCCAGACAATTAAACTGGATTTAGTGTTGGAAAAGCGCAACTGGCAATATTTACATCCTTAATTACACAATAGATAAAGAAAAGAAGGAAAGCGGTGCAGTTCCTTTATGGTACTTAATGCGGGATTTGTCTCTGTCAGCGGAAAAAGTAATGGCCCCAAATCGGGAAAACGCAAAAATGTATAAATAGCTAAATGGTTTGAATTGAAGATTTATGTAAGGGGATATTAAAAGGGATTAGGATTTGACGATTTATGTGCGCCGAAAACTGTCGGCATATGAACAGGACGCTAGGAAATTGATGCGGAATTTTTAGATGTAGCAAATATTTGGAATTGCCTGTTGCACAACGAATGTTTAAACCATTATTTGTCGTTAAATAATTCAAGATCACGTTTCATTAGTATTCATAACTTTCTTGTTCATAACCACACATAAATTTATTTTTAGATCATCCTTATATGAATTAATTACATCTAGTTTAGAAAAGACTGATTGGTATTAATAGCTAAAACAATAGCCTAGTTATTAGAAATGTCATCAATTGCATCACATTTTGCCTAAAACCACGAATATAAGTAAGTTATATTTTGTTTTGACTTGGGCGAGTTTTTATAAGATCAACTTGTGGGCTTAGTTGTTAATTACTATGTTTCATAACAAATCGAAATATTCCCATCAGCAATTTGTAGTTAGTTTAATTACCTCGGTTGTTACTGTACAAACAATATTTAAAGGCCAGTGGATTTGGGCGCCAGCCGCCACGTGCATCCTGTGGAATCATTAGTTATGCCGGTGACTCCCTCACGTTAAAGGATACACGTGTGCATCACGTTGTGACATCTCGCCGATTTAGCCGGGATATAATACATGCCCATTAATCTAAATTACACAAGTTGACTGTATCTGATTGATAATTGCATTATTTATACGATTCACACATTGTACGTGCAATATTACTGCTGTTAGTTACTGGTCTAGTTAAGATTGAATTGCAATTGATCAGTTTCTGGTCCATTTCTTGTCTTTTGCTTTCGATTTGTATGCTATAAATCGCAATTGCTTAGTGACTATTCTTTAAGTCATTTATTTAGCTGGGATGTGTTTAACAGGTTGGAGAGTAGGATAGGGCCCACCCATCGTCATTCGTTTCCACTTTAACTTAACCCAGCAACCCTCTTTATTGTTAGTTTTACAACAAACGATGGAAGATTTGGTGCAATCGCTTGATTTTGCTGATATTATAAATTCGTCCGAAAGAACACGAATATAAAAATGTTCATACCTACTTGTAAACTGTTCTATTAATGTTTTTTTGTCATTTGTTCGTGCCGAGTATAAATTGCTTTTTATAGTATATTATTTTAAAGTATAAATAATAGCATTTTGAAAATTTGGAGTGAGAGGGGGCGCTATAATATAGTTGCCTATTGGCGAAAAAAGTCATAATCCGGGCCACGATATCTGTTAAATGAGTAAACTATAAAATTCGTAATATTTCTCAACGGAATCCTAATACGATGATAAAACTGCACAAGTATGCCCGTTTCACCTATAATTATGAATAAGCATAAATGTTTAAAATTCTCGACCTTATCAAGGAATTTTAAAATACCTTGATAAGGCAATACCAATTAATAATTTTAAACATTCATACTCTAAATCTCTTAAACACACATGCCTAAGATCATTAATTATTGAAATCAATTGAATAGAAAATGAATGATTCTTGTTTCACTAATAAAGAAATAATATATAAAATCGACAAGCACCCGCCATCTAGCATTTGAACGCGACAGCTCTTTATCATTCTAGTTTATAATGTGTGTGAATAGTTCGAAACCCTGACAAATAAGGGATGTTAGAAATAAATATCTCGTATATTTTCTAACTGCAATCATAATCAAATAGCTTTCAACTTGCATTCTCGTCACTGCATCCAGAAGGCGCTATGTTTAATCTCGATGTATATTAAGTTGCCTATAGCACAGATAATCTATCAGATAAAAAACAAAAACCAAGTTTTAGACAAAATTAAGAAAATCCTTATCGGACAATATCATTCATTACCCTCACCAGAGCCGCCTGTCCATGGAACGCGGAACTAAGAGCCACAATCAGCTCCGAGATATGTAAATCAGTGTTTTTTAATTGCTTCATCGTTGCCACTCTGCCAGCCGACATTTAAAAGTTAATGTGTCAAATGCGAATATCTCATTAATATTCTGTAGGCCAAACACAGCTGATAAAGCACCGTGCGCGGTAATTTCGCGAGAGTTTTTCATTGCCGAACGGAGGTGTTTGAGAAAATTGAAAAAATATGAGAGTGAGGTTAGAGTTGCAATTACCGTTTTTTACTCGTAAATTTTGATATTAGAAAAACAAAAATGTCTTGCATGTTCCGGTGAGTCGAGGCTGATAACCGATAGATTACATTCGTCGTGTTATGAGACCTTAAAATTAACTCCTCGTTGATAACTGATAATAAGGTGTATTTTTTGCTTTTAGACACCTCCGCCATGCCTTCGGACAAAGCGAGACAAGCAGGAGCCACTCGTAGGAAACACAAGGGAAAGCGCAAGAAACAGAATATGACAGCGCACATAGATCCGGTAATTTTTTTTTCATTATTTTATCGACTCCGGTTTTTAAACATAGGGCATCTTTCAATTCTATTTACGTTAAGGGATGTGCCAGTGGCAGTTCGTGAACTTTCGTAGAGATTTAAACCTGTATCCGTAACAACCGCTTCGAATGCACTAATTACTGTTATTAACCATCCAGGGTGGGCGCTTTAAAAATTGACAAGCGTTTATACACGCACCGGGTCTCACAGGCTTGGCGCCCGGCCTGAAAGGTTAAAGAAGCAAGTATTGGGCCACTGTTTTCTCTCACAACCTCCTCTGCCGAATATTCACGAGTTGCCTTGATACAAGTTGATCATTGCATTATAGTCATGGTTTGCGTAGTATCATAACAAATGGAAGAATAATTGCTTACCAATAAAAAAAAATTGGTAGTGTATGTTTGTATTGAAACATAGTTTTATCATACATACGAAAAAGCAAAGATTATAAATCCACAACAAAGCAAATTGATATGATTAAACCTGAAGCATCAACAGCTGATTGGATCAGCAAGGTCAGGTCAAATTGGGTATTATTATGATCTATCTCTGTCAAGAGCTGAGAGAAGATACAGTGCTAAAATTCTCAAGTTAACGCGCATTAAGGATTACGTGATTTAGTTGTTCTCTGTTTTAGGAGGAGATGCAGGAGGATTCCGATAAGTGCATGCTGTTATCGAACAATTTACGGGAAGAGCCGAAGGTGCTGTTCACGAACAAGGAAACGATATGGGCGACATCGGTGCAAATGTTTATTCCATTCTTACTGGCGGGATTTGGAATGGTCGCTGCTAGTCTGCTGCTGGATTTAGTGCAACATTGGCCAGTTTATAAAAATGTATCAGAAGTTTATATATTAGTCCCGGCCCTGTTGGGGCTGAAGGGGAATTTAGAAATGACTTTAGCCTCCCGATTATCCACACATGCAAATTTAGGACATTTAGATACTAGAAATCAGCAGTGGAGCTTAATTTTTGGGAATTTGTCGTTGATACAGTGTCAGGCGATAGTCGTCGGGTTTTTGGCGTCGATAGCTGCTGTGATTTTCGGCTGGGTCCCGACAGGGAAGTTAGATATAAGGCATGCCCTGCTGTTATGTGCTAGCAGCGTTGGCACTGCTTTTATGGCCAGTTTTTTGTTAGGTTTAGTTATGGTCGGTGTTATATTGTTTTCCAGGCATTTTCATATAAACCCTGATAATGTTGCCACACCTATAGCAGCTAGTTTAGGGGATTTAACAACCTTGGCATTACTGTCATACTTTGCCTCACTTTTGTATAACAGTATGGACAGCATGCCATGGTTGTCAGTCACCATAATCTTAATTGCCATAATATTCGTGCCACTATGGGGTTGGTTAGCAACGAAAAATGAGTATAGCAGAAAGGTTCTAGATTCGGGCTGGTCTCCCGTAATTATTGCCATGGTTATTAGTAGTATAGGTGGTTTAATTTTAGATTTCACAGTATCTCAGTATAAAGGTGTAGCTGTATTTCAACTAGTCATTAATGGTATTGGTGGAAATTTGGCTGCAGTGCAAGCCAGCAGGATTTCCACAGAATTACATACAAAATCAATCTTGGGTAGACTACCGCCTGGGATGAATGTTTGTTTAAGCCCCTGCGCAGCATTTTGTGATTACACGGTAACGCAACATGCGGCAACTGCTCGGATGCTCTTGCTGATGGTCGTGCCTGGGCATTTGATATTCTCTTACACAATAAGTTACTTGCAGGCTGGCCACACATCATTCACTCCCATATTTATGTTAGTGTATTTGTCCGCGGCGCTGCTACAAGTGTTCTTATTGTTGTACATTGCTCAAGTGATGATTGTCTGGATGTGGAAAGCAGGTATAGACCCTGATAATTCAGCAATTCCGTACTTAACAGCAATTGGTGATTTACTAGGTACACTACTCTTAGGCGTTGCATTCCAAATACTATTTATGATAGGTGATAGGGATAGTGATGTCGGAGATTAACTTACATTGATGAAGTATTTTATAGCCTTGGGGCCATATGTTGTGATTGAAATGTAATGTTAAATTTTAAATTTACCAAAGATTACTTGTTTCTCGTTGCGATGGAATTCAAAATCAAATCGAGTATATTTTCTCACTGTAATTCCAGAGGTGCTATTTTATATAAATATAAAAAGAAATTCCCAAACGAGATTATATTCTTAAATATATGTAATTTATGAGTTATTTATTTTTATCATTCATTTATATATTGTTGAATTGTAATATAGTACCCAATTAAAGTTTATTGTCATACATAAGATTGTCTTTATCTTCATTTAATTACAAAGTTGTATAATTACAGTATCCTATAAAACAGAAGTCAGTCTTCATAAAAGTTTCGCGAACATCACATCATAAATACAATTATGCTTAATGTTGTCTGCAAATTGGTAATTTTGGAGGACAATAATTTAATATTTTAATGTATTCACCAGGTTATCAGTGTATGTTTAGACGCCGAGTAAAAGTGTGGTAATGTAAGGTCTTTAACTCAGATGGCACTCGAAATGGAGCCCAACGTATATACTCTGTGGTAAGTGGTGAATCTAGTGAATATTTCGCAGGTGTACGGTTTTTTGCGCGGTGCTCGTTTTGCGGGAGTGTCGTCCATAATTTATTTGAAAATTAGTCGTAGTGACGCTGGTTTGTGACGAAACGTGTATTATAATTTAATTAATAAATGCGGTGCAGCTATCAATGTGGAGGCCGTGTTGGTTCGGGACATGCAGGTTTTCCCCAGCTTAGTCACCCAAATATATTCGTAATAATAAATGTTTACAATTTTCATATTTGATTGATTATTTATGTATCTGTAATCCATTTTATGCATTGGTTTGCATCCATTATTTTTACTTCTCCGTACAAAGTACGAATTGTCATTGTGAACGGTTTTTTTTAACAGAAACATCAATTTTTAGCTCCCTAGAAATGATTCTGACATTTGTTTTTAAAAGGAACTAATTGTTTGTGCGTGTGTCGGTATTTCTCAAAAACTAATGCAGGTATGAAACTTTTCACTTAAACTTTATTTGAGAATCAGAACTGAAAAGCTTTTGGTAAAGTTCCGAAAACCGGAAGTGGATGATTACCATAATTATTGTTTGTATTTTTCCATTTTTTTTTAAACAAAGATTCTTGTTCTCATTGATCACTTGGTGAAACATTATGTTAATATATACGTTTAAAATAAAAATTCAAGAATTCTTGAAAATGGCACTAAGCCGAAACTAATTGAAAATAAATCCGTTTAATCGTGAAACAAACCAAGATAATTTTTATTTTAAACCTATAACAAATTTCGAATAAATGACTATGGTTGATTAACCGTTTTACCGCCATCTCGTCTCTAGCGTCGAAAACTAAATCTACTGCATTGATGAGGACTATAGTCTCAAACTGGTCCGTGGGTTATAGTCGATGGAGAATGATAATTAGTACTGATCTTGTGATTAAACTGATTTTGGACTGTATCGGGGTGTTCATGGTACTTCAAGGTTTTACTGGAGAAGGATTTAAGAATATTTACGTTATTATAACTTTCCAAGTTATAGAAAACAGAAACATGCGCAATTGTTAACGAAAGTTATTGGCATCAAGAAAGTATTATTATTATTACCAAATTTGGTACAAAAACTGAGAATTTAATGTTCTTTGAAAATCAATCATTTCATTGCCTTGTCTAATTATCGACTTATTTTGACTTAATCGCGAAAGTGATGATTTTACTTCAAAAGGTAACTTTCAAGTGAGATTGCTAGAAATTCCCTCGGCGGAACATCTCCAAATTTGGAACACAGATTAAGTCAAAATAAGTCGATAACTAGGCAAGTCAATTAAATGATTGATTTTCAATAAACATTAAATTCTGCGTGCGAAATTTGGTTATGTTCTATCGAGGTAATTTCGAGAAATCACCGTCGAAGTTAGATTTTGTTTTAAAAGTATCACACATTAAACATTGCATTTTCAATTTCCCTGCCAAATTCAGCGATGTTCTTTCTACCGAGAAAATAGTGCAATCGCCCTCAAAGTTATTTCTTGATGTAAAATCATTACAATTGTACCATTAGGTCAAAATAATTCTAAAATTAGGGAAATGATTTCTCAATTGTACCAAATTTGGTAATAATAATAATAATTGCAGCACAGTTTCAAATAAGTTCAGCTTCCTTTTATAAGACAAGAATTTAAATACAATGCTAACAAGTTTTCAAATCATCAGCAATTATCAAATGAAGACAAGGGCAATTGAACGAAATTTAATTTAATTAACCTAACTTTATTTGTTGTCACTGTCACCTTTGTGTACTTGCATACAATTTAAATTAAATGTCATGCGTTAATGTGATTAGTTTACGATTGAACATAGGCGTTAATAATTGTATGTTCAGTGTTAAAATAAAAGCCCTGTATGTGGAAAATTATTATTACGTTAATATAACATTCACTTAAAATTTAGACACAAAATAATGTCCAATATCCGTGATATTAAAAAGTAGCAGCTTTGCCCATCTCTGTTACATAACATTTTTTGTGTTAGTGAAATTACCAATTTAGTTTTACTATTATATACTTATAATAATATTTTAAGTGATGATTATATAATTAACATGCTTAGAAATCCATGCACGTGTCGATGGACAACGCGGCATATACAAATTATGAGTTGCAATGAGTTAAATAGATAATTTTTTAATATAAAGCCAGTGTAATGGATAATATATAGTGTAGCTGACTATTTAAATTCTCAATATTTAAATAGCTAAAGTGCACGTGCCGTGTACATATATAATTGAAATAAAAGTAAAAGTAACGTTTAAAAATAACTATAAAAACATCATGTTGAATATTTTTTCACTCCGCGTACATAAAATGGGTACACTTTTTCTCTCGCAGAATGGGGGGCGTGTAATCACCCCAGCAACAAAGGGTGTAAACTGTATCAAGGTTTTAAAGCCTTCAAGATCAACTATGGACCATTTTCACGCATTTAAACGACGGTACGAGGGCGTAATAACATAATGGACTATAATAAGTTGTAGCTATTGCTGGTCAATTGCATGTAGTAGTTTGGAGTAGAACGGCCAAATAGAAAGATCAAATTTTCACCTATAGAAGGGCCGAGCAGTTTTGTGAATTGTGCTTGTTTTAACGTGAAATTCGAATGTTTCGAGTGCGTGTTTTGCGGACTTCCGAATTGATGTATGCTCGTGTAAAAGATGAGGTCTAAGAGGGAACTGAATTTCAAATCGACCGTGAAGAATAAAAAGGTCTGCAGATGACCGCAATGTGAGTATGATCAGAGGGCGAGTTTAGGTTTATTAATATTAAGTGCAAACCTTAAAAGTCGCCGTTATTGCCCTCGGCAAAAGAATTTCTCGCTCGGTTAATTAGGATTTGACGGAACGGTACTATTATTTCGGCGTGTAAAATTCATTTCGCTTTAATATATTGGCCAGTGGCTGACTTACTTTCTAGTGGAGCACAGGAAATTCGCGATTATCTTCAATAAGAAACGTGACAATAGATGTACTATGATGTAAGATTGTTGCTAATATTTTGCCGCCAAATTTACGAACACGGCCCGAGTTCTAGAGTTCTAAAATAACGTCATGCGTCGCGACGGACACGGGCGCGCGATCGATAAAACACTTTAGTTGTGCACATGATGTAGCCACAAGTATGTTCTCCAGGCTTTTAGCCTATTCTAAATTATAATTATTGGTGTGTTTAAATAACTAAAACGTTATTCAACGTTCGAAAGAAAATACCGAGGAAGCCCAACATCGGGAATATATCCAATAAGCCTGGTATGTAATTATTTTTATACATTTTACTGAAACACGTGCCGGGATTATTTCTGGACCCCTTGCATTCGTTGAAAAAACCGTTTAATAAATTTTCAATTAAACACCGACACTAAAACCGCCGGTCCACGAGGTTCTTTATAAGCTGCCCACTGGACTGGAAAGTCACGCAGTGTGTGACGTCCGGCTAAAACACGGCCCCGAAAAAATGTTCCACGCTATTGCATGTCAGTGAGTGAAAAACCTAAAATTTTTCCAGCAAAGAAAGCTATGGGTCTAAAGTCATGGAGAGCCATAACCTCATTAACTCTTCTTCGAAAACCAATGAAAGTCCTAGCCCGTCAAGTGCCTTCGAAGCCGGAATAGTCACCGATATGGAATTAACTTTAGTCAGTCCATCTAACGAAAATAGCGATAATGATAACGGAAGATTGCCAGATGTGGTCGTCGAGGCGAAACTGTCCGAAGATGATGTCAGCGATCAAAATCAAGAAACATATTTTTCAATTGCCATACAAGTATTTATACCATTTCTGATTGCTGGGTTCGGTATGGTATTTGCGGGATTAGTGCTAGACAGGATACAGGTAAAGAGAATATATTACCGTTACCCCGGAGGGTATAACGCCGGCTAATTGTTTTTAGCATTGGCCTGTGTTTGAGGAAATTACGGAATTGGTTATATTAGTCCCAGCGTTATTAGGCCTAAAGGGTAACCTAGAAATGACTTTAGCATCACGGCTGTCCACTCAAGCTAATTTGGGCCACATGGACACCACCAAGCAGCAGCTCAGTATGATCCTCGGGAATCTAACGTTAATACAGGTTAATATCAATCCGTTTCCCGCCACAACTTTTACTCACTGCTCTTAATCTTTCAGTGTCAGGCTATTGTGGTTGGATTTTTGGGGTCTGTGGTGGCTGTGGTCATGGGAGCTATCAAAAGTAATGATGTTGAACTAGATCACGCTTATCTCTTGTGTGCTAGTAGTCTAGTAACCGTCTCGATAGCAAGTTTGGTTCTGGGCATTATAACAGCCGGTGTAATAGTTTTATCAAGACACTGCCACATTAACCCAGATAATGTTGCCACTCCAATTGCCGCCAGCTTAGGAGACATCACCTCACTCGCTCTGTTGTCCTGGATTGCAACATTACTCTACGAGTCTATTGGTAAATTGCTGCATATTCCACTTTGATTCAAATGATCCCCGTTCTTTTTTTCTGCAGGCATTCATGATTGGCTGGCCCCCTTGATCATCGCCGCTTACATCTTAGCCATTCCACTGTGGATTTGGATTGCTAAACGGAATCTGCAGACCCGGGACGTCCTCTACAACGGATGGACCCCTGTTGTTGGAGCTATGTTAATTAGCTCAATGGGAGGTTTAATTTTAGACTTTATGGTGTCTAGATTTGAAGGTATTGCAGTATTTCAACCAGTAATTAATGGTGTAGGTGGTAACTTAGTAGCTGTTCAGGCTAGTCGTATCTCGACAGCTCTCCACAAACAAGCAGTATTGGGTGTATTAACTTCCGACGCCAACGCTGACGAAGATACCGTTATTTTTATATCCCCAGTTACCGGGTTCTGCGGCAAAGGGACCCACGCCAAAACTACCAGGGTCCTAATGTCCATGGTCATACCAGGACACCTGATCTTCATATATACCATCGATTACATGAAAGCCGGAGATACTCAATTAAGTTCATTATTCGTAATCGTGTATTTGTGTGCAGCTTCAATGCAAGTAGCCACGCTTTTATATGTAGCGTACATCATGATTCATTGGATGTGGAAGCGGAAAATTGATCCGGACAACTCAGCCATTCCCTATCTCACCTCCATGGGCGACCTTCTCGGTATATCACTTTTAGCAATTGCATTCCAATTCCTGTATCTCGTCGGGGACCACGAGATCCCCGATCCCGGTGATCGATGAATAAGTAATAAATATCAATCATCTCATTACGCACTGATGCGGAAATTGCGCCAGAAAAAGGTTTCAAAACATTATATTTTTACGTGGAAAGGTAGATTACTCGATATTTTTTATAACCAAAGACGATTCTAAAAACAAATTTATGAATTTTTTACATTCATATTCCAGGAGGAAAAAAATAATTTTAAACTTATTGTTATGTATTTTTTGATACAATATCAAATAAATTCATGCATGTTATTGTCAGGGTAGGTTTTTGGATTGATTGCAATACAGCTGTGATTTAAGTTGTCAAGGATATGAGTATTATTATCGAATTTTTGGAAAAGGTATTTCAATTGGAAATTTTTGTCACCGCAAAAGTTGCCACCTACCTTTATAAATAATTACAAATTACACTAGCCGCGTGCGCTAGAATGCCAGAACTAATGCGGAGGATCCTGGGTTCGCATCCCGGCGAGGGTATGGATGTTTGGGGTTATCCATTTTGATTCAATATTGGTTGTAGATGAATGACCTACGCTGTCTAAGCTAAGCATAATTCTCCAATCCAAATTTCGGCCAACAATCCTTCCTTAAACCTTTGGGTCCTAAACAGTGCGATCGTGCTGTTGAGATTTTGTGTCGGAAAATACATTTCGTTATGGGCAACTTACGGTGCAACCACCTAACCTAACCTAAGTTACAAGCGTTATCGCGCCGATTGGTATTTTTTTGACACAAAATAGGACGAGCGCTATCGCGCCGCTCGCACCTCTCGATAGCTCTTGCGACCATGTTTTTCCAAAAACTCCTAGGGCTCAAAGGGTTAAAGAAATCATAGTAATATTCTTATTCATATTATGCTGCTTATGCTCAAATTGTCAATTTTATTCGATGAATAAATGTAAATGTTTTAACTGCCGGTTTCATCAACACATTTTCATGACACATTTTGCGCAAACAATTTTATAGTTGCGTTAAAAAATGAACCGCTACGGCACTTTTTTTGCGCAAAAGCGTGAAAAAATGAACCGTCTTTTGAAGGCGTCGGGAATCACACATTTTATTCATGAAAAAAACTGTGGATTTTATAACGGAGGTAGAAAAAATAGTTTTCTTGAAATGACCTTCGTTACGTTACGTCACGTAATTTCGTCATGGGCGAAAGTTCATGGTAATTCTACAATAGTTTCAATTATTACAAATCAACTTAGACTACCTAAACCATTTTCCTGTAACATCCACACTCCTCCGATGCGAGCGCATGCCAATTAATTTTTGAACTTGACTTTTAACGAAACCTTTAAATTATCTTGGCAAGGTTTTGAATGTAATAAATCATCGTTATTTCTACGAAAATACAGTTCATTTAGAAAATAGCGTCGAACGAAAAAATAATAATTGAAAATTCTTCCAGCTTTCCTTGTGGGCGGAGTGTAAATGTAAATTTTCCGTTCGGGTCCATGGATGTTAATCGTTGTATTATTTCGTTTGAAAACTATGAAATCTTACCGTTACAAACAATCCATCGCGGCAAATTCATTATTCTTCCAAATCCGCGATCCCGCGATAATTTTCTAAAAAATAATACAAATTGTCAAGATATTTACAAAAAAAAAATGTTTTCGTCATTTGAAAGAGTTGTACCAAGCACTCGAGGCGTGTTGCACCGTGACCATCTTAAGGGGTTATCCTACTGTAACCAGCGTCCGAACAGGCTAAATTTTAATAATATTGTATATTTATGTACAACGAGTATGTGTAAAATTTGACATCACGAAATAACGAAATTGTCACACGTTATTCTTTTTGACGTCGGCTGATGTTTACGGTGGTCGATCGGTCGATGTACATGATTACGCAAATATGGTTGGTCTGAAACAAAAACCAATAATATCGTCATTAACTAGATGGCATTAGCTATGACGTGACGGAGCATTTAATTTTTTTTTTCGTTCTAAGTTACGAGAAAATAATTCCGGAAAATTTTCGCAGTTATCGGAGAAAAATAGAAATTATTATTATTAATATATATTGCAAAAGAAAATCGTCCGTCACACCTAAACTTGTAGTCCTCTGAACATGTGCACCACATTTCAAGTCGATTCATCAAGCACAGCCTGAGATATCGTGTACACCGTTTCGAAAAACATTGTTCGAACGTCTCGAGTGCTCTAGGCGTAGTTTAATTGAATATTTACAGGCACAATAAACAATTTAATGAAGTCGTTTTGAGCAGTAAATCGCAAGATCTGCCGTAAAAGTTAAAACCTGCGGCCATTCCAATGAGAGAATTTGCCCACATATAAAAAATTTAATTGTTTAATCTGTCAGTAAACGGACCTTCGTGTATATACTAAAAGCATTTATTTTTATGGTCTATCTAGGTGGTATTTAATTTAAAACATACATGTCCATCGCAGATAGATATTGAAAAAAGGTTTTAACACTGACTCAAATGATTATTATTCATCAACGAAACATTAATTAACTGCGGACCGGTTTATATCTTATTTAATATCGTCAGCACAAAATATTCGCTGACGTGAAACGGTGGAGTTGTAAATCTCCGAAATATTTTTTAACACATTACACAGTACAAAATTTGTTTCGTTCTATGCATGATAAATAGAAAATGCCGGCCCAAGATCATAAAATGATCTCTGGGACGGCTGCGTATCGTATGCCATATATTTAGCATTAAAAATTAACCCCAGGCAATGTGCCATCTGAACAGCGTGACACCACGTTGATGTCACGCCGTCCGAAGGGTTGGTGAAAGTGAGACACCGCGTCGATGTCACCCCGTCCCGAGGACCGGTGAAAGTGAGACACCGCGTAGAAGTCCCGCCGGGCTTAACGTGTTAATATTTAAACGCGAAAATCTATAATTATTCCAAAATAAAAGTATGAATGCTTTGAAACCTTTACCGTAAATAAATGTGTCACACTGTACTTCGCAATAACAAGGATCCCATCAAACCCCCGATGCGCATCGCATATGTTCCTTTGTATACCTCCAGCATGTTCTTATTGTGATATCGTACCTATCATGGTTTTACTCATAAATGAAGAAAATATGATATGACAATAGTTTAGTATTTATGCCTTAATTATCATAGAACGTGATGTCAATTGGAAACATCTCACAAAAATCATATTTCTTTACTATTTTCAATTGTTGTTATTTTATTTTTAAAAATTCAAGAAAGAAACTATTAAATATGTAACAAAGTTTATTAGAAATAAAAACGAATAGCAATTAGCCTCGTTGCACTTAAATTGCACTTAGTGACTCTTTCTTTCCAATTCAAAAAAAGAAAACAAAAGCAATTGGTAAGTATATACCTCACGGGTTGTCTGGCAGGTCAGAGCCTCAAATTCATTTCGGTGTGTCGATTTAATCAAACCTACACTGTTAACAATTACCTTCGTACACAATACACTGCAATATTTTCAAAATGGACACTGTGCATTATCATTTCTTTCTTACGCTAATTTAGTTTCTTGTCTGATGAAGTTAAAGCCGTAAAGGATTGATTTAGGAGACCGCACGTAAAACATGGTAAGGATTTCTGCCTATCAGTAGTTTCGGCTATTTTTTTTAAATTATAGCTTATTTCATACCATAATCACGATTAACCCATAGATTTGAAAATGCAGACTCATTTTAGATATGTAACAGTGGTAGTATTGCGATAATTAGTTATATTCGAGTGCAAGGACCGTGAGGTCGATAAACAGTTGAGTTAATAAACACATTCCCATAATTGTGTTGTAATTAATTCAGTTGAATTAAATTAAAACGCAGGTGAAAAAATTATCCCCAATCCCAGTTTTGCTAAATATCAAAATTAGTTGTAGAACGAATAAACATTTTTCAGAAAGGTTATCAGGTGTAAATTTTGGAACTGAATAAGTGTTTCATTTAACAAATTTTGTAATATATAGAAATAACAAAATATTATTTCTACTAGTTTGAAAAAAATTTATAAACTAGCGAAATAAAGTAAGATCATTTGTTAATTATGATTGATACTTCCACTGCTCTATTGAAATACAGAATTTACTGGGCTGAGTTATGAAATTATACACTTGTTTTATTTCATAATTTGTCAGCATTCATGACACGTGTCTCCGCAATTTCTTGTCATTGTCAAGAGTTACATAATACTGCTCCATAATTCCTTATCTTTATCAAAGACTTTACAAAATAATACTGCACAATTACTCGTTTTTTTATCAGAGAATTTACAAAATAATATTCCATAATTGTTTGTTATTTTTAAATTCTTATCAGCAAAACATTGTAAAACATTTTTCGGGAAATTCGTCTCGATAATTTCCTGTCATGTCAAAAGTTACAAAATACTACTCCACAATTCCTTAACTTCCTCAAAGACTTTACAAAATAATACTGCACAAAGTCTTTTGTTTTATCAAAGAATTTCAAAATAATACTTGTTTGTCATTTAAAAAAAATTCTTGTTGGCAACATGAAAATATTTTTCGGAAAATATGTCTCGACAATTTCTCGTCATGTCAAAAGTTACAAAGTCACAATTCTTTATCTTCCTCAAAGACCTTACAAGTAATACCGCACAAATTCTTGTGTTTTATCAAAGAATTTACAAAATAATTGTTATTTTTAAAGAAGAATAATAATTCTTATTGACAAGACACGTTTCAGGATGCGACACTGCAAGTTCTCGCCATGTCAAGAGTTACAAAATACTACTCCAAAATTTCTTATCTTTAACAAAAACTTTACAAAAAAATACCTTACAATTATCAAAAAAATTACAAAATAATTGCTCGTCATTCTCAAAGAAGATGACGAGACTTGTGAAAACACGTGCCAGTAATCAAGCAAACGATAATTTAAAATGACATCAAAACTCGAGTTGTGATTTTTTGTATAGTCTTCTCGCGATATATAATATTTTCTACAATAATTATTTTTAGTTTAAACATATCGATTTGTTATTTCTATATAAAATATATTTCACAATAATTAAAAATACGAAACTTTTCGTAGTCTTACAAAGATTACAAAATGAAAACGAATCATTGATTTAATTTCAGTTTTAGAAAATTATTGTATCAACTCCCAAAATACAAGACCAGATAATCTCGGTGAAACATTAACGTCTCGTTTAGTCCTTTCGGTTTTGATTTTAAAAACAAAAATTCAGATAGAAAGCCTAATAACGATTTAATTATTCTATATTTGCAACGAGAAACAAACGATAATGCACCAGAACTAAATTTTTACCATTTGAGGTCTATCTCTTTTAAATTTGTTTATTGGCCTCTGTAAGACATTGAAGGTGTATTTAAAATAATATTCGTCATATAATCAAAGTACCCCAAGCATTCTTCAAAAACTTAAGAAAGATGTTCTTTAATTGCAAAACGAAATTTCAGTATTAAAAAAAGGCAACAAATCGAGAAAATCCGATTTTGCCGCCAGAGGGCGCTTTTTCATCAGGCAGCAGCTGAAAAAATTCACTAACAACAATGAAAAAACAAAGTCGAAAATCTATAGTTTTTTCGAATATATCGCCTGCGGGCGCATTTTGGCCCTCAAAAACTGAAAAACAAGAGTTCGCTAACTGAATAATAAACAAAATCGAAAAATTTAAGCAATCCAGAATTTTTCAATTTTGTTGCCTGTGGGCCCATTTGTGGCAGGCAACATATGAAAAACAAAAATCGTGAAAATTCGATTTTGCCACCAGAGGGCGCATTTTAATCAGGCAGCAAATGAAAAAGTCGAAATGAAAACGCAAAGTCGAAAATCTATATTTTTTCGAATCTGTTGCCTGAACGCGTATTTTGGCCCTCAACAACTAAAAAACAAAAGTTCACTACCATGGTGAACTCTGCCAAAAAAATCCAATTATGTAAAGTCGAATGATAGGATGTCCGCGGGCAAGTCTTCTTGGGAGATTTTTTTGAAAAATGAGAACTATGCATACCATGATGAACTCTTAGCCAAAAAAAATCAAATTGTGCAACTTTGGATGATAGGATCCTCTGGGCAAGAAAAAATGTTCCAGAACTTTCCGAATAGAAACTATATGTAACTCTGCCAAAAAAAATTCAGCTGTGTAAAGTGGGATGATAGGATCTTCCCGCCCAAGTCTTCTTGATCGCATCGTTGGGAAAATGAAAACTATGCGTACCATGATGAACTCTTAGCCAAAACAAAGCCAACTGTGCAACGTTGGATGATAGGACAAGAAAACAATTTTCAAAACTTTCCGATTAGAAACTATATATACCTTGGTGAACTCTGCCTAAAAAATGCCAGCTGTGTAAAGTCGGATGATAGAATGTCCCCGGGCAATCGTCTTCTTGATCGCATCTTTGAAAGGATAGTTTCAGATTTTCCATATGACATTCCGAATTTTAACCAAAAAAGTCCAGTTGTGTAAAGTTGGACAACAGGACGTCCCCGGGTAAGTATATCATGTTCTGAATCGCATCTTTGGAAAAATATCGGTGGGATAATTCCAGACTTTCCATATGAAATCAATATTTCAGCAACTGTCTTCTCTGTCCAACTTTCATCCCTACCGTAGACTTTTTAATAATACCAAGCCATGGATTATCTGTGAGTGTATTCTTTTGCTATTTAACTTCATCTACTGATAACGTTACTGAAAATAATATTATGTACCAATTTTTTTTTTATGTCTGTCGGGCAACGCAATTTTTTTGAACTGCGCTTTCGTTAACCCAAGCTCATAATTATTACCTAAAATGATTGTCCTCGTATCAACTTGCAGTTTTGGGTCTAAGGCGCATCGACAACTAAGGTCATTCGCGATATTTGGAGGATATTATCGTTTTGCTTTTCTAGTTCTAGGTCAAAACTTTTCAGATAGACCGATGTCGTATTCGAAGGTCACGGCGAGTATTGACGCAAGATGTTTTCATGTATAACCAACCGAAGCGGCAGACACGTGTACAGTTTCCTCTTCTGTAGATCACGTGTGCACACATGTTCCACCAGCATCTAGATGTTTCCATGTGTAGGGGTCGGTTTCGTTTGTCCTCGCATTTCCTTCTGATGAAACATTACGTTACGTTACGTAACGGATTTTCACGTGTCGTTATGAAAATAATTACGTTACGTTTTTCGTATTAATGGTTGATGAGCAATGACGTAAAATGTTTCATCATGAAATCTCTGAAAGTAGTTTTACCAAAAACGTCTCGATTAAATAATCTGCAGTTTTAAGGAAAGCTACCAAAAAGCTATGCTTACAAAATGTTTACAAATATAGTGGCATTATACAACTATTTCTGGTATATTTAATTGTAAGCAAAAATCTGCAGAAAAAACTTCTTAAATAGCTGTGTACTACATTTTTAGTAATTTCCTAAAAATATAGTGAGACTACAACTGTTCGCAAAAATCTGAAGTTTGTAGATAAGCCAGTGTGAACAATCTCCCAAACAGCTGCGTGTGCTACATTTTTTGAAATCTCTTGGAGCTCTATAATCACACTGTTTGTAGATTGCTTAGGTATTCATTTTCGTTTTTTGTCTTAAAAAAAATCACTCAAAATTATATAGGTTCTCTGTAAGCATTTCGAAGGAACGCACCCGAATATGACAACTGATACTTTATTATTATTATTACTTATTTCGAAAAACGTCGAAAGTTGTTTAATTCAAACTTACTTGACAATGGACTACCACATAGTAACGGTCGCAACCATCATCTTCATTACTTATTTCATTCACTGTGCTTATTAAAGAATTGAAAAGACACAAATAACAGCTCCGTAGAAATTTTGACCGCGCATGAAAACTTCCAGTTAAAAACTTCATCTTGTTCATGGCCCAAAACGCAATTAGCTCAAATATTAATATCAAAACAATCTAAAAACAGCTCAAAGACATTTTGAGGAGAAATCAAAACCAAGACTTTCATTCGAAGTTACAGCGACATCACATCAACCATCTCCAGGAACTCTAGTTTGCTGGACTTGGTGATTGTTATCTTGATAGAACATCCCAAAAAAATTAATTTCGTGAAAATCTCAAAATTATACAAAAATCTAATTCAAATATAAATCGATTTTCAAATGTTGCATCAATCTAGCAGTGGTTCCCAAACCTTTTTGCCGAATAGAGTTGTTTTTTTAATTCTTTGCAGAAGCCCATAATAGGCAATAAACTGTATCCTATTCTTCTCGGACAAAATTAGAGAAATAACGGTTAATAATTTTCACTTTGAATCGGAAATGTAATATATTTTGATATTGCGCAGCACCCTTTGCGAATCACCGGTCAAGAGGATTTTCGAATATGATTTGTATTATTTGATATTATCAGCTTAAATATTCTAATTTTAAACAATTGACGATCCTGCGATGATACACTAAACTTGGTCGAAACGATTTTTGGCTTTGGAAAACCATTATTGTTTCATTTCCGAAGATTTCATCCAAGACATACGTTACAATTTGAAGATTTCTTTCGGGTGGTACTTTGAAGATATTTCGAATAACTTTAGATATATTTTAAGTGATATTTTGAAGAATAATCATCTTCTCCATATTACTTCGAAGATATCTCTAAAGCCCGTAATAGACTATAAAATGTATCCCCGTACAAATTCAATTACAGAAATAACGGTTTTACACTAAAACTCATTATGGTTAATAATTGTATACAATTGTTTCCACATCATCATTTATTTATTAATATCGTACGATTTCTGATTAGTTCCATAATTCTGACTGTATTAGAAACATAGTAAGTGTTCATTCTGTATCAATTAACAAGCAAAATGGTGTATCGCACGATAGCCTACTTCTCATATTAAATTGTTCGTCTATTACAGGCTTAATACATTCTTCCAACGGCCTGCGTATCTAAAGAACTTAACTCAAAAGTACAAAAATATTTGTACATACTCGTAAAAGTGTCCAAGCTATTCCAATAACCATTTATTAATTCAGGGGCTAAATACGTAATTTTGATAAAAGAGACTCGCCATCAATCACTGAACTATTATTATTATTATTGCTGTAATTTAGTTAGAGAAGACTTGATAGTAACTGAATTCTTCTGAAAATATGATGAAATTAAAATGTCTCGTAATCTACAACATAAGTCGCACTGAGACTCCTCAACGTATTCTTCTTCTTCCAGTGCCTTGACCTTTTAATGATCGTTGGCGAGCATGTTGACTATAAAAACAAAATTGAAACATAACAACTGGTGTTTTTAGCAACTTTTGTTGTAGATCGCGAAAGCTTGAACATCTTTATTATTTCATTTGTCTACAATTAAGCAATGTCAGCTGTTCGTGGCACTAGCAAAAAAACATGTATTATTTTTCGAAGCACTTAATGTTCTTTTGCATTTGGTGATTATATGAATTGCCTGCTGTAGATCTAAGCGATACACGTTTTTTTTTGACGAACAGAAAGTACAACAAAACCATGTGATGTGAGCGTTCTGATGATTTGTAAGTATTAATTTGTTGAATGTGCTGACTCAGCATTATGTTAAAATCTTGTACATACAGATCTTCCGATGTTATTTTTGTAATTAACAACGCCTACGTTTTTATATTATCTTTTCCCTCATCAGATGTGAGTTGAAATTTGTAACCTCGTTGCCAAATTTTATTAAGAAAAAGCAATTAAAGAAAAAACATTCCTCATTTAATAATGTGTTTTTATTTATACCCTTCCTGCTGGAAATGATGTTAAAACAGTGGCAGTTCGTAAATTATCGTAGATGAGACTAAGAGGAAGTGTGGAGATGCACTACTTAATCTTGGGCCACTGTTTTCTTCCGTAGCTCATCTGCCGAACTTCCAGGAACAACCGCCGTGTTAGAGCATCGGATGTGACTTATCTGGAGAATCACAACAGCAGTGGCAGTTTGCGGTTTTTTTTTTTGATACGGCTGAGGTAGCAGAGGTGGCAGTACAGACAGGTAGGATCGGTTGCAGAGACGGCTGGCGGCATTACCGCACCTATCTGAATTACCACCTCTGCTACCTCGGCCGTACCAAAAAAAAAACTGACAGTGAAGGCGAAGTTCAGGTAGCTAATATACAACTACTACTGTTCTTCCACTTAACCTACAAAGTAATGGTCACGATGCCGAAATATTTTGGAATTATAAACAATATGTCTGCGTCAAGTGTTTTATTTTTTATAGTTTCATCAAACGTGTTTTAATTAAGTTTTATTCATTTCGTTTTTCACAATAATGTTTTTACATCAAACGCTTACTGAGATAGTTTGTATTTTAAAGTTAATTAAAATAATTTGTTACATGTTTACTTTGGTTACTCTTTATCTCACAAAAGAGAGCATTAAGAATCATACTAAATTTAAAATATAACGAGTCCTGCAAAGGTCACTTTAAAAATTCAAATATATTGACAATTTATAGTTTATACGTGTTTGAAATATTAGTTTATAACTTCAAACACAAGCAACATTTTATAAGATACGCGCATGATCACAACTATCGTACACGTCATTATAATCAGTACGCTTATCCAGTTCATCGACTGTCACTGTTAGAAAAGTCACCCACTTACAATGCTCTAAAACTATTCAACCAATTACCACAAGATATTCGGGAAATAACAAACCTAAAGTTATTCAAAAGTAATCTCTTCTCGTATTTGAACGAAAGAGAACTTTATAGCTTATCTGAATTTGGTTAGGTATAATTTGTTAAATATGTAAATTTGTATAGATATATGTGTGTATATGTGTATATGTGTATATATATATATATATATATATATATAGCATCGCTTTTATTAGCATTATTTTTCTTTGTTTGACGTTATTCTTTATAATGTAATATGAAACAGTTTTCCATGTACATTATTTTGTGAATAAAGATTATTATTATTATTATGTTGTTCAGGTTACGTTTAGTTGCGCAATGAAAAAAAAAATTGTAATTCATTCCAAAATCTCATCCTACAATTACAGGAATAATCAATAAACTGTCCAACAACACGCGACGTTCATGAATTGCACAACATTAAACAAATGCAGGAAAGTAAAAGCCCGAAAAATAAAATGTGAACTTGAAATTTGTCTGATGGATATCCACTATTAAGTTTTACATGACCATTTTTGTTACTACTGACACATGTTTTATGCAAATTTTGGACGTGTATATGCAAAATCACTTTCATTAAAATTGTTTTTGTACTAAATTCTCGGTATCCGCTAATCTTTTCACTCCGAAGTTTGTATACAAATGCAAAATTATGCAACGTCCTGTTTCCTGGAAAATTGATTTTCTCGCGGGTGACGTAAATCCATTATATTCAAATTTGTTTTCGGAATTGTTTTATATTGTACGTTTATGTACGTAACTTAGCCCTGCGGGTTATTATAACTCTTCATATCTACTTGTCTCTCAGATAATCGATAAGATATTGATTTATTCCTAAGGCTGTAGAGTATGGAACATAATTATTCACCTTCAATCTTGGCCTTGTTTGTCCTTGATTTTGATCTTGCTTCTCCCTTCCATCCTTTTATTTGAAACATGAGAGTGAATAATTAGGGAAATTGACGTCAGCTACAAAGCCTGCAGTTTGTATTTTCAATGTAATGATACTGGACCAAAACGGTGAATTTTTATTTATAAAAGAATTTTTGAAACTTTTGGGAACAAACCAATTTGACTACTTCTTTGGGTTCCAGCCCCAAAAAGCGTGGGGATTCAACCCACAGTATTACGAGAATATGTAATAAAAAGTGAGAATGCCATTGAAGATGGTCTTCATATGACCAAACAAAACTGTATTGTAAGGGTGAAATGGTACACAGATTTCTTCTACAGAAGCTCTGTTCCAGAAGAACAGATTATGTATTATTTGGATTTATTCAAAATAAAGAACCAGGACTATGTTGTAACGATGGAAGGGTAGATCTTGAAGCCAGTTTCATATTAGAACATTTTTAGAAGAATTATTTGGGATCTCAAATTAGTGCTTTAAGATTTCTTCTATAGAAGCTACGCTCTAAAAGTAAAGATCATCTATTATTTGGCTCTACTCATAGTAGTGAAACAGGGCTGTGATATAAGGGTGGAGTGGTAGGTGTTGAAGACACGGTTTCAACCGGAATCTGAACATCAGAATAGTAGTACTTGGCCTTCGAGAACTCCCCTTCGTCCCGCATGGGCAAGAGGTAACTGCTCGGTATTTCGTTCTCCTAAGTGGCTTCCATAAATGATGCCACAGGTTTTTCGTTAAATTCACCCCACCTCCTTCTAATTCCCCTTCGAGAACTCTCTTTTGTTCCTGTTACTAGGCAATGGCAAGAGGTAACAAGTCATCCTGCTCGGTATTTCGTTCTCCACTAACTAATTAATTAAAGTGGTTTCCATAAATGATATCTCTGTTTTTTCGTAAAACTTTCATATTCACTCAAAAATTAAGGTGGGAGTCAATCTAATCATTCATTATTTGGATCTACTCCAAGTTGTGGTTACTCTAGGTCTTGAAGAGATCGGTCCGATAACATATATATCTTTTGAATTCATACATATTTAGGTGAGAAGAGTCAAAATCTAATTCAAGCGTTGCTAAAGAGGAGCAACTGGTAATTAAGGCTAATTCAACGGCGACCTTCACCACTTTGTTACACCCAAGGCATGTCTTACGATAGTGGGATGTTTGACCTTGGAAATACTACTCCGAGGAAAGCTGGTAAGCTAAGTGGACGCTCGGTCTGTTAACACTTGACCGGAAGTAATGTTGCAAACTTCGAAAAATATTATAAGGAAATTAGCATTTCAACCTTCAGTGGTTATTTCTAAATAGTTTTCTGCATCTGGAATAGAGAGGAAATATGATGATCTTAGATTTTTCGAAAATACAATAACTAATTTGGAAATGTGATAACTTTAACCTTTATATATTTGCTGTTTCAGTTTACATCCAGCATTAATTTTTAATTTAGAAGTTGTGGAATTCAAAGCCCTTACAAGATGACAAAACTGACAGGCTGATAAGATCTACCGCTTTGGATAATCGGCTCTATCTCACTAGTTGGCCGTAAAACAACAGGTGGTTAGTTTACTTGCCAAAATAGATATTAATGAGAATCTAATAATAAGCACCGGGTAATTTGAACATCGATGAAAAACTGCATCCTCAAGTGACACAATTTAAATGAAGACCTTCAACACCAGAATTTCTTATAAATAGATAATCGAAATCAATACGCTACATCCGCTGGGTTGGATTGCCGGAAACGCAAATTCTGCGATGTTCTGCATCCATGACGTTAATCCTATTTTTAATAAATCGATAAAGAAGGGATTATCCCCCTGCATAGTGTGGGCTTTGCGTAACGTCTTGCGAAGCCCACGGTTTTGCTTATCGAATTAAACCGTAATTTCTCACGCTCGAAGTCCAAGACATTGAACTTGGCTGCAATCTAGTATTTTTATCGCCGCGTAACAGCTTTACTTGTTATGACATAAAACCGTTTTGTTCGCGTGATGCAACTATCAGTGATTCATTCATTTCCTACAGAAAAGGGATTATGTAAAGCGTTCTAAAAATACCTCGCTGCGCCCGTTTTTCACGTGAATGTGGCATTCAGAGGGTAGTCGATCACAGCCTTGCCCGAGTGACAAATGACTGCGGGCTTTGCGGTGTGGAAAAATGTGGATGGTCATAATCGCTGTCTGCGTTCAGGTTGCAATTGGCTATTTTTGGTCGCTGCTGTTGCGCTATTTTCGGAAATGGTTTTTGTTCTTGGAAGGGCGCGCTCTGCGGCAGTCGCTAAACCAGTTGCAAATTTATGCAATTGTAATTAAATACATGTTAGAGACCAGATTATTGAACCACAAAGTCGTTCGAAACTTTGAATGTCAGAATCACGATACCACTACATGTAATGAATGCAATGAGATGCCACTGAAGATGAGAGTCTGCCAGGATCACTGTATCAAAATTGTATGATCTTTCTTCAGAAGTAGTAACGGTGTTATTTATTAAGATAATCTTGCCGACTTAAGCATTTAAGAATGATTTTACCTGAAGGATTCTTATAACTGCGTTTGTTAGTGTAGGTAATTATGATCAGTGGCGGCTAGTGGAACTAGTTGATGGTAGAGTCACTTATACAATATACTCCCCTCCCCTCCCTTTTTGAACAAAGAAGGAAACAACGATTTATCTTCCAAGACCAAAGTAACTGGCGAAAAAGTCTTGCTGAGATTGAAACTACAGGTAATGCCATGGCTCCTTGGCTCTATTTAACAAGCCACCCCTGATTATGAACCTTGATTTAAGCTCCTTAAGCATTTTAGTAACGCAGCTACAGTAGCTATTTTGAGTTAATCTATACATGCTAAACTTATAATCCGTCAATTATCTTTATTTTTTTAAGATTGTGGAAGAGGGTACATTTAATTCGTTTTTGTTTAGAAATATAGTAAAATGCCAAGATTTTACAAATCTGTAGACGAATTGTAACGTAACATTATCTATTAAGATGAGTTTTACTGAAACACTAATATTTGCAATAAAGTCCGTGGAATGAATGCATTTAGAATCACTGTGGAAATTGCATTTAATTAAATAGCACAGATTTTAGCACAAGAAAATAAATACAGTTATCGCCGCTAATGAACACACTTAACACTAATTAGCAACAAAGATAATTAGAGCAATATCTAATTAAACAATCGTTTTTAATGATAAAAATGAACGTGTTACAAATAATATTTGAACATCTTTTGTGAAGGAAGCTAGAAAGTGTGGATATCTGCCACGACCAGTTTACAATAATGATCCACACTAATTGAAATCCAGACACGCACACTGTATTATTAGCGCACATCTGCTGCTTTTACAATGCAAGTAGATAAGTACATAGCAATTGCAGTAGCAATTATTGTTTCGGCAATAGCAGTTTAGAGCTATTTCGCTTGTATGTATTCAGGTCATGAACATTTTGATAGTTACCGTTGATTCCATCAAGCATTTCCGATGTATCTGCTGTTGCAGTTCGCTAATCTTTAAAACCCACCATTGCAACTGATTTTTTGTTTATACATATTCACGATCTGTAACGAGATACGTTTGTTCAATTTTATGCACTGTGATAAGTGTTTTCAAGGTTATTTCCGAATTTCCGATATTATTTTTAGTGTTGGATCGTGGTAGGTGTTGAGAAATTGATTGTAGAGGAAACTAACGCCGACTGTTATTAATGTGCAGCACTAACAATTATAATTTTATTTTTTTTAATAGACGATTTGATGCATCTGCAAGAACTGACGTTTTCTCAAGTTCTAGTGAGCTCTAATATCCAACAAGTGAAGACATTCTTCAGATTACAGTTGTGTTATGATTCTTCCCGGATTTTCCGAGACAGTCACATTGCCCTACGCGAGAAAAAGTCCCAGATTTACTAATCAAATCTGTATTATTCCGCCCTTATTGAAAATGATGGAATACAATCAAAACTAGTCGGAATTAAGTTACGATTCTTCCCGAATTTTTCGAAACAGTCACATTGCCCTACTCCAGAAAAAGTCCCGGATTTATTACTCAAATCTGTATTATCCCGCCCTTGCCACATCAGCAGTTCTTAAAAATTATTTAATACAACCAAAACTAATCGAAATTAAGTTAAATTTTATGAAAAAAAACAAGTACTTTATTGTTATTATTATTATTATTATTACATATTACATCATTAGTGGGTGAATGTTTCACTCCAAAGCCAAGAAATAAAAGCTAAAAGTATAATATAATGTAGAAAACATTGTTTGCATTCCTTCTATACAGCTTTTAGAGACGACGAATATAAATATCATTCAACGTATTTCGACTGTTTTTTTTAAATCCAGAGTTTTGTTTTATATTGTCTTGAAATGACAATGGTGTCCTAAAGAGAACCTCAAATACTAGCAAAGGTAGATCCAGAAGCAAATAGTCCCTGACACGATTTTAAAATTTCAAAGATTGCCAAGTCTTGATAAACAATCCCTGACATCATTTTCAAATTTCAAAGATTGCCAAGTCTTGAAACGGTAAACATTAATCCCCAAGAAATACGCTAATACACCGATTCCATTATCATCGTGACAAGAGCTTAAGTGGGTCATATATTAATTGATTAATTACAACTGTGCTGGTGTTGCACTGCAATGTTGACATTATTAGAGACACGCGATGAAAATAAAATAGCGTTCGTAGTTTTGGCCACAGATACGCATCGAGGAAGTTGTTAGGCTAATCGGCTAATCGTACCTAAATTGCGTGTAAGTTGCAGGAAAGGACGTCACGACTTTAATCGCATAATGCCGATGTTTTTGAAAACCCCGAAATAATAACGAAAGTATTCAATTCGGTCCATTTACGCGGTTCGGTATGCGAGTAAATTGGCTGTGATGGAGGACGTCCAGGATATTCTTTTTAATATTTAAACATTTCAATAACGGACGTATTACGTCGTTGATGCGACTTGATTACGTTTAAGTTTATATGGAAGTAGCCCGAGGAAGTGTTTAGCATTTAACAATAAACTGTTACTATGACAGCGTTTCCCAAACTAACAGCTCGCACAGTTATTTTTAGATTTGAATTCATTCTTAAAATAAATGGAAATTGTGGTATTCGTTGGATTTTACTCAACATCGTGGGTCTTCGGATATGAATTTTTGTGAAATATATCCAAGTGCAGCCGATTTTGAAACTGATAAATCAGTGGTAGTCAATCTGAGCTACTGTGCAATTGAGCATTTTTGGCGAGATATTTTAGGAATGGAGTTCTAAACTAAAATATCTCGCCAAAATTTGATTCTGCTTCACTCTGCACTAGAGATGGGCGAAATGACTCTCTTCGGTGAGTTGCCTCTGCGAAAAGTTACCCTCCTCTACTCTGCACCATGTTTATTATGCCCTATCCTGTCCATTAGAGTGGCGTTGGTATAGAAAATGATGACAACTGTAGCGGCTGGTGGCGTGACTGTCAATAAAGATGCGAGTCGGTTGACTCAATCACCCAGTGAATCAACAATCTCTACATCCCCTGGCCATACCATGAGTCACGCCTCTAACTATCATTCACAGTGGTCGATTTCTGAAAAAAGGTGAACTTTATTCAAAAGTTTGACTACGTACGAAGTTAAAACTTGATAATAATAATGTCCTATATGTCTATCACGTTTATATTGTTGTCTCAAGTTAATTAATTATGGTAAAAATCAACTTGTGTTTACATAACTTTTCGAAAATAACACTATAAACCTAATATTACTGTTAATGGAAAATGTCAGTGTTTCCAAAGATACATACATTTATTATACATTCCCGAAAAACATATAGTAAATGGAAGAATTTTGAGTAATTATAAATCACTCAATTATTTTTTTGTACTACCAATTACACTATACACCTACCGTTAACATAGTCGCAACACGCCTCGAGTGCTTGGTATAATTCTACAATGAGGATGTAATAAATACTGGGTGATCAACAATATTTGGGTTTTATAGGTAGGCAAGCAAACATGCATGCTGGTATACCACACATCATCATCTTTACTACAGACACATACAGGTTTAAATTATGGACTATTATATAATGTGTGTACGTCTCTGTCTGGGCTTTCGACCATGGGTCTTTCTATCCTACTGGTATACCAATTAAACGAAAATAATATTTAACTCGCAAGAAAATATAATCTCCACAATTCTGTCGACATTCAGTGTGAGCCACAAGTCATTTCAGTGTAGGGTACTTATTAAATTAGCCGCCCAAGAAATCGAATATATCTTTGGAAATATAAACTATTCCAAAAAGTTTATTTTTATAACATATATAAATATCTCTGATTATTTCTGTCTTTAAGTTTTGGTTTCATATTTATTATTAACAAAGTTAGCAACATTTCACTTTAAACGGATAAACTACGGAACCAATTAACAGTTAAATGTGTCTTGTAACCAACCAAGACTAGGCAATGAAGTAATTTGAAGGCAAAGTCATAGTTAATAAGGAAACTAGGAGACAAATGAATAACAAAATTATGTTTTCTGTGTCTATTTCCATAATTATTGCACAAAACATGATACTGTCCAGGCAGGAATATAACTAACATATGTCCAAAATTTTAAAATAATCATGTGACAACTTTAGGAGATATCCACTCCGAAATATGGAAATAGTACACAGTTAATTCCCTCTTTGTAAGCTGTGTTGCCTACAGTCATACCAATTTGATTTAATACCGTTAATTGTTATTTTTTGTTGTAGATGATGAAATGACGACGTAGACTCCAAAAGAATGGATCATAATGAGCATTTTGGTTTAGTGACGACCTCACACAGTCAAATCAATTTAAAATGGTTTTACTTTTTAATCCTGCCCCATCAAAGACGACCTGTCTCGATGGAACCTGTATCAAAAGTCTATCTCATACAATTCTTTGCAAGAGAAGCAACTGAGTCAATCGGACACTTACCTAAAAAATCCGTACGTAAGCGATCTCAAGCACAGCATTAAGAAGACGTGTGTCGAAGATTTGGGTTTAAAGCCATTTAAACCCTCTTTCATTAACAAATACTGTGATAATGACAGAAGCTACCAACCGTTATGAGACAATTGAAGAAACCTTTCGAAATGCATTTGCGCCGACCACTTCAGCAAGGTTGGGTAGAATTACATATTATACGAATAACCCAGACGCTTTGAAATAGGTTGTCAACATTGTATCTTCTGTTATCATAATATATTGATGCTTAATATTACACAAAATCACGAGAATAATAAATATGGGGTAATGGAAGGTTTAACTCACACTTGTTACTTATAGAACAGAAACATCTAATCTTACCGTGTTCATCTCTTATGTAATCATGTAACACACTTTGGGCCTGTGTTTTACAAATAATATAATTTCCCAATATTATTATACTAACCACATTATCAATATCTTCAGAAATTTATTCAATCTGTAGTAAAATTGAAAATATAATTAGTCTTTTATTTATTTTTATTGTACACACGATTGCAATAATGTTTATTCCTCAATTGTATAATGTGAAAAGTGTTGCTAGTATTTACTAACATTGAACAATTGCGTACTTCCTGATTATTTTGCTACACCTTAAGTTATGTATAAAAATGGAAATTATTAAGGGTAATACCACTTGCTCAAAGGCCTTGATTTATTTCAAATGATGGTGTTATTAATCAATTCAGAAATATAATCGTTAAGCGACTGTTCCTTTGGAGGGTATTTTAAGTGTTTAAATCTATGTAATGTCACGTGTGAACCCATCTTAATGCATTGAATAATTTAGCCTTGCTTGGTTTAAGAAACACTGGAAAGGATGTTGCTAAATATTTTCGAATATACCGCCTCCTTTAAACAGCGAGCAATTTAAGTTGCCTACACCGGACTGTCATTTCAGTCAATCTGTGATATATATTTTAGATCCTCATTACGTGGTAAGCAAACTGCAATCATACAATACTCGTGAGTAGCGAGTACACCCATTCTGTATCGTTGCAGTATTCGAGGACATTCGAGCCTTCGAAACAGTCGTTGTAATTGAATAACCGCTAAACGCTCAGTGGGATTGTTCCACCCAAGTGATAGTTCATATATTTTATGTACAAAGGGAATCCGGTAAAATGTTTAGTTGGTTAACTAGAGATAACAATAAACAAGAGGTGTTCGAGAATGTCGTGGCCGGACTCAAGAATATTTATAGGAATAAATTGCTGCCCCTCGAGACGCACTACCAATTCCATGACTTTCATTCCCCCCAGCTGGAAGACACGGACTTCGATGCTAAACCCATGATTCTGCTCGTCGGTCAGTATTCCACTGGTAAAACAACGTTTATTAAATACTTATTAGAAAAAGATTTCCCTGGTATACGTATCGGACCCGAGCCGACTACCGATAGATTCATTGCTGTAATGTATGATGAGAAGGAGGGTATGATCCCCGGTAACGCGCTCGTGGTTGATCCTAAAAAACAATTTAGGCCGCTCTCTAAGTTTGGAAACGCGTTTCTGAACCGGCTGCAGTGTTCCCTAGTGAAATCCCCAGTATTAGAAAATATTTCAATCGTCGACACCCCTGGCATCCTATCTGGCGAGAAACAAAGGGTGGATCGAGGTTATGATTTCACAGGCGTTTTACAATGGTTCGCCGAACGGGTGGATAGAATCATTCTATTATTCGACGCGCATAAACTCGACATTTCCGATGAATTCCGGAGGTCGATTGAGGCTTTACGAGGCCACGATGATAAGATCAGAATTGTCCTGAACAAGGCGGACATGATCGACCATCAACAACTAATGCGCGTTTACGGGGCTTTAATGTGGTCCCTCGGGAAGGTCCTGCAAACACCCGAAGTCGCCCGTGTGTACATCGGCTCGTTCTGGGATCAACCTCTACGTTACGATGTGAATAGGAAATTATTCGAAGACGAGGAGCAGGATTTATTCAGGGATTTACAATCGTTACCTCGCAATGCCGCCTTGCGCAAACTGAACGACTTAATTAAGCGAGCTAGATTGGCTAAAGTGCACGCTTACATTATCGCCGAGTTGAGGAAGGATATGCCGTCGATGTTCGGGAAGGACGGCAAGAAGAAGGAGCTGATCAAAAATCTGGACCAGGTGTACGAGAGGATCCAGAAGGAGCACAAAATTTCACCGGGCGATTTCCCTGACATCAAGACCATGCAGGAAGCGCTGGTCAACTTGGACTTCACGAAATTCCACCCGCTCAAGCCGAAGTTGCTGGAGGTTGTTGATAAGATGCTGGCCGAGGATATTGCCGTGCTGATGGCGAAGATTCCGCAGGAGGATATGAACAGCGACAGGCAGGATAATATTAAGGGTGGGGCTTTCGAGAGCGTGGAGGACACCGTCTCGCCGTTCGGGTATAAGAGGGGGGAGGGAATCGATGCTGGGTATGGGGAGCCGGAATGGATCGTGTTCAAGGAGAAGCCTAAATACGATAATACTTTCGAGGGCCTGAGTCCTGTGGATGGAAAGGTTACGGGAGCAGGTAATCATTTTTCTTTTCAAATATCTAACGTTAATCAAGTGCAGATCTTTCATGTATTCACACACAGGGTTTCTGTGGTATCCAGTGCCCTTTAAATAACAAGCTACAAGCAATTTGATGCCAAACTAAATAATCTGTCATTTAAAGATTTTGGTTGTCGAATAGTCCTTCAAGAATAAAATAAGGCTAATATCAAATCTATTTTATTATAATTTGTAAATTAGTTTTCATTAGATTTCAGGGCACACTAATGTGCCGCGGCACACCCTTTGAGTAACACTGCTGTAGGGTTCCATAAAAATATACATGAAACAAATTTATTACCATCTTTTGTATGTCAATAAATTTTGGGGAGGTCTGATGCCACTCAGGGAACAGTCCGTCATACATAACTTGTTACAACAAACATTAATAAAAATCCTTTCACGTGCCACCTAGGGGCCCCGCGTGCCATAGGTTGCCGAACACTGGTTTAGGTTGTGTTCTCATATCATCCGCATTTCTTTAACCCAACGTTACGGCACACATTTTCACTTTCTCTGTGTAAAGTAGAAGAAACCAGGCGCACGCCCAAGGGTGTGGCTATCGGGCTCGAGCCCCCCAAGATATTTATATATCGAGTGTTAACCACCAAACCTGTCCATAGAAAAATAATGCATTTTAGAATTTTATTTAATAACATAACAATGTTGCACTTTTATTTAATGTCATATTCACAGATTTTCAATTTACACATATGGTTGTGTATGAGTTATTATATGCGTTCCAGTGTCCCCCTCCAAGCCAAATTTCTGGGTGCACGTTTGAAAGAAACTATTGTTTTTTGAATTCGAAATTATAGCTGAAATATTTTTAAGTCCTCTGAAATAATTCCAACCATTTTAAAAAAATGTCGTCTGTCCCGAGTGTCTTAGCTCCATCTGTTTATCTGTGGGTGCTGTAAACACTCAAGGTCAAGCACTTGCATGTAATGTTTTTGTTAACCCTGCTATTCTCCTAGGGGCCTACATAATCCAAAATTGAATTGGTTGTGTTACGCCGAGACAAACAACAGATTTAAAAGGTCTAAATTTACATTACACGAATGATATAATACTGTTTTATTTTTACCCAACGTGAGAAAATTACTCATAAGTATTTTTGTAAACATTTTTCTATTTCATGCACACTGTTTTCTTGCTAATCAAAGCGATTTATTTAGTTTAATTCACAATGACTGTACCTTTGCCTTATCAGTCCTGATGTAATTGGGTGTGTCTTACTTAGTCATTAAGTAAATATACAAGCTGATAAAAGAATTAATGGGTTGATAGTGTTGATTAATAAATTAAATGGAGCAGTTGTGAGTCACTTGAAATCTTTCCATTGCAAAATTTCATCATTATTTATAAAACTATTAACATGTAAATTTTGAGGATTCCCATTAAAAGACACAATTCAATTTAATTACATAATATCGTTCAAAATTACAATTGTACTAATCGCCAAAAACCCATTTTGTTCGTAACATGTAAAAAAAAAAATTGTAGCTTTCAATTTATTTAATTAACACACTATCGGCGGGAAAGGTATTAACACCTTAACACACAAAGGTATTAATACCTTTCCCGCCGATAGTGTGTTAAGTGAAGAAAACACATATTATGTTACTTTTACTTTTGCAATTTATTCTGTAATAATCCACGTCTGTAATTAATATTATTATAATATTAACCCGCCATTGGTGACGCAAATTAAGTCGGTCTCACACACCGGGGTTTTCAACTGAAGATTTTTACGTATTACTATAGTTCATGTTTTTTTTTTTTAATTTAAGCTCTTTGACAATAAAACAAAGATATTTAATCAATTTAGGCTCTGCAATGCGGCAGCTACTCGAAATTGCAACAAAAAAATAAAGTTATTCGACACACCCGGTCTCACAGACCAGTAGGGTCACCATTGACGGGTTAATAATAGAGATTGTATAACTAATTCTATAATACATCAATTTTTAGATTCTGTTAATTTTGTGCAGAAAACATGTCAAATATCTCTTTCTATTTACATATGACATATTTTATCATGATTGAAATCTTCTCTAAAAAAATTATACCAAAAAAATCAATCCACAACTTTTCAAATAAAGTGAAACCACAGCATTATTTGTATTTTCCCAAAATAGGAATAAATCAGTCCAAAATTGGTGATTCCAATGACAAACTGCAGCACGATTAGAACCAGATTACTAGTGGTTTTCCTTCACACACCAATAAAACATTGCGACATTCGGTACATTTCTCATTTCCAAACATTGGCGGCATTTAACCAAATTGCGGGATACTTTTGCCATTGCATAACAAACGTCTGATTAGGTAAATTCTGTCGACCTTGCGGCGAGGTCGGAGGAAATTCGATCCTAGGTCAACGTAAATCAGGGCAGCAAGAGAGAAGAGAAAAAATGTTTTCAATTGTGGCTTCAATCAATTAAAATTAATCTTGATTTCCTCCTGTGAGGATGCTATTGTGTGGCCCTACTTGTTAAGGAAATTATGTTATGCGTGGAGGCGGGCCTAAGTTCTTCCAATTGTGTCTTCTATGTTAATGCATTACGGTGGTAGATGAATTATTCTTAATTTACTGGTATGTAATGGAGCCGATTATGTTGTAACTGATTCATTCAATTATTTTGCATTTAAACAACACACAAGGAGTTGTAAGCAGTTTAATTATACTTCCTGATTATTGCAAAAATGTGTATAGTGTACAGGGCACTTGCTAGACAACGTCTGTTGCTTAACTACCATAATTTGGTCAAAATCATAAACACCAAAATATGAAGCTTATTTTCACAATATACAGGGTGTCCCAAATTAAGAAGCCAGTAAGAGGAACTTTCTTATTATTAATGATAGAGATTTGGTTAAATATACAAATTCCGTTAAGAAATATTATTCATTTTGAAAAGTCTTGATATTATTACCCGTTCTGTCCCATTGCTGTTGAGATTTTTTTTCGGGTCTCTTCGCAATCAATAAAGACAATGTTTGACGTTTTTTGACCATCATCAATTCAATATTTTTAGTTTTAATGTTCATTTTGGGAATACATTACCATCTTACATTCGAGTGTTATTATAATGATCACTGTTAATAAGGTTTCAAATTTCATTGCAAAATTAAGTGCCTTGGAATGCACACCACAATAAAATTGTTACATAACAAACACATTTAGGAAATGTTATCTGGTAAGAATAAAGTTAATTTGATTAACTTCTCCTGATTCAAGATGTATCAAAAATTAATGGCTTCAAATACATAGTCCAAAACCGATATTTTGATTAAAAAATACCGAAACCCGTTCATTCCACGTTAAAGCGACGTAAACACAAATACAAATCTAAATCATTTTTTGTCCCAAATGATTTGGCCATCCAAAATACTCCAGTCTTTTTTACATCAATTGCACAATGAAATGGTGTTTTGTTTTAAATTGCGCGCTATTTTTCATCTGTCAACGCTGGAGCTATCGTTTTTTGACATTTAAGCAGTAAAAATTGTACCGTTAAGAAAAATGGAAAGATATGCGCTTGCAAAACGCATTGTTCTTGCGAAAATTCAATACAAAAATTTTCACGTTTACGTAGGGGATGGCCAGATGCAACCAAATACAAAGTGCTGTCGAGCATTTCAATAGACGAAAACTTGAAAAACTACCCAAGGGTTCCTCCTTCTTACCTTTGCTCAATAATTGCATTTAAAATGATTTCCTGAAGAAACCCTGGTTCGGTTCGGGGTTTCTATACGCCACTAGAAAAATCCCTTCGAGACGCTTTAAAAAATGTACTTGCCCAACCACAAATGTCTATTTGAAGCCTGTGAAAACTCGAAAATGGAAAAAATCGAAAAATCAAATTTTTCAATAATCATCATAGACCTTCATGTAAAACCATTTTTCATCAGAAGAACGAGATAAATCGATTGACGTTAAAATTTTTTATCTAGAATAAATTGCAAAAAAGTTGTCAAGTCACCATGAACATTATGGAAAATTTGGAAAAAAGTAGATTTTTTCAGATTTTGAATGAAGCCCGTGGCGCGTCAGCAAAGAAAACTTGAAAATGGAAAATATCTAAAAAATCAACTTTTTTTAGTAATCATCGTAAACCTTTGTGTAATACATTTTTTTCATCAGAAGAATGTGCTAAATCGATTGGCGTTAAATAATTAATCTAGAAAAAAATGCAAAAAAGTCACCAGAGTTGGTAGTGTAGCATAATCGGTTGCAATAGCGACGGATTAGCACCGGGCCCTGATTCTACTTCCGGTGGTTTTTCTCACCGATATGACGCGTTTTCAGTCGTGACTCACTGAAATGACGCGAAAAAGCACCGACGACAAAAACCACTGGATGTAGAATCAGTGCCCTCTCTCTTTGCATGACGTACGGCAAAAAAACTTATTTCGGTGGAGTATGTATTTTTTATTATTGCACTGTTTTGAGTTATACAAAAACGTCATTGTTCGCTTTATCTAGGTTTTCACACTAACCCACTCAACGTCCAGCAAAATCACAATTGTGTTTTGCAAACAAAGCAAAAAGTGTGTAATCGTTGTTGTATTATTCACGATTCAACAAACAAGTTAATAAACGTGGTTGGAATGTTATGATTTACTTTGAAAATTGATGATTAACGGAATTTGTATGATTCAATTACAAATCTGTTTTATTGAAACAAATACGTTTATTGAAACACAAATTTCTCACGATTCCAAGTTTAGAACATGAGAGCTTGTGGGTATTATGGTTTGATCTAACAGTAATTTTTGAAACCCCTCACAGCTATCAAAAACCATCTATTTTTTTTGTATAATTCTTCCCAGCGGCGACTCGTAGATCTTCGCAGAGGAGGCTAAGACGCTCGTGCTGCACTACAATATTTTGCTGCTGTTTTGGTCAAATTTTCTTCCGAACTTCCACGAGCCGCCGCTGATTCTACTTACCAAAAATCATATTGCATAATTCTCTGGACAATAATAATAATGCATTAATTTTTACCTAGCCGTAAATGTACACTACTGGGCCGGGCCTTAAAAAAACGGCCCGTGCACAAATGCGTCCGTATTTCGTCAACCGTCCCACACTCGTATCATCGCCATTTTTGTCCTCGTTTGAAGCTTCTAGTGGTTAAGTGCTGTTGTAAATATATAAAAGGCTCGTTCGGAATAAACCCACGGAACCTATTTATTAAATTCCCGAATTTAAATATTAAATTTCCGTGCGTGATTCCGAATCAACAGTTTTATATTTATATCAAGTTATCATTTCCGAGAATACGTAAACATTTTCAAATCAATGGCCCAATTAAAATTTAATGAATATTTGATATGAAATCAATATATATTAATTATTTGCACTTCCAAAACATGTGTGTTTTGATGTTCAAGAGCAGCGGGCTTGAAGGTTTATCGACCTAGAAGGTTAGGAGTGATTGGCCTTTGCGCAATCAGCTTCCGACTTCGTGGGCTTTCGTCAGTGTGATTTTATGTGGATGGTGTGAGGTTCTCAGTGACGGTTCGCGGGGTTTTTTCTGGTACGGCCGAGGAACAAGATGTGGTAATACAGATAGGTGCGGTCACGCAGCCAACCGTCTCTGCAACTCTGACCCTACCTATCTGTATTACCACCTTGTTCCTCGGCCGTACCAGAAAAAACCCCGCGAACCGTCACTGGTGAGGTTGTTGTTTCAATTTAGAAGAATGAGGCGCAGTGGATCTTCGTAGAGGAGGCTAAGACAGAGATGCCGCTCATGCTGCACTACTTACTCTTATGGAGGATGCAAATATTCCGTTGCTGTATTAGTCAAATTTTCTTCCATAGCCTCCTCGCCGAACTTCCACAAGCCGCCGCTGGTGTGGCGCTTCTAGAATTAATCCGAATTGAATTTTGGGGACGTTTCATATTTTAGAAAACATATTGGAATATTTCCCTGTAAGCTAGTTACAGAGTCCAATTTCTGGTTTCGAAACTCTATTTTGCTTCACCGGAAAAACCACCGGATTCATCGAAATCTTATCGTGCCTGATATACACATTTTTTAAATGCCAGTATTTATCAAAGAATCGATCGGAGTATGACGAGTATCAACGGACCAGTGACAGTTCGCGGGTTTTTTTCTGGTACGACCGAGCAGCCGTATCTGCAACCGACTCTACCCTGTATTGCCATGCCAGAAAAAAAAACCCGCGAACCGTCACTGCAACGGACGTTCCTACGTCGAGCCGCTCAAGCTACGAAAGGAAAAATTAAATTATGGCTTCGTTGCAACAAACGTTGCAACAGACTTTTTATTTTATCAACTGATGAAAATAATTTTGTAAACGGGATAAAATCGCATTTAACGTCTTGATGCTAACCGTTACGAACAACTTCCTATGCTTCACATAGATGCTACTTTTAGTCACCCCATCTATACTGAAAAACATGAATTTGTCAATGACACTCTTTCAAAATATTACATACAACAAGATATTGCTATGGAGGAGAGTCCTGTACCACGATCATCGTATCAAAAAAAAAATTAAAAAAGACACTTTCATACTTGTTTGAAATCAATATAAGTACATTTTTTAAATTTAACTGTAACGTTTACTCAACTACACAACTGTTATCTTATCAATGAATCTTTTTGTAATCCTTCAAGCTGCCAAGAGTGAGATGGTGAAATCGAAGCTGCCGAACTCCGTGCTCAGCAAAATTTGGAAACTGGCCGACGTGGACAAAGACGGCATGCTGGACAAGGACGAGTTCGCCCTCGCCATGCACCTGATCAACGTGAAGATAGACGGCAACGACTTGCCGTCCGACTTGCCCGACCACTTGTTGCCACCCTCGAAGCGCTAATCACGGCTTAAATACAGTACTATTTATGTTTTTATCATTATCATCCAGAACAATTTACGTTTCCTTAAGTATAGCATACCAAAAAAGAATTAGGAGCTTTCATCAGAAAAAAAACCGGACACAGAAACTCTTCTAGCTATAAGCATTTTGTAAATACGTGTATAAATTTGATTACTTTGAAAGGAACATCGGATTGAAACAGCACAACGGAGTTCAGTCGGAAACTGCGGTAGCCTTAAGTATGTTATCATCTAGTCTTTCAAGCAATATACTCAAGAAACTAACACACACTAACACGAATTATAAGGCTGCATTTAAATTAAATTTTTATTCTCGTTGAGTTTAGTAGGTAATTTCCTTAGTTCATGCGCCACACCACTTCTCTCTTTAGGTAAATCTGCCGAAGTGTTTACTGTAAGTTATGTGTAAAATTTATATTTTTATATGGGCCAGAAGATATATAGATTTATATATTTATACATAGACATGCATACATGCTAGGACCATGTTCACATTCGTATGTATATGCGTCTATTAATGATGAAAGACAACCAATTGCTTTAGATGTAATTACTTCATTTACATAAAATATAAATATATAGAGAACTATTATATTATTATTATTACAAATAAATTTATTCAATACACTTATTTATTTATTCAGTTTCGACCTTATTTTTGTAATGCATTTGTTTCTACTATTGTAAATCAAAATAAATGTTATCTACATCTTAATTACAACTGATTATTACTCCTTACAAAAAAAATATTAATGTTTCTCTGATTTTGTGATATTTTAATTTTTGTGAAATTATTGTTTAAAAAAAATTACTACATTTTGCATTTGTTTAAATTGAGGAGTTTATGAAAAACACTTACCATAAAAGAAGTAGATATTCATAATTGCAGTCATGGGTGGGCCCTATCCTAGAATCCAATCCGTTGCTTACTCGTCCAGGTTTTTACTAATAAATAACTTAAACCAGTAAGAAAGAAAGTGAAGACCTTATTTTTTTAATTTACTTGTTGTTTCAATAAGTTATTTGTTTATAGTCTTAGTAAGACTTAATTTTGTTTGCAGAGTTACGAACAGGTTGAATATTCATATATTCAGGCAATATTTCGTTTCGTTTTATTGAATCACTTATTAATTGTTGGAAAAAAGGGCACGTCAGCCACAGGTTGGATTTTGTGATAGGGCCCAATGAAACTTGCATTGCCCTTGCCACTATAGTCCATCCGTAGCCATCGTCGAGTCAACTTGTTCAGTTTTCAAGTTGTTTAAATTGTGTAAAACGGTAGAAATTTTTATACTAAATGTGAATTGCGATATCAAGCATTTATTTACTGTTTAATTATGCCTTGCGAGTGGAAAAATCATCCCGATAGCTTCTGTTATGTCTGCGGGGAATTGACTTTAAAAGTACAAAGAAAACCCCTTTCTACGCTTCTTGAAACTGCTCATAAATTTTACTTTGATTGAAAAATTTGAGCTCAGGGCTCTAACAGATTACTGCACTATTTGTTACAGTAGCTCAAATAAATCAAAAGATTGCAAAAAAACTTAAAAATGATTTTTCTTTACAATCTGAGGGGGCAAACCTACCCCCTTGCTGTAAATGTTCGTGTTTTAAAGCATTTCACCTCTCTAGCCCCTCAGAAGAAATGTAAAGGCTAAAATAATCCTTTTTATCTCTCCGAATGATCGAAAAGTGATGAAAATAGGTTGTGCAGCCTCCCCCAGAAAATTGTGGGTGATGGAGGAAAACGGGGGTCATATTCGGATTCAGGAAGTCATTTTACAATCAGCATGAATGTGTCAGGACACGAACATTTTTTCTTTTTTGCAGATCAGTGTAATCGGTCCTTCTGATTCTAAAGCAAACCATTTGTTCATAGTGGAAATTTGCTGAAGTTATGCAATAACAACTTAGATTTTGGTCTTATCCCGAAAGGTTATTGGCATTATAATAATTTTTGAATACATTTCTGAAAAAATTTATAGCCTAGCTCTGATAATTTTTTGAACAAAATATATTTATTGCTTGTATTAATTACGTACATTTTGGTCGGTTATTGACATTATAGTTTTACGTTTTTACTTGCTAGTTTTGAATGCATTTCTGAGAACATTTATTATGTTTATTGAGTTGTCTACCTCAGATAATTTGTTTTAACATTAAATATTGTTCCCCCATCAGAACACCTACAGACCGGTTTCGACCTTTCAGGTCTCATCAGTGTAGTTAGTTGCTGATGGGGAAACGGAGGTTACTATTACTAACTACACTGATGAGACCTGAAAGGTCGAAACCGGTCTGTAGGTGTTCTGATGGGGGAACAATATTTAATGTTCACATTAATATTGTTATATATAGCCGCCGCTGGCAATGTCCACATATTGTCGGTGTTAAAGCCACCCGGATTTGGTTAAGTACAGCATTCAGGCAATAGATTCCACCACTTTGGCGTTGCTACGTTTTTGACGTATGCTTAAAAAAACATTTATTTCAACTACATTAATTAAAATATCTCACAATATCCATCAACAATGGTCCAATCATCCCATCCCAACACTGCAAATACCTGGGCATACTTTTTGACAATAAACTATCATTTAGGGCGCATTCAAAACATCAATTTCAAGAGCAAAATATTCTAGGGCATTAACATACAAAAATAAGGGCATCTCAATAGAAACTGCGACTAAAATATAAAATCTATCTGTCGACATCTTCTTGATTATGGCTGTATTCTTTTTTTCCCAATCCACTACAAAAAATATTAATGTTGCTGAACGTTCTGCGTTACGTTGTCTCATAAAATTACGACATCCCAATAACCCTGTCCACAAACTTCAGTATAAAAAAAAGTTCTGCCTATCAAAGGGCGCGTGTTATCCATTATTGAAAAATTCGCACTCGATGACTAATGTGAATTTAATAAACAAATTTTGTGTATTATGTAACCCCACTATCCCAGATAAATTTAAACATCCCCAATCCACCCTTCACCAATATATACAGTCCTTCAAACAAAACTCATCCTAATGTACAACGGACACATAAAAAGGGCTGAAAGGCCATCATAAACTACCATGTAAATATTCCTGTGTATGTAATTAAAATAATCATTAATTATACGAATATTTCAGCCTTGCTAATATTTATCAAATATTTTACATGAAATCAATATATCTCTCAGTGTTACTAGAATGAAAACCCTCGTTTAGTTCTATATTCTTACGTATTTTGAGTTTTACGACTGATTTTCAAACAACTGACTAATATATTTCTCCCAACAAGATTGTGTATTTGTTTGCCTACACTCATTCTATCATTTTGTTATTCAGAAACAATTTATTACTTATTAAGTCTAAGATTTAAAAATCATTTAAAACATGGTGATGTGGCCATCAACTTACTTTCTCCGGTTTGATAATATACTAGTTATTTATATTTATACTATAGGCAAGGGAAATTTTCAAACTTTATCAGAATTATAAATTATGATCAATTTTGGGTACATTTCCAAAGTTACCCTGTTGCGGTAATTGATTTTATATTTTTTTGGCCCATGGAAAAAAATTACTTCAAATTATAATACGCTCGGGTTTCGCGTAGGTATCTCTAATTCCAGTAAAGGGAAATTTTCGAATTTTATCAAAATTATAAAATATATATTCAATTTTGAGTATATTTCAAAAGTTACCTAGTTGTGCTAATTCTTTTAATATTTTTTTAGGCCAATGGAAAAAAATAACTTTCAATTAGAATACGCTCGGGATTCGGGTGATTATCTCTAACTCTAGGCGAAGGTAATTTTCAAATTTTATCAGAGTTATAATCTATAATCAATTTAGAGTATATTTCGAAAGTTACGTAGCTGGAAATTGTTTTTATATTTTTTTTATGTCAATGGAAAAAAAAACTTAAAATTATAATACGCTCGTGTTTCGGGGGTTATCTCTAATTCTAATGAACGGAAATTTTCAAATTTTATCAGAATTATAAATTATGATTAATTTTGAGTATATTTTGAAAGTTACCTAGTTGTGGCAATTGTTTTTATAGTTTTTTAGTTCAATGAAAATAATTTTTAACTTTCAATTAGAAACGTATTTTTCACGAGTTGTTCATTTTGACATTGTCTACAATTATTATTAATATAAATTTGATGTAACTGTTATGGTTTCATAATTATAAATCAAAAATGACAAAAAAAATTAATAAAAGATGAATAAATCACTAATTTTTATGAAAAATATTTTTAAACGAAAGACGTTTATTTCTTTGTTGTCTTCAACATTTGTTTAAATATTTTGTAGTATTTATTGAAAACAAAAATAAACACCAACTTCCGGTGTACGAAATTTTATAAAAAGCTTTGCAGTTCTTCGGATTGTCAAATAAGACTTACGTTCAAAGTTTCAAGTTAATTCCTGTATTAGTTTTTGAGATACAACGCGCACAGACACACACACACATTCACAGAGAGAATTTTTTTTTTCAGAAATTTTTAAACGGTATCTAGAGCCCGCAAAACGGATATTTCCGTAAAAAAAAAATTTCATGATCACAATACTTGGTAAAAAAAATCACGCTTTCTTACACACTAAATAAAAAAAAAGACTATTGTAGAAATATATAATAAATAAATTGAAGTGTATATCTTCACCAGACAGTGTGTTAATATCATAAATATTATATCGTGTAATTCAATATTCTGCGTGGCATTAGCGAGGAAAGTTATTTGTTCTTTAGTCTTTATAAAACTTATTTTTTGTAGACATTGAACATGATAGGGGGGTTAAATTTTAACGAAAAACCTGTGACATCATTTATAGAAGGCGCCATGTTACTTTTTGAATAAATATATTTCATCTATCCTTCAGATTAGATTTTTAACAATAATATATTACCGTGACATGATAAATATAGTAAATAACAAACAATGTTATTAATATATAACGCTGATAACAGTTTCAATTTAATAGCAAATGATTATCAAGCCTTGTTTTGTTAACTTAAGATAATGGCTCGTAATTAAGTCAGAATCACAGAGCTTATTAATAAAGTAAAATTTGTTTTATTGTCAAAACAATAATATTGATACTTTAAATGAACCGCAGTTCCACTTCCTGCAAGGAAAATATATACAAACTGTAACCATTATTTACAAATTATTATATATATATATATATATATATATAGGTTTATGTCAGAATGATGTCATAACGCGACTCCAAAACGGACCGCATTAATAACCGTTACTATGCCATGCAAATCATTGCCATACAAGACTATTTTGGAAAAGGCGGTATTTGCAAATGAAATAATAGCAACAGTGCGAATAAACATGCTCATAACATCGTGTTTACACCTGCTGATTGTTATTGTGGCTGTAAAATTGAGTTTCGGTTTGCCCGCATACGACGGTGCAATTTTTTTTCGCTTCTCAAAAGTCGTTTTATCTTGATTTATATAACTGTGGATTTTTAACAGCTTTACTACGGAAAATTTGGATGAAATTCAAGGACTTCAAATATTGTTGTAGAATAAAACATGAATAAAACAATATTTTGAAAGACATATTTGCTTTCCATAGTCGTATTCAGAAGTATAAGTGGCTGTAAAGAATTTTTGAGAATTGGTCGGCTGTTTGAGTTTATGTAAAATTTAAAAATACCGATCAGAAAAATTGTAAAAACCTATAAATAACCTGTTTCCCTGTCAGACCGGTTTCAACATTTCAGGTCTCATCAGTGTAGTTAGTTGCTGATGGGGAATCGGACATTACTATTGGAATATAAATATTCCAAACAATAGCCACTTTGGCGTTTCCACCTTTAAATAATTGCTGATTTCTTTGTCGTTTCTAGAACTATAAATATTAGGTTATAATTTTATAATACAAATATTTTTCAGAATCTACAACACGAGTTTTGCATCGACAGCTAAGGTCCTTCGCGCCCAAATTGTTATGATTTCTGGGATAACCGAAGGAATTAGAAAAATATCATCTCTAGGACGAGGCAAGATTTTCTGAAAATGATTAGTACATGCAAATACGGAAAAAATGTTTTCTAATAAAACCTGTTTTGACAGTTCCAGGGCCGTTTTTACAAGGGGCGGGAGTCAGTGACGGTTCGCGGGGTTTTTCTGGTACGGCCGAGGAACAAGAGGTGGTAATACAGATAGGTAGGGTCAGTTGCAGAGACGGCTGGCTGCGTGACCACACCTATCTGTATTACCACCTCTTGTTCCTCGGCCGTACCAGAAAAAAACCCGCGAACCGTCACTGGTGGGAGTCACACTTTTTCGCCCTCAAAGATTCATCAAAATCGATTGAAAATACGCCGAGTTATGGCGGTTTGAAAATTGTCGAAATTTCACGAATTTTAAAATGACATGCACAGAATTTGCTTAACCAAAGTCGAGTAAAAAGAGTTAATGAAACGCCTCCAAGTATTTTTTTTGTTAATATTTGTATGCAACCATTAGAATGAATTAATATATAATTAATAAATATATTATGAAAATTTTAGATTCTTTTCAGAATAGAACATGAATCTTACAAAAACTGCAATAAATAAAGTGTTTTATTTAATGTATCTACAATTAAGTAAGGTAATTTTACACTCATAATAATAATAGTTAATATCCGCATGAAATACGAGAAAATTATGTTTTAGTCAAATTTCAACGGATATATTAATTTTTATATCCAATTTATATAATTTATTATAAATTTACTTACCTTTGTATTTACAATTATTTTTCTTACCAGTCATAAATACGTCACTCAATCTCTCGTAACATCGATTTAGCCCAAAGCATGAAAAATATCTGAAAGCAATTATTGTCTTCCATAAGTACACCTAATTAAGTCTCGAAACAAATTTTAATGACATAGCCTTCTTCGATTTAACGTAAATTCCCCACTGTTTGATCCCCAATTCCGCACTCAATATAAATTATTCGATCGTCAAGTAATGTTAGTTTTTCCTGTAAAAAAATGCCAGCATTTGTTTTGTTTACCCAAGGCGCTCCGCGTAGGTCCAGTCATGAATTCAGCTTTAAAATTGTAGGTATGGTAGGTACCGTGGGGGGGCATCAAAGTTTAAATTTTCGATTGTTTTGTTTCGGAAACAAGGATAGCGCGCCGTTTTATTTGTGCGGCAGCTTTCTTTCCAAGTCCGCATTCATGATTATTGAATGCGGTGTATATAATTATTGAACAACGGTGATGACTCATGTCCTCAAAATATCTAAAGGAAGCAGATGTATGTATAGCAATGTAGGTTCCTCCAGTGGCGCAGGGGGCAACGGAACGCGAATAATTGACGTCACCTACGAAAAAAAGATAAGAGATTAGATGGGCGACATGAATATGTTATCGCTCCGTGCGTAGATTAACTGTTGAGAATTTTAATTTGAAGTACGGGAAGGAAAGTGGTGCGCCGCGAGGAAGGGGATTTAAAGTGGGTCCAGGTAGTCCGGTGATTTCTACCTGGTCGTAAAGGTGGTGAGAACAGAATGGTGGTGTGTGCAAGGGATGTCGTGGATGTCAGTCGATCGGAATGGAATTATTAACGTTACATGAAAAAATATCCTCGCGTCGTGTGTGCTGTGTGCATGCTACGGTATTAGTCATCGCCTTCGAATGTTACGGCGCACGCGTACCGCGGACCTAAAGACATCACTACAGTAAGCCAATGATATCTGGCGAATCGCAATGCGGGTATACTACTCAATGGTATGACTCATATTCGAGGTTTTTAGTCGTCGTAGTTGTGTGTGATACTAATTGTTATCAACTGGCTAAAATACGCGCGTGAACAGAAAATGTTGAAATTATTCCGTATGGACAGTGTGTGGCAAATTGACGTTGTGGTTAGGCGAAGTGGATTAAATTGATAACCGCTTAGGAAATGTTTTGAGTTTGTTACATGTGAATCTAATGATAATCAGTGTGTGTTAAAATAGTTCAAATCATTTAAATGCCTGTCGCTTAAGGAATTTAGGATTACACGTCCGGATTAATAAGGTAACACGTTTAATATTTTTTTTATTCATTCTGTTAATGTAACATTGAAAAAAAAACGTTATCAACTGCATGCATAATTACTTTCACCAAATACCGTGTAATGATAAAAATTACCTACGAATCCAACGTTTCACGTAAATGTCATAGCATACTTGCCTTATAAATAAAATATAAATCAATATTCCGTGCTAGGAGATTGCGTCCTATATATTTCACCTAGTAACGTAATTTACATTATTTATAACATTACTTTCTTCGTTGAGCAAAGTAATGTCATAAAATGTTTTGTTTTGAATCAGTTTTTTTTTTATCGTGTTTGCGGTGAAAACAATGCATAAAGTTAGTCCGTTTCTAAAAAGAGAGAAAACTCTTGGCACTTACGTTAGTTTTTCTGTAGCTATTCCAGATATAGCGGGTGACGTATAGAAGATCGTCATGTCGGCAGTGTGTCTGGAGGTATCGGGGGGTCGGCCACGAGATCGGCTCACTCTTCAGTTGAATCGTAGTTTGAGCGAGCCTGGACCTCCGGCACCTACCACCAATTTCTTGTGCCCCCCGAAACGGTGCAAACTGGAGCCCTCAAGCGTGAGCCTGCCCACGAGCCCGTGTGCGGAGAGCGCCACCCTCCAGCGAGCCCTTATCATGAAGAAGGTGGCCACTGTTGACGCGGATGAACTCAAACAGAAACTGGAAAGCTCAAGGACGAGCTCTAGGCCGTTTCTTATAGTAGACTGTCGACCTTTCATATCGTATAACTTAAGTCACATCGATGGGGCGATCAACGTGAATTGCTCCGACAGATTCAACAGGAGGCGCCTCCAGCAGGGCAAAGCCACACTGGCCGACCTCGCGACCACGCGGGAGGGCAAGGAGCTCCTCAAGAAGCGCACCTTCCGGGAAGTGCTCGTCTACGACGAGGGCACCTGCGACAAGGACCGCGTCACCACCGCGCACCCTCTCCTCCTCGTCCTCTCGTCTCTGGTTGAAGACAACCGGGAGCCCGTTCTTCTCTTAGGTAAGTCTTCAACAGAATCGGCATCACCATCTACACATACCTCGCCGCACCCTCCGTTTGGGTCGTCGCCAGCAGCTCCGCGCGTATATTTGTTTATTTGCTCGCTACTTACGGCTATGACTAACACTCCATATATACTCCCAGTACAATCCTGGCCATCGCATACTCAACTATAGTACACGAAGAAGCTCATATTCCCAAACTGGTTAAAACAATTTCACTTGATTATTCCTAAAACTTACGTTACTATTGCGTATAAATAATTACAACACGGGAATCAACAGGCGGTGATCATTTCCCCAAATACTGAAAGAAATACTTTTTGTTTTGTTTCAATTCTCGTTGCTTATCCCGTAGTATTGTATATACATACATACAATTCTAAAAAATATATTTCTGTTCATTATTGAACTAAAGGCTTTTATTTTCGAATTAAACAATTTTTGTAGTTCTAAAGCAGTCCTCTTCTAACACGAAAGAGGAACTCGCCTTATGATTAACAATGCGGCTTGGTCGAAACGATGTATATTAATTTTTTCTTCCTTTTTGGGATGAATACTAAAAAAATATATTTCTGCACATTATTGAAGTAAAATCTTTTATCTTCGAATTAAACAATTTTTGTAGTTCTAAAGCAGTTCTCTTCTAACACGAAAGAGGAACTCGCCTTATAATTAACAATGACTTGGTCGAAACGGCGTATTTTAACTTTTTCTTCCTTTTTGGGAATTATTAAGAACGAAATATTCCGTTCTAGTCTTCTATGAAAACATTATGTTCCCGAGAAGACGCTAGTTTATCTTATTTAGTAACGCATGTTTTACTACTAGAATATTCTGCATGTACCAATTACTTAATTTTCCTCAATGTTTTCTTCAGCAAAAATCCGTTTATTGTCATAATTTTTAGAACCTTCTTCAAGTACTATATTCGACCTCAAAGGTTAGCGATGGCTTGTTTCAATCTAGTCTGGTCTTCTACAATTTAAGAGTCTCTAAGATACTACAATTAACAAATCATCTACCGAAACAATTTGTTAATTATAGTCTCTAGACGAAAAGTATCGTATTTCTCATTTTATTGTGTTATATGTATCTGTAAGAATTTAGGGAATTTTTATTTTACAAATAATATCCTCCAAAATTTCAAGCATCCAGTAATGTGAGTTTCTTTACCTGAATATTTAACATTTACAAATAATGTAATTTTTTCAAAATTTTGGCCTTAGTATAAGCATCCAGTAATGTAGGTTTCGTTTCCAGAATATTCTGACCAATTATTCAGTCTCCCTCGACATTTCCTTTAAGAATTAACTGCAGTAGGAAGTATGTGTTTATTTTGTCTACATCTTGTACATGTGTAAGTTTTCGATCATTTGCAGAATACGTTCATTTGATGCTCTTTTCAGGGCCATTTGTCTAGGTACATAATGCTTCTATTTTGCTTATTGTAGAAACCTACATTCGAAACGTCTATGTTATTATCAAGAATGTTCCACCGTTGCAATTGGTAATGACTTTTGGAATCGTTTCTTATAGAGTTATGCCGGACAGGTTGTTCGGGCCAACTCTTAGAAACTTTCTTTCTTGTTGAAGGTTAAACCCCACGTGATGTACTACTTTTGATAATTACGCATTGATAGCATATGATTGAATACTTTTATCCTCTAGAACAGGGGTCTCCAAACTACGGCCCGCGACCTCAACGAGTCCGGCCCGCGACAAGCAGTTACATTTTGCGTTAAAATTTTATAACGATTTCTCGTTATAGGTTTTGAAATTAGTTAATAAAATTGATTATATCTTGGCCCACTAGGTTATGAAGAATTGTGTTTACGGCCCGCGATGGGCAAAGTTTGGAGACTACTGGTCTAGAAGGCTGTGAAATTATTTATATATTTTTTTTAATTTATGTTGGTAGTAAAATATAAAGTTGAATCAAATATTGCAACTTATTCTATCAAAACTGACATTTACTTATCACTGCCAACACAATAATTTCATGGCCTTCTGGATGATAAAAGAATACTGTATTATTAAGAAAAGATGAGCAGAAAGATCCTTGTCGAGAAACATTTGGCAGGTTAACAAAGTAACATAATTTTATCATATACCTGTTAATTATATGTGGTATTGTTTCTGTTAATAAAGATGTATTATATACTGAAGGAAAAAAAAATTAACGAAATTTCGACCATTTTCAAACCGCCACAACTCGGCGTATTTTCAATCGATTTTGATGAATCTTTGAGGGCGAAAAACTTTGAAGTGTCTTCTGTAAAGTCATGCATGCGAAATTAAGCGTAACCCCTTCCTCCCCCCTCCAGCGCCCCTGAAAAACAATTCGGACTTGTGAGTCAAAAAACCACAAAATTCGCTTTTTTCAAACACCTATAACTTTGTGCCAAATCGTCGTAGGAACTTCGTTATTTGAGTCCTGCACAGGTAATTGAACACATTTGAATGCCCTTTTGGTGGATCGAGTCGACACATTTTTTCCAACTCGGCACACGTTGCCAAAGTTGGACGTTTTTTTGCCCAAAAACGTGTTTTTTGTTCGGGGATTAAAGGGTTCGAAAATGGATCATTCCAATCTGAGTTTACCCCCCCCAAAGTAGAGTCAAAATGAGATTTTTTCCTGAAAGAATCATCAAATTTGGTGCGAAAAACCTCAAAATGCACTTTTTTTCAAACACCCATAACTTGGTGCCAAATCGTCGTAGAAACTTCGTTCTTTGAATCCTGCATAGGGAATTGATCAAATTTTAATGCCTTTATGGTGGATCGAGTCGACAAAAATTTTCCAACTCCGTAGACATCGTCAAAGTTGGACATGGTTTCTTGAAAAAACATTTATTTTCACAGGGGGCGGAAGGAGTTACGCTTAAGTTTGCATGCATGACTTTAAAGAAGACACTTCAAATTTGTTCGCACTCAAAGATTCATCAAAATCGATTGGAAAAACGCCGAGTTATGGCGGTTTGAAAATGGTCGAAATTTCACGAATTTTAAGTGTTTCATTTTTTTCCCACCAGTATATATAAGAAACGATAAGTGGAATAGTAACCATACTAAATAAATAAAAAGATAGTTTAAAGTGTTGCGATTTGTGATGAAATAATTTCCTGGCAAAAAGTATGATGACACAAAATGAGAAGCTTGATATTTTTTAATGAATCTACAACTAAGCAAGATAATATAAAACGAATTTCGTAAAACTGTGATTTGAGTGTATACAACACCACACAAAAGTCTTATCTTATCGCAACGACGCTAATTTCTTGTTTATTAAAATTTATTTAAATTCTATAAAACTTAAAATATTTCAAGTTTGAAAATCACTGCAAAATCAAATTGCTCTGACCCGTTTGAGTACTTGGGGATGTTTTTGTTACTCCTACAGTGATTCACTTGCGCAACGCGAAACGTTACAGTAATATAAGTTTACTTAGCACTGAGTTTTGCTAAACATTCTCATTTTTTCCACGACATGAATATATACATGCGCCGTGATAAGATAATGCCGGCTGCCAGCATAAGGACGACGCGAAAGCCCGATAAATGTGTTTCGAGTTTTACGGGGGATGGTGATTCATGCGACTAATTTCAGAACACATTTGAGAAAACGTTTGTTTTCAAGGCTTCCAGTTCTATAAAAACCAAAGGCCTAACCTAAATTAAGCAACGTCACCCGAACGGAATCACATTTATTTCGGATAATAACAACACTCTTTATCATTTATTTTCAAACGTACTATTTGATGATTCTTTTAACTGTAAACATAACTTAATGTAATAACTGTTAACCATTAGTCAGCGGCGACACGTTGATGTTAGATGAGGCTAGGGAAGAAATTTTGACGTTGTCATTGAGGAGTGTTTTCCCCATTTTATGGCTCTGTTTATTTCTAGGCCCTCTGTGAGATTTAAATTAGGAATATAAAATCTTAAAATTATTTACATCTATAAAATGGTTGTTTGAAAATGCTGTTACAAGCGAAACTAGTCGAGTAAATAAACAAAAAATTTGTGAAACAAACCAAGTGTTAATTTTTTATTTATCTTTTATTTTCAAGTGATAAGTAAGAAAGTTATTCAAGAAATATACTAAACTATGTAAAAGTTACTGAAATAAAGATGTAAAAAATTCTTAGCTAACAAAATCCATCGTCATCAAACACGATACAATTTCGCCATGCCCTTGCCACCACATCCCAGACAAACGTTAGACTCAACAACTGCGTCAATTATGGGGACATTATTTAATTGTTTATATAACAGTCATCATTTGAACATTCTGGGTACAGCAATCCAGACTAAATACGTGATTAATTCCGGCAATCATCAGACCGCAGTGAACAATCTCTGCGAGATGGTGAAATGTTCCAGGGATGATTGTCACATCCGGCACGATTTATTTACTTATTATTCATCGATTACATTTTGCGCAGATGATAGTGTACTGGAAAATACAACAACTGAATCACGAAATGCAGCGAAGCGTTTACTTTAAACGATTTCCTCTGAAGATCTTGAGTGTGTAATAAGTCCGTATAAATAAATAATCCAACAATTCTTTGCAAAACGGGAGCAATTAAGAAAATCATCAGTAACGACATAAACATACTTGGAATAATCCTACAATTATTTCCAGAATTAACAAAATGGGAATAATTCAAAAAGAATTAATATCAACATTAAAACTTTATCATCATTAGAACATTAATTAATCGTTTACGTAGACAAGAAAAAAAAATCCAACGATAGATGGAGAACATCTTTTGGATTGGATAATTCTTGGCATGGAGACAAATTCAAAAATTAAAATCGGAGGAAGGTACTTCCTTCTTTAGTTACATATAACCGTTGACTGAAGTATTTTACAATACTTCAATCAACGATATAACTATGGAATTTCCTAATGCCTAACATTAAGAAAAAAAGAAAAAATAGAGGAAACATTTCTATTCGATGATTAGGATAATTATTTCTCGGCTTTTGTAACTATTGCAACTTCTACTGGTAAAAAAATTTCTTCAAAATTTTGGGACCGTGGTCTTTTCAGTAGAATCATATGCTAGCATCCTTAAAAAAAACTTTTTTTTGGAGAATCATATGCTGGCATCCTTAAAAAAACATTTTTTCAGTAGAATCATATGCTGGCATCCTTAAAAAAACATTTTTTCAGTAGAATCATATGCTGGCATCCTTAAAAAAAAACATTTTTTCAGCAGAATCATTTGCTGACATCGTTAAAAAACATTTTTTTCGATAGAATCTTTTCACCTTTTGGCATCACCGGAAAACATTTTTTGGTAGAATCTTTACACCCTTGTGGCTGAAAGACTTCGGTCGATGGCCTTTTGAGCTCATGCTTGTGTGCATGTATGTATGTATATGTATGTATATGTATGATTTCAATAAAGTTTTATACTACTACTACTCTTTACACCTTCGCGCATCGCTGGAAAACATTTTTTCGGTAGAATCTTTGCACCTCTAGGCTTCATTGGAAACAATGTTTTCGGTAGAATCTTAACACCTTTTGGCATCGTTGCAAAACATTTTTTTTCGTAGAATCTATTTCTCGGCTTTTGTAGCTTTTTCCACGTCTACTGGTAAGAATTCTCTTCAAAATTTCAGGATTGTAGTCTTTTTACTAGTCATCTGCTGACATCGCTAAGAAAAATTATTTTCAGTAGAATATTTACCTTTGGGCTTCATTGGAAACAATGTTTTCAGTAGAATCTTTACACCTTTTGGCATCGTTATAAAACAATTTTCTTAGTAGAATCTGATTCTCGGCTTTTGTGGCTCTTTCAACTTCTACTGGTGAAAATTCATTTTTATTAAAATTTTGGGACCGTAGTCTTTTTAGTATAATCATCTGCTGACATCGTTAAAAAACATTTTTTTCAGTAGGATCTTTGCACCTTTGGTCTTTGTTGGAATCAATTTTTTCAGAAGAATCTTCAAAATTTTGAGACCGGAATCTTTCTAGAGGAATCATCCGCTGGAAACGTTAAAAAACTATTTTTTTAATATAATCTTTACACCTTCCGGCTTCATTGGAAATAATGTTTTCAGTAGAATCTTTACAACTTTTGACATCGTTGGAAAACTTTTTTTTTAGTAGGATCCATACATCTTAGGGCATCGTTGGAAAATAATTTTTTCAGTAGAATCTTCACACTTTCGAGCTTCATTGGAATCAATGTTTTCAGTAGAATCTTTACACCTGTTGGTATCGTTGGAAAACATTTTTTAGTAGAATCTTTACACCTTTGGTCTTTGTTGGAAAACAATTTTTTCAGTAGAATCTTGAAAATTTTGGGACCGTAATCTTTTTAGAGGAATCGTCCACTGGAAACGTTAAAAAACAATGTTTTGAATATAATCTTTACACCTTCCGACTTCATTGGAAACAATGTTTTCAGTAGAATCTTTACAACTTTTGACATCGTTGGAAAACATTTTTTTTAGTAGAATCTTTACATATTTGGGCATCGTTGGAAAACAATTTTTTCAGTAGAATCTTCACACTTTCGAGCTTCATTGGAATCAATCTTTTCAGTAGAATCTTTACACCTGTAGGTATCGCTGGAAAACATTTTTTAGTAGAATTTTTACACCTTTGGTCTTTGTTGGAAAATAATTTTTTCAGTAGAATCTTTAAAATTTTGGGACCGTAATCTTTTTAGAGGAATCATCCGCTGGAAACATTAAAAAACAATTTTTTGAATATAATCTTTACACCTTCCGGCTTCATTGGAAACAATGTTTTCAGTAAAATCTTTACAACTTTTGACATCGTTGGAAAACATTTTTTTTTAGTAGAATCTTTACATCTTTGGGCATCGTTGGAAAACAATTTTTTCAGTAGAATCTTCACACTTTCGAGCTTCATTGGAATCAATGTTTTCAGTAGAATCTTCACACTTTCGAGCTTCATTGGAATCAATGTTTTCAGTAGAATCTTCACACTTTCGAGCTTCATTGGAATCAATGTTTTCAGTAGAATCTTTACACCTGTTCGTATCGCTGGAAAACATTTTTTAGTAGAATCCTTACATCTTTGGGCATCGTTGGAAAACATTTTTTTCAGTAGAATCTTCACACTTTCGAGCTTCATTGGAATCAATGTTTTCAGTAGAATCTTTATACCTGTTGGTATCGCTGGAAAACATTTTTTTAGTAGAATATATTTCTCGGCTTTTGTAGCAACTTCTACTGGTGAAAATAAATTATCTTCAAAATTTTAGGACCGTAATCTTTTTAGAGAAATCATCCGCTGGCATCACTAAAAAAAACAATTTTTTCAATAGAATCTTACATCTTCAGGCTTCACTGGAAACAATGTTTTCAGTAAAATCTTTACACTTTTTGGCATCGTTGGAAAACACTTTTTAGTAGAATCTTTACATCTTTGGGCATCGTTCGAAAACATTTTTTTTAGTAGAATCTTTACATCTTTAGGCATCGTTCGAAAACATTTTTTTTAGTAGAATCTTTACATCTTTTGGCATCGTTGGAAAACAATTTTTTTAGTAGAATATATTTCTCGGCTGTTGCAACTATTGCAACTTCTACTGGTGAAAATGAATAATCTTCAAAATTTTGGGACCGTAATCTTTTAAGAGGAATCATCCGCTGGCATCGTTAAAAAAAATCAATAGAATCTTTACATCTTCGGGCTTCATTGGAAACAATCTTTTCAGTAGAATCTTTACACTTTATTATTTACTTCATTAGAAACAATGTTTTTAGTAGAATCTTTGCACCTTTTGGCATGGTTGCAAAACATTTTTTAGTAGAATCTTGACACCTTTGGGCAACGTTGGAAAACAATATTTTCATTAGAATCTTTACATGTACATGGTTTGCAAACATTTTTTTAGTAGAATCTTCTTTGGGCGTCATTAGAAAACCAGTTTTTCAGTAGATATTCGATATAGATTTTTTGATCTTGCTATTACTTTTGCTCTCACCTAGATCACGTTCGAACAGCTTTTTTTACGACGACAAGACACACATTCAAATGGTCCGCTTTTGTAGCTCTTTTACTAGAAACATTAGCTATTTTAGGTTTAGATTGTTATAACAGATCAATAATGGTGGTACTCTAATAAGTTTACCATGCTGTCTCTAAAAACTGGAGAAGATAGCTTTCTACGAAAACTGCAAATTTTTTGTTGTTTGATTTCAAATGATAAAACAAGTTACATAAACATGCGTTTAGAATAGAATCAGAAATTGTGTTTAATGCAGGAAGTTATTATTTTATGAAACGTCTCGGACAGGAACTTTCGCAACTACCGAACTGTGATATTAACAAAGCGCTTTTTTATTCATCTCTGTAAATATTATCAACACAGTTCGCATTGCTCGCTTGATGAATTATAAACCTTATTGGTATTTATACAACAACGCTCGCGTGTGTTTATGTTGAAGAATCAGATATTTTCGTTCCTGACAAAATGGCAAAACAATACTCTTATTGCAAACAATAACACTTATGATTCATTGTTTGACGTTGGGCATGTTGATTGTAATTCTGTAACGAATGCAATTCTTTATTTTAATTCAAAACTCGATCTTCATATTCCTTGTAGTGATTCCGATCTAATTTTGGGAAACAATTGTCCGTACCAGTTTCAGCTTAGTGTTGTGATTTCTTTATTTTATCTTGAAGAATACGTTACAATCAATTTTTTTAACCCGTTCGGGTTGATTGTAATTCAGGAACCATCGACCTTGAGGTTATTTTGATCTTCAAATATATTTGGTAAACAATTGTCTGCAGAAGTTTATGCTTTCTCGTAATCTGAAAAATTAGTTTTGAAAGTAGTGTTACAATGTGTTTATTATATCTCACGGAATACCTTAAAATACAGTCTTCAGATTCTTTGTAGGGATTTTGATCTTCAAACAATTTTGGGAAGCAATTGTTTGCAGCAGTTTCAGCTTAGTTTTGAAGGTAGTAGCTTTTTGGATTGATTGTAATTCAGGAACCATCGATCTTCAGATTCCTTGAGGTGGTATTGATCTTCAAATAATTTTGGGAAACAATTGTCTGCATCAGTTTCTGCTTTCTCGTAATCTCAAAAAAAATAGTTTTGAACGTAATGTTACAATTTGTTTATTATATCTCATGGAATACCTTAAAATATAGTCTTGTAGTGATTTTGATCTTCAAACAATTTTGGGAAGCAATTGTCTGTAGCAGTTTCGGCTTAGTTTTGAAGGTAGTGTTGTAATTTTTTTATTTTATGTGGCAAAATACCTTAAAATCTATTTTTTTTCTTATCCATTTTGGATTGATTGTAATTTAGGAACCATCGATCATCAGATTCCTTGAGGTGATTTTGATCTTCAAATAATTTTGGGAAACAATTGTCTGCAGCAGTTTAAGCTTACTCGTAATCTGAAAAATTAGTTACAATTTATAATCTCTGGGAATACCTTAAAATAAAGTCTTCTTATCCTATCAATTGCGAAAAGCTATTTTTAGATACAAAATATTATGTATGTTTAGTACTTTACTTTCTGACGCAGTTTCAACAGGAACTAAAAATGCATATTGCCGATAGCATACATAGGTTGTTTATTTAGTGACTACAGCATTTACGTTGCCATTATCAAAGTAAACGTTTAAGCCATAGCCACCTAATAAACTACAAAATCTCATATTATTAGGTGCTCGTACTTGAAGGGCTTCTAAAACTACTGATTGTTGAGTGTTTGCAAATTTCTTTTTCACTGAATAAACATAATCGGAGTAGTTATTGCATTATCAATAATTAATGACCAAATGTTATTTAACAATTAATTCGGTCCAAAGGTAGTAAAGCCAGAGATATCGAAGAGGCGTCGGGCTAACAATATAGATAAACCGGACACTAGAAATTAGTCATACGGTAAAAAAAGGAGATATGATAATATTTGCAAAACAAGATTAATCTGGAGTGAATGACTAAATTTTGCAAACACTGGGTCACGAAGCGATTGTTAGTTTTGGATTACTCACTGTAGACACAAAATGCGATTCTGGTGTCACTCGATACTGATAAAATTCTTTGATTGTTATATAAACATAGTGGTGATGAAATTTGATTCTTAGCCTGTAAATTATGGAACGTAAGGTATTTTCTTGTAGAATTTTGGGTAATAAAAATAAAAGAACACCTGAATTGAAGATTTGCAAAATTTCGAAGATGAAATTGATTCAATTTATTGGCAAATAGTGGATTTCTTCCAAACAATCAAAAATTTGTTTCTCTTTCTCCTAAGCATTTCAGAGACAAAATAATTAATTTTCTGATTAACATTTTAAAGATTTGGATTATTTATTACCTAAAAATAATACATTTTTAAAGATTGAGGTGATCAAATGAAATTTGTAACATTTCCGGTGGTCAAAAATCGCGCTGTCGGCCAAAATATTTTGATAGCATTTTAACGATCAACAGGTTGTATTTTACGTTTTGTAGCGTGGATCTGTTTGGAACTGGAGTGGTGAAACCGAAAGGGTGACGTCAGCGCGCTGGCGGCTTGTTTTGAATGGGGGGACATATTTTGATGCGATTTTTGTGAGGAGGAAGTGCACGCGAAAGATATACGACTCTCGGATTCGATTTGCGCGTTACATGCCTGTGACGCATTCCGTCGGGAATAATGCTGATCCTCTTAGTATGCGCCGCTCGCGCCCAGACTGAATTGATATACTTTAAATGATGTTGGCGACGGTTATGAATTATTAAATAAGATTTATGTATTAGAGAACTTCCTACATACATACGTTTTGGAAATTAGTAACTTTAAAACGTGCAAAATTGGTTCAAAATGCTTGTCCAAAATTGAACTGTCTAATTGTCAAATTTTCTTTCTTAAAACATTTTTTTCAGTTAAATCTACACCTTAAGCCATCGTTGCAAAACAATTTCTTCAGCAGAATCTTTACACCTTTGGGCATCGTTGAAAAACAATGTTTTCAGTATAATCTTTACACCTTTGGACATATATGGAAAGCAATTTTTTATCTTTAATATTTTTAATCTTTACACCTTTGGGTATCGTTGGAAAACAATTTTTTCAGCAGAATCTTCTTTAAGCATCGTTGGAAAACAATTTGTTCAGCAGAATCTTTACACCTTTGGGCATCATTGAAAAACAATGTTTTCAGTACAATCTTTACACCTTTGGACATATATGGAAAGCAATTTTTTATCTTTAATATTTTTAATCTTTACACCTTTGGGTATCGTTGGAAAACAATTTTTTCAGCAGAATCTTCTTTAAGCATCGTTGGAAAACAATTTGTTCAGCAGAATCTTTACACCTTTGGGCATCATTGAAAAACAATGTTTTCAGTATAATCTTTACACCTTTGGACATACATGGAAAGCAATTTTTTATCTTTTTTTATCTTTTTTGTCTTTAATATTTTTAATCTTTACACCTTTGGGTATCGTTGGAAAACAATTTTTTTAGCAGAATCTTCTTTAAGCATCGCTGGAAAACAATTTCTTCAGCAAAATCTTCACACCTTTGCGCACCATTGAAAAACAATGTTTTCAGTATAATCTTTACATCGTTGGGCATATATGGAAAGCATTTTTTTCAGTAAAATCTTTACACCTTTGGGTATCGTTGGAAAACAATTTTTTCAGCAGAATCTTCTTTAAGCATCGCTGGAAAATAATTTATTCAGCAGAATCTTCCCACCTTTGGGCATCGTTGGAAAACATTATTTTTTCAGTACAATACTTTTAGTATCATTAAATCATTTATTGAATTAGTTCATTTATTGTAGGCTTTGTAAGACTCAGATTGTAGAAGACGAAAAGTATCGTATTTCTCATTGTAAGAATCTGTACACCGTTGGGCATCGTTGGAAAACATTTTTTTTAATAGAATCCCTACACCTTTAGGCATAGTTAAAAAACAATTTTTTCAGTAGAATCTTTACCCCTTTGGGCATCGTTGGAAAACACTTTTGTTCAGTAGAATATTTGCACCTTTTGGCAACTATTTTTGGTAGAATCATCTTTGGGCATTGTTAGGAAAAAGATTTTTCAACATAATCTTTCCGCATTTGGGCATCGTTGAAAAACAACGTTTTTGGAAGAATATTATTTACATTGGGCATTAGTAGAATCTTCTTGGACGTCGTATATTGGGCTTTAGTAGAATTTTCTTGGATGTGCTTAGAAAAAAATGGAAAGCATTTTTGCAGTAGAATCTTTACAACGTCTTTTCGTCCCTAGTCTCCTGATACGCGTGAAGTTTTTATTTTATTAGAAAATATCTCTTCGTTCCTGGGCATCATTGGACAACATTTTTGTCAGTACAATCTTTGTACCTCTAGGAATCGTTAGTAAACATTCTTCTTCGAGCAACGTTACAAAACAATGTTTTCAGTAGAATCTTTACATCATTTGGCATAGTAGGAATACAATTTTTCCAGTAGAATCTTTGCACCTTTGGGCATCGCTGGAAAGCATTTTTGTTCAGTAAAATCTTCGAGCTTTGGGCATCGTTGGAAAACATTTTTTTCAGTAGAATATTTGCACCTTTTGGTAACTATTTTTGGTAGAATCATCTTTGGGCATTGTTAGGAAAAAGTTTTTTCAACATAATCTTTCCGCATTTGGGCATCGTCGAAAAACAATGTTTTTGGAAGAATATTATTTACATTGGGCATTACTAGAATCTTCTTGGACGTCGTTAGAAAAAATGTTTTTAGTAGAATCATAGAATATTTATATTGGGCTTTAGTAGAATTTTCTTGGATGTGCTTAGAAAAAAATGGAAAGTATTTTTGCAGTAGAATCTTTACAACGTCTTTTCGTTCCTAGTCTACTGATACGCGTGAAGTTTTTATTTTATTAGAAAAAAAAATAGTAGAAAATATCTCTTTTCGTTCCTGGGCATCATTTTTGTCAGTCCAATCTTTGTACCTCTAGGAATCGTTAGTAAACATTCTTCTTCGAGCAACGTTACAAAACAATGTTTTCAGTAGAATCTTTACATCATTTGGCATAGTTGGAATACAATTTTTCCAGTAGAATCTTTGCACCTTTGGGCATCGCTGGAAAGCATTTTTGTTCAGTAGAATACTCGAGCTTTGGGCATCGTTGGAAAACATTTTTTTCAGTAGAATATTTGCACCTTATGGCAACTATTTTTGGTAGAATCATCTTTAGGCATTGTTAGGAAAAAGTTTTTTCAAAATCTTTCCGCATTTGGGCATCGTTGAAAAACAATGTTTTTGGAAGAATATTATTTACATTGGGCATTAGTAGAATCTTCTTGGACGTCGTTAGAAAAAATGTTTTTAGTAGAATCATAGAATCTTTATATTGGGCTTTAGTAGAATTTTCTTGTGCTTAGAAAAAAATGGAAAGCATTTTTGCAATAGAATCTTTACAACGTCTTTTCGTTCCTAGTCTCCTGATACACGTGAAGTTTTTATTTTATTAGAAAAAAATATAGTACAAAATATCTCTTTTCGTTCCTGGGCATTATTTTTGTCAGTACAATCTTTTTACCTCTAGGAATCGTTAGTAAACATTCTTCTTTGAGCAACGTTACAAAACAATGTTTTCAGTAGAATCTTTACATCATTTGGCATAGTTGGAATACAATTTTTCCAGTAGAATCTTTACCCCTTTGGGCATCGTTGTAAAACATTTTTGTTCAGTAGAATCTTTGCACTTCGGACATCGTTTAAAAACACTTTTTTCAGTAGAATATTTGCACTTTTTGGCAACTATTTTTGGTAGAATCATCTTTGGGCATTGTTAGGAAAAAGTTTTTTCAACATGATCTTTCGGCATTTGGGCATCGCTGGAAAGCATTTTTGCAGTAGAATCTTTACAACGTAGAAAATGCCTCTTTTCGTTCCTAGTCTCTTGCGCGTATTTTATTTCATTAGTAGAAAAATTTGGTCCAAAATACCTCTTACAGTTCCTAGTTTCCTGATGCGCGTATTTTATTTCATTAGTAGAAAAATTTGGTCTAAAATACCTCTTTCCGTTCCTAGTTTCTTGATACGCGTAAAGTTTTTATTTTAGAATCTTTATTAGTAAAAAAAACTTTACTTTATGTAGATAAATAAAATATAATGAGAAATATGATACTTTTTGTCTTCTACAATCTCTTACAAACACTACAATAAATAAACGAAATATTTATTAAATTTGTTTATTTATTGTAGTCTTTGTAAGACTCAGATTGAGGATCGTTAAGGAATTTTTTCAGTAGAATCTTTATACCCTTGGGCATCGTTGAAAAACAATGTTTTAATAAGAATCTTTATATCTGTGGGTATCGTCGGAAACCAATTTTTTGTACAAATTTTGCACCTTTGGCAATTGATGATAGTTTTTATCAGTAGAATCATCCGCTGGCTTCGTTTTTCAAAGATTCTACTTCTTTACACCTTTATTTTCGGTAGAACCTTTACACCTTTGGACACAGTTGGAAAACATTTTTTTTCAGTAGAATCTTTACAGCTTTCGGCATCGTTGGAAAACATTTTCAGTAGAATTTTTGGGCTTTTGGGCATCGTAAAAAAAAAAAATTGTAGAATATTTTTTAGGCATAGTTAGAAAACCTTTGCATCTTCGGAAATCGTTTTGAAGCAATGATTTCAGTAGAATCTTTACATTTTTGGGCATCGTTGGAAAACAATTTTTCCGATAAATCTTTGCACTTTTCGGCATTGTTAGGTTTTTTAGTAAAATCTTGTTTGGGCATCGTTAGAAAATAATGTTTTCAGTAGAATCTCCTCTTCTGGAAATATTTTTTTTTGGTAGAATCTTTGCACGTTTGGGCATACTTTTTTCGAATTTCGTCCAAGAGCTAAAAAATTGTAGCAGCTCGAATATTTTTTTTTTGCGAGACATAAAAATATGTCTAAAAATTAAATTGAAATAGATCCCTTACAATACTTTTGAGAGTGTCGTAACTAGTGATGGGTAAGATCGATCAAAAAAGATCGAGTACTCGATCTTTGAAAATGATCGAGCCGTTCGATCTTTTGATAGATCAATGCTGCTCGGTCTTTTGATCGATCATCGCCGCTCGATCATTTGATCGATCAATGCTGCTCGATCTTCTGATCGATCATCGCCGCTCGATCATTTGATCGATCAACGCCGCTCGATCTTTTAATCGACCAACGCGGCTCGATCTTCTTACGCCGCTCGATCTTCTTACGCCGCTCGATCTTCTTACGCCGCTCGATCTTTTCGAGCCACTCGATCTTTCGATCGATCAAAGCTGCTCCATATTTACGAGCCGCTCGATCTTCGAGCAGATCGAGTAAAAGATCGAGCGGCTCGATACATCAACTGATCGATCACCGATTGATCGATCTTTGAGATACTCGATCTTGCCCATCACTAGTCGTAACTGACGAAACTAGCCGAGAATATGAATTTCTGATATTGGCTAAGACTAGTTTGTCTTTTGTTTTTGTAAACCAAACCAAATTCTACAATCTGACGGTGGGTGGGTTCTTTCCTTCAATCTAAACAGAAAATCTCTGGCTGGGGTGGGCCCTTTCCTTCAATCCAAACAGAAAAACCGACGGTGGGTGGGCCTTATCCTACAATCCAAACAGAAAAAACCGAAACGAGGGTTTCTCATATGTGGAGAATTGAAGGAAAAAAGTAAAGAATTGTAGATTTAATCTTTGTCTTGTATATTTTTAATTGTAATTCAATTGTATTAAAATGTATGCTGTTACTGTAAAAGCAAAACAAATTTAGATGAGTTTACATTAACATTTTTAAGATTCGAAGGACCAATTTTTGAATTGCATGAATTCCTCTTACAATTCATATATTCAAGTATCGGACTCGGACTCATTTGCGTGAATCTACTAAGCGATTTGTCACTATAGTTCACGCATTATTCACGCTCGATTCGGTGCATCGGAGATTACCTCATTTTTAGTCATCAGCGCCACGTCGTCATGCAGATAAGGGACGTCTTCCATCCCCATACGGGGTCGTGTATGCGTCATCATTCAATATAAACAAAAGCGAAGATGATGTATAGGGGGCCACCATACCATACCCGATGACGAATATACCCTATTCTTTATAAGAGGCCGGATGATTCATCTCCTGTGGGGTTGCACGAATTAAAAACTGGTAATTTCGCTCATCTGGGATTACGGGATCGCCGGCGTCTCGATTAAATAACCATTACGAGGCGGCTACCCACCAGCTAAATTCCTCCGGCCAATTTGGGTGCATTAATCTGTGAAATTTTATTAGCATTTTCAATTTGCGATACTGTCATTTTTGATTGCACGAAATGTAATTATTGCGTTATAATTCTATAATAAGCGAGTAGCATATGTTTATTTTTTTTGTATTGTTGGATCGCACAATTTGCCGGCCACAGATGATTGTGCTAGTCGGTTCGGTGATATATCCGCACAGGAAGACTGCTCACGCGAAAACTGCGCACAGAAAACTGCGCACACGAAAACTCCTCACACGGAATAATGCTCACACGGAAAACTCCGCACACAGAAAATAACGCACAGTGATAATTGCTCACACTGAAAAATGCTCACTCGGAAAATTATTCACTTTTATCAATCCTCACAGGGTGCGAACAACAAATATTTTTGCTATAATTATTACATTTCACATTAATTTAAAAGCAACGATGTACTGTGTTTTTAATTAAAAGTATAAATGTCTAATATATTAATTTGAATAAACAATTTAATGATAATGCCATCACAGGTATGTTAAATTTATTTTCTTTTTAGTTTTATTAAGCTTTGATCATTAAAGATCTAGATTAGAATTAAATTTTACTAGATCTATATGCATGTATTTGGAAGATTTGATAGAGGGTTGTAACACTCCAAAGCTTATACTACATTTACGCTACAGAACGTGTATTAATAAACGATGATTCTGCTGTTTCGTATATTTCAATTTTCACAACTTCTCCGCCAGATCAAATGAAAATATTTTAAAATCCAGTGAAGGGGTGTAAATGGATTTTCACGAAATCATAATCTAGAATGCATTTCTAGTTATTCTAGAAAGTTTAACGTCGATGGCTATTATTTTTCTATTGTTTTCGAGCCGGCGAACTTGCTAGAAATTTTCACAACTTCGCCGCCTGATCAAATAAAAGTATTTCAAATTCCAGTGAACTCAAAAATTAAAATTCAAGAATAACACTCCGTCGCGCTGTTAAAATCTAAAACACCGAACAAACTCACCGGTGGAACTGGAAAATTTTGCCAGGTGCGAACCGCCGAATCATTTGACCTTTGCCCCGGAGGCAATTAGTATCCGGCGTAGATGTTTGCAAAAAACACATTCTTTCGTCGTCTGTTATCAATCCTTATCCACGATGCATGAACGCATTCCAGATTAAATCGCTTTTTAGTCATTGAAAACCGTTCGATTCGGCAGTTTACCTTCCACCGAGTGAGTGAGTGTTCGCGTGTTTTAGTGTGTGCAGAATATTGAAAATTACATTAATGGAAATGGATTATCAGTTATGAAGATAGTTCCCACTGTTGGTAAGCGATTAAATGAAATTAATTAAACTTTATTGAATGAATTTTTCAATGCGATTTAATAATATCTCTCAACACAAATAACGATAGCAGTAGAGAGACCATCAAGTGAATAGCTCATTTATGTAAAATTTACGGAATTAATTATTCACAATAATGATTTTTTCAATGCGATTTAATAATATTTGAATACAAACTAACGGTGTAGTAGAAACCATCAGGTCAATAGTTCATTTATGTTATGCTACAATAATGTATACAAAAAAAAAACGGCATTAGTAGCTTATTGACAAATCGTACAGAATGTTATAATTACATTTACCTTCTTACCAAATACCACTTGCAGTTAGCTTTCTCACCATCGAATGGGTTTATTTTCTGGAGCTTAAATAACCAATTTAAAAAAATTAATTCAATGATTAATTTTTTTAATCGTACAATTTTCGATTTTGGTGTGTTGCTGTTTCTTTTCAATCTCAGATTTGGCACTCATTTTTATTCGAAATCCGAAATCTATAATTTTTTCAATTAATTTTAAACTCTTAAAACGAATTTCTCCTTTGATTATTTTTTTCTATCCTTCTAAGCAATTTTTGTTTTCCCATTTTCAGTTTGGAAAATTGCTGTTTTGTTTTAACCTAAGATGAGAAATCAAAAATGTTTATTTTTTTACATAGAAGTTGAACTTTTAATACATTTTTTACAACTTTTAAATTCGTGGATGCATATTTCGTTTCTCCAGACATTATTTAGAATGTTGTCATTTGTTTTCAGCTATAATTTGACAATTGTTTTAACGGAAAATCAGAAATGTATTGTCCTGTTCATAGATCTTAATCTTTTAAAGCAAATTCGGCCTATCAATTCAATGATTAAACCAATGTAGAAATTTAATTTTGATTGGAATTTAAAACTCGTTACACTTGTAGAATTTTACAAATTCCACTGCAATTCAATATTTTTTTTCTGATTTTTTATCATAGAGTACAAATTTTAAAGTTTAAATGAATTTAAAATTCGTTACACTTGTAGGATTTTGCAAATTTTATTACTTAACTTAACTTTAATTTTCAAAAATTCATAACTTTACTTTCATCTTTGTCATGGCTAACTATTTTTTGATTTATAATATATCTTAAAAATTACTGTAACTCACATATTTTTAGAAATAACTGTTATTTGTGATACCGGATTAAAGAGAAAAAAGTCATAGCCAACTATGGTTTCCATTAAAAAAAAAATGTAAGTTTGCATCATACCTCGGAAAATAATGGCGTTAAAATTTTTCTGAATTTATTTTATTAAGCTGCGTAAAATTATCTACAACTTTGTCCTTTACAGTTTTTTTTTCTGTCATAATAACCGAGATATATTTATTTCAAAAAATTGACACTTTTTACATTTTTGAAAATATCTAGTTACCCTTCACTTTTTTGAAAACTTTGAAAGTGGTATTTTATTGGACTCGTAAAACTAAACTTCTTTGCCCATTTAAGGGAAGAGGAACTCAATTTTGTTTACGATTTTTGTTTCGTTTAAGTGTTTTTTTTTTCCAGTAGAGTCTTTGCACCTTTGGGCATCGCTGGAACGCATTTTTGTTCAGTAGAATGTATTATAATAGCATTAGAATTTTTTTAAGGAATTCAATCATATCAGAATTTTTTTTTATTTTTCTTAAAAATAATATATCAAAAATTGATACATTTTCAAAAATCGTAGTTAATTCTAAAAGCAGATGTTTCGTATCATATCAGTATATTTTTTAACATTAATTTTCAAAAAATTTTACATCCAAAAATTAACACATTTTCAAAAATTATAGTTAGTTTTAAGGCAGTCGTTCTGTAGATGTATCAAAATATTTAAGGAACTCAATTTTGTTTACGATTTTTGTTTCGTTTAAGTGTTTAACAAAAATTGACTCGTTTTCAAAAATCAAATTTAATTTTAAAGTTAAATGTATTATTATTGCATTAGAGGATTTTAAGGAATTCAATCAAATCAGTATTATTTTTTTTTCAAATATTCGACAACTTAAAAAAAATATTAAAAATTCATAACTCGCGCAAAAATGTATACATTTTCAAAAATCGTAGTTAATTCTAAAGGTAAATGTTTTGTATCATATCAGTATTTTTTTAAACAATAATTTTCAAAAATTGATTACACCCAAAAATAAACACATTTTCAATAATTACAGTAAACACACAGTACATTATTGCTTTTAAATTGATGTGAAATGTAATAATTATAGCAAAAATATTTGTTGTGCGCACCCTGTGACGATTGATAAAAGTGAGTAATTTTCCGTGTAAGCATTTTTCAGTGTAAACAATTTTCGTGTGCGCAATTATCACTGTGCGTTATTTTCTGTGTGCGGAGTTTTCCGTGTGAGGAGTTTTCGTGTGCGGAGTTTTCGCTGTGCGCACATTTTTGTGCGCAGTTTTCGCGTGAGCAGTCTTCCTGTGCGGATATGTCTGGTCATGGTGCTAGTCATATTCTTATAATTTCCAATTTTGTTGCGCGAATGACCAAAGTTGTCGAATCGTCCTATAAAGCCAAATTTTGTACATAGATGAATAATAGGTTTGTCTAACCTTTGTTGATAACAAAATTATTCGTTGACAATCAAACCATCTGATTCTGTCGGACATTAAAAATATGCTTAACTGATGATCCCAACTTCTAAAACAACCCAAAAAATTCATCAAGAGTAACAGAACATGGGAAAAACTTGATTTTAGAAGGAAATTTCCAGGTGTGTCAAGATGGTACCCCAATATAGAGTTCTGAATAGTGTTCTCAATTTATTTTGATGTATCTAGACTTGATTTTTTTTTAAATGTGACGCAAAGGTTTTGTTTTAAAATCCAGATACACCACAAAGTCAACGCCTCCAACATCCAAAATTTTTATAATTTATTATATTTGTAACGTATGTAGTTGTCTGTTGAAATAAATTATTATTATGATTCGCTTATGTGTAGTGACTTCAGAACTTGAATGGGGAAGCCGTTTATAATCTCCGGTGGTAACCAGAGAGCAGCCCTGAAGTTTTGTTTTGTATTTCAAAGGAAATAATGAACAGCATTACCCACAAAAGATTTCATCTGGTTTCGGTGTTAAGGAGGGTTTGAGTCCTAGCCCTTGGCATAATTAGATATTACTGAATAGGGCAAGACAAGCATCGGCGACCCTGTGGGAACGTTCATAATGCATCATTCACTTCAAATCCAATGTTCTTCACGACGTTTGGAATAATTATACTCTGATATTACCACGCAACCATCATTTCGTAAAAAATAGATTTTACGAAAACTTTTCATAAATTTTGGATATTGAACCGATGAGGCTGTTACTTGTTAAAACTCCATATCGCTGACGTAAGGTTACAAATTATTTTTATTATTCTACAACTCATCAGTTTCGTGGAAAATATGGTGTTACAATTTACAATTATTGCTGTAAACTTTTTATTGAATTCACCTATAACGGTTTCATTTTGGAAACAATTGTCTATACAGTTTTATTCGGATTACTTTTCTGAAACAAATTTTCTTTGCTACAATTTATTACAAAACTTTTATAATTGGTTAGTAATCAAGCGTTCAATTCCCATTGACGTGTAATGTTTGTTTTCCAATCAACTTTCTCATCATCATCATCCAGACACATTACCATTCACATCACATTAAAGACGGTAAACATCCAATTACTCCGTACACATTCGTCTTTAGAATAAATGCAAATATTTCGGAGATTAACAAACGTATAAAAAGCGCCTTACTAATCTGTTGTTATTTTTGTGACAAACAAGGCTGCACAAATAGCTCGCCCGGACCTAAAAAAGAAAACAAAATGAAAAAAAAAGAACAGTTGTTTGCGTTTATTTACATTCTGCCAATTTGGAATAACATTTCACCTTTTTACGACCGTGACTCACGATCATGATTCATTTGTTTATATAGCCATTAGCTTAATTAAAATAAACAAAGCTGCGACATCGGCTTTCGAACATAGATTACTTACAAAACGGAGTACATTGTTCTTTCAGTGTTGACAGCTATTTGTGGTGTAATTAAAGTCGCATTACTCATACAAATACACTGAGGAAATTTTTGATTTTGATTTTATGATACAGTACATTCTTTAGGTGTAACGACGGTGACATTGAAGGTATTGATCTAATAAATTTGAAAAGGTGTTTATTACTCTGCAAAAGATTTGCAAATACGAATATATAATGCGAAAGAAAATTCTCTCTCGGTCTTCCAGCTTTTGTTGTTCATTGTTCACAATGTATCCCTCTCCTCCTGGTCTGATCAATACCAGGGGCGGCTCGTTATGTAGAGCCAAGGAGCTATGGCAGTACCTCTAATTTCATCAGCAAGGATTTTTAATTATTTTTTAAAACACTTAATTTGATTTATTTAATGCTTCTGTAAAGGTTTTCAATTATCGATCGTTGTTTCCTGGAAAAAGTAGGCATATATTGTAGGCTGTACCATCGAAATGTTCCACCAGCCGCTACTGATCAATACTACAACTAATTTTCTTATATTTTGTAATTTCGTCTGTTTCCTATCGATGCCTCTTTAGCCTCATGTTTCTTCTTCATAATAATTTGTACTTGAGTTAATTACTATTAATTAATACCACAAGGCTTACAAATTGTCGACTTTGTGACTATACATCTCTAAGTATATGATTTGCATTTTTTACTAATTGCAGTACTCAGGGTGGCGCAACAATCGGCTCGCAGGGTGACTCATGGTACGGCCGAGGTAGCAGATGGTAGGGTTGGTTGCAGAGACGGTGTGACTATCTGTATTACCACCTCTGCTACCTCGGCCGTACCATGAGTCACCCCGCGAGCCGTCACTGATCATCGTATTTCGTAATCTTTGTACGCGCCACCCGAGATGATTAACCCAAAAACCGTCACCGTAACCAGTTGTTCGCATGAGTATAAAATAAACGTATTGTGCTGAAACTTCGTCTCTACTTCTTAAAAATCGATCAATCGTATCGAAGCAGCTAGAACATTTCGGTGCATCCGGTGCGAAGGACCAAAATGTTCTAACTGCGGTGGTTTGATTCTCATGAAGTAGAGATGGAGTTTCAACACAACGCGTTTATTTTACACTATATACAAACATTTTTGCATAGAATTTGTTCAAATGGGCGAGAATCGAAAAAAATGTTTTAACTATTACTTAAATTTAATTATTGCTGATGCTCTCTTTTATCTGCAATTTCACTAACTAAATCACATTTTAATTTAGTATTATGCATTTCCCACATTTGTTGTTTCTCATGAATGGGCGTGCGGATTTTATGCCAGATTTAGTGTTTGTATTTGGATTGACGAGTGGAACGGATTTATAGGTGCCATTAACTGAGTGAACGGTTTTTGACCGACTTGGCCCTCTTCCAGGCAATTTGGGCAGTTTTCTCAAGGCAATATAAAAAATGCATCCACAACAAATGCTGTGGATGCAATGAAAGCCTTCGCCAAAATCAACCCTATCTAATTAAGAAGATACGAAAAGAACGATTACTCATTCAGTCGTCCTTCGATCACCAGATAATCATGTTGCAGTTATTCATGGTGCTATCGTTCTTGGAAATTTGGGCAGTTTTTTCAAGGCCATGTGAAAAATACATCTGCATAGTGATGTTGGTGCCAAAATCTACCCTATCCAATCACAAAGGTACAAAAAATTCCAAACCTGCTAAGGAACTCGTCTTTCGATACTCAATGGTCCTCTCGTCCAGGTTGTAACTGGATCCTTGTTTCGGAATTTTGACGCATGCTGCTATCAACATTGCGAAACAGATCTGGCCTAAGAAGAAACAAATTACGGCTTGTTAAGCATCTTAGGCGCGTGGCCCAAAACGTGTTTGTAAACAATTTACAGCCCTTTTACTGGAAATGTGGGCAGTTTTCTCAAGGCAATATAATAATGTTGGTGAAAAAAACCTTTTCCAAAATCAACCCTTTCCAATCACAAAGATATTAAAAAAAACGGCTGCTGATTCCAAACCCGCCTTCGATATTCAATGGTCTTCTCGTTTCGGAATTTTGACGCTTGGTGCTGTCAAAATTCCGAAACAGGGATCTGAACTAAGAAGTTGTTTACAAATTACAGCTTGCTATGCAGACATTTTAGGCGCGCGGCCCAAAACATATTTGCTTAAAATTTTATAGCTTTTTTACTCCCTTTTAAAGGCGCTAGAAGTTCTAGGCGTGCGGCCCAAAAAATTTTTTCCGTACAAATTACACCTTCTTTACTTGTGCAGAAATTTTATACGCATGCCCAAAAAATATTTCAAACAAATTACAGCGTTTTTATTTACTATGCTCCCTTTTAAAGGCCACAGAAATATTAGGCGCGTAGTTTTTCCCAACAAATTACAGTCTTTTTACTTACTAAAATTTTTGTAATTTTTTTGGCGCCAGAAATATTAGGCGCAAAAAGTTTTTGCAAACAAATTGCAGCCTTCTTCCTTAATACGCGCGTGGCCTAAAAAGTTATTAGGCATTTTTACTAGCTACTTCTTTACAGGCACTAGAAATTTTTTGTTGCAAACAAATTGCAGCATTTTTACTTACAGGCGTCAGAAATTTTACGCACGTGGCCCAAAAAGTTCTTGCAAACAAATAACAGTCTAAAGTTAAACTGCCTTTTAAGGGCGCAAGAAATATTAGGCGCACGGCCCAAAAAGTTTTTGCCAACAAATTGCAGCATTTTTACTTAATACGCGCGTGGCCCAAAAAATGTTTGGAAACATTTTTACTCGCTATTTCTTTTACCGGCACTAAACATATTGAGCGCGTGGTCCAAAAATTTTTTGCGAACAAATTATAGCATTTTTACTTAGCATGCTTTTTTTACAAGCATCAAAAATTTTACGCGCGTGACCCAAAAAAATGTTGCAATCAAATATACAGCCTTTTTCTCGCTAATAATTTCTCGAAATATTAGGCAAGTGGCGCCAAAAAAATTGCAGCCTTTTAACTTAATACGCGGGTGGCCCAAAAAGTTTTTGGAAACATTTTTACTGGCTATTTCTTTTACAGGCACCAGAAATTTTGTACGCGTAGTCCAAAACTTTTTTGCAAACAAATTACAGCCTTTTTTTCTCGCTAAACTGCCTTTAAGGGCGCCAGAAATATTACGCGCGTGGCGCAAAAAGTTTTTGCAAACAAATTGCAGCCTTTTTACTTAACTCGCGCGTGGCCCAAAAAGTTTTTGGTAACATTTTTACTCGCTATTTCCAGAAATTTTCTGCACGTTGTCCAAATATTTTTACAAACAAATTACAGCATTTTTACCTACAGGCGTGAGAAATTAAGAGCGCGTGGCCCAAAAAGATGTTGCAAACTAATTACACCCTTTTTTTCCGCTAAGGCCGACAGAAATATTAGGCGCGTGGCACAAAATTTTTTTGCAAACAAATTGCTGCGTTTTTACTTAATACGCGCGTGCCCCAAAAAGTTTTTGAAAACATTTCTACTCGCTATTTCTTCAAAGGCACCAGGAATTTTGTGCGCGTGGCCCAAAAATGTTTTGCAAACAGCATTTTTACTTACAGGCGCCAGAAATTTTGGGCACGTGGCGCAAAAGGTTTTTGCAAACAAATTGCATCCTTTTTGCTTAATACACGCGTGGCCCAAATTTTTTTTGAAAACACTCTCTAGCTTCCCTTTACAACCGCTAAGTAACCTTAAACCTTAAGAAGGTCATCCTCTCAACAAGCGTCGAATTACTTTTGCAGCATCAACAATTCAAATTGCGTTTTGGTGTATCCTTTGATGTTCAACTTCTTTAGAATAAAGTTTTTTTTTAGTGCTTGGTACACATACACAAACAAACAAATTGTAGTTCCTGAAAGTTCATGAATATTAATTCGCAACTATTTTAACCAGAACTGGAATGAATCAAGAAATGTTGGGCGCTTAAAATATTCAAGGTAGTACTCATTTTATTGAAGTGAATCATTGGTAGATAAACACCAAATTTATTACATTGTTTATCATTATCGCGATGATAGTACGGCGTCGGTTCTTTACAGGTGGCACCTACATGACTCAGTTTTTACTAGATTAGATAGAAATTTAAAAAAGGTAGAAAAAAGTGTCTTCCTTCGTTGTATCGCATAACTACTCAATTATGTAAAATTTTTGGAATTTATAAAAATAAATAAATAAAAGTTTTGATTACCAACCCTTAGGGCTCCAGGGGCCGTTTTAAGCACATGGTCGAAAAGCGTAATAGCGCTTGTTTTTATTTGACAAAAAAGTCATTTTGGAGTAATCTTGCTGAGGTGAACTTTCTTAATAAAATACTCCGCGAGTATAGCAACAAAAATTCTAAATGCCCAGTAATCGTTTACTTCACAAAAAAAAATTAATCAAAAAGATAATACCTCAATTTTTTGGAAATCATTTCTATCCATCAAAATTGCCAAATCATGGCATTCAATATGTCCAAAAATTTTGATCAATACATAAAAATAATTCAAGCAATACGCTTAAATTTGTAATACTATAAATGTTATAGTTGTCCTAATAATAATATCATCGCCAATCAATAAGTTTGAATTTTTGAAAAGTGCAATATTATCTCCGATTTATCGAAACGTTTACAATTACGATTTTAGGCCCAAAAATTGTATAGAGAATTTGTGCTCGATGAGATTCAGATAAATTTCGAGAAAATAAACATGATTCTCTATTACACGTGTTTTAATAACATCATCAATAAAGCTGAACTGAAAAATGCAATCACGTAGTAACGGTCACAACCGTTCTCTCTATTAACGTCATCAATCACGATGTTAAATTTTTCAAATCCCAAATGCTTGGCAATCGTCTGTACTCATTCCAAATTACGAAAGCGTATCGAATTTAGAACGTACTAGTTTTTTTCGATCGCCCAATCAATGTCCATAATTTCAAGTAGCTTTTCAAAGGAAACGTGCCCGATTTCTGAAGCTTACAAATTTTGGACATGTTTTGATAAGGTGCTTACTATCGAGAGGTTTTCGAGGCGACGGGCTACTAGTACCTATTTATCCGATGATTCAGATTATTTTTTGCATTACGTTATCTCGACATTTGATAAGCATCCTGTTTATTTTTCATAAAGGCCCGTGCACTGATTATTTATCGGGATGATTATTTTCGCTCAAGTGAATCATGGCTGTGACTCAGGTCTAGTTACTAACGATGATAGTGCAGCCTTGATAAATTCAGGAGTTCACGTGAAAATTAAGGGGTTGCTCGGTGTAGTTTTCAAAATTAATGTGTGATTTTATTTTTGATCAAAATACATACATAAAGTAACGCAGTAACATGTTTGCTTATTATTATTATATATTGCAACATATTTCAAAAAAAGTGAGAACTTATTTTTGAAATTAAAATCTAGTCCATTGTTACTGGTACATTTATTTTATTATATAGTTATATTAAATATATATTAGATTAGTTCTATGACTAAATATCTGATTGGCTGTAAACAGTGGCGGCTCGTGAAACATTTTGATGGTAGGGCCACTTAGTATATAATATACTTTTTGAGAAAAAAAAATCGATTATTGTTGCAAAATTATTCAGTAAATTAAATAAAGAGAAAAGTAGCCTTCATATATAAATATTCAAGCAGTTCGTAATTTTACAAAATTAAGGCTAACAAATAAATAACTTATTGAAACAAGTCACTAGAAAAAAAAATGTTTAGTGTTATCTGTATCTATTTGATGGACTTTTCTGGAAAAATTTGACTTTGGTCACCCGTTATCTTCTGTAAACCAAAAACAATTGAACAACGAATTGAAAGACTTTGCCGAAAGACTCTTAGAAATCCGATCATATATTTCAAAAGTAAAAAAAAATAATTTAACAATTTTATTTTTTTAACCCATGTCTATTATATAAGAATAATACTTTGCTAACACTTTTCGTTTAAGAGTTATCCTCAATAATAATTAAATATTTTTTGATCTTATCTGTCCAATGAGCACAACACTTTGCTGAAAGAATTTGCGAAATCTCTCCTCGTGTTTCTGAATTGAACTATAAATTACATGTTCTAGGTCTTATCTGCGTCTATTGGATGGAAGAATTTGCCAAATTAGGTCATCCGTTCAAGAGTTGTCCTTAAACAACAAAAAGCAATTAAAGACGAATTAATTTTTTGGTCCATTTATACGATGAGTACTTTATTGACTCAAAAAAATATAAAAACAATTGCTATCCACTTGAAATCTCTCAAAATAACTTAATATTAATCCAAGAATGATTTCGTAAAAAATTCCAATACATTCCGTCGATTCGTGTAAATTTATGAAAATTTATAATCACTTTTTTTTGGCGCGAAAAAAATATAAAAACAATTGCCATCCACTTGAAACTTTCCAAAACAACTGTCAACATATGTGATTCTACATTTCAGTAAAAATTAGAATATTTTAATGTGGAGATGAAATTTTAAAAAAATTGCAACAAATTCGTCGACGCGAAAAAAATATAAAAACAATTGCCATCGACTTGAAACTTTCCAAAACAACTGACAACACATGTGATTCTACATTTCCGTAAAAATTAGAAATGCATTTTTTCTAAATTTTAGAATATTTCAATGTGAACGGAGATGAAATTAAAAAAAAAATTACAACAAATTCGTCGACGCGAAAAAAATATAAAAACAATTGCCATCCACTTGAAACTTTCCAAAACAACTGTCAACATATGTGATTCTACATTTCAGTAAAAATTTGAATATTTTAATGTGGAGATGAAATTTAAAAAAAATTGCAACAAATTCGTCGACGCGAAAAAAATATAAAAACAATTGCCATCGACTTGAAACTTTCCAAAACAACTGACAACACATGTGATTCTACATTTCCGTAAAAATTAGAAATGCATTTTTTCTAAATTTTAGAATATTTCAATGTGAACGGAGATGAAATTAAAAAAAAAATTACAACAAATTCGTCGACGCGAAAAAAATATAAAAACAATTGCCATCGACTTGAAACTTTCCAAAACAACTGACAACACATGTGATTCTACATTTCCGTAAAAATTAGAAATGCATTTTTTCTAAATTTTAGAATATTTCAATGTGAACGCAGATACAAATTAAAAAATCTAAAAATAATTGCCATTCACTTAAAACTTCCCAATATCACTCAATATTAATTCAAGAGTGATTAAGTAGAAAATTCAAAAACATTCCGTGGAATGCTTTGGCAATTTTTCGTGTAAATTTATGAAAATTAATAATCACTTTTTTTTGGCGCGAAAAAAATATAAAAACAATTGCCATCCACTTGAAACTTTCCAAAACAACTGTCAACATATGTGATTCTACATTTCAGTAAAAATTAGAATATTTTAATGTGGAGATGAAATTAAAAAAAAAAATGCAACAAATTCGTCGACGCGAAAAAAATATAAAAACAATTGCCATCGACTTGAAACTTTCCAAAACAACTGACAACACATGTGATTCTACATTTCCGTAAAAATTAGAAATGCGTTTTTTCTAAATTTTAGAATATTTTAATGTGAACGGACATGAAATTAAAAAAAAAAATTACAACAAATTCGTCGACGCGAAAAAAATATAAAAACAATTGCCATCGACTTGAAACTTTCCAAAACAACTGACAACACATGTGATTCTACATTTCCGTAAAAATTAGAAATGCATTTTTTCTAAATTTTAGAATATTTCAATGTGAACGCAGATACAATTTAAAAAATATAAAAATAATTGCCATCCACTTAAAACTTCGCAAAATCACTCAATATTAATTCAAGAGTGATTTAGTAGAAAATTCAAAAACATTCCGTGGAATGCTCTGGCAATTTTTCATGTAAATTGATGAAAAATTATAATATTTTATTTTGTTGACGCGGAAAACGCATAAAAACAATTGCCATCCACTTGAAACTTTACAAAATCACTCAATATTAATTTAAGAGTGATTTGGTAGAAAATTCAAATACATTCCGTCGATTGCTTTTGCGATTTTTCGTGTAAATTTATGAAAAATTATAATCATTTTTTGTTGCGCGAAAAAAATATAAAAACAGCTGTAAAATACTTGAAACTTTCTAAATTTACTTAAAATATATTAATCTTGATAATCTTCCTAAAACTCAAAAAACTCCATCACAGGCTTTCAAGACAACCGACCGAGAACAGCGGTTCAGATTTTTTTTAATTTGCACGAGTGAAAAAAAAAATATAAAAACAACTGCAACACACTTGAAATTTTCGAAATGTACTCAAAATACCCTAATCTTTACAATACTCCAAAAAAACTCAAAAAAGCCCATCACTGGTTTTGAAAATTTTAAGTTTCACTTCTGCCGAGTGAAAAAAAGATATAAAAAACAAGTGAAACTCTCCAAATTTACTCAAAATACATTGTTCATAACAAGCCTCTAAAAAAACCATAATACCCCATCACAAGTTTTTAAGATAACCGACCGAGAACAGCCCTTAAGATTTTTTAAGTTTCACTTCTTCGGATTGAAAAAAAAATACAAAAACAACTGTAACACACTTGAAACTTTTTAAATTTACTCAAAATACATTAATCTTAATAATCCTCCAAAAAACTTAAAATATACCATCACTGGTTTTCAAGATAACATCACAAAACACAATTCTGGAAGAATTTTTTAAATCTGCAAATTTGTTCAAGAGATATATTCTTAAATAAATGCATTGCCATTTTTCTCGTCTCATGAAACTTTCGCAGACATCGTTTTAACATTTAAAATGACAAATCAGTTTTTTTAGGATTAATAAAAAAAAACTTGTTTCGTTTGAAATTAGAGGTAGTACCATGGCTCCTTGGCTCTACATAACGAGCCGCCCCTGGCTGCAAACAAGCTTCGTATGCCAGGCTCAAATGGGCAAAAAAAAATCTAGATGTTAAATGAGAACCAAATTCTGGTACTGTTAAACTTTAATTTCAAAATTAACATTTAGCACTTTCTCTTTCTTTCTTACAGATTTTAATTTCAGAATTGACATTTCCTGAATTAGATTTTAATTTTAGGTTCTATATTTTGTAATATAGGGCTGAAGGATTCGGTCGATGGCCTTTTCTAACATATGTATATTTTGTATGTATGTTGGAATAAAATTCATGTTTTATTAGAATTTTTAATAAGGAGGTATGCAATTTCGATTTACGGAAACTTTCAAATTTTATAATCACCTTTATTTAAATTATGCAGCAATAACGATATTCAGTCTGCTTTACTTTGATAATTGTACTTAATTACACGTAAATTATCTGTTGTGGCATTAGTGAGGTATGTAATTATTACGGCATAACAGTCGACTGGAGTTCAAAGGCTCAAACTGGGTGTCTTGGTCGGACCTTATAGTTGATAGGTCATCACACGAGAAGTACGCAAACGATATGATTTGCAATGGGTGACCTTGTTTTGGCTTCGCATTTCAAAAATTGTAAATTTTATGCGGATCGTATTTATGCAAAACGAGCTCATTTTAAATTTACATCAGCAGCGTCCCCTCGTAATTCTTCACTTCGCCTTTTTGCATATGCGCTGTAATTTGAAATTGGTTTCCAATGTGACACATTGTTGCAACAGGAATAAGGAGACTTCTGTTACATTGAAGATAACTAAGATTAACGGCCTGCTCTGGCGACACGCGCGGAGTTTTGTAGTAGTGCCAAAATAGATAAACCAACCCAAGAGATTTTAGACACTTGTTGCTCGCGTAACAAACCGGGAAATATCGAAACGAGGAATATGCGAAGCATCCGATGCCACCTTCGGTTTATCGTTATCAAGGAAAATCCTACCTAGAAAACATTACGATTTCCGCACGCGAATGTTGTTATATAACAACCGTCGACTTTTGCGTTCTAATTTGTTCGAGAGAGCCATGTCAGCGTTTTTTCGAAAAAAAACTTGCAACACCTAGGTTTCACAACGCCGCCCGCTACCGTTGACTCGGTCATCGCGTCTCATTAAAGATTCAAGCAAAGTATCATTTAAAGGTATCTCGCATTCTTCAGCACTATATTTAGCTGTGATTCATAACCTCGTCACTAATCAAATTATCTCTCCGTAAACGGCGCCCAATCCGGTCCAGATTAGATAGTCCAAAAAGAATCATTAAAACACTGTCTATACCCAGCGTTCATTGTGTAATTACAACGATTAGATACCTAAAATGTTATTTTTCCTAATGGCGGGGAAATTAAAGCTGAGTAATTCGATTACCGAGTAAAGTCTTCTAGCAGATGTGGATTCTTTCGCATCAACACATCATTTTAATAATAACGCCAGTCACTGGAAACTATTAACTTTTCCCGGTAATTCAGCCGGAGCCCATTCATACCAGCATTTCAACTGAATGAGTTGTTTTGCAGAATTCATGAATATTCCTCAATTGTCCCGAAACAGGAAGCGAAACAAATCATGATGTTTGGCCAGCTTCAAATTACCAAACAAAGCAATCTTTGATTCCGCCGTAAAAATCTACGTTAGGGTATTGTTGCAGAAATAGATTGGGCTATTTTAGAACGGCTTAATCATCGCCTTTGGGTTTATAAGGTCGTTAAAGTACGCTCTGGGACATTTTATGGGCAGCAGGAAGTCATAATTGCTGGCTCGGGCTTTGTGTTTGTTTTTGGGTTTTATTTTTTGATTGATTGTTTACCTCTAACTGCATACTAAGTCATTCAAAACACGTTTGATTTTTATTATCAGAATAGGAAAATAATAATCAATAATAATACCTCTAACTGCAATTGACCAAGTCATTCAAAACACTTTAAATTTTTATCATTAAAGCAGGAAAATAATTCTGAGCTTTTTCAATTTTTTTTTTTTACTTAGGCATGCGCCATTCAGTCACGACCAGGTTATTATTTATGTATTCAATTTGGGATGAGTAAATTAACAAATGAATAATGTCAGACGTATACAACAACCATGGACCCGAGCGAATACTTCTCGATCCCCGAAAAATCTTTCGGCCGGGCTTGGATTCGAACCCACACGGCACAAGCGCTCGCCTGGACCCACTACACCAACGCCTCTGAGCTTTTTAAAATTCAAGCAATTAAAATTTTATTTTGGCATAGCACAGATGATGAAATGTGCAGTGTCAATTAAACACACACATTAAATAGTTCAAGTTGATTAGCAATTAAAAATGATGAACTTCGATTTTATAGAGATACTGAGTTTGTTTTAAAATGCATTACTATAGTAAACGTTTTGGCACGGGTGGCAATTTTAGAATGCGTCAGTAAACGCTTAAAGTTCATATGATTCTTGGCAATTGCAATTATTGGCGAATTAAATCTCTGCGCTCGATCTGAGGTTTATCTGTGCACCTCTTGGTTAGCTAGTCATTTTGGGTTTCCGAATTTGGTGGTGCTCTAGCGGTTTTTATTTTTGAATCAAGGTTACCATGTAAGATAAAGTGCTCTTCTTACTGAAATTCATTGCCAGTTCTTCTCTTTCAAATCTTCAAACAAGCTTTTAGAGTTTTTGGATGACAGTGTTTGTTAAGAATCGTCAGCGATCCTTGTGTAGTTTATTTTTATTTGCGTGCAAATCAAAATTGATTCAAAATCCGCCGAGTTATGGCGGTTTGAAAATGGTCGAAATTTCACGAATTTAAATTGTTTCATTTTTTTACCAGTGCTCTAAATCAGAAACTATTTTCTAAATTTTCTGTTTATTTTTTTGGTTCCGTTTTCTCGGATATTTGGCAATATTAACTAACATCAAATTGTACTTATAAGTCTATTTAACAATCACTACATCCATGCCTAAGCCCGGGGTCTCTTGCAATCACTACCCGCTGGTCCGGTTGTGATTGCACAACTCCGGCAAACTCAAAATTGTTTTGTTTTTCTTTCTATTATTCATCGTTGCTGTGGAGTGTAAACGCTTATACGGCGTTTTAATTTGCTTATTTCATTCATTTCATAGATTATTATTGTGTGAATGACAAATTGTGCCCGACTGAATTACTTGATTACTCCATTCATATTTCCCAAACCGCACTTCCGCCCAACATCCTTTCAAAAACTAAAATTCCCAGTGCGGTATGTGGTTTTTTAGTCAATTTAGAGATAATTCGCTAAATTTTTATTGCTTCCAGTTCAAATTGATTAACTCTTGAAGATTGTCGTCGTTCACTATTTTTCGATTTTGGTCGGTTATTCGATAAAATATTTTTATTATATGTTACCTACATAATTGCCCTTTTTTGATGATCTTAGTTTTACAAAAAACAAATTGTCTCAAGAGTGGAAAACTGCCGCCGAATGACTGGCGAGATATCAATTGTTTTTCCAAAGGTTTTAAAATCGCAAAATTATATTGTCCCTGAGGAGGTTAAAAACCTTGTTCTTCAAATCCGCGAAAAATTTTGTCATATACAACTATTGCTTCCGAAGCTTCTTTACTTTTTGGGACTTGATTTGCTCGTATATTGCCAGCAACTCCGTTCCTTGTCATACTCTCGCGAATGTGTTCACTTCTTGCAATTTTATAATAATATAATCTCTTGTAAAGCTTAAAAATGCGATTTTACTCTTGACTCTCAAAATTCGATTTTTCAGAATTTGAACGATCTCTAAAAAATTTCATCTAGGAACAAATGCAAAAAATTGGGAAGTCACCATGAACATGTTAGAAAATTTTGAAAAAGTCGATATTGAACGGCCGTAGCGGCTAAACGAAGAATCCAAATCGAACGTGGATTTTAAATCTGTGCTCCTCGGGTGCAAGTTATTCGGATTCAATTAAAATTTGCGATTTTTAATTTTGACGAAAACGTGAAATTCTTACTTTTGCTCAAAAATTGGCTTTGAAATGATTTCCTGCAGAAACCACTGGTTCGATTCGGGGTTTCTACACATCACTGGAAAGATCCCTTCAAGACGTCACAGAAAATGTACTTTCGCAAGAACAAATGTCAATTTGAAACCCGTGACGCGTCAGCAAAGAAAACTCGAAAATGGAAAAAAAAGAAAAAATCGTGGACCATTGAAGTTTCATCAGACGAACGAGAGAAATTGATTAGCGTGTCACCATGAACATGTTAGAAATTTTTTCAAAAAAAGTCGATTTTTACAGAGTAGCGGCTAAACGAAAACTCTAAATTGAACGCGGTTTTCAAATCTGTGCTCCTCGTGTGCAAATTAGTCGGATCCAATTAAAATTGGTGATTTTTAATTTTTGACGAAAACTTGAAAAAGTACACAAGTTACAGCCCTTAAAACTTTTGCTCAAGAAATGCAACTTTTTTAATAATAATCGTAGACCTTCTTTTTCATCAGAAAAAAAACGAGAGAAATTGATTGACGTTAAAAAATTTCAGCTATCTTCAATAGCAAAAAAATTAGCTTGTTACCATGAACATGTTGGAAAATTTAAAAAAAAAGTCGATTTTTTCAGACTTTGATCGGCCGTAGCGCCTAAACGAAAACTCCAAATTGAACGCGGTTTGCAAATCTGAGCTCCTCGTATGTCAATTAGTCGGATTAGAGATTTTTAATTTTTGACGAAAACATGAAAAAATACACGAGTAAACCCCTTGGAAGTTTTGTTAAAAAATGCAACTTTCTTAATAATCATCGTAGACTATTGAAATTGCCTTCTTTTTCATCAGAAAAACGAAAGAAATTAATTGCCGTTAAAAAATTTCAGCTATCATCAATAGCAAAAAAATTAGCTAGTCACCATGAACATTTTAGAAAATTTAAAAAAATAATTGATTTTTCAGACTTTGATCGGCCGTAGCGGCTAAACGAAAACTCCAAATTGAACGCGGTTTGCAAATCTGAGCTCCTTGTACGTCAATTATTGGGATTAGAGATTTTTAATTTTTGACGAAAACATGAAAAAATACACGAGTAAACCCCTTGGAACTTTTGTTAAAAAATGCAACTTTCTTAATAATCATCGTAGACTATTGAAATTGCCTTCTTTTTCATCAGAAAAACGAGAAAAATTGATTGCCGTTAAAAAATTTCAGCTATCTTCAATAGCAAAAAAATTAGCTAGTCGCCATGAACATTTTAGAAAATTTAAAAAAATAATTGATTTTTCAGACTTTGATCGGCCGTAGCGGTTAAACGAAAACTCCAAATTGAACGCGGTTTGCAAATCTGAGCTCCTCGTATGTCAATTAGTCGGATTAGAGATTTTTAATTTTTGACGAAAACATGAAAAAATACACGAGTAAACCCCTTGGAACTTTTGTTAAAAAATGCAACTTTCTTAATAATCATCGTAGACTATTGAAATTACCTTCTTTTTCATCGGAAAAACGAGATAAATTGATTGCCGTTAAAAAATTTCAGCTATCTTCAATAGCAAAAAAATTAGCTAGTCACCATGAACATTTTAGAAAATTTAAAAAAATAATTGATTTTTCAAACTTTGATCGGCCGTAGCGGCTAAACGAAAACTCCAAATTGAACGCGGTTTTCAAATCTGTGCTCCTCGTGGGCTAATTATTCGGATTCAATTAAAATTAGGGATTTTTAATTTTTGACGAAAACCTGAAAATCTACCCAAGGGTACCCCCTTCTTACATTTGCTCAAAAATTGGCTTTGAAATGATTTCGTGAAGAAACCACTGGTTCGATTCGGGGTTTCTACACATCACTGGAAAGATCCCTTCAAGACGCTTCAGAAAATGTACTTTCGCAAAAACAAATGGCAATTGAAAGTCCGTGACGCGTCAGCAATGAAAGCTCGAAAATGGAAAAAATCGAAAAAATCAATTCTTTTAATAATCATCGAAGACCCTTATGTAATACCTTTATTCTTCATCAGAAGAACGAGCTAAATCGATTGGCCCTAAAAAATTTCATCTAGGAAAAAATGCAAAAAAATTGGCAAGTCACCATGAACAATTTTGAAAAAAAGTCGATTTTTCAGACTTTGCGGCCGTAGCGGCTAAACAAATGACAATTTAGAACATGTTCAAAAAATTTGAAAAAGTCGATTTTTCAGACTTTGAACGGCCGTAGCAGCTAAACGAAGACTCCGAATCGAACGCGGATTGCAAATCTGAGCCCCTTGCATCGGATTCAATTAAAATTGCCGAAAACTGAATGCAATCATGACGACGTCTTCATATGAACTCACTTCGATAACGTTCTGAGGAAATGTAAAATAAAGGTTAAAAATTAGGTCTCAAAATCGTTGTAATCGCAATGTTTTTTTTCTAATTTGAGTCCTGCTGTGAAGACCCATGGCCTAGGGCCCTTGCAATTCATCAGACACTATTGCATGGACTTGTATCCAAAGCTTAAACAATATATTTTTGTATTGGTACTAATAAGACTACCAAGTTTCGGTAAAATAAAATAAAAATATTAATTCACAGTACAACTATTTACATGCCACAATTAATTATTTACATTCTAAAGATGCTATTTTGTACTAACACCATTTTTGAAAATATTAAACTAGCAGAAAAACGATATTCGGTGAAATAGTAGTTCCTAACTGATTATTACGAATTATGCAAATGACTTCCAGGTGAATTACAAGTTCATTTGAAGAATGCCCGCCTGTAAGGTCATAGGTATGTGTGTGATAAAAACAACGCTTTCTGCCTTGGGTTTCGAAACTAGTGTTTCAAATTGTAGTTCGCATTTCCTTCACCAGCACTTCGGTCGGCGATTCGTAACGTTTTTCGCACAAGGACTTTGCTCAAATGTGAGTTTCCAGGTATCGTCCATATGTTCATTATTCATTGTGTTAGTTGGAATAATCTTAACTGGCGAATTAGTAATCGTTATCTAGTTGTGTGTACTCGAACCGATAGTGCAGTGGGACGGCAAAAATGCGTCATCGGATGTAGACACAGTGGAATAGTGTTTAGGGGTCGCACTGGTGATTCAGGCATGTCTTGAAACGTTTTGAAACCTGAGGTTTATTGGAAACGCACATGTCGGATGGAAATGCGTGAATCAGCGCTGATCAATTATAAAAACATTTGCACTTTGATATCGGGACAAATGCGCAAATCCGTAATTGCGCTGCTCATTGTGCTAGTAAACACATTTTCACTCGTCTAACACTTGTTGGACATATTCAGATTTTTTATTAGTCACGTGTCAATAACGAAACAGGTTTTGCCTGCATCTCTTCGGCCAAAATTTTGAAAACTTTGTTATGTTCTTTCAGTTTTGTAATAAAGCACGAATGTCACAAGATTTTTATAGTCGTTCGGCACGCATGGCTTCATCGGGTGGATGAGTGCACGCATGCTTGCTTTTTAATAAGGTGTTTCGCGAACTTCTGTTCGAAGAATCTTGCACCAGGCTAAATTTAAGTGTTATATACCACGTTTGGTATACGGTCTCTTAAAAGGCCATCCAGACCGTAGCCTCCGATTTTGCGTGGCGAATGTTAAATGAGATGCCAGAGCACGCGTTCGATTCTCAATATTTATGTGCGTGCAATCACATAATTGCGTTCTGGTGAAATTGCCTGAAAATCTGAATTTTTTTTAATCGGACGATATTCTTATTCTTCCTGGGCGTGAACAGGTTAAGGGTCTATCAAAAGATTCCGAACTGCTGAACAGGGACGTTTTATCTAATTGGCTAAGAAGGCTATATCATCAGATGCCAGAAATGTAGGACATGAGGCTCAAAAAGTTTTTGAAATTTTTTTTGACTTTATTAGCTACGCTTTGCAATTTTGAGTCATTTTGGAAAGTTTTAAGAGTTTGGCGATTGTTGTTATATTTTTTTAACCTACATTAAAAATATGCAATTTTAAAATTAAGACATTGTGGGATTAAGGTTGATTTTCCAAAAATCTAGGCAAAGAATTTCTATTGATTTTTGAAGATTTATAAAGTAGAATTAATGTTGAGTCATTTCTGGAAAGTTTTAAGAGTCTGGCAATTGTTGTTATATTTTTAACTGACATCAAAAATATGCAATTTTAGAATTGAGACACAGTGGGATTAAGGTTGATTTTCCAAAAATCTAGGCAAACAATTTCTATTGATTTTTGAGGATTTATAAAGTAGAATGAATTTTGAGTCTTTTTGTAAAGTTTCAAGAGTCTAGCGATTGTTCTTATATTTTTTTAACCGGCATCAAAAATATGCAATTTTAGAATTAATACACAGTGGGATTAAGATTGATTTTCCAGAAATCTAGGCAAAAAACTTCTATTGATTTTTGAGGATTTATAAAGTAGAATTAATTTTGAGTCATTTTGGAAAGTTTCAAGAGTCTAGCGATTGTTTTTATATTTTTTTAACAGACATCAAAAATATGCAATTTTAGAATTGAGACACAGTGGGATTAAGGTTAATTTTCTAGAAATCTAGGCAAATAATTGGTATTGATTTTTGAAGATTTATAAAGTAAAATTCATGTTGAGTCATTTTTAGAAAGTTTGAAGAGTCTGGCGATTGTTTTTTAATTTTTTTAACCTACATCAAAAATATGCAATTTTAGAATTGAGACACAGTGGGATTAAGATTGATTTTCCAGAAATCTAAGCAAATAATTTCTATTGATTTTTGAGGATTTACAAAGCAGAATTAATTTTGACTCATTTTGGAAAATTTCAAGTCTAGCGATTATTTTTATATTTTTTTAACCGACATCAAAAATATGCAATTTTAGAATTGATACACAGTAGGATTAAGATAGATTTTCCAGAAATCTAGGCAAAGAATTTCTATTGATTTTTGAAGATTTGTAAAGTAGAATTAATTTTGAGTGATTTTGGAAAGTTTTAAGAGTCTGGCGATTGTTTTTAAATTTTTTTAACCGACATCAAAAATATGCAATTTTAGAATTGATACATAGTGAGATTAGGATTGATTTTCCAAAAATCTAGGCGAAGAATTTCTGTTGATTTTTGAGGATTTATAAAGTAGAATTAATTTTGAGTCTTTTTGGAAAGTTTCAAGAGTCTAGCGATTGTTTTTATATTTTTTTAACCGACATCAAAAATATGCAATTTTAGAATTGATACACTGTAGGATTAAGATTGATTTTCCAGAAATCTAGGCAAATAATTTCTATTGATTTTTGAGGATTTACAAAGCAGAATTAATTTTGAGTGATTTTGGAAAATTTCAAGAGTCTAGCGATTGTTTTTATATTTTTTAACCGACATCAAAAATATGCAATTTTAGAATTGATACACAGTAGGATTAAGATTGATTTTCCAGAAATCTAGGCAAAGAATTTCTATTGATTTTTGAAGATTTATAAAGTAGAATTAATTTTGAGTCATTGTGGAAAGTTTCAAGAGTCTGGCGATTGTTGTTATATTTTTTAAACCGACATCAAAAATATGCAATTTTCGAATTGATGCACAGTGGGATTAAGATTGATTTTCCAGAAATCTAGGCAAATAATTTCTATTGATTTTTGAGGATTTACAAAGCAGAATTAATTTTGAGTCATTTTGGAAAATTTCAAGAGTCTAGCGATTGTTTTTATATTTTTTTAACCGACATCAAAAATATGCAATTTTAGAATTGATACATAGTGGGATTAAGATTGATTTTCCAAAAATCTAGGCAAGGAATTTCTATTGATTTTTGAGGATTTATAAAGTAGAATTAATTTTGAGTCATTTTGTAAAATTTCAAGAGTAGCGATTGTTTTTATATTTTTTTAACGGACATCAAAAATATGCAATTTTAGAATTGATACATAGAGGGATTAAGATTGATTTTCCAAAAATCTAGGCAAAGAATTTCTATTGATTTTTGAAGATTTATAAAGTAAAATTAATCTATAGTGCCTTAAACTTTTCAAACGTCTCAGCTGCTCAGTATTATTAAGAGAAAGCTCGAAGTGGAATATCGAGAAAAAAATAGCTACTTTTTAGAATTCAATTTTCATTTTGGTAAATATTTTCGAATTCGAAATTTCGACACAAATATACATATGAAGGTCCCTCCGAGATAATTTAAAAAATGTCAGTTTATAAATGTCTGCCAGAGGGCGCTATCTGTAAAGCTCTTTAATTTTACCTTCTTATATTTTAATTTAGTATTTAAGTATTCGATAGTACTTTAATATGTTTGTTTTGTCAGCTTATCAAGCTGTCCTTTTTATAATTTTTAAATTAACTTTCTTTTCCGACAGATATTATAACGTCTTTGATTTACTCAACATTTTTTTTGTCTTGTGTTGAACTGTATTTTATGTTATTGTACCAATAAAGATATTATAATACAGGTTTTTGAGGCTTTAACAATCCGAAGAACTAAAAAACTTTTAGTAAAATTTTGTTTTTTTTTTAAATATACAGAACATATTACAAAAATAATCAACAAATGTAAATATGCAACGTCAAAATTGCAAGAAGCTCTGTTATTATTTTTTTTAATCAAAATGAAAATTTTTGGTGCACTTTTCTCATTTCACATAAATTTTTGGTAAAAGTTGTCTAATACTTTTGCTGTATCTTAAACTAATATACGATTTGAAATCAAATTTTATTGTATAATGCCAAGAACTGAAAGGCCTTTGGTAAAATTTAAAAGGCCGGAAGTAGAAAGCGTCTTTTTTGTTTTCATCAAATAATAATTTGTTTTTAAAACTGCAAAAAAATCGCGAAGAATTGAAAATGTTGTTTTTCCATAAACTCAATTTGCTGTTTTTGTCTATAATTTTATAGCTCCAGATTAAAAAAAAATGATCAACTTTTAAAACGTTTTGTTCGGAGCGTAAATATTAAAATTATCTACTTTCGCTGTTTCATGCAACATGACAACGATTCTTATTTCATTAATAGATCCATAACCGCGTTTGTTTCTTTTCTCGTGTTTTAAAAAGTCCCGTAAACAAAACAGATCGCTAGCATTTCCACATTCCATGGCACGTGCGATGATCAGCAATTTCCGAAATTTTCGCGGTGCAGTTATGCCCCAGTTCAACAGCACTATCAATGAGTTGAGTTTGTTTACGTATTCGATGCGACCAAAACGCGTTCTAATTGGCCTCGTACTTACAGAGGTTGGAATTAGTCAGAGATCAACAATGAAATTGCATTTCCTGACGAATCCCCATCCCTGGTAGAAAAGGAACGCTGTAGTTGTTTCTGGAAATACGAGGGGATTTCGTGTAGTGTCCTTCAGACTGTGACGTACCACAAAGGTAGCCGAATGACGGTATGACGCATCCGAATCCCCTCCTTCGGACAACGGCACATTCTGAATTTGCCATGCGCCATCAATCCAGTATCCAGTCCGTGCTGCATGACCATTAGCCAAACACACGTGCTTGTATTTTGATTGTGAACTTGTGAAGTAGAAGTCGTGAAGTGGTAGTGAAGTTAAATCCGAACACTGTTCTCCGAACGGATTATGAATATGAGGTTGAAACGGCAAAGCTGTCTCATGCTGAGGTTCGTCCCGATGCAACAGAGCTCGTCAAGCCACCGTAAGTCCACCACCGGTGAATTCTTTAAAAATTACTCGGCCGCTTAAAAATACGCCGGCTAATTTTAATTTTTTTGGATCATCCTGGCCCTGATCCATACAAACACACTTTTTTTTTGTCGGCGGTGACTCACTGCGATTCAGTCTCGTTTGGATCGGTTCGAGACAACAGCCGAAATGCGGGTCATGTATTGGTGACACATTTTAAATATCCACCGTTTAACGCACTTGATAAACATAACATTCAATAACCTCTAGCGAATTGCAGCGTGAAAGGGAAAATGTACGATCTAACTACGTATTGCACAAAACGTGTTTTGTTTGGGTCCCTAGGCTTCGCCAACGTGCCAAGTGTAGCGAAAATTCAATCAAAGAAGTCGAGGTTGGGGATTAATAAATTTGAAGTAAACTTTAGATTGTAAACATTGTGGTGTAATCAAACACGAAGTCAATTTTATTAATTCCCAATTCGAGATGTAATGTCATAAGTCTTCCGGTATGAATAAAGAAGTCGCAGTTGTTGATTGCAAGACTTCCTACAGCTTTCTACTCAAACAATTACATGGATTTTTAGGGAAAACACAAAAAACGGTTAATTTTAACCCCATGCCAAGTTCGCATTGCGTGTTCTTCATATCTGCAAATGCTAACTTTTTTGTATGTTCATTTGGTGATATATTTAATGTTTAATTTAATTTGAAACCATACACTGTGTTAGTATTTTATTAAATGATACCATGGAGTTTCAGCAAGTAACAGCCTCATCGATCCAATATTTAATGTCTTCTAACTATATAAATGTTTCTATTTAGCTATTTATTTCTTGTCTCTTCGGCACTGCAATTGATATGATAGAATAGAAATTTTTATATTCTGCATATTTATTTCATGAAACTTTAATATATACACTAATATAAAGACAATAACCAGAGAGAGAGAGAAACATCTTTATTCAGACTGACAAATATTTGTATTATATCAAATTTAAACTTAAAAGGGTTAGTCTGTCCGGGCTATCGACCAGAGGTCATTCTGCCCTTTACATACCATTTGGTGAAGTTAAAAATAAATTACAAATTATGGGATAATACAAATAAAATCTTCAAACTTTTTCCATGCATCTTCTATCAAACTTTGTTTTAGCTTCTGTTATACATTTTTTATTTATAATTTTTTTTCTGTACACCTTCTTTCATCATAATGTGTATACAATATTTATCTCAAATTAGCAAAACTCATGTAAAATATTGGAAATACTTTTTCGTGATGTGTTATATATAAATACCTCTTTTTTATGTACTGTTATGTGCCCTAACTTTCATGTGATTTGGTCTGTTGAGCAATACATTACTATCTTTTTTTCATGTTTATGTTCCATGCACCTCCTTTTCTGTATAATTATTTTTTTCCATGCAACTTCTTTCACGTTTCTTTCACCATTCTGTTAGGTTTTTATTATTTTGTTCCATGAATTTTGTTCCTTCTTTCACCATTTTTGTTTTTTTTTCAAGTCTGACAAGGGGAGGATCAGATGTGTGACTCACCGATTTCATCCATCTTTGGCACATGTGTAGGTCATAACTAGGAGTGTAATAGGGCGCACTATTCAGCCGTTTTCGAAAAAAAATGTTTTTAATTTGTTATTCATTCGTATGTTTATATACCTTTCGCGTTAACAAACATATACCGACCTTTTGGCGCATCGATAAAGCCTCCGATTCGTAGTCGGAAGGTCGAAGGATCGAACCCCAATGTTGAAGTTGGGTTCATTCATTTTCTTTTTATAGTTTTTATAAATCCATATGTATTTAAATATCTTAATTTTAGAATCAATTTTTTTTCTCAAAAACGGCTGAATAGTGCGCCCTATTATTTGCACGTGTTACACTCCTAGTCATGACCTACACGAGTGCCAAAGATGGATCAAATCGGTGAGTCACACATCTGATCCTCTCCTTGTGAGACCATTCTGAATACTATTTGTCTTAAAAAAAATTGTGGGACTTCCAGGAACCGAGATACGCAAAATTATTTTTTTCGTAAATAGTTGTTAAATCGACCAGAAACGCCGAAAAATCGATTCAATTTAATTTTTCTCCAATTCTTTTTTTTTCCTTTTTTCAAGCAGAAAAGACCATTCCGAACACTATTTGTCTATAAAAAATGTTTTGTGGGACCCCCAGGAACCGACATACGCAAAATTACCCTTTTCGTAAATAGTGCTTAAATCGACTGAAAACGCCTAAAATTCGATTAAATTTAATTTTTCTTCAATCATTTTTTTTTTCTGAACAATATTTGTCTATAAATTTTTTTGTGGGACTTCCAAGAACCGACGTACGCAAAATTACTTTTTTCGTAAATAGTGCTTAAATCGACTAGAAACACCTAAAAATCGATTAAATTTAGCCACTTTAACCATTTTTGTTATATACACCTCTTTTCTTCCATCTGTAATTATTTTTTACCCATGCAACCTCTTTCATCTTTTTTTTTCAGGCACATTCTCTCACCATTTTGTTACTTACCCCTTTTTTCTTTAACTTTCTTCCCTTGCATCTTCTTTCGCCCCTTTTCTGCATTTTTTTTTAATTTTGTTCCATGTACCTTCTTTCATCACTTTGTTCCATGCACCTTCTTTCACCATTTTGTTGCTAGCACCTTCTTTTTTAACCCTTTACCTTGAATCTGTACATTTTTTTCCGTGCAACTTCTTCCATAATTTTTATTCACGCACCTTCTTGCATTATTTTATTATGAATCTTCTTTCGCATCTTCTTTAGACTTTATTCACGCATATTCTTTCGCCTTTCTTCACGCATTTTTTTTCGCATTTCTTCACGCATTTTCTTTCGCCTTTCTTCACGCATCTTCTTTCGCCTTTCTTCACGCATCTTTTTTCGCCTTTTTTTACGCATCTTCTTTAATTATTTTAGTCCTTCCACCTTCTTCCGCCATTTCGTTGCATGCTCCTCCTTTCTTTAACCTTTTTCCTTTGCACCTTCTATTTTCATTTGCTACACACTCGTCCTTTCTTCAACCTTTTTAATGTGCATCTTTTATTATTTTGTTCCTCCCACCTTCTTTGTGCAATTGGCGGCTAATATTAATTTATACTTTTATTATTATTATTATAATTAAATTACGTGTGTAAAACATGTATTGTTAAACACCAATAAATATTGTATTGTATACTTCAGAGAAAAGAAACACTTTCAAAAGTCAATTCAGTTTTAAGATTATTGTAACTGGGGCTTGACTGGTTGACTTAACACAGGTAATAACATTTTGATTCACTGGCGTTACGTTATTTCCCTTCGAGGAAACTCTGAATAACTGCGAACTGCCATCACAGATGATGCATATGCGGTTTGCAGAGGAAATTTTGACATATTTGATTCATCGTATCATTTCAGCTGCTTCTTTGTTTTATTTTGTGGTCTGCGTTTCGATCATTTGTCATGTCGCATTCGCATAAAATATCTTCATTACCAAAACCACAAAATCTGCCAAACATCTCCTAAACAGATCACTAGTGAAGAGTTATTAAGTGATAATAATAATCTTTATTGCCCCACAGTTACAGGACGATATGATTCAAATAATTTAAATACTAAGAAGGCTAATTAACAATAATAATCCATAATTAAAGTAAAATTTGCCAAAAGTCTCCAAAACAGATCAATAGTGAAGAGTTATTACGTGATAATAATAATAATAACAATCATCTTTATTGCCCAACAGTAAAAACCAATTACAGGACAATATGATTAAAATAATTTAAATACTAAGAAAGCTAATTAACAATAATAATCCATAATTCAACTAAATTCTAAAATTACGCCTCTGAATTATTCGTGATAATTTGGTTCTGTTGCTCAATAGCTAATCATAATATTGTTCATACGCATTTATTTTTCGTCAGCTTTGATAACTCGGAATACGATTAAATTTTTGATAAAATTATGAAACATTCACAAAACGTTAGTCATCGTGTCGTTTGTCTTTTATTGACTTTTCACGATGAATCACTTCAGATGAGTTATGTCTTCAGATTCTTCGACTTTGCAAAAATGTGCTCTCGATTTTTGATGATTTCGCGTTTAATTTTATAATTTCCTTGCTCCTGATGTTTTTCAAAATCCTTTTCCTTGCTGTATGTGCTGAATGAATTGTTGAAGGAATACATTCAAAAGTTATTATTCATCTTGCCATATTTTCATGATTAAGGAAGAAGACATGACATGATTGATCGAATTCTGACACATTTGAAACGTATTATTCATCTTGCCATGTTTCATGATGAATCACTTTATATGAGTAACAAGTTTTGTTAGTATTTCCCAAAAATGTGTGCTTCTGATTCTTGAGACCAGTCACATATTTATTTATCTTATTCCTCACTTTTTGGTCATTTATTGACTTTTCGAGATGAATCACTTCATAGAAGTATTTCTCTGCCCTACAGACTTTCTAAACATGCGTTGTTTCATGATGAAGTAACAAGTTTTGCTAGTATTTCCCTTTCTGAGACCCATCACATATGTCTTAATCTTCTTCCTCACATTTTGGTCAATTATTGACTTTTCACGATGAATCGCTTCATAGAAGTCTTTCTCTGCCCTACGGACTTTCTAAACATATGCCTTTTTGATTATTTTTTTGAAGACGAGATCTTTTCGATTTATGATGATTTCGTGGTAAATCTTATAATTTCCCAGTTCCTGATGTTTTTCTAAATCACGTTCGAATGAGTACTTGCTACATTATTAAAGAAATAGTTGATGAAATGCTGACACATTCGAAACGTATTAGTTATCTTGATTCATGATAACGGAGTCTTCCTTGCTGTATCTGCTGAAGAAATAGTTTATCAAATGCTGACACATTGAAAACGTATTATTCATGATGGAAGAGTACTCCTTGAAGAAATGCTGACACATTTACAACGCATTATTCACTTTGCCATGTTTCATGTTGAGTCACATATGAGTAACATATCTCTTGAATTTTCGATTATCTTCCTCACTTTTTGCCATTAATTGACTTTTCATGATGAATCACTTCGTATGAGTTATGTCTTCCTTGTTCCTATTGACATTCCAAAAATATGTGCTTTGATTTTTGCCTTGAAAGCAGGATCTTTAGGATTTTTGATGATTTCCAGGTAAATTTGATGATTTCCTTATCCCTGGTGTCTTTCTCAATCTTGTTCTAAAGAAGTACTCCATACTATTTTTCGTGATGAAGGAGTTCTCGTTGCTTATGTGCTGAAGAAACTCTTGATAAAATTATTCATCTTGTCATTTGTCATTAAATGTTTCATGATGAAGGAAGTCTCTGCCCTACGGACTTTCTAGACATGTGCGTTTTTGATTACTTTTTTGAAGATAGCATATCTTGGATTTCTGATAATTTCTTGTTAAATCTCTTAATTTCCTAGTCCCAGACGTTTTTCTAAATCTCGTTCGGATGAGTTCTTGCTGCATATGCTAAAGGAATAGTTGATGATATGCTGACACATTCGAACCGTGATTCATGATGAAGAAGGTTTCCTTACTATATTTGCTGAAGAAATTATTGATCAAATTCTGACACATTTGAAACGTATTATTCATCTTGCCATGTTTCATGATGAATCACTTTGTATGAGTAACAAGTACTTCTTGTATTTTCGATTAGCTTCATCCTCACTGGCTTCCCAAAATTATGTCCTTGAAGGACATTTGCACAGGATTTTTTTTGATATCGCTTTATTTAATAATTTCTTGTTTGAAGCATGTTTCTTGGAAAATACGCGGTGTGAAGAAATGTTTTATAAAATTGTGACACATTTTAAAATTATGATTATCTTGCCATGTTTCATGATGAATCACTTCATATGAGTAACAAGTACTTCTTGTATTTTCGATTAGCTTCTTCCTCACTGGCTTCCCAAAATTATGTCCTTGAAGGACATCTGCGCAGGATTTTTTTGATATCGCTTAATTTAATAATTTCTTGTTTGAAGCATGTTTCTTGGAAAATACGCGGTGTGAAGAAATGTTTCACAAAATTGTGACACATTTTAAAATTATGATTCATCGTCCCTTGGCCTTTCATGTGAGTAATATGTGTCTTTCTCATTGCATTATTAATTTGCTCCAATTATTTTTCTAGGATTAACGCAGGCTTTTGAACGGTTTCGCTTAGTTTTGTAATTTCCTTGCACTTCTGTCTATTTTTTTTCTATATGAGTAACATGTATGTATTATGAAATTGGCTTCCTCCTTTTTTTATAAAAGATCTTTCGGATGAATTGAATGATTTTGCTTAATTTTGTAATATCCTTACACTTCTGTCTATTTTTTTCTATATGAGTAACTGGTATTACGAGATTAGCTTCTTCCTTTGTTTTTATGAAAGATCTTTCGGATGAATTTGAATTGAACGATTTTGCTTAATTTTATAATTTCCTTGTTTATTATGTTTTTCTATATGAATAACAGGTATTATTAAATTAGCTTCTTCCCTTTTTTTTAGGCAAGATTTTTCGGATGAATTGAACGATTTTGCTTAGTTTTGTAATTTCCTTGCACTTCTGTCTATTGTTTTCAATAACAGTAACAGGTATTACGAAATTAGCTTCTTCCTTTGTTTTTATGAAAGATCTTTCGAATGAATTGAACGATTTTGCTTAAGTTTGTAATGTCCTTGCACTGTCCTTTTTTCTTTCTTGTTTGAAGTATTTTTTTGGGTGTGCTGAAGGAATGCGATTTTGCTTAATTTTGTAATTTCCTTGCACTTCTGCTTATTTTTTTTCTATATGAATAACAGGTATTATTAGATTAGCTTCTTCCTTTGTTTTTATGAAAGATCTTTCGGATGAATTGAACGATTTTGCTTAAGTTTGTAATGCCCTTGCACTTCTGTCTTTTTCTTTCTTGTTTGAAGTAATTTTTTGGGTGCGCTGAAGGAATCATAAAATTTAAACATTATGAATTCCTTGAGTATTCCTTACAAAACTTCGTACTGCTTCTGTTATTTTATTATTTTCTACGTCTATTGTTTTTGATTCTTTTTAAAGAAAATGTCCTTCAACATGGTCTTTTCTATTCCTTTTTTATGAAAGATCTTTCGGATGAATTGAACGAGTTTGCTTAATTTTGTAATTTCCTTCCACTTTTGTCTATTTTTTTCTATATGAGTAACATGTATTATGAGATTAGCTTCTTCCGTTTTTATGAAAGATCTTTCGGATGAATTGAACAATTTTCTTGGACTTCTTTATTTTTTCTCTCTTGTTTGTAATATTTTTGGGTGTGCTGAAGGAATGCTTGATAAAATTTAAACATTATAAATTCCTTAATTATTCATTGCAAATCTTCATACTGCTTTTATTATTTAATTATCTTCTACTTGTATTGTTTTTGAGTCTTTTGAAAGAAAATATCCTTCGGCGTGGTGAAGAAATTCATCATTTCTAAATTTTGTTCAAATTGATATTTTTTTGACTGAATGAATGCATGATACAATCGTGACACATATAACAGTATTATTCATCTTATCAAATATAATTCACGATGACTCATTTCATATGAGGACATGTCTTCCTTGTAATGTTGGCTTGGCTTCTGATTCATTGGTTTATCAGGAATATGTGCTTCTATTTTTCCTCTGAAGATAATATAGTTTGCACAAATGTGGTAAACAGAAGGTTTTTCCTTAATTTTTTTGTTTCGCTTGTATTTGAAGGAATTTTTCTTCGGATCGGTCTGTTTGATAAAATAATGACATCAAAAGCTTTATTAATTTGTCGTTTGGTGCCTTTCTGATGAATCGTGTGTGTGATATGTATTCTTTTTTCGCCTACAAATATGTGCTTTGAATTCGTTTACGAAGGTAAGCTTCTTTTTCGTTCTTCAAATTTTGATTGAAGGAACATTTTTTTTAACATCATCCAAAATGCCGAAGGAGTTAAAATCTTTGGACATTATTTAATCTTTCATATAAATCTCTTGGTTCTGAGCAATTGTTTAAGGATGCTCAATTTTGGATAATTTGCTTTTTCAAAATAACGTGCTTCTGAATAATTCTTCAAGGAAAGATCTTTGCGATGAATTCATTTACTTAGCAATTTTGGATAATTTGGTTTTCCAAAATTAAGTGCTTCCGAGCAATTCTTCAAGGAAAGATCTTCGAGATAAATTAATTTACTCTAACAATTTTGGATAATTTGGAATAGTCGTATAAATCAACAAATTGATTATGCTCAAGGAGTTGATAAAATCTTAACTTATCGAATTGAATCATTTCATATAAGTCTCGTGCTTGGAAAGATTTTTAGGATAACTCGCGAATGACCTAAGCTGCCGATCTCATTTGATGACAAATTCCCGCCGATAGGATCATTTATATCACAAGCTTGCGCAACATTAACAACCCGAATGACAAAAACAAACCGACCTCGAAATAAACCAGCATCATATAAAATCAATACAGTTGGCAGTTGGTTTCTGCACATTTAAAAACTTATTTTTAAAGTTTCTGTTTTAAATTTTAGAACCTTTCAATTGTGGAAACATTATTGCTAATATCGCCAAAGAATTTGAAGAACTTTGATTTCCATACTTCCGTTGGCAGTTGGTTTCTGCATATTTCTGAAAACTTATTTTTAAAGTTTCTGTTTTAAATTCTAGAACCTCTGTGGAAACATTATTGCTAATATCGTCGAAGAATTTAAAGAACTTTGATTTCCATACTTCCTTTATCGGTTGATCTACTGCGTCTCTGATAAGACGGATAGTTAGAAATGCCTATATTCAGGCGTGTGCGAATCTTTGACTGTAGACATTTTCCTAAAAAATAAATTGTCAAAACTGACCTTGAATTAAGAACAGTATTGCGGCAAATAGCAATTATCAAGATGAGGAGTTTGAAATAGCTTTAGAAATTCAAATCTTGGTCGAATATTTTTTTAAATACTAATTTTTTGTATTTACAGAATTTTTCACGTTTCGCATAAAATCAGCCTTATTTAAATACGTATACATAATTTTCCATTACAATGCGACCATAAAACTCTCATTATCAAGGTCATTAATATCACAATCTTCGGAATTACTGCCCGTAGTGGCAACGCATTGAAAATAACATTTTATCACGTTTCGGGATTTTCAATCGAAACCGCCGATAACGGTTTGATAAAGTGCGTATTTCCGTGCAAACAATTATTTTGACGAAAATAAAGGATCCATTAATCATTACGACTTGCGGTGCATTCCTGAGGTCACCCAGCAATGTAACGCGATACGTCAGTTCAATGTTCCGGAGATTCTCCCGTGTGATTCACCGAATTAATTACCGTGAAGCCAAGTGACTTATGACTTACTTAACGGACCCAGTTACCTTCGAATGACACATACGAAAAATTACGTTTCAACAGGTAAATAGACTTGGAAATGTAACCGCCTAAAAATACAATTTTTTTTGTGGAGAAATTAGTTAAATATTTTTAATGTTCCCTTGTACTCTTTATTTCAAAAAACTTTTTCTGGATCCAAAATTCAATAATTTATTTTTGGATACTATTCAAAAAAATTATAATTTTGTTCTGGATACGCCCAACATAAAAGAATCTTCATCCAAAAGAATCAAGTTTTTGATATTTTTTTTGACGAATATTCGACTATGGAATTTGTCCAAAAAAATATCAAAAATTGTTAATTCTTTTGGATGAAGATTCTTAAAAATCTAGAAAAAAATTAATTAATTTTTGAAATAAGTTAAACTGCAAGAAAAATAGAGATAACACTAAAAATATTTATTTTACGTGAACATTTTGTAATAGATGCTAAAAATTTATTTTGAATATAAATATTATAAATTGCAAGACAACTCATACCAATAATAAAACTTGTCCTTGGATATTTAAAGCAGTCTACCGTCTAGCTTGTTACGTCTCAGACAATAAGTAAAAGCTATCAAAAATTATCCTCGCCTTTATTGCTAAATCGGATATTATTGTTTTCTTTTTACACACATAATTTGTGTATTTTCCGAATCCCGAAAATGGAAGAAACCCGCCGACTAGATCTACGTCGTTCCGGAGTTGGTTTGTGATTCACCAGATTAATGATCCTGTTGCGATGACTTGGATCCACGACTTACGTCGGGTGATCCAGGTTTTTGACTTTTGTCATTGATTACCGGTTGGCGGCGTGCCTCGTTTCGCGAGCCGGCAATTCTAACGGATGAGTCACGTTTAGATTTACTCTCGTGAAAGTAGACGAAGAACATTTTCCTTTTTAGAACATGCAAATCTTTTATTTATTGGACCGGATTTTGCGTCGTTGATTAACAGTGATTTTTATTACTATAAATATCGATTAGTAGTAATAGTAAAAGTACGCTGGCTGGTAGAAAAACGTTATGCAACATTTTTCCAATACGGACATTTATTTAAATCGTTTGAAAATTATATCTGACAAGAAAAAATATATACTTATATATTTGTTTAATCGCTAATTCGCGTCAAATCATTAACAATAGTGCTTTTGGCATTAGCAACTTCAGAAAATTCAATTGCTATGAATTTTTAAAAAGTAGTACTTTTGGCATTACTCAGCTTGGAAAACTAGAAACACGTTATTTACATCACTGAAAATATTTTACAATAATTAAAATTGAAAAATAAATTAAATAGCAATTCTTTAACAATAGTACTTTTGGCATTGCTCAACTTTGAAAACTAAAAACCCATTATTTACATCACAAAAAATCTTAAACAATAATTAAAATTGAATACCCTCACTTGCTGTATGTAGGCTAAATAAATTAAATATCAATTCTTTAACAATAGTACTTTTGGCATTGCTCAACTTAGAAAACTAAAAACCCATTATTTACATCACAACAAATCTTTAACAATAATTAAAATCGAAAACTCTCAGTTGTTGCAGATGGATTAAATAAATGACATTTCAATTCTTTAACAATAGTACTTTTGGCATTGTTCAACTTTCAAAACTAAATCCCATTATTTACATCACAACAAATCTTTAACAATAATTAAAAATGAAAACTCTCAGTTGTTGCAGATGGATTAAATAAATTACATTTCAATTCTTTAACAATAGTACTTTTGGCATTGTTCAACTTTCAAAACTAAATCCCATTATTTACATCACAACAAATCTTTAACGATAATTAAAATTGAAAACCCTCACTTGTTGCACATTTACATTTCAATACTTTAACGATAGTACTTTTGGCATTATTCGTCTCGGAAACATAGAAATCAATTTTGTACATCGCCACAAATCTGTAACAAGAGTACTTTTATCAGTAGAAATCCATTATATACATCGCTAGAAATCTTCAAAAATAGTACTTTTGACATTACATAAATAAAATTATCAGTACGCTAATTGGCTTATACAATATACCAATTGGTAATGTTGGTTTATTAGCATGTTAATTAGTACACAGACACCAATATCAAAGTACATTTCAGCTGGTTGGAATGTAGTACTACTACGAGTGGTACCTTTTTTTTGTTTGTTTGCAACGTTAGTACAATATTTCAGTTTGGGCGGGTTCCGAGAATTTTAGTTATTTCCCGCATTTTTGCACCATCTGGTACTACCTGCTCGGATGACCCGTACCATCGAGTTCGCGCAGTACCATGCAACAATAGCTGCAGACTTTCAGCTGTGGTATCGTGAACGTTAAAGGGTCGACATCATGCACATTATTTTTGTTATGGAAATCTTGGAAAGTTATTTTCGCTCGTAAAAAAATATTTTCATTGTGTAAATCTTCTGTCGTCTGATCTCATCGGTTTTGCCGTTTTTGCGTAGGCGTGAGGAATCGATAGATTGTCGCTTTATTACAGATTTCACTTTTACGTAAACATTCTGATTTTATCTCCACCTAAATTTCACGCCCACACTCGTTACAATAGAATCGATAGTGTGCGTTGAATATATGATTTGGTTTAAAAAAATATTTTTCGGATTATTTTGACCAATAACTTACCTCGTTCAAACCATTTTGACTAATAACATAAGTTGGTTCAAAAACGTTTCTATTTCGGAATGTTTTGAGTGATAATATAATATATTTTGTTTAGAAATAGGACAGTATTCGTTGAAATTATACAGTGCGCGCCTAAACTATGGAATATATTCAGTAAAACCTAAATAAAATATTTTTGGAAAAATTCCTCGAACAGGTCGATTTTCTTTCATAAAAATACACATTTTTACAAGAAAGTCGATTTTCAGTCGTAAAAAAACCTAAATAAAATATTTTTGGAAAAATTCCTCGAACAGGTCGATTTTCTTTTATAAAAATACACATTTTGACAAGAAAGTCGATTTTCAGTCGTCATTTGTTTTTTAAGTAATGACGTCATTCATTTTGTTTTTAAATGGCAACCCCTATTTTTGTTCTTGATTTTGAGATCTTTTCATTGTCGAACTGGAAGTATAAAAATGTTGCCATCTGGCATAAGAAATTTTTCGAGTAAATGACAATTAAGAGTGAGAACCCGATATTTAGAGTTTTTGCAAAATGACCTTGTTCCGGCGCTTTTTCCAAACAAAGATGATCTTGACCTTCCATATAATACAAAATGGTTTCAGCAAGACGGCGCATCCCCGCACTTGGTGCGTTTTTTTTCGAACATGTAGAAATTCTTCTTGAACATTTTGAATATTTTCCAGGCTAATTCTGCGCATTCATCTCTTTCGCGGGCTATTCTATCGGTCCTCCACCTATTCGTGAAACAATTGTCAAAAAAACGCGCATTGTGCGCCGTCTTGCTGAAACCATTTTGTATTATATGGATCAGTTTTGTTTGGAAAAAGGTAATTTTGCCCAGAAAACGATTGAATTAAATTTTTCTTCAAACATTTTTGTTTTGTTTTTTGTCAAGTCTGAGAGCTCATCCTGAACACTATTTGTCTCTAAAAAAATTTTGTGGGCCTTCCAGGAACCGAGATATGCAAAATGACTTTTTTCGTAAATAGTGCTTAAATAGACTGGAAACGCCTAAAAATTTATTTTTTCTTCAAAAATGTTTTCTCTTGTTTTTTCTGCGCAAAATATTCACTAACCAGCAGATTTTGCAGTTCTGCTTCTTTGGAATTTCTCTTGCATTTTTCAACTCTTGCGAACTGTATCAAGTATAGTTGTTCTTTGCGGCTCGTAGTAATTATTTTTGTACGTACATTACATTTTGGCCAAAAATATTGAGAATTATTTTCCAAAATTCAAATTTAATTTAAATTCCATCCAAAATACGATTGTGGAGTTTTGATCCTTTAAAATCCTTCCCAAACCATCAATCCGAGTTTCTCTTGTATTTCTCAACTCTTACGATCTGTTGTTTTTTTTGCGGCGTGTAGTCACTATTTCTAATATTTGATTTGGAAAATTATTTTTTTGGATTTTGGCAACAAAAGTGATTCATTCACAAGGGAAAAGATGATGACCACATTTTTTTGCCTCGGATCACACTTCAAACGTGTTAATTTAGTCACAGAAAGATTAGTCAGAAACTTGATAAAGATGGGCAAGGGTGATCGATTAAATTCATTGCGATGAATTGCGCAATTTATGGCCTGTCATTTCCGCCGGTGACTAAGGCTTGTACAATAAGGCCAAGTAATTTATTCCTCGCGAATTCAAACTTTGCCCACAATTTTGGCTCGACTCAAAACGATTTATTATGCAAATTACTTTTTTGGGTAATAATGCAAAATGCAATACTTTTCGTTATCTACAGCATAAGACTACAAAAGTTGATGGAATTGCATTATGGTGTGACGGAGGCGGTCGTACTTATGAAAACTTGGCTTTTTGGCTCGACTCAAAATGATTTATTATGCAAATGCCTTTTTTGGGTAATAATGCAAAATGCAAAACTTTTCGTTATCTACAATATAAGACTACAAGTTGATGGAATGGCGTTGTGGAATGACGAAGGCGGTCGTACTTTTGAAAACTTGGCTTTTTGGCTTGAGCAAAAACGATTTATTGTGCAAATTACTTTTTTGGATAATAATGCAAAATGCTACAATGTAAGACTACAAGTTGACGGAATGGCATTATGGAATGACGGAGGCGGTCGTACTTTTGAAAACTGCAATAAAACACTAAAGAAGTGTAGGATTTCAAATATTAATTAATTGTTTCATCAGGCAGGTGCAATAAAAAAACAATTTCTGAAATCCTCCTCTTTTATTGTAAAGTTTTCCAAAAGTATGATTGCTTTCCGCAGTGGCGGCTCGTGGATCATGTTGATGGTAGAGCTACTTATACAATATACCCCCCCCCCCTCGTTTTTTAATCTTCCTAGATCAAAGTAACTGGCGATGAATTAAAAATTCTTACTGATTGCTGAGCTTGAAAGTACAGGTAGTGCCATGGCTCCTAAGCTCTATTTAACAAGCCGCCCCTGGCTTTCTGTCTCTCTGCAAAGCCAATCGTTTTGTGCTTGTACGGAGTAGTTTTATATAATAGAGAATAGCAAACATTTTTGAACAGTAAGAAAAACTTTGCAACAAGTAAAATTAAACTACTACGGTACCGCGTGTTGGATAACCAGTTAAGCAAAGCTAAGCGAATGCAATCGTTCGTATTTAGTCATACTTTCGCGTACGTTTATGGGTCGTAATATATTACTCGAAAAAAATACAGTCGTTACGGTATTTTTGCAATGCTTGATAAGTCATGAAATGCGACCATGAGTCACGGCTAGATTTAACTCTTCTATGGCCTCTGTGCGTAGTTTTCTCTTTCGCTTCCTATGGACGATATAATTTCCGTTGCGGCAGCATTCCTTTTATTTTTGCCCGCCGAACGGCTTCGAGTTGCTCGTTGCGCAATTTTGGCCGTTGCTAAAAACGCTTGTTTTGTCTACACCACTTCCTTCAGGTGCGTTTCCAATACAGATTTTAACGACACCAGTTTTACGACTGCTCCCAGTGCAGTAAAATATTGCTGCTTGCAAATGATGCAAATTTGTATTGTTTGTAGATTCAAGAGCTTTGTAGAATTCTAGTCAAAACGAGAGGACAAATAATTTTTAGTCTTAGGGGATATTTGGTGTGTCGGAATTTGTGTCATAAACGCACTGGTCGTCCTTGAAGTAACAGTTCATCTCGGCCCTTCAGTAGCCGTCCGGTGCTGAGTCACCGGCGTTTAAGTCAATAATGGCTTCACTTCACTTTTTTAATTTGAGCTCGCGAACGCTTTCTAAAGGCTGTATTACATTAAGCTAGTTTACTCGCTACTAGCGCTGCGGTATTCATTCCACAGGTGAGTAAACTAGTGAATAGTAATTGAAAGATTTTAACTTCACTAGCTAAGTTAGTATACTAAATTATGGATAAATTACTGCGCTAGTAACGAGTTAACTAGCTTAATGTAATACAGCCTTAAGAGCAGCAGGTGATGTACGGCATCTGCTCGTGTATGTTGAACACCTCTACGGTTTGCAATTATATTCAGGGTAATAACGAGCCTTTTATCCCGAAGTAATGGATGGGTAGTTTCGGTCTTTAAACTAAATACGTTGCTAGCATCAATAAATCACTATATTATTAGATATTTAGGAAGTAGAAACCCAAAAAAACTTGAAACTGTTCCAAAATTGATCAACTTTTCCTATTTTTGCCGAGGTTGCGTTTTGTACCTTGCACAAAAATTTATCATATTTTGTGTACATTCTACGAATATCTTCATTGTTTGTAAATTTAAATTTTTTCAAGGATTTTTTTTGCTATTGTATCCTGAAATGATTTAATGCTTTTTTTTTACGATTCCGAACAGTTTATAGTTTCGTGGAAAATGGCTTGCTTTTCATGGGTTTTCGCGGAGGCAGTAAACCTTGCCATTTTGCGCGCAATGTTGCCGATTTGCGTTTATATAAATGTACGTCGTTGAAATTATGAGAAACGCGTGCAGTCCTGCGGTTTGTTTACAGTTTAAAAAGTCGTATAAAACTTGATGATGTACTGCTGCGTTATGTCATCTGTCGAACAGTTCATCCTCTCTTTGATATATAATGTTTGAACTCACGCCTGTCATGTTTATTTATAGCCAAATCAACTCTTCGCGCGTAAATCAATTTTGTGGTATGGATTTTTGCAGTTTGTTCAAAAACCTGAACCTTCGGTGCTTGATTGAAATTCGGAACGTAATCATCCGTGCTTGATACTTGTTTTACCAACGTAAATGAATTTAATTTAGATGGTTTGTTCAACTTTTTAAATTCGAGATTTGTTTTATTAGAATTGCTGTCTTCTTTTTAAATAATTGTTGATAGCAATCGGATTATGATCAACTGAAGTGGAAGAACGCTTTTTGAACTTCGGGACGCTTGTGCTGGGAGAAACATTTGTTTACACTCCAAAATCATAATCGACTTTACTTGTTACAGACACAAAATCGCGTATTTTGAAGATTTTGATTTTATTTCCTAAAGAAACAGCATTTAGTTATTTTTTTTAGGATTGTTAAAATGCGGCTTGGTTGGTTTCACAAAAAAAAAATGTGAAACCAACAAGTGCCTCATTTTAACAATCCTTTATATTAAAAATAAGGAAAACCAAACTCAACAAATAGTATATAGTTATATTTTAGTCCAACTATCATAGGTGAATCAGAGGCAAAAAAAACTATCATAGGGATTTTATGTGTATTTGTAAAAAAAAAAAATATTGCTCATAATACACATTCCGCGTTGAAAACATAACGTCACGAATTTTTGCATAATTAATATACCATCCAAACATCTCGGATTGGCGATTCAGGAAAAAAATTAAAATTTTCCAAATTGGATTGCACATCAACCAATTGGGGGGGATTTTAATACCAATGCATATTTTCCAACAGATGTTTTAAAAATAAGAATTATTTGCTTTTGCGTTATAAAGCCACAACTAATCATAATATTATTATGTAACATATATTTGGTTTATAATTCTGTTTTGAAAACGTTGTACATGTTTTATAAATCTTTGTTGTGTTATAATGTAATCTTAATGGTGATTAGATGTTTGCATAATTATGATAAATCGGTAATTTGAATCATTTAATGAAGCCATAATCTGCGGGTTCTGTGGGTAGTATTCCCGATTCGCCCAAGTTTCGCACACGTGTCAAAACAGATTTATGCGGCGAAATGAGGTGACGCGAGAGGAGCTGCGGTCGGAGTTTTTTGTTCTTGTGCTTTTCTAGTATTAGTCATTACGGAGTTTGCATCACATGGAATTCTCCTTAATGACAGTGTAAACAATGTTATAATCGCCGCCGGAGGCTAATTCGGTTATTACCATTGCCTTGTTTACTACGTAAACTGGGCGCTGGATTTTCTACATCTCGGAGATAAACAGACCCGAACCATAACAATATTTGGGCGTGGGAATTAACGTGAGTCATCTTCGTTACAGGAGGTCACAGAGAGTTCCATAGAAAGCACAGGGAGTTCTGCGAAGATATGGCGAATGGGGCTCCCCCGAGGGGGCTGTCATCCTCAGCGTCTTGCCCTGCCATCGCGGACATTGAGTCACATCCTGCATCTAGGGTGCTGCCTTTCCTGTATTTGGGAAACAGCCGTGACGCCGCCGACCTCACCTGCCTTCAAGAATTGGGTACCAGCTGCGTCCTCAACGTCACATCCCAGCTTCCGGGGTACCACGAGACCTGCGGCATCACCTACAAACAGATCCCCGCGTCGGACTCCGGACAGCAAAATCTCAAGCAGTATTTCGACGAAGCCTTCGATTTTATTGGTGAGTGACTCAGGAGTTTTTAATTTTATTTATGTATTCCGCACCGGGTTTTGCATTATTTATTGTTGGTGTATCATATTCTCGTGCGGAAGTTTTGGGGTAAACGCGGAAATGCCTGTGGACTGCCTTGGGCGTGTTTTGCGGGAAGAGCCGTGCGGATCGGGAGGTTGAAGTGGGCGCTATTTATAAGAGGATTAAAAATAAGAGTAATTGTTGTGGTGCGTAACCAGGCAAGAACGCAGAACTCTCGCGTCCTCGCTGCGTCGAAAGCTGCTCTAGAGCAGAGCGTGAACTCGGATTTGCAGAGGTTTGGCGGGTAAACGGCCTTGTCGGTCGGCACAAGAGCAGAGTTTTGAGTCAGCGCTGAGGCATTACTCATCGCGGCTCATTGTTTCTGTGGACCGGTGCCCGACGTTCCCGTGACTCATGCCCTCCATCCCGTTCATGCATCAACATATGCCTAATTCCCTCCCTATTATCCCCGCTGTATTTATCGTCAACGGACCGCGATTAGGCAAACTCCGCTCTCCGTTCCCGCCATTCAAATCACACCGTGCGTTTGTATTTCAATTGGGGTACTAATACACTTTTGAGTCATCCGCCATGTGCCCGCGTTTGGGGGATGATTCAGAATTTCAACACAAACACTACGCACTCCCGCGTTTCCGTTACACCACTCCGATCAATCATGTCGATCTATCAACAGGTGCCTTGCTATTGATGACCTAATTTTAATTACTCTTACACTCCCCTACTATTACTCAACAGGTGTCTGTAATTAAAACATTTATTCAAAAACTTCTCATAACCCCCTTCCCGACAACTTATTTCCAAACACTCAATATTACAATCATAAAGATTTGCTGTGTTGCATCCAAAAACCCCAACTTGTAAAAAATTGTTGCTCAAGATATTCGCCCAGGTAATTGATCATGTTCGTGTTCAGTTTATTTTGCTGGTCTCCATTAAAAGTCTTTCCAAAGAAACACCCGACAGAAATTTCAGACTTGCGTCTTTAGAACACGCTGACAACAAACAACGCCACACGAAACAAATTGGCTACATTTTGGTACATAGGTATCGTAATAGCTTTCAGCTGGTCAAAACAAACCCGGAAGTACACATCCCGTTGGTAACAAGAATAAAAACACGGCTTAAGAAAATTGCTAAAATCTGAAATTTTTTCAAGATCAACGTCAACAAATTCGCGTATTGATTAAAAAAAAATGCTTAACCGAACGCATTATTTGATTTTGAAGATTTAAATGCCAAAATGTAGCAACGTAGTTTTAAAAAAGTATTGAGAGATAATCAAAATTCGGTTTTACCAAGTTGAAAGTGAAAAATTCGCGCTTTAGATCGCTAAAAATGCTGCGGTGTTAAACCCATCTTTTTGTTATGATATTTTATATGTTAAAAAGTAGAGAATTTTGAGTGTTTTAAATAGTATTAATAATGTTCATATCGAGACAATGAAAATTGCTAAAAATCCGAAATTTTCCGAGCTAGAAATCAACAAAATAATTTTTTTTTATTTAAAAAAATTATCTAACTTGTAAACGCAGTATTTGATTTTGATGATTTAAATGCCAAAATGTAGCGAATTTAGTGTTTTTGATAAAGTATCAAGAGATCATGTCGAGTCAATGAAAACTGCCTAAATCCGAAAGTTAAAAATCAACAAAACTAAGTTTTTGATTTTGATAAATTGTTTAACTTACGAATTTTGTGTTTTTTTTTTTAATATTGAAAAACTGTTCATGCAAAATCAACGCAAATTTGCAAGATCCTTTGATCTGATGTCTAGGCGATTTGAGCCATCCCTTCGGGCAGTTATTTAAAATGCTTTAGCCCTCGAAAAATGGCCATGCGGTTTGCCATATAAACGCCCAATTTAAACGTCGATCATCCACCAGGGGGCGATATCGCCCATGTTGAGAAACTTATTCTATTACATACCAATAGTTTCATCTAGAATTGAGATAATTTGCCAGTTGAAATGTGGTCTACGGGTTTGAATTTTTGCAGCAGATATCGATATATACACATTACACAAGGTGTTTGACCTTAACAATATGTCTGGAAAAGTAAGACCTACACTACAGGTGATTTTTATACTCAAAACGCTTTTGTTAGTTAATCTACTAATTTCTAAAAATAATCGAAGTTACTATGTTAAATCATCAATTCTTGCTTTTATGATCTTAAACTTATCCATCATGAAATATCTCGCCGGTGATAACAAATTCTACAATTAGTTCGAATGTGTCGGAAGTGAAAATCAGGAATAAATGCGATTATGTTTCTAAACCAAAGGTTATTGTACCGGCACCAGTTGATAACCGAAGAATTACCAACCATATTATCAACCGGGAACCCATTCAAACAATCTCACTTCGTCACAGTTCATAAAACACATATTTTAAGCATAACTACCGTACTATTATCACCAAGGGTGCGTGTAGTATCAATGACTCATCGGGCCCATTGTTTGGCCGTTCATTCATTCGCTAAGCATACACAATACGCATGGTTTTTCGATTGATAAGCGAGTTTTACTATTTTTGCTGCAACCGCAAAGATGGGTATGAATTACATTCGTCACGCACGGGTTACCGTGCATAATTTGTTTTTTTGCAAAAAAAAAAAATTTTGGTAAATGTAGTTAATTGCAAACACCATACACTACAAGGAGGTATGTTTGAAGAAATTTGCGAGTTAGGGCGAGTGAATGTAGGGAAATTGGTTTATTCTCTAATTCAACCACAATTCGTAATGAATCGGATAACCACATCCATTTTTTGAAAATAAAAAAGAACGGTCTGGCGTGAGGCTCAAATCCACAGCACCCGAACTTCTTGCCGCAGATTCCTTTGCAAAAGAAAACGATTAAATTAATTTCAATTAAATAAAAACCGACTATTCATCTAAAATATTTTATCTTTTGTTTCAATTAAAAAATCTACTGAGTCTTACTATTGCACCAGCATTTGGTACAGAGAGAGAGAGAAAGAGAATGCAATTATTGAGACACAAATGACCTCAACAGGCAATTCAGCCACAATACTACGATTTTTTCTAAAAAAAAAAAAATTGTCGCGATCCACCGAAACACGATGACCGCTTCACCCGCAATTGCGAAAATGCTACTCATTGATATACAACACAATTTTGCGTCACCGTGTGCATCACGCTTGTTTACTACTAACTGAAAATAAAAGGATAACGCATCCCACATCAAGGTCCGTCCTGCCGCACGTGCACGCAGGAAATGCCAAAAAATTTAGCCGCGCAAAAATTAGAACGGAAACGAACGCGAAGGAAGAACCAAGGAAATCAGGAAAACGTTTAGTCTACAATCAAATGTTAAACACGAGGTCGATGTAATCATTACATTTCCTAGAGTGAAAATAATATTTTAACAATATTTTATTGGTTAGTTGTGTCATTAGTTGTTTCAGTTTTACTTTCTTCGACCGAAATATCAATTTTGACATCGCCGAGACGATTCCGCCCATGTTTGAAAAACGTCTGTGTGTCTGTCTGTATGTATGTATGAATAAATTAAAGCAGAAGTTCAATCAAGATGATAAAGTGCGACCTCAGAATTACACATCATTGTTGATCTGCCCGATGATGCCACGGTGTAGGGAAACAATACTAACAGTGTCTCCACAAATAAAAGTGAAATTGTAGTTTATAATGGAGTTTTACCGCATACAGAGATGCGTTTTTAATCTTCCGGTCTCTAAGCTTCGCGAAAGTGTAAAAAAAAAACATCAAGGCCACCGTCCTAGTAAGTTGTTTTCGAATATTGGCAAAGGAATACTATAATTGCCTTTAACACCATACACGTATTATATTATTTACAGTGACGACTTTTTCGAAACCCGTAATATTCGTTAATATTATTCATTAGAAACCTGATTCGGTATTGGAATTCGTGTAACTCGAATTCGAACTCGTATCGAAGGCCTTGGTAGAAATGTGGTAATTTTGAATCGAGTGATAAGCCGTTATGAATCACGTGGATGCATCGGGTTTTCTGTAGCCGTATTTGCATTTACATTAGGGCTCTTGTAATTTATAGACCGGTGACTGTCGAGGCCCGGAGCCTTGTTGAGATAAGTCTTTACAACAGGGAACTCGATGCTGTGTTCTCTTGTTACCTGCTCGTGTAATTTAACCATATTTAGCTGCGCGGAGACTAGAAATTGAGTTTGGCATTGATACTCGACGGCAGGATTTTGCTGTGGTGAGAAAGGGTTTGTTTTCATAGGAAGTATGATCGGGTTGGAAGTAAACGGAAATCGGATCAGTTAAAACATTTAAACTATTTTAAAATCATACTAACTAGAATTCGAGTATAGTACCAGAACAAAAGTAATTCCATTGGTGATTTATTGAATTTAACATACAAATACATGTATTTCCATCTTGGTGCTATCGTGATATTGACATCAATACATCTTTTCCATCCTTTGTTTCACGACCATGTTTGCTTTCTTTAATTCTCTCTACGTGGTAACGCCAGCGTCGATTTCTTGCTATTGTCCACTTTACGACCTCTTGGGTCTTGTAACATTTTCTTGAACCGAATCGTTACATGTCTCGTGTTACCTTTCGTTATTTGAATAGACAGTGTGTGAGAAACTAGGAATTGAATTTAGCATTGATACTCGGCTCGTTTCCACATGAAAGTCGAAAGTGATTCGATTATCATTGGCGCAGGTCGCGAAAGCCTGCGAGACACATTTCTTGTTCCGCAAAGTGCAAAGTCGACCGGCCTCTAAAAGCCGCAGAAACCTCGCCGATTACGCAACGGGGTACGTTGATTCGAGCAAAACAAATCGACTCGGTGCCGGACCGAAAATTAATAAAATTAATCTAATCTCCGCCAGCCTGGAGTTATAATTAGTTATCTTTCGCGCGGTGACTCATGCCCCGTTTACGTAACGCCGCTTGCACATTTTTAAGTGCCCCTCGTGTAAATAGCGTTTGTTTCTCTCGACGATTGCCAAACGATTGTGTCGGACTTTTTATTCTTTTTCGAAAATGCGGGCCATTCTATTCGCGCATATGGCAAATAAATAGACGTGACTCAACTTCCCCCCTTTTCTCTGTTCCGCCTGGCCGTGCGTTAAATGGCATCCTTCCTTTAAACGGCCGTTTAAATTTGACCCCAGCCCGGCCGCGGACCGCCACCGTAGGCAACCCGAGTTGCCGCGCGCAATTGTTCAATTCTTTGCGGAAAATGCAAAATCCAATTATACGCATCTAGGACAGAGCACTTATGCACGTCACGAACTATTATCTATTTGCCTGAATGAAAACAAATCGTTTTTTATGCACCATGAATTACATACTACACTCGTTAATCAGCGTTTCATAACAAAACAGAATTTTACAATTACTAGGATGAAGCTGAATTAGGAGAAAGTGCTTTGTTGTTATTTATAGTTGTTTACGTGTTTTAGAATTGAAATGGAGTAGTAAACAAGTTTATCTTTGATTATGCAGTAAAATTTGAAATATAATCAAGGCACAATTAACAGCAGACATTGCCCCATAAACAAAAAATGTTGTGGCGCTAGTAATTCTTTCAAATTAGATACAATATTGCAAACTACATTCAAGATATATGACGAAGTAAACTGATTAATGCTGGAAGCCATTAATTACATGAAATGATTGATTGTTTTACATATTGACTTTTTACTTTTTACCAAGTGTGCAATGAGAAATCAATAAAATGTAAATTACATCTTGTATCAAGAACTTTCAACAAAATCACACTCGGTTTTTAATTTTGCAATGTTTACAATCTCATTCCTGAAAATAATATTTTTCATTTCAATTATACCAAAAAAACTTTTAAAATGCTACAAACTTTCTTGAAATAAAATTCAGGTTGTGTTTGAATACCGTATTTTTTTGTAATTTCTCTAGAAATTACTTCTAATAAGCCGTGAGATTAAAAATAGAAAAGAATATATAGTAGAATGGTTTTTAACCCTATCAGAAACCGGCGAAACAATAATTTATGCTTAATATATTTAATAAAGTTTATTATTAATATCAATAAACAATGAAACTGATTCAATTGGCCATTGTTTAATCCCATATGAGACTGCGTTAATAACATTACTTTCCTCTCCACTACTGCCATGACACATAACATGCTGATAAGCCGGGCTGTAATAATAATCACATTTATGGCTCCGTTATCGATTCATATAAGCAATTCTTAATGCTATAATAATCTGTGTTTTAATTAAAGTGTTCCTTATGATTCATATTATTACGTCTGATACACAAACATTTTTTAAGCCTTGTTTTTTTTTTTAATTTTAATCTTGATGAATATCGATTTACTTTGTATAACATACATATAAAAGCATGTACAACGAAGTAGAAGCTTTCTACATAACAAATATTATTGAAGCTCACTTGCTCTATGATTGTATTGAACCCGAAAAAATTGAAACCAGTAAAATTTTCTTCTCTGCACTATAACATCTCCAAGTCACCGATATATCCGCACACCAAACTGCGACACCCAGTGTTGTTGAAATTTGAACATGTAGTGTTTTTTAAAACGTTCTGTATTTAAATGTAATAGTTATGAAATTCATTACTAACTACTATTAAAAAATTCTTCAAATATTTAACTCAAGGCTTGGTCAAGTAATTTCATTACATGAATCATCATTTCTATTTTGGTGAAAACTTTTATGCCGGAAATAATTAAAGTAAGCATTTTTAATTACAACAAAAGCTTCCACGGATTAAGCTACTTATGATGTCATGGTGTTATTCTTTGTAATTTATTAATTTCGAGTGAAAAATTCAAGACTCATTGAATCAGTTTTATAAATTTAGTGTTTAACGGTGTTGGCAATCCCCAACCATATAATCAATTTGCAAGTTATCAACAAACTAGTCACAATTTCTTACTAATTCATTACTAATGACGTTGAAATTACTATTACACATATTTGTTTATCGTTTGGTTGAACTAGTGTTTACTAGTTCGTATCTAGATTCATTTACATTCCGCGTAATTTTGAGTAACGAAAAATTCCAGCTTTAAAATAAATCACCGTTTTAACCTTATCTATAATTAAGGTCTTCAAAAGGTTAAGGCAGATGCCACAATGCATATTTAATAATAGCCAATTATTTTTATGGCCTTAAAAACAATTACTCTTATATTCAAGCACTTTTTCATACTTTTATGGCCTTTAAAACGGAATAACTTGTAATAATAAGTACTCATTCAGAAAATTTATCTGCAACAAGTTTTACGTTACTTTATTGTTTCAAAACAAAAGATAGTTGAATCACTTGCAAATTCTTGAAAGGGGGAATTCGTGGATCAATAAAACGTGGTGCAGAAATTCTATTTTTAAAAGGTGAAACATTCCGTGTAACAACAATGCAATCAATAATTTTAGCACAAGCTATGATTCTCATTTTATTTGTAAGGTATTAATAGATGAATCAAAATTAGTTTGCCGGTTTTCGGGATTTGTGTTTATTATTATTTTTAACTTTAAAAACTTTCAATAAAAAAAATTGGTTCTTTTCAGCTAAATATATATATCAACATCTTTATTGCAGACACAATTTGTATTTTGAACAATTATGTTAGTACGTCGTCTGTCTGTCAACCATAGGTCTTTCTGTCCTGTCTTAAAAAATATAAAAAAAAAAAAAAAAAAAAAAAAAAAAGAACCTTTATTGGCATAACCATATACAAAACAAAAAACAAATTAATTCCTTACATCCCTCACCCCCCCCTTCCACCCCTCCCCTCCCTCCCTCTCCCTTCTTTCTCCCATCCCACCTTCTCCAGCGTCTTCACTCCTGCCCCATCCTCTCTCATCCATTCCGTCACCCTTCTATTCCCTCTCACTCCTACCCATTCTTCTTTCACCCCCTCACATTCTTCCGCCAAGTGCTTCCATGTATCCTTCCCCCACTCGCACAGCCCACATCTCATATGATCCTCCCCCATCCACCTCTTCCTCCCTTTCTCTCCTGACCCACATCTCGCCCTCGCCAACCTCACCCTCTCCTCCCTACTCCATCCTTCTTCCCCCCAATACTCTGGTATTCTCCCGTACACCTGCCACCTCCCATACATATCATTATATTCACTCCTTTCTATCCGCCCCTGTCTCTCCTGCATATCCACCTCTCTCATTTTTTCCTTCACCCATCCCGCCACCTTCACCCCCCTCCCCATCCACTCTATCACCTTTGCCTCCGATAACCCCACCCTCTCATACATCTTCCTTCTCTCCCTTCTCCATTTCCCCTCTTCCCCATTCACACACCCCCACCATACTGCCTTTACCAATCTCTCCTCCCCTAAACCCCACAATTTCTCTTCGTATTTCACCACCCTCCTCATCGTTTCACACACCATTTTGTCCCTGTTCGTCTCCTGCCTAAGTATATAACTCGGTGTCGACCTCTCCACTCCCAACATACATTTTATAAACCAACCCTGCTCCCTCTCCACCCATTCATACTCCCTCGTCCCCCATACCTCCACGCCATACATCATCACCGATCCCACACACGCATCCCATACCTTACACATCACTCTCATATTATTCTCTATCCATCTTCCCCATTTCCCCCATGCTATCCCCCATGCTCTCCTCGCTTTGCCTTGCACCCATCTTATATGCTCCTCATATCCACCCGTTTCCTTAAATACAAACCCCAAATACTTAAAACTCTTCACCCGTTCTATCAACTCTCCCTTCCACTCTAATTCTTTCACTCCTCCCACTCTCCCTCTGTTCCTGAATCTCATCCATTTCGTTTTTTCTACATTCACACACATACCTCTTTTATCCATATACTTCTCTACCCTCCTCATCATTCCTTTCATACCCATCCAGTCCTTCGCCACCAAAACCATATCGTCCGCATATGCCAACATCCATACCTTTCTCGACCCACTTACCACCCCTCCCTCTTGACCTTTTTCCAACACCCCCTCTAACTCGCTCATATACAGGTTAAATAATAGCGGACTCAACGGGCACCCCTGCCTCAGTCCTACCCATGTCCTAAATTTCTCCGCTATCTTCCCCCCCACTTTCGCCTCCACCCATGTCTCCTCATACACCTCTCTCACCCATCCTATCATCCCCTCACTCAACCCTCTCCTCCTCAAACATTCTATCATCCCCTTCCTTGGCACCACATCATACGCTGCTTTTAGATCCAGGAACACCGCAAACATACCACCTTTCCCTTCCATCTCTCTCTCTATCATCCTCGCCAGAGTGAAGACCTGGTCCATCGTCCCCCTTCCTCTTCTAAATCCTCCTTGTGACTCTGGCAGTAACCCTTTATCCTCCACCTCTGCTTCCATTCTATTTTTCACCATCACCATCATTATTTTATACCCTGTACTCATAACTGTTACCCCCCTATAATTCTTTATCTCCTCCCTCTTCCCACCCTTGTGCACCGGGCACATCCTGCCCACCCTCCATGTCTCCGGCATCCTCTCACTCCCCGTCCACATTTTATTTATTAGCTCCCTAAACTTCTTCTTCCCCTCCTCTCCTATCTCCTTCCACATCTCCGACCTCAGACCATCTCTACCCGGCGCCTTCCCTCGTTTAATCTCTTCAAATGCTCTCTCCACCTCCTCCTCTGTGAACTCCTCCTCTATCACTCCTCTCCTCTCTTCCCCTACTTGCTCCGGCTCTCCTCCACCTTCTTTGCACTTCCTCACCCATTCCTCCAAAGACACTCCTATCCTCTCCCTCTCCTGTCCTCTCCTTAACACGTCCCACATCTCTCTCTCATTTCTGCACCCCCTTATCTCCTCTGCAGCCCGTTCCGCCACCTGTATCTTCTTCCGCTCACATATCCTCTCATATTTCCTTCTGGCCTCCACCACTCTTCTCTCTCCTCCACCATTCCTTACGCATTCCTTCACCGCCCTCCTCACTTCACCCTTCGCTACTCTGCATTCTTCATCAAACCACTCACTACCTTTCCCCTTTGTTCCCTTCACCTTCCTTCCACATCCTATTATGGCCTTCTCCATCTCCTCCATTGACCTTATCTCCTTCCACTTCACTTCCTTCAACTTCTTCTTCATCCTGTCTATCGCCCCTACTCCGCTCTCCAACCTCTCTTCCTCTTGTTCTCTCTCCTCGTCTTCCCCCTTGCCTATCCATATCTCTACACTCACCGGTAAATGATCCGACCCCATTATCTCTTCCACCTCCATTTTTCTTATCTCCTCTCTGGCCACCCCTTTCACTATTGCGTAGTCTATTACTGATGAGCCTCGTGGTCCAATATACGTTCTCTTTCCCGTCCAATCCCCCTCTGTGCATCCGTTAAGAATTTCCCATCCCTCCTCTCTCACCCATTCCCTCATCCTTCTCCCCTCCCCGTTCACCACTTTATCCTGTGATCTTCTTTCTCGTTCCACTCCATTCTCCCCCACCCCTCCTCCCATTTCCCCTATCCTCGCATTCAAGTCCCCCACTATCATCCGTCTTCCTGTCTCTTCTTTCCTCTCCTCTATTTCTTTTCTCACCTCGCCCCAGTTCTTATTTACGTACGCTACTCCCACCTCCACCTTATACTTTCTCCGTTTATATTCTACCCACATGAGACCTTCTCCCCCCTCCTCGCACTTCATTTCCTCTCCCTTCCTCCTCTCTCTCATCCCCACTATCATCCCTCCTTTTGCTCTTCCTCTCTCCCCTCCCTTCACTGCCCCTTTCATTTCCCACTTAAACCCTTCTGGCAGCCCCCCTTTTAGCTCCTCCCATTCCTCCTTCTTTGCCCATGTTTCTACTAGCCCCACTATGTCCTTCCCCCCGCCCATTGCTCCAATTCCTTCTCCCATCTTAAAAAATATAAAATAATTGAATTTAGAAGCTAATTGGTTGAACTGTCCTGATGAAACGAACTAATGAACTGATAAAATGTGTTTAAGGGATGTTTGGATTTAGATATTCTTATCTTAGATTTTCTTTAATCATCAATCCATATTTATTGACCTGTTTCACAGACCTTTTTGTGTTTTAAATTATTTTCAAATAAATGTTCTACATACTGGTCTAAACCTACTGGTGTATCAAAAATATGAATTATTAATAGATATCAAAAAGAAAACAATTAAAAGTAATTAAAAACGCAGATGCATCAAATGAAGCAAGCATATATTTTGTCTTTATTTAATTTAAAAGCTGATTCTTTCATTTATTCAAGGAGTAATTTGAAATTGCAGACACAAATTAATGTTTCCAGTGTCACCCGAGATACTCCCATTAACGACTCCACAATGCGTTCACATGTCGATGATTCGTTCAATACGATTCACAACAAAATGCTGGCTATGTTTTTTTGCATAATTCATTCACATCATATTTTACTAGCGATGCGCAAACAGATTATTGACTCGTAATTTCGCAATTCATTAAGTTTTACGATATTCAATACAAAGTGCAACCTTTGATATATTATTTTACAATCGTAAATTTCAACCTTAACATTGCCATATTCATAACTAATAATTGCATTTTATGGACTGAATGTCAATACCGTAACAACTGAATTGTTTTTGCACTTATTAATGTTATGTTTATTTAATTCCATTAAGGTATTCACATCTTATGTTTTTAAGTTCTGTTGGGGCATTTAGTGTACTTGAGTTCAGTATTAAAGAATTTTTATAGATTACATTAAAAGTATTAACTAGACTTTATTCACAGATTTACAAACTTATTTTGTATTCAACTTCTATTCTCTTTCCATATGTCCTTTGTGAGACTTCTCCATTCTTTTAAGTCATCACACTTTGCTACCATTGGCGGGCAATTGCATTTTAGTCTTATTAGCAGGCGCACACCCAGAAATTTAGCTTGGAGGCGGCTCACGCATATAATAACTCACCCACAAACATGTGTAAACTGAAAATCCGTCAATATGACATTAAATAAAAGTGTAACATAGCAATGGAATTACAATTAGTTCAGTCAGGTTTGGGAGGGGCTTAAACCTGATAGCCACCCCCCTGGGTGTATGCTTGCTCATTACATCCCTGATTTCCCTTCTTTGCCAGATCAAAAATTATTTTTAAATACACTTTGGCATACTGCTGGACTGTTCATAGATTTTTTTTATAGTGTTTAATTTCCACCCAATTTAATTAGATTTTACCATATCTTTCATTAATTTATTGAATAATTGATTTAAATGATTGAACTAATTGTGTATATTTCTTTTGTTACAGAGGATGCGAGAAAAAAGGGTTTCAAAGTATTAGTCCATTGCCAGGCGGGTGTGTCGCGCAGTGCGACCATCGCGATCGCGTATATTATGAAGTACAAGCAGAAGTCGATGCTGGAGGCGTACAAGCTAGTGAAGGCAGCGAGGCCGATCATTTCCCCCAATCTGAACTTCATGGGACAGCTGCTGGAGCTGGAACAAAGCCTAAGGAACGGCGACTCAGACAGCAAGTCGCCGTGCCACCAGTACAGATGGAGCCAGCAGAACAGCGAGGAAGTGTCGCAGGGGTGCAGCGTATAGACGTGGGGGCCCTCAACATGCACTAGATAATGAATTAGTGCCATTTTTTTAGTCACAGAGCCATGAGAGTTGAATCTAGTCGCATATGAAACAAGGCTGTGTAACTTTTAAAGATATTCGCTTGGCAGTTACTGCTCATTTGTACTTAGCTAAGTATGAGGGGCGCCAGCCGGCAGCCTTTCAGTACTTCGTTCCTCACTTATTTTTACGGCGCCCGGATGGTGTTTGTCATGCGGGAGCATCGGCTCCCTCTCCAAAAAGATCATGTTATTGCAGCTATGTTTCAAATTAAAGATAATTTCTACGCGTTGTGAATAAAACAAACTATTTTTAATTTGATCCTAAAATAGCATAGGTACATGTAGTTAATATATTAAAAAGTCTAGGTTTAGATGACGTTTTGCCTTTAGAGGATTTCGAATGACTGTTTAATTTTACATCATTAATGATTACTTTGTAAAATTACACATAAGGTAATAAATAAGTGATCTTTCATTCTCGCTGAGAGTTGTATAATTGCCGTTTAACTGTTATAAACAAAGGTATTCTATTATTTATGGGAAACTATCTATATTATAAATATTAGATACTTTATTTTAGTTTATACTATGGGCAAAGGCAAATTAGATTTATCTCTTATTTATGCCCAGGGTTTTGTCGATAATATTGTGATTATTTTCCTAGGTTCTAAGTTCTATTTTGTAACTGTGTGAAGTAATGTAGGTGTTCTTTATGTTGGTCTAAATTATGTTAAACGCAAACGAGGTCCACATATACGAACACTAACTTTAGTGTTATGATATACATGTGTGTATGTGTACATATGTATGTATGGATGTGTGCGTGTGTGTCGTAATTGTGCCCCACTGACGGGGGATTGAAAATGCATAGAATAGTGAAATATGTCACAATTAACAAACTGTGCCTTTACCATTTATATGATTATAATATTTATCAATACCTAGTTGAGACTGTAATAAGTACATATTAGATTGTACAGCATATAGATATATTATACTAATAAATATGTAAAACTTTTTTACCAATTTTAATTTTATTTATTCTGTATCACTTTCATTCTCCATCTAAATTCCACAGCTACAGGTTTTTGTATTTTATTTGACCTTGACCTTTAGATCAAATACATTTCTATTTGGGTATATACAATATTCATAATGCAGCGGTTGTTTAATGCAATTAAACAACCACTTATAAACAGAATCAGCCAAAAAATGTATACTTTGTCAGACTGTATCAGGATATTGATATTGTCAATTGATTAGAATTACGAGTCTTTCGCTTAATGGATACCGGTTCTTTCAACATCACGAGAGAGACAAAATGAAGGGAGCACGCAGATATTTGGAAGTGGCTTACCAGGTTTGGTAATGCTCTTGAAGGTGGAAGTGAAAGTTTGAAACGGAATCCCCAACTCGCCTCTTAATTAAAAGTATTATCGACAAGTTTGAGGTGCATGTAACGATTTGTGATATTCATAAAAGAATATCGGGAAGACCGCGTACTGCTACAAGTCCTGCTTTGTCAACTCTCTAGTTGAAAAGGTTTGTTACTACTCCACAGAAATCTGCTACATAATGTGCACATACAGTGAAGATTAGCAGTACAGGTGTACAGTACACTAAAATCTGAAAGTTTACAGCGATATCCATTGAAAAATTGACCACTCATCGTTCCTTTAGGTGTCTGGCCTCCAACGGTAAACATTTTGAACATCTACAGTAACCATGTGCTTAACTGAACACAGTACTACATCTGTTATCAGTATTTAAACGTGAAACAAACACATAATTAGTTTTCATTCTTTGAACTGCGTATACATTTTTTTGGTAGACTCTGTATTATGTTCTTCAAAGTTTAATTTATTATATACATTGGGTTGCAAAATTTACAAACCCACGTGTGGCATACGCTCGAGCCTCCTTAAATTACCAATATTTAAGCAGCAGTAGTGCATGCGAGAGCATAATGGAATCCTTGAGGAGACAATAGTCGATATTACTTCGACTGGTGTATCCAAAACCATTCACCATTATTTGAGTCTATAAAGCTTCAGAGATGGAGATTCTCTAAAGTTAGGTCAGTAATACATGCATTTAATGCAAAATCACTGTTGAAAACTGTAATGCGGCCCTTACACAGTCATTTATAATGACATTACCAGTAATGACAGTAAATGATGCGCCGAGATCAGAAAATCCGGATTCGCATCATTCGCCCCCCGTCATTCCAACTTTGTCGACGTTACATGATCATTATTAATGTCATTCTGATAAAGTAATGTCAGTATTAATGAACGTGTAAGGGCCGCTTAAAGAAAATTGCAGATTGAGCCAGCTCATCATTACTAATATTGTGGATAGATAAGTTTTGTCGCCCAATAACTCTATTGAAAAATAGGCAACTAGAGATGATACTCCGTATTATATATTCATTAAAACACTTGTTTGTTTAAAACAGTGAAACTAAACCAAGTGTTTTAATCAATATTTGATACAGAAATGTTTTACTACGGGTTACGTAAGAAACTAATTAATCAGTTACTACTTATGATTGCACTCCACTAGTGTGGCTAGTGGAGCTTAATTACACTGCATTTTTTGTTTTTTGTTTAGACAGTTGCTATTTTCCAAGTGCATCATATCTACCCGGTGGTGTTATTTCTCCAAGATATTATTCACAAGAAGAAAAAATGATTATATACATTTATTTGTATGCTTGTGTTTTCTATGTCTATATCAGGGGTAGTCAACATTTTACTCATTCTTCTTTTCCCTCTAATAAAGCAATACGTGATTTCTTTCGGAAATTTTCTTACTAAAGCCCTACACCATCAAAAGCACTGCCACGCTCTAGTGGGTGGTACGGACCAGGTTGAACACCACTATTCTATATGTACATTTTTCTATCTGGATTTGATTCTTGAAAGAAATGTTTATATTCATCTGATGGAGAAGTTGGGGAGGGAGAGGGAAAACAGAAGAGAGGGTAGGAGGGAGAGTTCTTTAATGACAGAAATGCTTGTGCTTTAGGAGCTATTGTTGTCTAAATAATTGCTATACATTTGTATCTGCATTTTTAAACTGTTTAATACCTTTTTAATGTCTCTAATTGTATTTTAATATGTTACCATTATATACTTGAAGGCTCTAATAATGTGCATTCTGTTATATTTAAAGACACATCAACTATTCTATTCCATGCAGTAGTTGCTGCTACAGCTTTATTGACTGTAGCATTGACTAGGAAACGCAAAAATAAAAGAAAAGAAACGTGTGGGCAAATATGTGCGCCGTGCTGCACGCAAGATTTTTTCACGCAGATTTATCTCTCAATTTAAAACCAGTTCTAAATAATTTATTGCTTAATTCTCTGTATGCAACTTTGCTTAATATTTTTGTGAAAATTAACATGTTAATTTTGTGTAAAATTAAGCATCGTGTCAAACGAGCTTTGGATTAAACCATTTATAGAGCATGCATTCAAAACAACAAACAAATATTGTTACTTATAAAACCCTTTGAACTCTTGTTCCTATAGAATTTAACAACTTGAATAAAATATTATCAAGAGGAAGGATCTCACATTTGGTTAAACACTAGTGAACTGTCAACATGCTTTGGACTGTTTGAGCAAGCATAGCCACAGCTTTACTGCATGTTGCAAAAGCTAGAAGCATTTTTGGGAACGGTGTTATACGGAGAGCCAGTAAAAACGTATGAATTATAACCAAAAGTGGAGATTCTGCTTAGAACAAATTTACGTTGAAATAAAATAGTTTTCTTTTTAATTATTGTAATAATGTGTATTCTAAAGGACAGTGCTGTTGTTCTTGAAGCACCTGCTTGTGACCAATGCCGAGCTGCTTGTTGCCTTTTTACAATTACCCAAGTTGTCGGTTTTTTCTAACCTTTGCAAATGTTAATCTGTCCATTAATCAAAATGTATTCCTTGATTTATGGAAATAAGTGCAGTGGGTTAAATATAAAGCATGTATTATTGTTTTGTATAGCTGAATTGAAAAATTCAGGGCTAGATCCCAGATATTGTACCAGGCGCGAATCTCAGATTTCAGCGGCACTCCACCAGTTTATTTTTTATTTTATTTTACCCACACACAGAATTTTGACTATTGGTGCTTATGCTTAGGGTGAGGTTAAGGTTTCCCCCCTTTTGAGCCAGCTAGTAATCAGCGGGCGCGTGTATAAAACGAAACTGGTTGTGTGCCACTGGAATCGCAAATTTTGCGCGTTTCCGAGGGTTACAATATCTGAGAATTTACCAAATTCAGATTTAACCACGAAATTTTATGGTTTCTAAATTTTTCAATTAACTTTAATTATGGATTACTACTTGCTAACCATCCCAACAGCTTTACCATCCTTTCAAATAGTGGCGGCTCGTGGATCTTCGTAAACGAGGCTAAGACAGAGATGGCGCTTGTGCTGTACTATTTATAAGCTATTTCAGTCAAGTTTTCTTCCATAGCTTCCACGGCGAACATCCAAGAGCTGCTGTTGCTTTCAAATATTGCTTAATTGTCATCCTTCTAAATATGCAAACGTATTTCATTATTAAAACTATTTCATGTATTTTGTACTTTCATTCTCGACGTTTTAATAGTTTAGATGCCTTTAGCAACAGTTTTTATTTGATTATTAGCAAATAACAAAAAATCCATTAATAAAATAATAATTAAACAAAAGGAAGATTAAATAATAAAAAATAAAATATTAATTTGACAAAATATTTATTTATTACAACTTCAAAGTCTCTTTTCCATAGTAGTAATCTTTTTAAAAATATCCGAAACAAGAACGATCATCATCAAACAGGTCATTATTGCGTTACGTCGCCGCGATCAGATCGGAAGCACGTAGCAATGATGATGGTTCCCATTTAGCAAATGGAAAAATACATGTCAACAGCGCATTAGTTTGTAAGTTAGTTGTTTTCGATACTAGTTGTAATTTATTTGGCAACATTAAAATGGTTTACTTGTTCTCCGTAGAAACACAAAATCGTCTTACAATACAAGTAAAGTGAAAGACAATATAAAGAATAAAGTTTCATTTGCAAACATAATTACAATTGTATACAAATTCTCTATACTCTAAAAAATAACATATGAATAAGTCCGACCATCTCCAGTCTGCATTTCAGGCACGGTTTCCGAACGAAATAAAAATTAACAATATTCAGCCTACGTAACGTAACAAAATCATTAAAACCAGAGATGCGGACGTAATATAGTTAATATCTGACAATATCTTCACTATGTATGTTATTCGCTAAATGTACATGGTCTGAATAGAAATATTTTTGTAGCGGCTTACAAAAATACTTAACACACAACATACAAAAGAACTAATAAGGATATGGATAAACGCATCTAAAACTTCAAAAAAAGAATTTCTCCACCAATTCAAAACTCTAATAGCCAGATAAATAACTTATGATTCTTAACCTAAAGATATACAATCTAAGATATACAGTCAGTTTACCATTCCGCGTCTCCACTGGCCTTCTGGAATACATAATCCTCTCCATTCAGATTCATAATGCCGTCCTTCAAATGGAATTTCCATTTGTTACGGCTTCGAGTGATCTGTGAAAATTTACAAATTTAATATCTTGTTAAGTTATGGCACACTAAAAAGATTTTGTTCTCCATGATTATTTAAAGATAATGAAAATTGAATAATTTAGTGAATTATTGCTCATTACTACAAACTGCATACTGATTTTAATCTAGTTGACATCAGGACAGTATAGTAGAGGTGGGTGAAATGACTCTTTTAGGTAAGTTGCCTCAGCGAAAAGTCGACCAGGAAGGAAAAAGTTCCTCAATTTTCAAAAACTTTTCGTGACTCAGATTGAGCTGCAAATTTCCACAAATTTCTCACGTCTTTGAGTCGACTCGTTTATGACTTACCCACCTCTACAGTACAATCAGGCAATGAATCATAATATTTTCTTTTTCCATGTATAATCAAGATCCCAGTGGAAAAACAGGAAAATTTGTGTATATTTTTTTTATATTGATTTAATTGATTACCATCGTGCAATGGTGCAACCATCCGCATGTAACTCTGCAAGTTTTCTTATTTGAGGCAAAAAATAAAAGATTACAAATAAACAACACCATTATCATACGGTGGTGGTAATTTGGAAATGAATGTATTTTAATGCCATCTACTAAAAGTAAGTTAAAAAAATTTCATTACCTTATCGTACTGACAAACGACAACATTCTCTGTGTCGAATAAGTCAGCCGGATCCTCATCAGTAACATCATCCTCGGAGTTTAACGGTTCCTCCTCAGGGCCACCCTCATCCATCTCTTGCTCATCATCGTCCTTATCATCATCATTATCATCTGATGGTTCCTCATCGTCCGAGGCGTCATCATCCTCATCGGACGTATCATCGGCACCATCCTTCTGATCGACTTTGCTTTTGCGCTTGCCTAACTTTAAGTTATTAGTTCCCGCACTTGAGCAAGAAGGCACGGCCAAGTCAATAGCGGTTTCATCGTCGCATTCTACGGTGCCGTCGTTTTGTATCACAGTTTTAGTGGTTGCCGTGCCGGTGTTCACCAGGGAACCAATCTGTATGTTCGATCCCTGAGCCAGCGTGTTGAAGGCGGCGTTCACGTGCTGCTGGAGCACCGACGACGCGATCCCTGGTGGAAGATTCATTGTTGCCGTTATAACGGGCCCCGTTAACACCTTGTGCAACTGGTTGTCCTGCAGAGCGGAAGAGGGCACTTGTATTGTGAGCACGCGCTGCGGCATATTCGTGCCCGGCTGTGCTGGGAGAGTTATCTGAATAGGAACCATTTTCGTTTCGACCACTTGGGTCACTTGTGTCTGGACGTGATTGTTGGGCGCCACCTGGCCGACAACTTGCTTGACTACTTGTTGCGGGCCCGGTTTCGGGAATCCATTGCCATTGGACAACTCTCCTGCTTTCTTCATTGCTAAGGAAAAAAATCATGAAATACTATTTATTAACAGAAATAAAAATAAAACATGGCTGATCTATGTTGTGACTGGTTTTCTAACATAACAATGAATGCAGTGGTCAGATCTCGAGAGTGGTGAAGTAGGGGAGCAAGTAAGAATAAAAAATAAATACCCGAGAAATGGAAACTGTAATGGGGATTAAAGAAAAAGACTCTCAATATAATCTAAAAGGTTGCCAACTGCTGCTATAAGAGGTTTTTTTGAAATTATCTTCGTGAATTTTTATTATTCCCACAATTGATTTTTGGCACATTAAAATTACCATTCGTAAAAAGAACATTTAATCTAAACAGATTAAATTGTAACATTTTAAAACTATAATTTTCTCTTTTCTCTTATGCAGTTGCATACGTGCAATTTAACTTGTATTGTGAAATAAATACTAGTCGGCACATAAACTAGTTAAACGGAAAATAATTACAATAAGAGCTAATAATAGAATGAATGCATTTAATATCTAGACAGATAAATATTTATGAGCTGTAAAAAGAAAATGTAAAAAATATTAATGCTATTTGATAGCGTTAATTCATCATCAACACGATGACTAATACGAAAACTATTTGATTCAATTCAACTGATATTGCGGCTTTGTTTTGAAACTGTAATTCACACTTTGATTAGATATTTTTCCATTAATAATACTATAAATATCATGTCGACTGTTAAACAAATAAACATGGATCTTTTTAATTTTCGCCTTACAAAGCACGAGGAAGTATTGTTTTTGTGATTCGCTTCGAATTCGAAATTTCAACGGAAATATCCATTTACTCAGAAAAATGTCTGTGGGTACTGTATCTTGGAAACGAGTAGAGATTTTCGAAATCAATTTTATTTGACATTTTAAAGAACTGAAAATTTTGAAAACAGTAAGTGTTATTTTCCAAAAGTTTTTAATTATGAAAAATATTACAAAAATCTTAAATAAATGTATTTCAGGACTTTCTGATTTGAGAAAAAATTTTGATTTCTTAGTCTCTAATGATAATATCGTGCGAGCCAGAAAATTTTGTTTCAGAGTTGGCCGTGAGATAAATAAGGTATGTCGCATATTAGATTAGTTCAATTGAATTAGATTTAAAAAAATGAATGTCTCTCAGACAAACTCAGAAACAAAATTCTGTGGCTCACACCTTATTAAATTTATATAAACTAAAATTGTAGAGAATGCCAAAATAAACAACTCATAAAGGATAGGCTGTTTCTCTAGGCTCGTATCTTTTTGGCTGTTAGCACTTCTTGAATTGTGGGTGGATCTACTGTATCACAAGAAAGTAGTAATAGTAATGTTTTTGTACTAATTGTGAATTTCACGGATACAATTAATATTGTGAGATAATAGAAGAATAAATACAAATCCTCCTGGAAACCTGTGTTCAATCAATGGCGCCCTCAACTACCACCTTTCGGATTCTGATTTAAGATTTAAGGTATTCATACAAGAACCTCCACCCACAAGACTGTCTAGCTATGAGCCCTTCAAACCTGAAGGTAAGGTAATAATTAAGACAAATATATCATCTCAACTTCATATATTATTCATAGAAAGAAATGTGTTGTTTGCAGAGTGATAAGTTCAACTCGTTGGTCATTAAAGGATTCTCATTTCAAAGGCACGTGTATTGACTTATATGTTGAAAATACCTATGCGTATTGATTGATTACTTCTGTGAAATAATTCATGTGAGAAAGAAAGAAAGTCCACGTGCAAATTACAGTTGGCTATGAAAAGGCATAAGAATAATTAATGAAAAATGGATTAAACATCATTTATGATTATTGAAAAAAGTATAAATGAGAATTGGAACTGTTCAAATTGCTGGGTTACGCCTTATGACACATTCCGTATGTTTAGCGGTTGTCCAACATCGGTAGTGCCATACTGGCCTTGTAGCCGACGACAATTTCCCTAATCAATTTACACCCATAATTTCTTCAAACATAAAAAAAGAACAATCGCAATTGTTACCCATGACATGCAAATAAATGCATAAACACTACTCGGACAATTGTGAATATAGAGCGAAATGAACTAGTTAGTTAAAAAAACAAAGATATTCCAACGACGCAATAAATAAAAATTCCTCAAAATATGTAAAAAGTAGTTTCAAAATAATTTGAAACCTGCTACCAGAAACGTAAATATATTAAATTAATTGTACAACATTATACAGCAAAAATACACTTTTACAATTGGTATCTCGCCAATCGGACTAGACATCGGATCATGGCATGTAAATGCACCACCTAGGTGGTTTCCCATGCTATATGGCGGTAAAATGGTTAATCAACCAATTACACTTTTATTTTGGTAAACACCATAAACAAGTGGTTAATTTTTCATGCACTTAGATATCTGATTGAAGTTAGGTACTACAAATTACTGTATTTACTGACACACAATTAGTTATAATTGCTACACATTTTATGGCGTTATGCAGAATAGCTAAATTTGATACCTGTTGATTTACAGTGGTCAATCGAAGAAGATTATAATAGCTCAATAGTGTAGAAAAAACTAAATCCCGCTCATTTGGAAAATCTTTTATCAATCAACGCTTGACACAGGATGAAATTTTACACCGGAGGATTATTATTAAATATTAATTGAATCGTATCAATTTGACGCACAATAACAAGCTGCACTAAATATAGTACTGTAATCTAACGGGAGCATTCGAACTTACCTTGTTTGTCAAGGTCTGAAGTGTTATCAACAGCTTTGCTTGCGATGAGCTTCGCCTCCCACGATTGCTTGAGCTCCTGGAGCACTTGTTCGTCGACGCCATCCTCAAGGAACAACTCCCTGACAGCCGCAATAACGTCGTCGATAACGTCTTGGTACACTTTTAACTGTGGGAAAATCAGATGTGTATATAATTAAAACTTTCTTCTACATAAAATGTCAGCAGTGGACACTTACCACGTTCGACATATTGCTGTTGGTGTACCCTGGAAATTATAATATAAATTGCACCAGCAAATCCGTAAAACTAACCAAACTAGCCGTTAACCATGGTTTTGTGACTTTCAAGTTTTGCTGCGAGAAACAATATGAAAGATGGGCACAGCAATGGAGGACCCATAGATAATCTTGCAGGGATGCAACCGGTGTTATAAATATCACCGCTGAAATTACTAAATACCGGCCACCATGCGCGCCACTGTCGCTCACTATCAATTTCGAATAACAAACAATTAACAATTCAACTTACACCATCAATTAATAATTAAAAATAAGTATTATTTCAGAAATATTAAATGTATTAATATAGAAATACACGAATTGCAGTCAATTTGCGGGAATATTCAAACGTACTCCTGTCTATGGGAGGATCAACACGTGCACGCAGCCGTTGGGACAACAAAGTTGCCAATAACACCGACCCGCTAAAGCGAAATCCGTTCGCATATAACTTGGCCAACCTGAGTATTTTAAATTCGCACTGTTTTATCATTGCATCTCAGTTAGCACCAGTGACGGTTCGCGGGGTTTTTTCTGGTACGGCCGAGGAACAAGAGGTGGTAATACAGATAGGTAGGGTCACGCAGCCAGCCGTCTCTGCAACTGACCCTACCTATCTGTATTGCCACCTCTTGTTCCTCGGCCGTACCAGAAAAAACCCCGCGAACCGTCACTGGTTAGCACACTTGTATCTGTAACATATCTGAGCAAGCTCAAACTGAGAACTAGATATGTTACTGATACAAGTGTGCTAACTGGGACAGTTTGCGGGATTTTTTCTGGTACGGCCGAGGTAGCAGAAGTGGTAATACACATAGGTGTGGTCACGCAGCCAGCCGTCTCTGCAACGGACCCTACCTATCTGTATTGCCACACTTGCTACCTCGGCCGTACCAGAAAAAAATCCTCGAACCGTCAATGCATTTGTTTATAGTGAGATCGAAAAACAACAACCACCGGCCGTTTCGTACTTATACGACAGTACCCCTTTATAATTAGTGAGCAGGGTAATAATAATGTGTGCGCGTCTATAATAAGTTGCCTAACAGAAAGTAAGCTAAAGAACTAAAATAATTTCTTTCAGGCAGTTTCAAGCGCCTGTGGTAAGTGTCTTAACTTACGCGCGCAATAATACGCGTCTCTGTCTAATTGGTCAGAAGACGAAAAACGGTGAGAAAAATGGCAAAATCAAATCAAAACCACGTGCAACGAGACCCAACAGCGATAGTGTAAGCACGTCCAGATGTCTCAGCGAATCGGTAGCCCCGGAAAATCCACTCATCCAAACGATCAGATGGAACTAGACTCCGACTCTCAAGCAATGGAACCCATCACTCAGCCCTACGCAGAAAGTAGCGACGACGACCTCCTGGAGGAGGACAACCAATTCCTTCGTAACATAAACGAGGCCAACAAAGCCGAGAAGATTAACTCCTTGGCAGAGGCGCTAAGGAACGCAAGTAAAAGTGATAAACAACCTAGAACAGCAGATCGAAGGCAACTTCAAAACAGTCACACACAAACGGAAAAATAAATCCGTAAATATTTCATATTCAATAGAATTTAAAGAAAAATGGAATAATAACCAACCAAGAAATAATAAATCATATGTGTATCCCGCGCAATCCAAACATTATCCCAAAACCCAAATCTCTCGAAATCACCAGTCAGCAATTGAGGCGTTGATTTCATAAACAGCAATTGTCCAAAAATGATGTTCTGAGAAATATCTCGGCAACCGTTACAACGTCCATTTTCACAATTATTTTTATTAATCAAAGATAACTGATAGTATTAAGTGACTAATCGTTTAGTATCACTTGTATTAGCAAAAAACAAATTGAAGCAATTGGACATGAACAATGTTGCAATAAACAATAAAATAAATAGAATTTAAAGCGTTGTAACTTTATAAGTGTGTGGTTTTTAAATGAACTACGTCCAACGTCGGCTAGCTTGTAAAATACTCTACCAGATGCCGCAAAAATGTCGATTTCTACAATTTTGGACATATGCTGTTTATGAAATCGACGCCTCAATTCATATCATCATTTCATCAAGACATGAACAATCACGACGTTTGAAAGACAGATCACTGAGAATTTCATAAAAGTTACATTAGCAATCACGACGTTTATAAGACAGGCTGAAAGACCGCGGATCAATAGCCTTTTAGCAGAAATAAGCATAATGTTTCAATCTTAAATTGGCCAGTTGGGTGGGCGTAGGGTATAATATAGAGTGCGTTCGTTTGGGACATTCAATCACAAAAATTATCATAATCTCTTGAAAACTTCTGCGGGAGGCACGCACGTGTCAGGCGACAAGAGTACGAGCCGAACGTTGACTTTCTCTACACTCGATTTTTGTCTCCGATTGTATCTATGTTCCTCTCGCTTGGATTCTCGGTGCGCTAGCCAGTTTGGCTTTGGAGGTCTGTATATAAGTATCTGAAAGTATTATATATTGTTACTATGTTGTACTGTCTGTAAAGATATTGTATATAAACATTTATGTTTTAATATACAAAGTTCACGACAGATTTAAAAAATGTAGGGTCAAGGGGCTAATTGACCCTCCACCAGCCCCCCACCTCTGGATCCGCCGGTGGCTGCGTATTTGTCACTCTCTCTCTTTCTGGAAATATTTAGGGCTGGCTTTACATGCGCAGAACAAAGGGTTAAATTTATTGCATCCTTATTCGATGCATTGTGCGTCCAAAATTTCACCCTGGAATAGTTATTTCCCGCACCTGTTTCTGCGCGCGATCTCGTATTGATTTCTCAGAAGTGCATTTTGTTTGTTTTATGTCGGGGAGGGGTGAAAGGGGGAGTCGGTGTTATTTCACGTTATACGATTTTTCTAGGAATTAATCAAATCCACCGCATTGAAATTATAGTAAAATGTGGCCTTTATAAGCTAATAATTCTCAAGCAGAAAGTTTTTATTAATTCCGCATTCCATTTCGTCCTCAAACATTTCATCAATACGTTTTGATAACTTTTCACAAATTTTCATTCTTTCACGTTGGAATGTCTTAAAATTTGTGAGTGGATGGTTTATTGGTTTTTAAATAAGAGAACCAATAATTTTTTTCTGATATTTTTGCAAACATGAATATATTACAAAAATATTGAAGGTAATAATAAACTAAAAATTTTTTATTAAAAAATATTTTTCAAAAACTGTATACCTAATTCTGCCCTCTTTGCTTAAAGGTTTTCTTAAAAATACGAAGAACTCAAAAGCTTTTGGTAAAATGTTGTAAAACTGGATTGAAGTGGGCAGTATTTTTTTCCGATATTTTTGCAAACATAAATATATTACAAAAATATTGAAGGTAATGAAAAACTGAACATTTTTTATTAATAAATATTTCTCAAAAACTTAATACTAGCTCTGCCCCCTTCGCTTAAAAGTTTTCTTAATAATACAAAATATTTTTCACAAACTTCTTGATTTTCGAAAAATGTATACTAATTCTGCCCTCTCTGCTTAATGGTTTTCTTAAAAATACAAAGAACTCAAAAGCTTTTGGTAAAATTGCGTAAACTGGATGGAAGTGGGAATTACATTTTTTCCGATAATTTTGTAAACATGAATATATTACAAAAATATTGAAGGTAATAATAAACTGAACATTTTTTATTAGTAAATATTTCTCAAAAACTTAATACTAGCTCTGCCGCCTTGGCTTAAAAGTTTTCTTAATAATACAAAGCCGATTGGCTGTAGACAAGCTTCTTATGCCTGGTTCACATGAGCCAAATAATAATAATAATAATAATAATAATACAAAGAAATGAAAAGTTTATGGTAAAATTTTGTAAACCGAAAATGCGTATTACATTGTTTCCTGATATTTTTACAAATATGAAAAATATTACAAAAACATTTATTTACACAAATGTTGAAGGTAATGAACATTTTTTGTAATATTTTTCTAAAATTTCTCGATTTTTCCCAAAAAAATCTCGCAAAAATCACTTTAACTTCAAAATTGAAAAAGTTACATTATTTAAACTGAACTGAAAAATTTACTATGTGTTAACTACAACAAATTATTGTAAAAATGTGACAGCGGCGGCTCGCGGATGTTCGGCAGGAAGGCTACGAAAGAAAATTTGACCGAAACAGCAATGTAATATTTGTTTGCTCCATAAAAGTAGTGCAGCACGAGTGGCATCTTTGTCTTTGCCTCCCTTACGAAGATCTACGAGCCGCCACTGGTGACAATTATATAAAAATCTAAACAAAAATTTATGACGAGTTTCGACGTGTTATCGTCATTATTAACTGATACAGGTTTTAACATTATTTATTTTGTAATTCGCAAAATATATTTTTCTTATTTTCAACCTATATCTTCAAAAATGTTTGAACTTATGATAATTTTACCATGTGATCGCTGTTATCAACAATACACAATCTGTGAGTGTTTCATTATAAATAAAATGTTTTTATTTATACCACAAATTCATATTTTTCTTTAATTGAGTGTCTTTATATATACATTTTCAAAGTTGCTACAGTATCTATTAATTGATCAATTATAGGATGGTGATTAAATTAAAATGAATTCATAATTATGTAGGGGCAGTTTTGCGACATTTAGTGGGGATGTAATGTTAAATTTGTATCTGAAATGTACTGGGCAAAACAGATCAATAAGGTACGTCTAAAAATAACGGTTTTCTAGGTAACAGCTTCCTGTTCACTTTTTATTGCAGATCTGCTACCGGGAGAGTATATTCGAAAGTTGGCTGCCGAGCTGTGAGGAGTGCAAAGTCGGGGGTTGTAATAAAGTGTGTGCTCGTTCTTTTAATCGGTTTATTGTTAAGCCTCGGTACAATAGTTCCAACAAACACTAAACAAAAGTACAAAAACGATTAAATTTGAGCAAGTCTTAAAAAACCTACCTAAAAATACTGTGAATCCCATCAAGAAACCTGATGTTCGTCTGTTCGAGTAGTCGAGTTTTAGAGTTCGGTGTGGTGTGACGGAAACTTCTTTAAGATGGCATGGTAAAGATTGTAGAACGCATAAACGCTAACACTAATTATCACGAGAAGGGCTACACCGAACACTACACTAAGAAAACTACCGTCGATGATGTTTCCTGCTCGGCCGGCACAGCGGCCCTCGTCGAGCTGTATTCCTGCTGACTGCCGTTCCGCCATCATCTTCTTCATGTTGTTCAGCCTCTGCCGGAGTTCATCGACGGTTTCGCTGGGGTTCTCCGCTGTAAGCAACGCGGTTATTCCAGCGATTCGCCACCCCCGTACGCGGACTTACCCTTTTCCATGGCGTTGAGATATTGCGGGTGAAGCGACTAGAAACACATTATCGATTTCTGCGGGATGACACTGGACCAAAAATCATGAATAGGATTTGGGTCGAAAAGATGAAGCACTGCATAGCTCGCTGCGCGCGCTTTCCTTTTCCAGGCTCAAAACAAATTTCAGCCCTTTGTGTGGACGCGATTCACTGAATTCCGATAAAAAACGCGGCAGTGTTTTTTGGAGCCATCGGTTTGTCAACCACCCAGAAGGTACGCGGCTGAGTGATCCAGCATCAAGCAATGGTTCGGTGAGCGGTCTGGAAGTGCCTTCCTGGTGATCAGGAATATCAGTTGGTGGAGGTGCAGGGCGGGTGTAGCAAAACGTGTGTCGTGAGTCGTGTTTCCGACGGTTGGTGCATTTAGCGCATACGTCCAAAGGCGCAGTGCGAATATCTCAGGGTGAACTTTGATTATTGATGGAGGAGGCATATATCGATTGAAGGCGCGATTCCTATTCCAGTAGCATCCAGCATCGTAGTCAATGTTAGATATCAGATACACATGTACGCAACAGGTCTATTAAATTTGCGTTCTCATATAAATGTGCGATGTAAGTGTAACTGTTTGACTGTATAACTGTTGTGTAAGTAGTCGCCACTATATTACATCACATGTAAAGATTTATTTATATTCCTAATAGCCGTCGCGTAAGTGTTCGGGATGCTATCGATCTGCGATGTGACCGACCGATTCTTAGGATGTTGGGACTTAGGCACATGTCGGTGTCCCTCTGTTCTTTTAGAATCCTCCAGATCCCTATTTTCTACCACTATTGATTTCTAATGGGATGACGAAGCCGCCCCTATGTTGAAGATTCCCGCACGTTTTAAACAATGTGACCTCAGTGTTTCCCTTGCGTTTGATTATTGTGACTGCATTGTCAACATGGGTACCCGTGCTGCTGCATGTAAGCAACTTTTTAACCTTTCACTATTTTTGCCCCCTTCGTCTTGCTCAGAAGCCAGAAGCGTAACCACATATTATAACTGATAACAAAGACAATACATTGTAAATAAAACATACGATACACCTTGGCCAAAAACTCAATCTTAACAACATACCAGACCTGACACATAAGAAAATTATATATTGTTACTCTTTTTAAGACTTAATAAGACAAACTAAACTTCTCGTGAAATCTGCACCAGTTTAAACTATTCAAAATAATTTAAATCATATACTTGTTTGTCATTGATCACAATATATAGGCTTAAAATTAAAATTCATTGTTTGACGATTAAATTGATTTATTTTCAACTAGTTTCGGCTTAATGTCATTTTCAAGTTTGATTCATTCTTGAAAATGGCTTAATTTACTTTTACAGGCTTAAATATTTAATGTTTATGCATGAATCAACCCAATAAATATATGTATCTATCTATTGTAATCCAAGCAAGTAATGAATGGCTTTGAAAACTTTATAAGAAAACACAAATTTTAGGATTTCACTTATATTTGTAGAGACGTTGCTACAATTGTTTTGTGGTTGATAGATAATCATATTGTTCATATGCCTGATGAAAACAATTATAGCAGTTTCTACAAATATAAATGAAACAATTGTAGCCGTGGACTAGAATAATTGAAATTCTTAGAGACTGCTACAATCAATGTATAATATTATTGCTCATTTGCATGTTGAAGCCAGCACCATGTGGTGATATAATTACAGCAGTATCTCTACAAATATAAGTGAAATTCTAACACTCGTGCTTTCAATATAGTTACACCTAACAACAGCCTTTTAAATCCAAGGCATTTCTTAATCTGAATTAGATGTAGAAGACTATATTTGCAATAAAGCAAGTAAATCTAAAACGACACTAGGAGTATATATGTAACCAAGCAATGGATTTTTATCCAGAATTTGCACTTTAAAACTCTTCAAGCTAATAGAAGTATATGAAGCCAAACAACGTCACTGCTTTTCACCTATTTTTTACCTATAGGTTTTTAATATAGCAAACAAACACGTGGAAGTGGCAGGTGATCTAGTAGTTAACAATAAATTAAAAAAACGTTTTATGTCGAAATTACAAATGACATGTTTAATTGTTTTCATTTTTAAAGAATGAAACTATTCTATACATCCCTTACATAATCGTTAAAATATTAGCAATAGCGTTTCTAAAAATATAAAAATAATAGAAGTAAACTTTGTATAATGAATCTATCTATAAAGTCTCGTCAGATTTCACGAGATCAACATTTTATTTATCAGTAAACTTTTATTTAGTTTACGATATTTCAACAAAACCAACTGATTTTATTGCACATACTCAACAAAAACTGCAACTTTCAGAAAAATGATGACAAGAAGTTGGTGGTGTTGAAAGGGAAATTCTTTAACTATTTGCAGATGAAGTAAATATTAAATTTAAAGTTATGAAAACTTTCCGTAAAATCTGCAGAACTAAGTTCGAATGAAACCGCAAAAGCAAATAACTTCTTGAGACATTTTTTTTCCTGAATTAAAAATAGAAATAAATTTTACAAATAGTATTACTAATAATATAACATACTAAGAGAATAACTTGAAGTAAACGGATAATTATTTTCAGATTTTTTTTTTTTTTCTTTTTAAAATTCTTGATTTCTACTTTATCAGACTTTATCAAAATAGTCTCATACAATATTCATGACAAATTCAAGAAAATAAGCGAAAAGTTTATGGGTTGAAACGCTTAGTTTTCCAGACAGAGTTTTGAAAGTACGTATGTTTAAAAAATACCTTCAAATCTGAACCAGCTTTATTACCAAAAGTTGTCTTTTGGCAGCTGTAGAGGTCTGAAGGCAGAAATCCTGGCGTGAATCCTTCTGTTTCCTTATATATTTTTTCAAAATAAAGTATTCTTTCATTTTCCCGGTTCAACACTGACAAATATATTTATAATACTCAACTTTCAAAGCCACTATCACAAAAACTAAGCTATTTCTAACGCATATATGTTGGACAATTTTGCTAATTTTTGATAATAACAATCTTCAACATTTTAAAATTATTATATACTCTAAATATACATGGCATATTATGTATAAAGCAGGAACTGTAATATTTTGTTAATATATATATTTTTTGGCCAATAATTCAATAATTACAATTTTCAAACGATATACCACAGAAACTCTGTAAATAATACAATACAATACATTACAAAAAAAAAACTCAAGTTCATGGTATACACAACATTTTAAACACAAAAAAGAGCTCACAACCACCTGGTCATGTGTCGCTTGAATTATCCCAAAGACTGTTATGCTTCTGCTCATTCGTAGTCCATCATCAATACATTGAGCACTACACACATCGATGTGCCAACCTTGAAAACTGGCTTAAATTACTATCAATCGGCATTTAGTTACAGTTAAAATCCGCAGCTTATATGACTACCAACTACGGCTCATGCAAGGGGTTATGCCACCTCCCTCGGGGGTGGACATAGCAAATACCATCAAATACTTTTCACAAACACTGCTGAGTAAGTTAATCCATCCGGTCTGCAAATACACCAGCAACGGGTATTTAATTTTTTTAGCGGTCTTAAAAGATGTACCCAATTCACCTTTAGAGCTTCTCAAAAATCCAGAAATGGATGCTACTCGCATGGGATTATATCCTAGCTTAGACTACAAAGGTCTCTACAACTCTCTAATACCTCTAATCGAAGTCGCACCTTTGATACAGTATGGTTTGCCTGGTAATTTATATGATCCAAGCAATTCTTGCAGACTTACTGGTATTTCTTGCAGCTTTCGGCCAAGCGATTCTTCAATGCCTTGGTTGTCTATTGCCTTTCTTAGAACACGACCTTATAGACAACCTACCTTATCTGACTGCATCTTCCATAGCAGTCCTGCCTAGCAGCCTGCACCAAGATATCGTTAACTCCTTATGCTTCTACATTCTACCTTTCACCATCAGTAAGTTTGGTTTTTGTTTGCTGTCGATTCCAGATGTAAAAAGGTGTGTTTTAGCTCGACATAAGGATCGAGAACAGGATATAAGCCAGTCGGTTTCGGCCGTCATCATGATGGTGTTTCAGTACTCCACTAATCCTGCTCACCATTGCCAGCTTCTCGAATGCCTGATGACGCTTAAGCAAACGGTCCTTAAAGACGTCCTCAGTGTCATAGCTTACGGAAATAGCACTGCTAGATCTTCAGCTGCTAAGTTATTGTTTTATTACTGGCCTACCTTCAACGCCAACCTATTCGATCGAAGGAATTTAATTTGCAAGTTTGCAGGTAATTTTTAAAATTAACTTTTTTGATATTTAGAATAGATAACAAAAAAACGGTTAAAATTTTCGATTGGATTTAGGGATTAAACTAATCAAGAGTATTGTATTTTTAACACTTCAGTCTTCTTATTTTGTATGAAGCTTTTTCACTTAATTTCCTTAATAATATTTTAATGCAAATGTTTTGATTTAGAAATGATCATACTTTAATTAATCAGTATCCAAATTTCTTTGTTAATGTTGTCCGAAAATACTGAGACCTAGAAGTGTATTGTTCTTTTAGATCCTGCCCCATTTGTTTGCCAAAGAGACATGTGCCCAAACGCGGGCAATGCCGAAGCTGCGAAAGTCTGCTACGATCACTGCATATCGATCACCTTCGCCAGTGACACTCCACCGCCTTTATACTTATGCATCGAATGCGCGAATGAAATCCACCGCGAGCACCCCAACCAAATGTTCTTCGACATCCTCCACCCAATGCAGCAAGTTTCCATGGTGTGTGAGAACAAGGTAACGCCATCCATCAGTGCCTCGCTTTAGCTTTACCCGATTCAAATTTCAGAATTGTAGATCAACAGATAAATCCGCCATTTCTATTTGTTTCTCGACGGAATGTGCTAGTTACAATGGGTACCACCCTATCCGGTACTGCGAGCAATGCCATAACAATCGGCATAATAATCGAAGAGGAGGTGATCATATCGTGCACAGGAGCCTACCACCAACTTGGTCGATGGATATCGAGATGCAAACATATATGGTCGAAGCGGTTGTTAGTTTGCTGAAGGAAGCTAAAGCCGCCGTTGTTGAACAGAAGGAAAACACTGAAGGAAAAGCTACGACACCAATTATTGATAACATAACAACAGAAGAACGGCAGTTATTAGGTCGGTATGGAGTTTGGCTGTTGGTGGGGAGGTGCACACCTGACGAAAACACCCCTATTGAAATTCTCGGGAGGTTACTAGCAATGCTTTTTCATTGGTTTCACATGACGGCTTATTCATTTGACGGGCAAGAAGAAAGCACGCTGGAAAAATTGAAAACTGAAAGCGTGTGCGAGTGGCTTAGAGACATCAGCAAAACCCACTATAAACTCTTTATTTCCTGCTTGCTCCCGCACCCGCCCGAATACGCTAGAGTTGGAGGGCACTGGTAAACTAACAAATTTAAATATCTAAACGTTATTATTTATGGATTTCCAGGGATACGCTCGCTTCAAGAACATCCCATTTAAAAGACGGACTGAATCGCTTGTTCTGCCTGGTTCCTTACGAAGTCATCACCCAAGACATCTGGGATTACGTCATGCCTCACTGGATGGAAGCGGTTGTTAACGATGTTCCCGAGAAGGAGTTGCCTGAGTTGCGGATTATTTTGAGCAAGATTTTAGATACGGAGATGAGCCCGCTTGGTTTCGACGCGAAGAAGATGTACAATTTTGTTTCGCAACGGTTTGAGAAAACATCTGCTAAAGTTCAGGAGCAAGCGTTGAAATGGCTGCAGACGTTGACGATGCTGGAAATAGTTATTCCTCTACATTTGCTATTTTCAATTTTCGGGGATGGTGTTAATTACATGAAGGGCGGGCAAGAGGACTTGGAGAAAGTGGTGAAGCAAGTTAAGGTTGAGGAAATTAACATCAATAAGTGTTCAATATGTATGTTGCTATTATTTGCTAGTGTCGAGGATTATTCCGTATGCTTTCAGCTCCGGTAATAGAAGACTGTGACTCTGCAACAACTTCTTTATCGGATGACGATGCGAAGCTATCTCAACACACTGAGTTCGAAACCGACGCTGAAAGGAATTTGTTTTGTTGCATCCTCATGCTTGATATACTTTTAAAACAAATGGAATTGCAGGATATTGACAAGCATACTGGACTGAACTCGCAGCTCTGCAAAGACGTTTGCTGGTTGCTGAAGTGCATGGTTACGGCGGCGTGGATAGGGAACCACACCTGCTTGGCGAAAACGGAGTGCGGGTATTGCGAGTCCAGCATCATGTGGCATCAACTATCATTGCAGTTAATTAAATACCTATCACCCATCCAGCCCGCTCATCCTCCTGATGTAAGTAATTAGAGTTATCTATTGTTTTTGCATCATTGTATTAAATGTTTTAGCCACCACTCGAAGAGAACCATGAAGATGGTCATAATCGCAAAAGTCCCCCAGAGAGTGATAAAAAAGATTCCAAATCAGATGTTGTTTTGAATATGCCCATTCCTGAAATTCATTCGGTTGGTGGTGTTTTGGTTCATATGCCGCATGTATGTTCGGTACGTTTATCACAAACCTCTAGAATACCTCTAATCATCTAGGTTATCCCGTCATCAGGCGCACAATGTAGTTTGGTTTGCGAATAATTTCTTTCGATGCTAATCTTGTAGTGCATGCGGACTTACCATATGTATGCCGTGGTAACTTAACAGATTTAATCAATCCCGTTACCTTACAGGAAATACTCATCAAAATATTTATCCCTTCATTATTTTTATATGTATGTTATTATTCAAATGACCTACATTAGGTAAGTGTTTTTGTCATTCAATATTTTAAAAGTCCCTGGTAAATTCTACCTAAATCAATTCGCTAAAATGATTTCTTATTACACCTAAATACGCAAACAAGATAAAAACCAAACGATTAATCAAGATCTAATTAGACGGCATGTTTTTTGATGTCATTCTAATAATCTTCTCAATTATAAGTGAACATACAAAACTCGCATAAATGTTGTTTTTCGCAGCGCCAATTTTGTCATTGTTATAATTTGTTGCAGATCATGACTGCAACTGTTGAGACAGTTTCAGAGCAGTTAGACTTGGCTGCGATTATTCCAGCCGAGAAGGTCGTCTCAGCTGTCGCTAGAGCGATTACTCTATCCGAATCGGATGTCGGTATGTAGACCAATGCATTAGCTAAACTTTTTCCAATCTGATTGCTTCGCAGCTACGGCTACGGCGCATGTAGCTAAACCTCAAGTGATAGGCGAGAACGACGAGCCGATCGAACCCGAAATTGGAGATAATATGGAGAACTTTTGGCAAACGACAGTTGGCACTTTTAAGTTTGTTGTCGAAGATCTGCCGCAACCGCTTCAATATATCTATCAATTATTACACGAGCTTTCGAAAGTTGAGAAACCAGATGTTTTATATTACATGTTACAGTGTTTAAATATTTTAATTCTACACGGAGACGCCTGCACGAAGGCGTCGAAGGACCACAGGGGATTTTTTATTTGGTGCCAAGAAAATTTATTGATACGACAGTAAGTTTTTTTTACTATCTCCACTTTTTTATACAATCTGTCAAGGAAACAATAAGTATTTAGTTTGATGGTAGTCATGATTAAAAGTTTTTCCACTGGAAACTTTTTAGTATATCCACTTTTATAGTAGTTCACAGTAAGTAAAACTAAAATTTTTGTATTCATTAACACTTTACTTATAAAATATACAACTTCAATTTATAATATACTGAATAAGTACGTTCCATATTACTCAAATTAGTTGCAGCAAAAATCCCTTCAACTCTTCGTGCTTATATATGCAAGTATGAACTGCGGATTTTTTTTTTGCAATTCAACGTCTTCATATTTTTTTGGGGGTTTTCCATGCTCTTTGTCCGCAACATCGAAGTCATCACTTTTGAATCGTTGAAACCACCGTTCACATGTATCTTGCGATGGAGCATGTTCTCCATAAGCCCGTTGAAGTAATTGGTACGACTCAACTGCAGTTTTCTTCAAATGAAAGCAAAAAATTAACGCCGTCCGCGAATGCTCTTTATTCGGTATATTTTTCTACATTTTTAATAGAATAACTCAGCGATATGCACACGCTTTTCAAATTATTAACTCCTTTACAACTGACACGTGATGATAACACAACAAAATGGCGCACTGTCAAATCGTTATAGCACAACGTACACTGTTGTTTAAAATCCGCATTTTATACTTGTAAACTTGGTACAACGTTTTCATGTTAAAGATTTAAGATCATAACTTGAACTTGGCACGAGCCGTATCATTTGGGTCGGCCAGTGGAACCAATCATCCTGCATATATCGGTACCTTTGCCGATTTCAACGTCACGCCAACAATGAATTCCTTTTACTCGCACTGACCCTAAATAAATACGTATTGATATATTTTCAGTTTATGGAATATATGCAATGCTGAGCATTCGCATATATGCCAAGAAGCAGTTCCTCTTCTGCTACACTGCATTACACTACCCGCTGGTTCGGATGTGTTCTGGAGGGTTATACAGGAAGAATTTCATAGTAATGACTGGAGGGTACGATTTGTTGCTGTTGAACGTGTCACCGTCATTGCTAGGTTCATGGATTCAAGTCCACTACGCAATAATCTGCCATTACAGGCTGCCTTAGCGAACGCATTTTGTTACTTAATTTCTAGCATGGACGATCCAAATGTCTACATCGCACAAAGAGCAACCTTATATCTGGGAACTATTCATGATAGCGCAATAAAAGTATTCCACACAAAGCCACGGCTTCAAGCCCCCAACTAAATCTTTACGTTTCAGTCTTTAATTATGTGTTTAGAAACGCAATTTGATTCAGTGATAGTTGATCGACCAATGGTGCTACAGTCAATCTACCAACTCCACAACTCCTTAAGTGAACGCAAAATACTTACATGGGATTTTTTCTTGAACCGATTTGATACTCTCTTCCTCGAAGCGCAAATAAACCTAGAAAAATCCGGCGACATATCGTATTTAAGGGGTAAGACTAGATGGGACTACTAATAAATATCTTTGATTTCAAGATTTTATAGATCTACGGAACTCTGAAGTGAATAGCGAGATGTTTTTGAGGAAGCTGCATAGAGCGCACGAAGCCTTATCACAATCTGACGGAAGCGGTGTTGGCTCTGTCAAAACACTAAGTGCTAGTTTTGGTACTAAGTGGCCGTACAAGAGAACTATGTCAGCTCCTGCTTCTATTGTACCTAGATATGAAATTAAAGGTAAATTAGAAATAATACACAATACGTGCAAATTAATTGTTGATACGTCATGTAAAAAAAATTTAAATATTATTTTCTTTCTCATTTACTAGTGTTTCTTGTTATATGTTTTTAAATGATTTTATAGCAGTCAACATATTAATAATAGAATGGTTAATATCGATGTAAATTATTTTTTAGAATCGAAGGAGAAAGTGTATAGTCGTCAATATTCAGCTCCTATATTAAAAAGGAAAAGTTCCCGGTTTGGACTCGGTCAGTTTCTAGGCACTAGTAACAGCATCTCAGGTAGAACTAGATGTAGTGTATTGCTGTAGTGGTCGCATGATGATTGTTAATCAAGAAAGAGGTGTATGGAGGTTCGAGGATGTCGTCGATTACAACAGCATGTTGCATGCGTACCATCGCGATTTACACGGTCTCACAACTTATCGTTTGCAGATGGGCACATGCATTCGTTAAACATTGTGGACGATCAGAATATAATTGGATTTCTGCAGAGGGTCATCGATCTGGAAGAGAACGACCGCGAGACTATGCACCTTCTGGTGTTTCTGCTGCTACAGTTTCTGTCAAGATCGGATCAAGCGTTCCCAACCGATGACAAACATCTGACGAAGACTCAGGGTATTGTGCTGCGGCATTTATATTTGCTGCTGGGATACAGCCAGAACGACAGGGGGTTGTATTTACCGCCGCAGAGATTGAGATCATCTCCCGCATTCAATGTGTATCTTTCAATTCTACCGCAATTGTTAGATCAGAATCATTTAATGGGGCGGGTGCTCTTATCGACATCGCTAATTTTGCTCCAATACGCACCATCTCCGTTTTTTATACCTAGCAGTTTAGAAGTACAACAGCCTACTTATAGCTTGTGGTCTTTGGAATCGCATGCTCGCAGAAGCTGGTTGATGTCTTTGGTAGTGCTATTATACAAAGTGAGTTTTGCATGGTTTCCAATTAGAACAAAATATATATTCTATTGTTTTTAGTATCAATACAATCAACAACCTCAGTGCATGCAGCTAACGTCTCTGATAAAAATCGTTCTGAATACACTTGACGCACAGCATCACCAGTGTAAACGAATACCAGCTACTATAGTTATGGGAGCACCACCAACAAGATCTAGAGGTATTAATATATATTTTGTATCACCCTATTTTCATGTTACTACACCAACTAAGAATGTGATGATTCGTGAAGTTTCATAACGAAGGCTAACAGATGAATGTTTACTGCTTATCATCGGCGGCTCGTGGATTTTCGTAGAGGAGGCTAAGACAGAGATGCCGCTCGTATTGCACTACTTACTCTTATAGAGAAAGCAAATATTTCGCTGCTGTTTTGGTCAACTTTTCTTCCGTAGCCTCCTCGCCGAACATCCACGAGCTGCCGCTGCTGCTTTCTTCTATTGACACATTTTATTCTGTCAGACAAACTATCTTCCGTAGCCTCTTCACGAGCCACTATTTTAGACAAATTTTCTTCTGTATCCTCTCCTGTTAAACACAAGCCGTTGTTTTGGATACATTTTCTTCTGTTGCCTCTTCTGTTAAACTTTCGCGAGTCGCTGTTTTAAACTGTTTCTGTAGCCTCCTATACCGAACTATTAGAATCCACCCTTGACCAGTTAGAATAATTTTAGATCAAGTGTGCGGAAACTAGAGGAGCATTATTTGAAATATTTTGCAAACTACAAAATCCTCCCAAGACCAACATTTCCATTTTTTTCTGTACGACGTACGTGAACATTTTTGAATACGAAATATATATTTTGAGGAACTCCCAGGACAATTCCGACCAATTTTTAGAAAAATCTGACTTTTTCTCTGAGAGCATTTTATCTCAGATTTTAAGAGGAAACTTTAAACCTAAATTTTTCTTGATAAAACGAAGAATTGCATTTCCACTATTTTCCTAAATATGAATATATTATGAAAACATCTTAACGAATGCAGCAAATAAAGAATCATAAATCTACTAATATTTTTATTGAGAAACTCATCCATTATTTTGCAAACTAAGCCAAACAATCATCCATTGCTTTTAATTCCCTTCATGTTTTCTAAACTAAACAATTATTTGTTTCCAAATTTATTTTATTTTTTGTCCGTTAATACCAAACGTCGTCCCAGGCTGTTCAAAATCAGTCCCCTTTATTGCCTATTTATAGTACATTTTGAAGACGGAAAAACCATAAATCAGTTAATTGTACTTCCCGTTTCAGATGTTAGTCAACCCTCATTAGGCACAGACAACGAACACATAGAACGCATGAACACACCCCCATTATCACCAATGTACTCATCCGAAGGCCAATCCATTCAAGTCTCCGTGAGTTCAAAAGGCGCGAAATCACAAGTTATGTACACGAAACCTTCGTCTGCAGCCAGTATGGAAACGCACTGGGAAGAAGCAATACAACCAGACAAAAAAGAAAGAACGCGTAAAACAACAGAGGTCAGCCTTGACGGAGACGAGACCGAATCCGAATTAATAGCAATACCCGAAAGTGATATGTCCGATAGCACACTGCACGGCAGTGGGCAGGACGAGTTCGAAGAGATCACAGACGAACCGTGTTGTATACCGAAGACCACTAAATTCAGTTTGAAGGTACAAGATCCGGCCAGAGATGTGCAGATTAAAGCTGGTAAATCAACAAACAAGCGACCAACCTGGTTTATCGGTAGCGAAGATGAGACGTTCAAGTCCTGGGATACCAGAGCATCCACAGCCTCTCAAGAATTATCAAAGTCTGACAATCAAAATTCATACACCAAAAATTGCGCTAAAATTTCAGGTCTAGCAAATACAGCTGCATTAGTCGCCGGCGTGCCTAATATCCTGATGGCGAAAACCGTCACCACCGACTCGCACAAACAGGTTACCTGTTCCTCAATCGATACAGAGCATATAAGTAAACCCATGCCGATCGGTAAGCATAAAAAGGTTATCGAACCGAGCATAACACCAGTATGTACGCCAGTTTCTGATTATGACGATTGCTATAAAAACAGCAACAATCAACACCTACTTCCAGCGCCCTCTGTTGAGCGGTTGCTGCCAATAGGTTCTTCGCGGACGCCAGGTAATTAATAACGAGCTGCTATTAATTAGTTTTATGTAGAAATGCTTATTTATTTATTTTATGTAGTTTTAAATAGTACTTCGCATGCATTTTTCGAAGAAAATCCTAGATCGCCTGATTCTCCGCTTTCAAAAATGGATCTAATGCTAATAGGTAGATCGCTTAACAATGTTCTACCTGCAGAAATAAATCAGTGCATTTTCTAGACTCCCCCAGAACAACAACATTCGTTCCGTGTATAGAGTCGCAATTACAAATTCCTAGCCAAGAGAGGTTGCTACCGATAGGTCAGCATCATAAAGACATCAACCAGTTAGTAGAGAAAGTCCGGCAGGCTTTAGGCTTATCTCTCCAGCCGCCACCACCCGCTAAACAAGTCGAAAGTAAACAGTTAGATCCCGGTAAAGATTTGCATCCTCACAGTTACAGTCCTAGGCGGTTGATAAAGCAAGTCGCGTTAGACAGCCCGCCTAACCAGATTGACGCTGATGAGTCTTTAGTTAAGATGGAAGTAAAGCCCAAATCGGAGGCCAGGAATCATTATTTCAACGAGTTTATGGATCTAGGAAATCTCGAAGAAATGTCGATGAATCAGACGCAGAGGTTGAGGAAAATCGGACCGTTCACCATGCACGCGGGGATGCATCCAGACACGCGTCGGCCGGGGGCCTGGTTCAGCCCGCAAACTTCGCCGAAAGTGGAGAACGTTGATTTGAAACAAAGCTCTTTTCGTATTGGTGATGATTGCGTTAACGAGAGGTATGCCGTGTTTTTGATCGAAGATAAGGCATGTGGTAATAGGTGATGGTTTTAGGTGTTCCGAATGCGGCACAATGATCGAAGAATACAGTGATGAGGAAATAGGTTTATGCATTGTTGCCCTTGGGACGTTTATTCATAGGGAGCCGTCTTTGGCTGCACCGTTGCTACCAGACATTTTAAGGATTGTAGCAAAGTAAGATGAATCGAGCAAGAGTGAGAGTTTTGTAAGAGTTTCTATCCCAACCTGTTCTTTCATTTCATTTCATTTCAGTATTGCTTGGTAATTTCATTCTCAATTGTAAATCAATTATCTTTAGATAATCTTTCGCGCGCACTTACGTGCAGACGTGTGGTACCGAAATTATATTCCTGTTCGCAATCTCCGGATTTTGAAGCGTCCGTCCTGCGAATCCAGAGAACCTCCGTTTTGACCTCGCAGTAAATCGTGCGCACATGCTTTCGATTGCTGAACTCGTACCTTTACATCAGTGACGGCTCGCGGGGTGACTCATGATATGGCCGAGGTGCGGTCAGCCGTTTTTGCAACCGATCCTACCTATCTGTATAACCACCTCTGCTACCTCGGTCGTACCGCGAGCCGTCACTGCTTTACATGCACATTATATCACCCGCGCAATCATGCACAACTCGTTTTTAAGCAAATCAAGTATGTTTGAATATTAGGAATGGCCGACTTCTTAATTAAGCATTCTGGGTTCAATCCCAGGGAGGGTACGTATGTACGACCTTGAAGTTACAAATCGATGCCTAAAACATCCTAACTCGAATTTCTTCTCGAATGTCTTCTTATAAAAGGATTCTTTGTTTTATGATCTTAGAGTTGCAGCCAACGCAAGCTACCCATGGCAAACGGAAAGCAACATCCATCTCCCTGGAGGTGCAGTAAGCGTAGCCCACCAATTCCTACGCTGCGTGTTACATCAACTTGCTCCCAATGGAGTCTTCACGCAGATGTTCCAAACGCATGCAACAGGTAATTTGAACCATTAAAACTACATATAGATTATTCTGGTTATTTCTTAGAACGGTAATCGACAACATAGTGTTAGACATATTACCTTGATACGCAAGAACGTTGTAAAATGCTTTTTCTAACTAACTTATAATAACTTAACAATTTTAGAAACTACTAGGATTCAGTTCTTCAAAAGTGTGATTCAAGCCTTAATAGATTTTAACGAGTTAAGCCCCGTTGCTCCTTTGCAGTTACTTTTAGAGGTATGTGGATGTTGATACATTCCAATTAGAAAAAACTAATGCATCCATTCCAGACTCTTAATTCCAAGAAAACGTTGCCTATCGACACTCTTCCAACCATTTTAGAAAACATGGCTTGTTATCTAGATTGCTTACCCCTGGAGGCAGCTCTAGGGCCCACATCTCCTTTATGGAGCACCGTTTTACAACAACTGGAAATTCTCTACAGGAGGATTATACTACTATTAGCTACCATTGACGATATTACACCACTCCTACGGATAATGATAACCATATTTAAAATACCTGTGATATCGCAATACAAGGTATGAAGAGCAATTTTTAAAGGCGTAGCTAATACCAGATTTCTGCAGGGTATACTGGAACCATTTTCGAAAGTCCTTGGTTATGCAATACAGACTAATATTTTAAAATATAATTATTTAGTTGATGTTTGTTATCTGTGTAATAGAGCCTTTACAAAAGTAAGTACATTAGATACATTGAATCAAAAGGTGCTTCTGTGATGATGTTACAAACTTTCAGGAATGATAGAGAAGGGTAAATAAGTAACCCTAGTTCGGAAACGCCTAAAGATCTAATATCCTTGAAGTCATGTTAACAATGTCATATATAGCCAAGAGACAGTGACGGTTCGCGGGGTTTTTTCTGGTACGGCTGAGGTAGCAGAGGTGGTAATACAGATAGGTGCGGTCACGCAGCCAATTGTCTCTTCTGCAACCGACCCTACCTATCTATATGTCATCCCTGGTACCTCGGCCGTACTAGAAAAAAACCCGCGAATCGTCACTGCCAGGAGGTCATTTACATAAACCCATTTGACGAAATTAAATGCATGAGAGGCAGTTTTGAAAATTTGAGTTTGTCACTTGTCGAATATTTAAGGGGTTATCCCACTGTAGAATGTTAGAAAAATCGAAAAAAACATTTTGTCTTTAAAAAATTTCCAATCCCCCGTGTTAGCGGATTAGGCAAATAACTTGCTTATCTCCAATTGCTGGTTTTACCCTTCCCCATCATTTCTGGAAGTTTCAGTACAAAATATCTGATAACATTTTTTAGGATCGTGACAAGTTAATTCTTAGCAGGATGGTAGTGTACGAATTAATACAAGCTTTAAAATTCAAGACATCGATCCCTGACACGAACATGCTGATGCTGATCAATTTAGTACTACAGGTAAAAACCAAGAGAAAAAATTCCTGGTCATCTAATCTGCCTAATTTCAGGATGTTGGTGGTTCGATACCGGCGAACATCGTCCTGAAAGAATCAAATTCCTTCTATTTGGATTACGGACCGGTCTTCAATACGAATGTTTCCGAGTGCATGCGAATGCACTTGGGCGACATCTTGGAGTTTTTGACGGATTTCCACACACTGGCTAAAATTAAGGTTTTTTTGATAGATGTTCCCGTTCAATATGTTTATAGTTGTATATTTTAGAGTTACTGCAAAGGTATCACGATTGGTTTGAACGAGGATACTTTAGGTGGGATAATTAAGTGCGGTGTAGCGCAGTATTTAGCCCTTGAGATAACTAGAGGTAATGGAAGGGATAACAGGGCTGTCACTAGGTATTTGCCTTGGTTGTATAGTGCTTCAGCTGTACAACAAACGTAGGTTTATTTTCGTAAAAAGTAGTTTTCAAAAATGCCAGGGAATATTGTTTACAACACCTGTAACCCTTACGGTTTTCATTTTTTTGGGATGTTAAATTTTAATTTTAATAATTTTAGACCTAGAGAATTTATAGAATGCATCAGCCATATAAGGTTATTATCATGGCTGTTGCTGGGATCACTAACACATACAGCATTGCATGGACTAGGGCAAGGGCACACCATCAGCCAACCCATACCGCAGGAAGCGTCTTGTCAGGTTGCTGATCATATCCAAGTTATAATGGCTGGATTTGCGGAGCAACCAAAAGCTTCTGTTTTACACATGTCTTCCTTATTTCATACATTCATCTTATGCCAGGTAAGACTTATCCCTGGATACTAATTTTGGCTAATACCTTGTAATTTTAGTTATGGACAGTTTACTTAGAACAAAGCCTAAACACACATCTACCAATATCAGAGGCCTACAACGTAACTATGAATATTTTGTTCGATTTTTGGGACAAAGTGACCCCATGTATACTACAACTGGTACAGCAGTCTAAAATGGTAATACAGTTTGCTTCGGTGCGACTTCTTGACAATGACGTTGAATGTTTTTGTAGTTGAGTGAAATTGTGAGTCTACACTTCTTGAGTATGCTGGAAGCTTTAATCGAATGCCAGTCGACTTTCGTGGGAAAACTTTTGCCTCTTTGGACACCGGTGTTAAGTTCGAACCAAATTCAGGTAAACAAAATAAACCTTCGAAAACTACAACTAAAAATCAACGGCGGCTCGTGGATGTTCGGTGAGGAGGCTACGGAAGAAAATTTGACCAAAATAGCAGCGGAATATTTGCTTCCTTTATAGGAGCAAGTAGTGCAGCATAAGCACTCCTCCAGTGGCGGCTCGTGGAACATTGATGGTAGAGCTATTTATACAATAACCAGCCTCTTTTTTTTTTAATTTGAACAGAAAGAACGGTTTATCTTCCTAGACCAAAGTAACGGGCGAAAAAGTGTTTTAAGAATTGATTAAAAATTCTTGCCGAGATTAAAACTACAGGTAGCGTCATGGCTCCTTGGCTCTATATAACGAGCCGCCTTGGCCTCCTCTATGAAAATCCACTAGTTGCCGCTGATCAAAATACAGATCGAAGCAAACCTTTTGCTACAAGTTTTCCACATATACTTTTAGCCTAAGCTGCTTTAAACCTAACAAATCATTGCGTAAGGCAACAACAGCCACATGCGTTGATGTTGCTAAATTTAGAAAGTGAACAACGTGCAGCATATCTGCCTCCGTCTAAAGCAACATTAACTTAGTACCTACGATACAACTGATTTTACAAGCTTTGCGCTAAACATTTGCGCAACACATTGTATTCGCAGATAATTTAGAAACTGACTTTGTTTATGAAGAAATCATCATTTGGAATAGTTGAATACACCGGTTTAATCGACAAATTATAATTTCAGATAGATGTGTAGATAATTTATTGAAACTCAATTAATAACTTTGATTTAAAATTTGAAAATAATATTTTTATATTAGTTACCAGGACACCTGCAAGTGAGGTTACAAAATTGTCGGAATTTCGTTCCGATTATCCACGCAGAGGTTTTGCCGGAAGAGACCAGGCAGCACATCCACAATCCTGTGCTCCTAAAATGGGTGCAAAGACTGCAGTTCAAAATGGGGCAAATAGAGCTACAATCGTCTACAGCAACACAGTTCTATTCTTTGTAGTCATCGAGAAATAAAAATTTTTAAATAACCATTTTTCCGTCAGAAAATTTTTGGCTTTATCCACTCGAGAACTGCAAGTCCATGGTAAGCAAACGCACGTTTTTGGCCATGCACCTTCACTCGCTTTATAATTAACAATTATGCCATAACTAAGTTTATTTTATTGGTAGATCATGTTTCTATACTAAGGGGTTTTGGTTTTTATCTTCATCACTTCGTATATATTTCTAACAGGAGGCTTTTATATGTCCTTCACTGTTACTTCAAAAATTCATAATAACAAAAACATCAACTAGATCGAAGACAACAATTCCTTTATCAATTGTTGTCCCTCTTGCATTCCATCTTCATCATCCTACAGCAACGCATATTTATAGCGGGTGTCCTTGCCTCTTTCAGATGTACAGAACCATGAATATTATTAAAAAATAAAGGATTTTCAATGAATAATGACATACCAGGTCCGCTAGGCATGGTCCATGAAATCACTATCTAATTAACAAGCTTTGTGTTCCAAAAGCTGACGTCGATACTATTCTCGTTTGGTTACACATAACTCTTACTAAATAGAGCGAATGGTATTCAGTCCCATCAAATATTCAAAAATATAATTGTTGGTGGAGTCCTTATTGCTTATTGATTGATTAACGAAAAGTTAGAAACGGATGTCATAAGGACGTTGGTAACTCATCAAACGTAGTAGAAGTGTGACTCGTGCCTCTACTCCAGCATAGATAACGAAGATCTATGAGATTTTCTAGAAGACCTTAGATGCAGGATAAAAAAATCAGCCTCCGCAGTGCTCTAACACTTTTACTTAATAATAATTTAATATTTATATTTACATGGGCAATCAATTGACATTTTTTTGTAAGACGTTTGAGAAAGGACGGCAGCTACAACTATCAGACTACGTACAGCAATTATATGGAACACAAAGAACGTACATTGTAAAAAATTGTAGTCACGATCCCGACGTTCAACAGGGGAGGCTCGTCAAAATTAGCTCTTTTTTCGAGGTAAAAACAATTTACGATAACAATCAAATATTTACCCTCGTACAGAATTTAAATATCTCAATTAATTTTAAAATTGCCCTTTTTCACGTTAACCAATATCTACAAGTTACATCTTACATTTACTAAAGAGCACCAATTTTCCAACTAGTTATAAATTGGTTGCATTGATAAGATATGCAAGTGCGATAAATTACAATTATTCACAAAATAAGTGATAACACTTATTTTCAATGAAATTCACATTATTTATAAAATGTATTCAAGGCCGTTATTATCATTACTGGTTTCCTAGATAATTCAGCCAGTTCATTGAAATGAGTGCCTCGTCACTAGCTCCTTATTTTTAAAAATTATATTTAATATTTCCGTAAAGGTAGCGTACAGTGCGTCTACTGAGCTGTGGCTGATTGCGCAGTTACCATTTTAAACTTCAGAAACTCATAATTATTCGTGTGAACAAAATGTAAATATAGACACAGAATCGTCATATTCAATTCGGTGACGATTTGTTATCTCGTTCTCTTCGAATACTTTCTCACTCTGCGCAAACTTGACCCCCATCTGCCACGACTGGGTAGATGAGCTGTACCATCTTTTTGCAAGGGGATTTATTCCATCAGTTAATTTGAAAATGGATATGATCAGATTAAAAAAAAAAAACTATTAGGCCTTAGAACAAGAAAATTATTGAGATTAGGAACAGAGAACCCAAATACAATCTGAAAGAGAATTGGATTCTAAGTGAGAATACGTTACTAAATACAGGGTGTGTCATCTGAAAAAACGAAGTTATTCAACTTTATAAGTTAGGATTTTCTCCCACGTTTTTTTTTATAACCCTGTATAATTATTTATACTAAATCATGGTTGGCGCTGTAGTTTGAACCTTCAACCAACCAGTAGAAATGATTGTAATGGTTCAACGTCAATCACTGGGGCAAATATAAAATTTCACCTGGACCATGCATTTCAACAAATCTTTAAATATTTCGAAAACGGTAAACGATAGGTATAGGGAATATTGAAGTAACTCACCTTTATTTGTTCCCTAGAATTAAAAATGACAAAAAATACAGGGTGTTCCACTTAAAAAATCATAACTTTGATGTGTATCTTTTTAATGGTACACCCTGTATAACTGGTAATAATTTTAAATTGTGCATACAACTGTCCTACATCTATCCATTTGAAAAAAATACCACAAAGTTGCATGGTTTTCCATAAAACGACCGTGTCGTATGCGTATATATCCAAGTCTGAATTACTTTCGAAATGGATTAAGGTGTCGAAATATTTAACTACCGATGGGAGAGTTGTTTTCTGCAACGCCTGTTCAAAGAAGGTAAGTTTTTAACACCATTTGTCTATTGAAATTTTGTGTGGGACTTCCAGAAATGGAAACCAATAAACAAAAAATATCACAAAAAACCTTATTACCTTTAAATCGGAGAAAGTTACATGATGGCCGCATCACAATTTTTTTTCTTGCAAACAATCGAAAATTTTGATTAAGAGTAACAGGAGACTAGGAACGACAAGAGGTGTTTTGTGCCAAATTTTTGTTAAACATTTTTTTTCTTGCAAACAATCGTAAACTTTGATTAGGAGTAACAGAGGTGTTTTACGCCAAATTTTTGTTAAACATTTTTTTCTTGCAAACGATCGAAAATTTTGATTAGGAGTAACAGGAGACTAGGAACGACAAGAGGTGTTTTAAGCCAAATTTTTGTTGAATTTTTTTTTTCTTGCAAACAATCGAAAATTTTGATTAAGAGTAACAGGAAACCAGGAACGACAAGTGGTGTTTTATGCCAAATTTTTGTTAAATTTTTTTTCTTGCAAACGATCGAAAATTTTGATTAAGAGTAACAGGAGACTAGGAACGACAAGAGGTGTTTTGTGCCAAATTTTTGTTAAACATTTTTTTTCTTGCAAACGATCGTAAACTTTGATTAGGAGTAACAGAGGTGTTTTACGCCAAATTTTTGTTAAACATTTTTTTCTTGCAGACGATCGAAAATTTTGATTAGGAGTAACAGGAGACTAGGAACGACAAGAGGTGTTTTAAGCCAAATTTTTGTTAAATTTTTTTTTCTTGCAGACGATCGAAAATTTTGATTAAGAGTAATAGGAGACTAGGAACGACAAGAGGTGTTTTGAGCCAAATTTTTGTTAATTTTTTTTTTTCTTGCAAACGATCGAAAATTTTGATTAAGAGTAACAGGAGACTAGGAACGACAAGAGGTGTTTTAAGCCAAATTTTTGTTAATTTTTTTTTTCTTGCAAACGATCAAAAATTTTGATGAAGAGTAACAGGAGACTAGGAACCACAAGAGGTGTTTTAAGCCAAATTTTTGTTAAATTTTTTTTCTTGCAAACGATCGAAAATTTTGATTAGGAGTAAAAGAAGACTAGGAACGACAAGAGGTGTTTTATGCCAAATTTTTGCTAATTTTTTTCTTGCAAACGTTCGAAAATTTTAATTAGGAGTAACAGGAGACTAGGAACAACAAGAGGTGTTTTGTGCCAAATTTTTGTTTAACATTTTTTTCTTGCAAACGATCGAAAATTTTAATCAAGAGTAACAGGAGACTAGGAACGACAAGAGGTGTTTTAAGCCAAATTTTTGTATAACATTTTTTTCTTGCAAACGATCGAAAATTTTGATTAAGAGTAACAGGAGACTAGGAACGACAAGAGGTGTTTTATGCCAAATTTTTGTTAAATTTTTTTTTTCTTGCAAACGATCGAAAATTTTGATTAGGAGTAAAAGAAGACTAGGAACGACAAGACCCGTAATTTGGGTATTGTGTGTGTTATCATTTAATATTGTTATTGTAGGTTAGCCAGTATGTTTTATATTATGTATGTTGCGTGTGATCTTTTTTGTGTTACTTACTTGTCCGAGTTTGGTATTGTCGTGTGTGTGTAGGTGTGTGTTGTGTATATTTTCCACGTTTTGTTCGTTTTTAAGAGGTTTTTAGTTCAGCATGTGGTTTTTAATGTTGGATTTATTTTTTTTATTTTTTATCATAATGAAGTATGGCGTCGTCGTGTATGTGTGGTTGCCTGTGTTATGAAAGGTTTTAGTTTTTTGAATATCGGTTCCCGCAGAATTTCATTTGACATACTCGTAGTAAATCTTTACACTAATATACCTGTAAAAGAGCTAGCTAAACACACCGCATATACAATCCATATTTGAATCATTTTGTCGCATTTTATAATTTTACAATATAACTCAACAAATATGAAAAGGAAAAATAAAAGAATGTTATAAACATAAATCGGTATTCTTGTATTAACAAAACGTATAACAAACACTAAATACATTACAATCTCCAAAATGCACCTCTCTGTCTCATTTTGTAATGAACTTCAATATAAATGTTTAGTTCCCCAGATTTGCAACTATTTTTTAGAAACTATACAATATGACGTTAAAGATTAAAAAAATTACAAATCGGAGTCCAAGCCTGTGGATGCGAATTTTTTTATCATGTCGGCAGTTTTGATAGGGAGGCACCTAAAAAAAAAAAATTAGTCAATTAATTTCAAGACTTTTCCAGTCTTAAAGTCTTGGAATATAAGACAGCGCACTTATTCAAATAAGGAAACATAATCATGTTTTTTCCTTACTTAACAACTTTTAAAGTACCGTTTTAGGTTGAAGGCGCATCGACAGCTACAATACTACGACTGTAATTTCAGAATCATCATGATCCTGCTCGTGCAAAGTGAAAAGTTATACCGTAGATCAGTGAAGGCTCGCGAGGTGACTTATGGTACGGCCGAGGTAGTAGAGATGGTGATCAGTGACGGTCCGCGGGTTTTTTTTTGGTACGACCGAGGTAGTAGAGTAGCAAAACGGATAGATAGGATCAGTTGAGGAGATGGCTAAACAGTGACCGCACCTATCTGTATTACCACCTCTGCTACCTCGGTCGTACCAAAAAAACCCCCGCGGACCGTCACTAGTGGTAATATAGATACCTGTATTGCTACCTCGGCCGTACCATGAGTCACCCCGCGAGCCGTCACTGCCGTAGATTGTCATCCAGCTTAGGAATTCTAAGGTTACACTAGTCGTACTATAATATCATTTGGACGGACGCACACGCTCACGCATACGCGCAAGCACGCTATAACTAACGTCACTCAAAGAACGCGTACTTTCACGCGAAATAACACAATTGAGCACCAGTTTGGCACGCGTTCGTTACAGTTCTCTGGCGTGTGGTAAAGAGCGTACTTCAGGGGAGGCGCGTGAAATTTTGGAAAAGAAGCTACGGAAGTAAACAGTGGCCCAATACTTGCTTCATTTATAATAGGAATGTTGTTGCCGCGCACTTAAGCCTCCTCCACAAAAGTTGACCCCTGGAGTGTTTTATTTTCCAATAAGTGACTTGTTTTGAAGCCTTCGCTAAATACGATTTTTATATTTTACCGTAGGTACAAACCATACTTGAAATTGACAATTGCGACATGTTTCGGAAATTGGTTATGAAAACTCACCTGGAGAAGTTGTTACAGGGAAGAATATACGCCGGCAACGTAGTAACCTTAACCCCGCGCCTTTGCGCGCTGACGATGGCAGATGCAACCTCGTCAGGTTTGAGCAACGGCATTTGCGCTGCAAACCTGACTTTGGGCCTCTTGCAAAGACCCGTGTCCACCATGTAAGGGCATATGATGGTGATCTTCACGTTACAGTTAGGTTCAGACTTCAGCTCTTGGTAGAGAGACTCCATCATCCCGTAAACGGCGTACTTCGACGCGCAGTACGGGACCAAGTTTTCCAATCCCATGATTCCTGCGCACGAGGAAAGGGCGACGATGTGGCCGTGCTTGTTTTTGATCATCGACGGTAAGATGGCTTGGATGATCTAAATTATTAGTAGTTATGTCAGAAAGTTATGATTATTGCAAAAGAACCTTACCCAGAAATGGGCCAAAACGTTGATTTTGAAGATCCTCTCGATCTCATCCTGGGTGTGGTCTAGTAGGGAATGCGTGGGCATGATACCAGCATTATTTACGATGATATTGATGTCGCCAGCATCTTTCCGCACTCTTTCAACAACTTCAAAAACTTCCTTCCTGTTGGACACATCACAACTGGAATGAAAGGCATTGCTTGGAATTACAAAATCTAAAATTGTTATGTGTTCTTACACATAGCCATACGCAGTAGGATATCCTTTTTGTTTAATTTCTTTAACAGTGGCGTTATTGTTGGCTTCGTTGATATCCCAAGCAATCACAGTAGCCCCCTGCGACGCGTATTGAAGGGCCAGTTCTTTTCCGATACCATGTCCAGCGCCAGTTACCTAAGAACAAGAAAATTGGTTATATATTTTATTGTGTTGCAAATTTTGCAGTTTATATATTTATATACATTATTTATATATGCTTCCGCAACAAGTAATTATCATAATTATTTAATGAAAGTTGCTTTATGATGTTTTTGTCAAGAATTTATCATTATACTTCAACAACTATTAAAATGTCAGCTATTTTAGAGCTTGGTCGCGATTTTCGAGCAAATTTTGTGGTTCGAGAAAAATCAAAAATATTGATGGTTCAATGAACCTAGCCTCAAAATTCTTTGATTTTGAACCTAAAGAGGTTTTCCTTCAGCCAGAGCTAATTTTGAGTCACGTTTAAAAAATCTATTTTGAATTCTTATTGGATCCCCTGTTTGAGGAAAATCAAAAATACTGACGCTTCAAGGAACCTAACCTCAGAATTATTTGATTTGGACCTAAGGAGGTTTTCTTTATGCCAGAATTACGAGCAAATTTTGAGTCAAAAATAATCTTAAAAATCGTTTTTCTTCTGTCTATAATTTTGAGCTTCTTTTGAACTTTTAAAAGTTGAGCCAAAATCCAAAATCCTGTTTGTAGGGCCTACTAAATAATGTTAGTGAAGATGGCAACGATTTTCATAATACACTAATGTTCAATTTTGACAGTTAAAGGAAAACAATCACTACTAGTTAAATTGTACGTAAAAAATGCGTTATAGAAAAGTTTTGCACATACATTCCTCAATCAGCATGAGTAATGGAGAAATGCTTCTCCTCAAATTTAGGTTATTGTGCTGTGGACAGCGAAACTAAAATTATTGACGTCATTTTACACAACATCGTACAGGTAAAAAAGGTCTCTAGCCAGTTCAAAGTCCAATGATTACACTCACCAAACTAGGCTAAAATGATTATAGATTGTTATCATATAATTTTGTGAAATAAAATTTTTGAACCCTGACCGATTTTAGAATTTTTACTTGTAAAACACTTTATTCTGATAATGATAATTACTATACTACGCAACAGCGGGTTATCTTTCAATACATTATGTGGACTATTGGTCAAGATAATGTCTCCTCCGAGATAACAATAAGAAATGTAATAGAAATTCGTAGAATGTGTGACACCAACTCGTAATCATGATGGACGTTCGGTCAAAGTTTAGATTTTAGATAACAATATTAAAATGTAGCAACTTGCTTGCTTGCTCAGTTTGCTGGCTGGGAGTTTTTGGTAATTTTTGCACCTGTTGAGGTAATTTGTAAAAGTGTCTCAATAAATGTATTGTCTCTCTCGAAGTCATTTTGGGTTTGAGGTGCTCCTTTAAAAAATCCATACTCAAGCCATGCTGTTTAGATTTTCATGTATTGAAAAATAAAAGGGTTGCGATGTATGAGTTGAATAATGCTTGAGAAAAATAGAAGAACTGCAACCATCGATTTTTTAATCAAATTTGAATAGCTGTGATATTGACAAATTTAGATAGATGACAAAACATTGCAGACATTTTGATACAGAGGATAGTTACGGTTGCTACGTGGTAATCCATAATTAATCCGAATTGAAATATTCACAACTAACTACATTTTTACCAAGGAGGTTAAATTAAAACACTTTGCTGGTATCCAGTGACGGTTCGCGGGTTTTTTTCTGGAACGGCCGAGGTGGTAATAGAGATAGGTAGGGTCAGCTGCAGAGACGGCGTGACCGCACCTATCTGTAATACCACCTCTTGTTCCTCGGCCGTACCAGAAAAAACCCCGCGAACCGTCAGTGCCGGTATCACGAATTACATTTTTCGTAAAAGATTTTTGAATGTAATTTGAATCGACGGCTAAGGTCATTCGCGGGCCAAATAGTTTACACTATTTGTTTAACAGGTATTGTGTTTCATGTGTAATTTCAAGGCCCCAATAAAAAACATCAATTTTCATGTACAAAATCACACGACTGATGTTGAGACATTACATTACTTTAACGACACGAAATCTTTCCGTAAAATTCGAGGTTTACAGTTTTGTACATCAACATGTTTATTGAAGAAAACTAATTTCTGCAACTGTATACGTAAACTTCACTCAGAGAGATGAGATGCATCTCCATGAGAAGAAAACAGTTATGCCACGATTACAAATCTACATAGTAAAAACGGCAGATGAGTTTTTTTTAAACATATAAAATGTACACAGCGATAATATATAATATATTATTCCTTTAAAATCTTTGTGATTTTAAAAATAGTTGATGTGGTTCCAACAAGATGGAGCCAACGCACACACCGCTGGACTCGGCATGAAACTTTTAAGGCCATCCTCATTTCAAGAAATCGAGTGGTCGCTTGCCGGGATGTAACACTCCCAGATTGTTATCTCTGGAGCAGCGGCGGGTAGTGGTTGTTCGGCGGTGAGGCAACGGAAGAAAGAATATTTGCTTCCTCTATTAGAGTAAGTAGTGCAACACGAGCGGCATCTTTGTTTTTGCCTCACCTACGGAAATCCACGAGCCGCCGCTGCTCTTAATAATTCAACGAACAACCAACAGTTAAAAACAATATTCGAGCTGAAATTGGGGCGATGTTTTAACCCACGTCGTATAGATCCAACTTTGTGATGTTATTTTACGCGAAGTAGCTTTAAAAAAAATCCATAAATCAACCCGTTTTTTTCCGGTGTTCCAGGTTTATTCCCGAATTATAAGAGAACGTGTGGTCACACGCATTTGTTTGCTTATGGAGTTATTCTACACGCATGTGCATTAAAAACCCAAATGTATTATTATAGTATGCTTTATAATCATTTGTTTTAACCAATATCAGTTAAATATTATCAGAAAAGGCTGAAAGACTTCGGTCAATGGCCATTTGTAGCTCTTTTGTTATCAGAAATTTAAAAAAATAATTCGGTAAAACGGGTTAACTCTGCCGAAATAAATTAGGTGTTTAAAAATGTAACTTGATATATGGATCGTGTTCACCAATTTCACAATAGAATAAATATAATATTTCAAATAATTACAAATGAAACCTTTGATAATCACTTAAAATAAACACAATAATCTTATCACGAAGCACTTCGTCGTAGGAGAAAACTATTCACTGAAAAAACATTAGTTTTCGATTTCACAATGTCCAAAATGTTTTTTTTTTGCCAAAAACTATGGATTTTTTACTCGTTATAAGCGTCAATTAACCAAAACATAAAACGTCGTTGGGTGTAAAGGATACACTTGACTTCATGTTTATCGACTCCCGCTCATGATTAAAATTTTACACCAGACGCAATTTATTCTAAAGTGCTAACATATGTTATTTAAGTTTTATCAATACTTTGTATGTATCGGAAGTTAAAAAGCGGAATGGGCGCAGTGAATAATTATTTGGTTATTGTACACGTACCAAAACAATTTCTCCTTTAACGGAAACCTCCTTGGCAGGTACAATCAGTCTGAAAATGGACTCAAACAAGAAATAGAAGGACTTGACCAGTATCAAGAGGAGTTCTCCGATGATTTGAAGTACTTCGACGGCCTGTTGCCCGGCCGTGCTTTCAGTAGCAGCGGCATTTTTGGTACTCACTGTATTAGTCCTGAAAATAACACACGATTACTTCAACGTGAGGTTAAAGGTTTTTCGTCTAATCTTGGACACTTCCTCAGCGCAAACGCACAAAAATTTTGTACCCACCCCATGGTATCGAAGTGTTTCCGCGGCGGTAACACGCGCTAAACTGACTGCAGTATCTGTCCACTTGTACTTATAAAGATTGGTTTTATTACTTTTTTCGTTATCTACATTCGACACAAACACAAATCGAAGTCTGTTTTCGGAGACGACGACGGTTCAGCACGTTCGGTTTTTACTGCTCTCCGGCCCAGGTTAACATGCCGAGTAATTGTTGTGTTAACCTTGTTGGCCAACAAAATGTGCACCGATAACAAAGCAGCTGGCTATCACAAATAATCCTTTTGTAAATAACATTAGACATACATGAACAATTAAGGAGAATAGGCTGTAATTAAATTTCTAGTATTTCCTGATTTTTGCCAGCCGAATTCAATGAATTTCACCAGCACTATCATTTACATACATTAATGAAAAAAAAATATATCAGCGCAATGCACTCATTTATGAAAAAAAATTATACAGCGATCCTGTCAGTTATGCTTTCAAATATTAATGTTAATACTGAAAAATGTATGCGAGCACAAATTAATTTAAAATTCAATCGAAAATCGAAACTCGTCAATATTTCAGATGAATTAATTATACAATTTAAACCTTTTCATTTAACCGACAAAAATTGAGACTCACCGTTTTTGTTTACGGACAGTTTTCGAGTTTTCATTTTTTTAATTATTCCATGATCGACAGTCTAAAAATCTAGCACAAGTGGAGATTTACGATTTAAAATCTCGCGTTGGTTGTAAACGAATATCCTTCCACAATTTTCTTGAAAACTCTACCAAGAGCCTCAACTCAAATTTTAATTCTTGCCAAATTGAAAGTATTACAGGATCAAAATTTAATTTAAAAATAACCGCGACGACCCCCTTTTTTTCTGATCCGTAGTCAATTCGTCCATCTCTAGTCTGCACTATTCTTATTTGTTCGGAGTTTGCAATATAACGGAAGGTTATTTATCTAAAACTGCTCTTATAAACTTTTCTAGAAGTTCAGTTTGCGCTTCACCTTATATGTGCCAAAATATTCACTTTCGTTAAGGCTGTATTATACTATTTATTTTTTATAACAATTGTAATTTATGCAACGATTCAAATTTTACTAGTGGATGTTCGGCAGTGAAGCAACGGAAGAAAATTTGATCGAAAAAGCAACGAAATATTTGCTTCCTCTATTAAAGTAAGTAGTGCAGCATGAGCGGCATCTTTGTCGTTGCCTCACCTACGGAAATCCACGAGCCGCCGTTGTTACTCACCAATCATTTTTGATCATTTAAATAAACTTAAGGTTTCTACAAACACTTCTGCATTGATTGAGCGAACATTAACATTTGAATGCGGTTATTCTTATTCTGGTTTACAAAAAGAGTACGGTCTTATATTACAACAGCTCTTATATTACATAAACCAGTTTTATAAATGTGTTTCATAATTCATTCACCATTTGTTGGGATTTCAATAACTCATTCATTCAAGTGAACTTGGAAGCTCCAATAATAACTCCAATTATCTTCTAAATATATAATGAAAGTAGTTGTTAACTTATTGATAATCGAATAAATGCTTTCGATTGCAGCGCCATGTGTGAGAATATTTAAATCAACAATAAAGTCAAATCCATGGATTTTGTCTTGTAAAACTAGGATTTGCTATAAATAATTGCGTTTTCCAATCACGATTTTTACAATCATTTTCACCCTAATGGGGTAGGGATGGGAGGAGGGTGGATCGAGTTTCGTATCGAATATTATAGAATAGCTTTTTGAAAACCTAAAGTTGTGTTTTTCTTTTTTCGATTCGGCTCGTGGATCTTTGTAGAGGAGGCTAACAAGGAGAGGATCAGATGTGTGACTCACCGATTTGATCCATCTTTGGCACACTTGAAGGTCATGAGTAGGAGTGTAACAGGTGCAAGTAATAGGGCGCACTATTCAGCCGTTTTCGAGAAAAAAAAAATATTGATTTTAAAATTAAGATATTTAAATACACATGGATTTATAAAAACTATAAAAAGGAAATGAATGAACTCAACTTCAACAATAGGGTTCGATCCTTCGACCTTTCGACTACGAATCGGAGGTTTTATCGATGCGCCAAAAGATCGGCGTATGTTTGTTAACGCAAAAGGTATATAAACATACGAATGAATAACAAATTAAAAAAAACATTTTTTCTCGAAAACGGCTGAATAGTGCGCCCTATTACTTGCACCTGTTACACTCCTAGTTATGACCTACAAGTATGCCAAAGATGGATGAAATCGGTGAGTCACATATCTGATCCTCTCCTTGTAAGACAGAGGCTCGTGCAGCACTACTTACTTTTATAGAGGAAATATTCTGCTGGTGTTTTGTTAAAATTTTCTCCAAGAGCAACCCCTTCTGCACATTATCAAAAGCCTTCATGAAATCTACAAAGCAAGCGCTTTCTTTCAAGTTTGGCATCCGATCGAAAAATTCTCATCATGTAGTTTTAAGATATCTTTATCGTGTTTATTGTTTTATTAATTGTAAGTAGGTACATAAATCAAATTTGCCATCTGATTAAAACCAATTTTAGATAAAGGTGTTTTGATCAATGTTACTCCTTTTTTTTTAATCTGAATTGTAACTAAACCTTAAACAAATAAATGAAAATATTGTGAAATTATGTAATCTATCCTACTCGTGAGTTCTCTCACACTGTAGCCCTCAAAGATTAACAGTCGCTATCAATAAATAAACACTTCAAGATTATACTTTATCATAATTATTTAAAGCAAACTCTAGCGCAGATATGGAAGTTTTAAATTAATTTTATCTGCGCTGAATAGTTTGTTAAAATATTTCAAGGTCACTAAATATTTTTTTTACGCATTAAAAAATAGGTCACGTATTCTCACATATTTTCGGGTTATAAATATACAACTGTCGGCTTGAATTATTATTAAGGGGTTATCCTACTGTAACCGGTCTAAGTTTTGAGACTTTATTTCGGATAAACTACAAATGCAATATATGTAAATTTGTATAACGAGTGTGTGTAGAACTAGTCATTACGAAGTATTCAAATTGTCACACGTTATTCTTTTTCGCGTCGGCTGATGTCCGTGCTCGATCGGTTGGTGTACATGATTACGCAAATAGATGTAACATCCATTTATTGAAAAAAAATTATAATAAACTTTTTTTTATATCGAAATATAATCTAATATCTTTAGAGAACGAGATAGTGTTTATCGACAGTAATTATTGTATGGTCATAACATTGACAACTCTAAAATGACTGTTGGTCTCTGAGTTTTCCGCGTAAACTTGAAATTGTATGTTTTTTCTAACCACCGCAAAAAAAACCAACTCATGGACTTTCAACTAAAAATACAGTAATTATCCATATACAAGGCTATCGAGTACGTAAAATCAAATTTGAAGTAACATCCGCAATTTTAAACTAAAAGGAAGGTATAGTTTTCATTATTACGTATACACAAAACCCACTGAAAATACAAATTATGTAATACAAATATAAAACAGTGGTATTGTTGTTATTTTACTTATGAAAAGCATTGCTTCGACCTTATTATACTAAAATACTTTTTTTCTAATTGGTACCACGGTATGGATACATTTTAAAAGTTTTTTTTTTAATGATAACATTCATGAATACCTGAGTAAAAGCCGGTATTCATGAATGTTCTCGCTAAAAATAGAGCACTTAAAATATTCTTCATTCTCAAGGGTTATACTTCGTTACAAATTGATGTATAACAAATCAGAAGCACTGGTAATTTTTAAATATGTATTTTGTGCTTATAGCAGAAGATTTCGAAACAAATATTATGTCACCACCAAATTTTACCAAAAATCGTTTAACAATGAGCAAAAACTGTTAACAATAAAACAGTTTTTTTATGTAACAATAAGTCGATTATTTAACCAAAGTAGAAAAATATATTACATACTGTTGTAATTCCACAAGAATATATTCCTTATCTTCGATTACTGAAACCTTTTTTGCTATCGCTATTTACGACCTTTACAGTCTTGCTTGTAAATATTCGTAAATTCTCAACTCTTCACTTTTCTTCATTTAACAATTAAGGTATTGCGGATATTAAGGGCGAACTTTTTCCAGAAAAACGCATTTAAGTATTTTTTGCAGTTGGGCGAACTCAACAAACAAGGGATTTTAGCTATTTTTGCTTTGGATGTCTAATATTTGTAATAAATGGCATCCACAACAAACATTCTAAAGCAAGCAAGGAAAAAATTGCTGCGAAACAGACTTGGAATAAAAAAAGCTTATTGCAACAAATATAAGTGAGCTACACTACTAAAAAAAGTGTCTACCATTATTCAGTAATGTCCAACAAACCGAAATATGGCATAAAAAGAATCGCCCAGTGTTGAATATCCGCAACGCTACAATAAATGACGAACGGATAATTAATCATGGTGATGGTTGCGACCGTTACTACGTAGTAATTCATTATAGAAACACTGAATAAAACACTTACTAAGTAAATTTAAAATTTTAAATTGTGGTAAAAAACTTAGTAAGTGTTTTATTCAGTGTTTCTAGAACGAATAATTGTTTTATTATTTCAAAAATATGGTTAACACTTAGGCGTTAGCAATAGCAACAGCATCCAATTTTCTATATAGTTAAATCAAAGAAAACGCTCACTGACTATTTGGCATGGTTTTATTTGATATTCAAAAGATTGATAAAACCAATTTATTCTTGTATGACATATCTATAATTTGAAACCAATGAAAAAAAAAATCGAGCATTCCACAAATAACAAACACACACTTCGTTCTGGGAAATATAAATTAGTTTTAAAACATGACATTATATGTATTTACTTCTTATGTAATAATACTGTGTACAATTTATTACGTAAGTAATTAAAGCACTTAAACCTAAGATTAGAGGGTCAGAGAACAAGGCACGAACCGTTAATAATATCATTAGATCGTTGAAAGTCTTTAATTGGAAAACGTTTGCTGATTATAAATATGTAATATGAGATAAAATTCTATTGATAAATCTTCGCTATTGAAAAGGAAATTAAGTAAACAACTGAAATACTGATTATATTAGCTGTGCATACTTTCTTCGTAACAAATTTGGCAGAGTTTTGTTTTCGTGATGATTTCGAATTTGAAATTTCAACGAAAATATCCGTTTTGTCGTTCGACACGATTCCGAACGATTTTTGAAAATGGGCTCAATAAGTATTCAATTTTTCCTCAATTTCAGTTCGTATGAAAGAGGCCAGAAAGACCTAAGACGAATAGTCTAGAACAGTGGTTCCCAAACTTTTTGTCCCACCATCCCCTTTTCAGAAAATATTACTTATTTTTTTTTTTATTTTAATAGACATTAATAAGAAATATATATGTATTAATGTTTCTACCTTTTTCGTAATAAACATTCGAAATCATCTTTATGAGAAGGATGAACCTGGTGTGCCGCTACCAATTTATAATCCTCGGTTCTATTTTCGTCAACAGTAATCTTAAATCACCAAGATTGACTATTTACAATTCATTTCTTTTTTTTTTGTTAATAAATTGGTTACCGCACTGAACCCACGTTCCACTAAATCTTCTCTTCTTTCTTTTATACCATCACCACCTTCCATATATACCTGTGGCCATCAGCGCCCCCCTGAATCGCTGCAGCATCCACCAGGGGGCGGTGGCGCCAGTTTTAGGAATCACTGGTCGAGACAGAGACATTTTAACCTACTTATGTGTCTGAAATAAAGAAATTCTGAATAAAAAAATACTTCCCGAGTCTGTACAAGGTCCTAAAAGTTTGAACATCCAGTCATTTAATATGCTTACTGGGGCCATTCAAACAAAATATTTTTCACGTGAAGTCTACCTTAGGAGTCTTTTGATATTCCACCTTCTGCTTTGTAATATTTGTAAAACAAGTCAGATCCATTATTGCGAGCATGTACATTTCTAATTTCATTTCAAATTGCCTAAAATATTTAATCACTTTCGAAAATACCCTTTTTCATTATGAATTTTGGAATCGCGTAATCAAAAACGGTATTTCCATAAATAATGTAGGCTGTAGGGTGTTTTAACTCATTTTAAAATAATGCAGTCCTTAGAGTGTTTTTGGTCACCAAGGATAAAGTCTCATAACAAATTATTTAAAGTTTCTTTATAAAAAGGTTCAGGATATTTGTTCCTTTATCCAGAGTGAAATAGAAAACACATTTTCATGCTAAGAAAAGAAAGATGGATGTATATTTAAACTAAAGCTTGGGTATTATTTTTAATCTTTTAATTAAAACTATTCAGATCGCATGATATATGATATTTATTAAAGGGAGAAAGAGTGTAAAAATACAAATTCAGCAATTGCGCAATATTACCTACTCCTGGTGATGTCTTTCAAACAATCTCCAACAAATCCCTAATTGTATCGAAAAAATTGTTTTGATGAGTAAAGTACTGCATTGTCGTACATTACTAACATTACAGCGCGTTTTGCTATATCATATGACTAGCGTAGAGCCCTGCCAAAATCTCATGGCACTTTGCACAAATTTCAAGAGAGGGAATACCGGAAACTCATAATTATTCAGCGAGCGCCGCGTGAACGTAATGTAAATATAGTCACGAAAGTTTGTCCGAAAAAGCAACGTAAATATGGTCAGGAAAGTTTGACCGAAAAAGCAACAGAATATTTGCTTCCTCTATTAGAGTAAGTAGTGCAGCACGGGCGACATCTTTGTCTTTGCTTCACCTACGGAAATCCACGAGCCGCCGCTGTCACGAAGTGATGATTCATATTCAATCCGGCGGTGCAGCCAAGCGGAGATATGTTTATCGCGTTCTCTTAATCTGCGCAAACATTAACCCCAGGTGACGCGAGATTTTGCTTGGGATATACACCTATACTTCAACTGAACGTACGACTTACTGTATTTGCCGGAGTGTAACGCGCACCTGCTTAATAATAAAATGTCCCAAATACAATACAATTTAGTAATCATTTTCAAAAAGTTTGCTAAATTTTAATTTACGGATTATACAGCGGCAAATACGGTAGTTATAGTTGGGCCGTGTTAACAAGTTTCTCGTGATTGTAAAACCATCGTAAATGTAGCCCAATCGTTATAATGCACCCAATAATATTTACAATTTCACTCTTGTTTCATTCGTTCATTTTTTTCTTCCATTTATAAATCTGTGGTTCTACAACTTTTATCACCGCCTTGCCTGTAGATGAATACGTCCCATTTTTTCGAGCACGAGAGACTTGTTAAAACGACCCCACTATATATATTATTATCGCATGTCGTGACAAGCAAAGACATGTTGAAAACATATTTCCAAATTGATGACCTATTAAGTATCGAGTAAATCGTTTATGCTTTCAGCGTAGCTATGAACGTATCCTTGGCTCGATCGGATGGTAAGCAGACCCCGAAAGCTTCAATCAATAATGGTTCTTCCAATACCGATTTCCGGAAGTCTTCGAGAGAGATCTTGCCATCGGAATCTCTGTCTAATTTCCTTGCGACAATTTCCACCAGGTCTTTAATTCCTTCATCCGGATCTTCATCCTGAGGGTGCTTGATTAAACAATTCCTGAAAAAAATAATAATACGCTATAGAATCTACGGCTTCAAAACAAGACCGATACAGACATTTCTTACTGATATTTCAGAATATGCAATGAATTAATTTAAATTGAAGATCATGAAAAATATTTTACTGAAACTCTGCAAGTCTTTAGTATCAAAAGTCCAAATACATAAAATGTTACTTTCTATTTGTTGCAATTTCTTACTCTATAAATATTCTTATTAGGACGTACTTGAGGAGTTGGAACATCTCATCCTTAGTTATGTAACCATCCGAGTTGAGGTCGTAGACGGTGAAGCAAAACTCGACCTGTTCCGCGAACGTCCCTCTCAGGAAAATGGATAACCCCACGAACCAAGACCTAGGACTCAGCAATCCCGCGTTATCCTTATCCCAGACTATGAAAATCCTGTCCATCAGCATATCCTCGGTGACGATGTCGAAGGTATTGTGCAGCAGTTCGCAGAACACCGTGTGACTAATCCCCTATTGGACAGGATTATTAATGTAACATGCGAAATTGAATGGAATTGGAAATCATTATTTCTGATTGGAAACATGTACGCGGCATTGTTTGTGCCATGCCATTATCGAGGAAAATATCCGGAACCAGACACGACAAGGCAAATAAGACCACCGACCGGTCTACAATGCACACCATTAATCATGTTCAAGGTGGTGAGGTAAAATGTAATTGTTACCTCCTGCAGAGTCGTCGGCTTCCTGATAATCGATGCCCCGCCCGATTCCGAAGCCTTATCGAGATTGTATTTTGGGCGATTAATCGAAATTAGCTTCCGGTAGATCTTGTAAAGCGATTCGATTTCCGACCTGGAGGCAAGAAAACGTTTCGTTAAATTATAAGTGGGATTGCGTTGCGTGACAAGTGGCGATTTTGGGGAATGTAGGCAATTAATAGGACACCTGTAGATGTCAACGAGAGCGGGAAATCAGACTTGCACTATTACTATGTTTCATGTTTGTAAGCAGAAACTTTTATTTACATTCAAAACTGTGATTGTATTATTAAATTGCGAATAGTCAATGAATATTTATGCGCGACGACGCATATATAAATTAATAATATTTATTTTGATATCACATTTATACAAAATTAAACAATTATTTTAAACAGGATATTTTTTGTCTATCCTACAACGACTAGGGAGTGGAAGAACACTTACCCAACTCAAACTACACATATGGTGAGTATGTTTGTTAAAAATATTTTCATAATATATCGCCAAATTTTTTGGCCTTATTGCATAATTCAATACTCGTTAAGGATATAACCACTTGTTTCAATAATTGATTTGTCGTTTACTCCTAGACTTTTGTAGCAAAAAAAAATTCAATAAATAAAAAATAACCCGATTGCTTTCAGAATTGCAGAATGAGCGTGAAAAATGAAAATCATCTACACGATACGTACCTGGTGAAATGAGTGTCACGCTTGACGGCCTCTAAAAGCTTCGCGGAGATCTTGTTCTTGTTGTCCTTATCGGCCATCCTCTTCGCCTTGGCTTTGGCGTTCTTTTGGCTAGAGCTGGCGCTCTTGGCATTGCGTCCGCTCGCGAGAAAAACTGATATTGTTTTCAAAACCAAGGTGCCACCGCGCACGCTCAGTCCCTGCTCCTTTCCTTCGGCTTTCGACATCTAAACACAATCGTGGCTTTATTGAAAATTCGCATACAGCATATCAGTGAACACAACAATCCAGACGCAAGACGTCGAAACCCGCGTGTTCGGGCTTATCGATTTATTACGTAAAAAAAAAGGATATATGTAAAAATGAGCGCGTCTTAAATGCTGGTTGGACCCATGTGGGTAATTGCACCGATGGTGCGGTAATTGACAAAATCGCGTGACTACCCAGAACCCATAATATCCTAAGAGTTATTACTATTACCGATGTAAATCATACGATACCAATATCATTGATATTATACAGCTTAATAATTATGTTATGCCTCAATTTGCAATAGATGAAAATAAAACTACTTATACTTTATAGTTATTGCTTCATCTACCATGCAACAAAACTAGCATATATTGATGGGATCAAGGAGAAACTAGTACTGCAAAAATTAAAAGCGTTTATAAATTTTTCAAGGTCGTACAAATCGAGTACAGGAATCACTCGTGTTTACATCTCTGGGATGATTTTTACATCACGTATAGAAACTTAAGGTTCGTGTTCATGCATAACGTTTAAACATCACATTTGATGTCCAGAATTACAGTCGCACTAAACCTCTAAAATAGCGATTTTGATGTTTGGAAATTACAAAACGGTCGAATCCTTTGTTCACCTGTAGATTTTTTTTAAATCTTGCCGAATATCTAATTAGATTTAGGGATTTGCACATTAACCACTTCGCGCCCATTCTGCTTTGATTTAATCCCAGGTTTGATTAAAAATTACTTCTTTGTTGTTGTTAACTTTTTCTACGAAATATGATTTCACTGTCACAAACTTTCCCATTTATGCAAAAAAATATGAAAAAATATTCCATAGATAGCGCTAAAGAAGTAATTTTTTTTGTACAATGTTTTTGTTTTCATTTTTCGCTTGTTGCCACATGTGGCGAACCTGGGCGTGAAGAGGTTCAGTGGTAACGTAGCGCCAAGATATCTCCAATGCCGTTGATGTAAATTTATTTCTGTTTGGTGAAATTGATTATATATGATGTTTAGAAACGATGATTGTTTTCAACAACAGTTTTTTCTAACTGGTTGCATAACTAGGGAATTTAATTTTGAAATTTTATTTTTGATGATTTATAAAATTTGTAAACAATAACGTATGATTTAAATACAATCATGAAATTATTTTGAGTATTTTTTGCAAATAATTATTAAATCTTGACGCTACGAGATATTACATGGTAACGTAGCGCCAAGATATCTCCAAAGCCGTTTATCTAAATTTATATCTGTTTAGTGAAATTGATTGTATATGATGTTTAGAAACGATTATTGTTTTGAAAGTTTTCTAGGGAATTTAATTTTGAAATTTTATTTTTGACGATTTATAAAATTTGGTTCCTTGGTTCTAACGAACCGCCCCTGACCATGAACATTATGGAAAATTTGGAAAATTCAGACTTTGAACGGCCGTAACGGCTAAACGAAGAATCCAAATCGATTTCATCTAGAAAAAATTGTAAAAAAGTTGGCAAGTCACCAAATGCGTTCTTGCAACACATACTAAAAAAATATTCAGTGTGTATTAACAAATCCAAATTTTCATGATTAGTTATCCTACTAATAACCGAATATGTTATACAAGTTAAAAAGTGTTTTATTGATCATATAAAAACATGTATTAACAAATATTAATATTCATGAATCTAAGCTTTTTAATATAGTGGCATTTGCCATACAATTAATTTTAACTAAAATTCACTTTATTTTAAACGCCTACTGACAATGATTAATTACAACAGCAAAGCCTCATTTCCTTAAACTACATCAATTTGTCGGAAATAATGGGGGCAATTTGAGAAACGTAAAGCGTGTGGGGGCGGGGCGATACCAATCGACCAATTTCTTGTATTCATAGAGTAAATGTGGCATCGATTTATCCCCTATATACAATATCCTATTAACTAATATGCGGCAACGCGTTATTAACGTAAGCAACAAAATGGCTTCGTCCGACTTTTTTGGTTGGAAATCTTAGAACACGCAACGCTCTCACGCAACGTAATACGTCCATCAAGCGTCCTCATTTTTGTTCACTAATAGATTGAACTAACACATATTTACCTTGTCCAAACGGTCCACTACTTTTACATAAACTACTACGGTTCGATTTGGATACGTAGTTGCTATGGATACGGAGTAAATAAAGAGTTCCAAGGACACCGCCATTGATTAGTGACTATAGGATTCAATTGCACAAATCTGATGATATGCATGCATGTATATTCCCATTATGGTCGACCTAGTAAACATATATTTGCGTTTTTTATTTGTTCTGATAGAAAATTTGCAATAGAAAATTTAAAAGTTAATTAGAACAAAAAATAGGGCTTTTTTGCTGAAATATACTTTAAATAATAATCTTTGGCTTCATGTTATTTTATCCAGTTTCCTGTGTTTAGGTTTATTACAAGTATTAATTGTAATCTCCTTTCAGGGTGGTTGTAATAAACAGAATTGGTCGTCAGTTACGCCAATGCGTTTTTTCTAAATATTCGAATTCAACGTTTCACAAGTACGAAATGATGCTTCCGCTTCTAAGAGTAGTGACTTCAGCTCTTCCGATATCAGATAGTATGCACCTACGAAACAGGGCAATTTTTTTGTTTAATGAAGATTTTCAATTGATCTGATAATACAGGTAAAGAGCCTTTACTCGATAATAATAACTTGGCAAGCTTCTCTACTGAATCTAAAAAAAAAAACGCATCGAGAGGTGGCAATACAGATAGTATTTAATATTATTATTAAATAAAGTACCTCTTTTCGTTCCTCGATTTTTTAACCTCCTAGTCTCCTAATTGGTTTTGGGTTGTCATTTCGCAAATTGTCGATCAAATTAAGTGAGAAACACCATCTTTCGTTCCTAGTCTCCTGTTACAACCCGTGAAAAATTTTCGAAATTAATTTGGGGTAGACATTCTGAACCGCAAAGTTTTAATCGATTTTTGAAGTGAAAAACAACTCTTTTCGTTCCTACTCTCCTGTTACAAATCGTGAAAATTTTGCCAAGTTAATTTAGGGTAGACATTCTGAACCGCAAAGTTTCGATCGATTTTTGAAATAAAAAACAACTCTTTTCGTTCCTGGTCTCCCGTTACAAATCGTGAAAATTTTTCGAAATTATTTTAGGGTAGAGATTCTGAACAGTAAATTTTCGATCGATTTTTGAAGTGTAAAACAACTCTTTTCGTTCCTAGTCTCCTGTTACAAATCTTCTCATTAATACTACAGGAAATACAACTAAATCACATGCTTTTACACGCAGTTAGGACAAGATGAAGAAGTTTACTGAAGAATCAAAATGAGGCAGGAGGGTGTAGTTCAAAAACGTTGTTGTTTCTATACTCTCACTTTATTCAGAAACATAAAATGAAACACTTGCACTGATTGAAATATTCTGTTTAATTTAGGTGGTAACTCGAATGCAATTACAATGCCAATCCGTGGTAACAGAATGCGAATAGTTAGTCTGCACGAATGGAACTTAAGATTAAGACCCTTAGCTGAGCCGAGACGAGTTTACTGAGGTATCTAGTCAATCATGGAAGTCGAATCACTAGGCGTACAAGGTATAAAAGTCTATACTTTTAAAAAAAGTGTATATCTGGCAGCGTCACGTTTTCCATTCTCCAATCACCGTCAAAAATAAACATCTGATGGAATTTATCTTTGCAAACTATATAGTACTTTATTAATATAGTGCAATATATACTATTTATTAATTAAATGATATTTATTTATACTTACTTCCTATTAAACAGTATGTATATTTTTATATATTTATGTATATGGACTAACATTTCAATTTTATATACAAAATTACATCTTATACGTGTAAATAGAATAGGAAGTGTCCAAATCGAGGAAATTTATGTACAAATGAATCCTATCTAATAGTAGGCTAAGACTGTGTAAACGAATAAATAAATAAATAAGTCTATTCCTTTGTACAACGTTCAATAAGGCAATCATTCCTAATAAACCGTTAAACTTCCGGGTTATTCGACTTACACGTATATTCATCAACAAATAAATGTTTAATATAAAAACAGATAAACTAATTCATTATTAACCACTTGACCTGGAATGATGTTTTTTTTTTTAAGTTGGGCGCCAAATAGGTGCATCACGATTGGTATAATTTGGTAATTTTTAATTTCAAGGGCAAGTGGTTAATCCGCACATATGGTTGTGAAACAATGACTTTTTCAGATCCAAGCAACGCATAAAGCACCCCCTTTCAAACGAGTCTTTGTTAATCCGCCGCAGGTGCTTCGATGTTACTTTTTTGTATTTGTTTTACATGTAAATAGTTTTAATAGATGAAATTCATGGGGTGGGTGTGGTAGAAGAGTCGAGGTTAATAAAGAAGGCTGACGTTTTTCGCATTGAAGTCAGCTTAGGGGATTCCGGAATATTCGATGGGGATCCGATTGGAGACACCGGCTCATCTGAAAAAGTCCACAATTACTCATCCGTACGTACGGCGAGGCCCTGTGTGCATGAGTGAAACAAAACTGAATGTGTACTGTCTGAGTTTGTAACTAGTCAAGCAGGAGGATTTCTGAAGGAATCAGTTTGAAAATAAAACAACACACATGTACACACAATTTCGTATATCTTTATATATGTATATTTTTATTAAAAACAATTATTTATTACATCTAGCTAGTATCTACAAATATATATTTTATTTAAATCTAGCCACTCCAAACTCTGAAACGCACATCTCGGCTTGGAACACACCACCTCCCCGATTCAACTGGAAACTAGAAGGCTTTGAAGTAATCACGCGTGCAGTCTTTTTTTTTTGCTCGACATTGTGAAATCAAAGTAACTTGAACAAGCCGAATTGCTCGTGCACTAATCTACCGCAATGAGGTAGCAACGTAAATATTTACAAATGGAGATGTGAATTTCAAAATTTGGATTAGAAGTTTATTAGTTTATAAATAATTAGTTGCCTAACATAAATTTTACTTGGGAATTAAGACACCGCTGTACTGTATTTATATGCAGAATACATTTTGGAAAATATTTTTTGCTCAAGAAAATAGACCGTGACTTGGGTTTCTTTTGCCTTTTTTAATTTGGTAAATTTGTATTGTATTTAAATAAAATTACAACAAAATTTAACAACACTTTCATCTTCTACAATTTGACCAAGTTGTGAATACGAAAAGTATACTATTTTTCATTGGAACAGTACTTTATACGAGAAACTCTTCATGCACTGAATGTTTTTATTTTGATGACTTCAATTTTTGTTCTTGTTAATAAAACCGTTATTCAAAGCGCGCTCCATCTTATTTATTCTGCATCGACAATGTATACTGCATATTGTGGATAATTTAGTTTTATATTTCTATTTTTTCGACACGGGTAGAAAACTGAAAATAGAAACGGGATACTTTTTAAATTTCATTTCAAAATTACCCACTATTTTTTTTGTTCGTAAAAGTCTGTAGCGTAGAAAGAATTACTAATATTTACTTAGTGAAGCTTAAGTGCAGCTTCAGGATATTTTTCCAATTTTTGAATTAACTTATTTTTTAAATAAGGGCTCTGTAGTGAGTCAATTAAAAGAGTCTAGGAGTTAAGTGACTCCTGCGCAAATTTCCTGACTCACCGTGAGTTATGCTATTTTAGAAGTGAGGACCTTTTTTATTTTGCTTTCCACTATGTTTTCGGGGTACAATTTGTTTTGCTTTTGACTTTTTTCTAGACATACGTTTTGCTTTTTCAATAGAGTCACGAGCCATGCAAAGAGTCCACTCAAAAAAAAGAGTAATTTCGCCCATCTCTAATTCGTGCTGACAATCGCGACCAATTACAGGAAACTATTATCCATCCATGGCTCAACACGCTTCTGGAAAAACCGGTAGAGGTACCGTTTATTTTTTTTTATATTAAAAAATCAGGTTTATTAGTTAACGTAAGCACGTACGTCGATCATTTTAAATTTTCCAGCTGCTTTCTTTAAATTTTTTCTTAAAAGTTTAGGAGACTATCATGTCTAAGGATTTTTTAACTGCAGAGGGCAGCATCGGCAATGTCGAGAAAAATTAGTGGCAATCAAACGTAGGAACTGGTCGACGGAGAAGCGCTGCACAGTTAGAAAATTTCCCCAGACAAGATCGTCTGCTAAACTTTAGCCAATTTCTTTCTTACTCTAATATCTGACGGGTCTCTGCAGTCAACAATGACAACACAAGTATTACTAAAGGCTAAAGGCCCGCCTCCGATATAGTTTTTCACATTTTAGAACGAACCGCAATTTTGAACAAAAACCTTCGAATTTTACGTTAAATTTATTAAAAAGTAGAAAAACAGCTCGTGGATGTTCAGCGGTGAAGCAGCGGAAGGAAATTTGACCGAAACAGCAACGGAATATTTGCTTCCTCTATAAGAGTAAGTAGTGCAGCGCAAGCGGCATCTTTATCTTTGTCTCCCCTACGGAAATCCACGAGCCGCCGCTGCTAGAGTAACTATCACAACAATCCCCAATCAGAGACGACAGAATGCGATAAATTATGACAATTCATTGATTTATCCTCTTTCTTTGCACATTAAAATGTATCCGGATCGTTCCACATTTGTGTTTACCTCAATAAGGCAAGAAGAATGTCAGCGCCCACTTCACATAGAATACAAACCCAAGCGAAAGTTCAGCCTTAAACTTATTTAGTTAAAATCAATGGCGGCTGGCGGATGACTCATGGTACAGCCAGCGGAAGTAAAGATTTGCCAAGACAACGCACTAATAGAGTTCGACTCACACCAATATTTATTTCCCCTTCTACCACCTCGTCGAAAAGAATAATGGAAACCGCAAGCTTTGTTGCGATGCGGCAACCACAAATAATCAATAATTTTATGACCAAAAGTTTACAAGGGAGCCTTCAAGACTGGTTATATTTTTCTATATTGAATCCAGCGGCGGCTCGTAGATCATCATAGAGGAGGCTAAGACAGAGATGCTGCTCATGCTGTACTATTACTCCTATAGAGGAAGCGGCTAGTTCCCAATGTTTGTACCGCTCGCAAACGCGAATCTCGCGATTCCAGCGGCACTCAACTAGTTTCATTTTACCCATACACACGATTTTGACGATTGGTGCTTATGCTTAGGTTATGATGAGGTTAAGGTTTCCTCTTTTGGGCCAACTAGTAGTTTCGGTAAATTCTTAGATATTGAACCACTCGAAAATGGGCGTGCATTTGCGATACCAGTGACACACAACATGTTTCGTTTTATCCACTCACACATACACACACGCGCGCCCGCTGGAACTACTAGTTGGCCCGAAAGGGTCGGTCCAAAAGGGGGAGGGGGAACCTTAACTTAACCCTAACCTAAGCATAAGCACCTATCATCAAAGTTCTGTGTGTAGGTAAAATGCGCGTTTTCGAGTGATACAATATCTGGGATTTTACTCTGCTGCTGTTTTGATCAAATTTTCTTCCGCAGCCTCCTCGTCAAACATCCACGAGCCGCCGCTGATTGAATCTTCTTTATTTTGCTTTAGGAGATTAATCATGTGGACACCAAGAATGCCAAGAGTCTCGGAATTCTTTCTACATGGAATGTATTGTGTGGATGTAGTACGAGCTTATTGCACCACTCTATACATAATTTAAAAAAAAAACAGTATTCCACGGTTTATCCTTGTACAGGGTATTCTAAATATCAGGCAGCATGGGTAACATCCAAGAAAGTCTGTATTTTGTTTCAGGGGAAATGAATGATCCACTTAGTCCTCCAGTGCAGTAACAGGAATCCAACAGCAAATATCTGAAGTAAGCACCAGTTTGACATTAGACAAAAGTCATATCAGGATTTGCCAAAACTTTTGGTTTGATGTCCTAATGTCCCCAAGTCGTATTTTCGTGACTATTGGGTTTACAATTTTATGCAATTGTTGCGGTATTAATGCAATAATTTTGTGAATTAAGTGAATAATTTTAGGTCGCCCAAATAATAAGTCATGCCATGCCATACTAAGAAAAACTTCAAATTCAAAAAAATATATATATAAGTTATACCTTGGGATTACAACTGAATTTTTGCTTTTATAAGTAACAATGTGGAACAATTCCTCGCCTTTAAGCTTTTATTTTCTGCAATGTCAGAAATAAGTTCCATCTAATTAGGAAAGCGTGCTCAAACAATTACAATAGCTGTAGCTATTAGGGAGTTTTTAGTACCAAACGATATACAATCGAGATGAAGTCCATAAATTCCCATATTATGAACCATCTTTACAAGCTGCAGTTATAACAGAAACTGGTTGAAGATGATTCAGGGCCGTGGAACATATCTGTGTGCAGTTTATCAAAAGCATCTTAAAAGGTGACATGAAAGTCTGTGGAAGTTGGACCTTAGAGACCACATATTGGTGTTATCACAATCGCCATGTCATCCTGCCTTTTTTTCTTTGATGGTACCCATGACATACGTCGGGGTCTCCAAACTTTTCGATCTTAAAAAAAAAAACATTACCTAATTTGGAAAATGCAAATCCGTTTTGTGATTCAAACATAGTTTGAGAACTGCTGACAGGTGAAAGTTATATTACTTAGCAACGAGCATCCTATATCATGAGAGGGCGCTGTCAACCTGATCTCACTGTCAGCACTTTATGCTTCTCATGCAAATATGTACGAGTCAATTATAGACTCTCGGTTGTAAACAGAGACTTCTTAAAGGGCAGAAATATATTGGCATTAAGGCAGTGAACCTCGACATGTTGGAATGATTAGGTTACCCGTCTGAACAGCAAGGAGATCCAAAATATAATGTGATCTGCAGTTTTGTTAATGGTGTCATTGACACCTTCCTTTTATTTATAAATCTCTTGTTGAACAAGTAAAATTTGTTGTACTGGATGCAATAATTAGGAAAAATTTTACATTCACAGAAACATTTTTAATTTTTATTTATAAATTCCTTCTTAACAAATAAAATTTCTTGTACTAGATGTCATAATTAAAAACAAATGTTACTTTCGCATCAAAATTATGCATTGTAGATTAAAATACTTACTTGATTCATTAGCTACCTGACCGACCGTCTGATAATAATAAATCTTTATTGACCATTAGAATAAATGTACGAATGAGCTTAATTATTATTATTTTATAGAACAATTACTGAGAAATAAACTGGTGTAACTATTTATAGTGATTAATAAACAAAACAAACATTAAAATTCAAAAACATAAATTCTTAACATTGCTATAATACTTAGGATCACTGATGATATTGTACAAGTGCTAAACTGACATTTTCGGTTTTTGTTTTTAAATCATCACCAATTTTCCTAAAAACTTGTAGAATGAGAATTTATTCTAGTTAAAAAATATTAAACCTGAATGAATTTTGGGTTTAAAGCGAATCGACAGCTGTCATTTGCGTATACAAAACTTCACACAAAATCAAATTCTTATTATTATTTACTGAATAGTTTTGGTAACTGTATATCTAATTAAATTTGCATTTGACTTCTACAGGTAATGGAATGAAACATTTGGCAAGCACACACTGTCAAAGTGGGAAAATGTATTCTGGTAACACATACGGTACGGCGGTGTTTTAAGGAAATTAAATGAAATATAAAATACATGCGTATTTCATCATCACTGGGAAAGTTTCGACATAAATTACACAAAAATGAAACTAATTGGCACAGATGTAATTACAAAATAGGTGTCCAAATGATAAGTGCTTTACCTGGTAGCTACTCACCTACTCCTACAACAGACATTGTGCCTGTAAGTGGAGTAGGAGATGAAGTCACGTTCGACATCATCCGGCATTGCTCCTGAACAATCGGGTCTGCAAAAAAAAGCAATATGTACATCTCCCCGCTTCACCAAGATGCAAGAGGAACACAAAAGGAAGCAAAGCAAAAGAGAAACAAAAGAGCCGACATAGCCCACTCTGTCTACGAGTAGTAATAAAAACAAACTTACAATTTGGAAAATTTAGATTTCGAACGCGAGTGTCGAAAATGGCTGAATATAAAATTCCTCCTGTTGGAAATCCACTTGATTATTTTAAAAAACGGCACGGACTTCAGCCATTATCCTCCACTCGGCTTATCCGCACGTTAATAAAATTTAGTAACATAAAGAAAAACGCTTATCCGCCCTGAAAGTTGTTAAAAAATGGATGGGATGACAAAAATGAACCAGCCGGAAAAATATTCAATGAACTGGTTTATTGAAAAGACAAAAGAAATACATTGCAAATTAGTACAAATGAACAAATGAAAAATCTTTGTTTTTTCCAAATGACAAAACAATAATTAAGTTGGAACTACTGAAAGTGCCTAGGTTAAATAAAAATGTATTACAAAGTGCGATTTACAAATATATATATTGAAATTGCGGACTTGTTCCATTAAACAAAAAAAAAATAAACATTATTTTTTTACAATCAGCCTGCCTTTAAATATGAATTACAATATATACATATACTCAAATAGTACCGGAAAACATTCCGCGGCCGAAAAAGTTCCCGTCCGGCACCGGATCGGAAATGTAAGATCATTACATTAAGTCCGGCAAATTTCTCTTAATAAATAAATAAATACGTTGTTTAAATACACTGTCTTTTACGGATTTAAAGAACAAACCCCAATTTAATTTCAACAAAAACCACAAGGTGGGATGGTTATTTTATTAAATTTCATCAAGGTCAAGTGAATTTATTAAATTTTTCTCAAACAAAGTCAGTAGAGGGCGTAGTAAGATTATTAATTCGTTCAACAAAATTCGCGGGCGGTTCTCACCCGCGCGTACACGTTTTGCATAAATATATATATAACAAACAGAAAATAAACTAAAATTCACTTTCAGAAGTAGTGCATACCAGTAAAATTATGTTTCTTTTTTTTTAACGAAAAGGGAAAGGAATATGATTTTAAGCAGTAGATGTTATATACACAACGAAAACTTAAAAAATAAAAAATTATACTTTATAACAAAGAATTAACTATCCTAGCTGATATCAAGGGAAAGCGCGTTCTGAGACGTACGCTGCGGCAACTTACAAAAATAGGTGTGCTCCATTGCGTCACGAGCGGTTAGACGCTCCAAGTGATCGTAACGCAACAATTTGTCCAAGAAATCGAGCGCCTCCGGTGAGACTAAGTGCTGATTTTCGCTGTGAACGAACCGTTCCCATCGCTTACGGGAATGTCTGTAACAAATATTTTCAAATTTTATTACTTACTATTTATCAAACGGAAAGGTAGTTTGCCTGAATATATGAATATTCAACCTGTTCGTAATTTAATTTTGTGGATTAAAGAACAGGTTGAATATTCATATATTCAGGCAATCTTTCGTCTCTATTCAATTTATTTTGAGATAGAGTAATAATAGGTGACACTAAAAAAACAGTAAAGGTCGCCAACTTATCAATAAAGTCAAGCAGAAAATTGATGAAGATAACCTTTTCAGGATATGAATGAAATTTGGAATCAAACATTGAGGATATTATACTAGAAATGTCTTGTTCGGAACATATGTGTAAACACATGTTATGAAACTGGCAAGGGACAATCCAATCCAAGTTCTATCTGATCCTGCCCAGGTTACTAACTACACCATCCCTTATTTTTTCATATGTATCACTCATGTCCAACCTAACTCAAATCAATTTTTTTTACTCGGCATGATTTTAAAGTTCTAAAATCAAATTAATTAACACTCAATCTCTTGTAATTTCATTTTGCTGTAAATTTCATATTCTTACATTACTTTTATTTTCACAACCCCCTTATGATACATTTTCTAGAAATTCTAAATATTCTTCTACATCTATTATTAACACATTCACGGACGTGAATGCTATAGCATTCAATTTTATTGTGATGCAGAATGACGTGAATGCTCGAGTATTCAAGTTTTAGAATCAATTAATTTTTATTTAATGTTACATAACCTTAAATTTTTGTAATTATTATGCATTTTAGCGTAATGACCAATTGATTCATTAGGTACTGTCATATTATTTTCTCACTGAAATTTTTACCGTCTGCGAACGTGTTAAAAACCATTAGTATGGTAATTTTAAAGTTTGACAAAAACAATCACAAATAAATGACTAAAAAAGAGGGTTTACAAAGAGTATATTAAATAATAAAAAACAGACATGTCTAGTCTACTGTATTATTTTATGTCAGACCTATAGATAGGGGAAGCACAGCTTACATTATTGTATTCATAAATTTATATATAGCCCCATGAGTTTGATATTACCCATGGCCGCAACAAGGAAACGCAAAGACTGTCGTATTAAAAATATATATGTGAATACGGTACTTACCTTCCAAGGATATCGTTAAATCGTGGGTCTAATTCTATGTGATATTTATCAAGATATTCAAATAGTTCCTCGGTGCCCAGCACCTTCGCGATGCGCACTAGCTGGTCGTAGTTATCGTGCCCGTGGAAGAATGGCTCTTTTCTAAATATCATTGACGCCAGCATGCAACCCAACGACCACATGTCCAGCGAATAATCGTACATCTGGTAGTCGACTAAAAGTTCCGGTCCCTTGAAGTATCTGGACGCCACTCGTACGTTGTACTCCTGCCCGGGATGGTAGAATTCCGCCAGTCCCCAGTCGATCAAGCGTAGTTTACGGTTTTCGTGGTCTATCATTACGTTATGTGGTTTAACATCCCTGAGAAGAAATAATTATGATTGTTAACATGCACAAAAACCCGACCAACTGTTTTGAAGAAACTCACGTGTTTGATTCGAAGGTGAAAGTGCGCATTAGTGATTATATTCATTGAGATTGATCCATCACATGACTTTTTAACTGTGTACAAGTTTTTGTTATTGATAGAGAATATGCAAAAATGAAAAGATAAATAAATACAATTCTTTGCAAGAGAATTTTTTTTAAATCCAATTTTGAAAGGAAAGGATAAGAATTTTTGCAAAGAAAATTATGAGACTGAAAAGAATTAACAGTGAAAAAAAAAACAATTCCATTTAAAAAATGTCAGTGATGTCTTAAGTAAAAAATTACTGATGTCGTAATTGCATCAGAAAATGCGGAATAAATAACAAAAATTGATGATTTTTTATTTTTGCAAAAAAATTATGCTACTGAAGAGAATTAAGAGCATTACAAAGATTGTCAGGAAAAAATCGAATTCCATTTTAACCAGCTAATGGTGTCCTACTGGTCTGTGAGACCGGGTTTGTCGAATAACTTTATTCTCCGTTATTGTTTTTTGTTGCAATTTCGAGTAGCTGCCGCATTGCAGAGCTTAAATTGATTAAATATCTTTGTTTTATTGTCAAAGAGCATAAATTTAACAAAAAACATGAACTATTAGTAACACGTTAAAAAAAATCGTCAGTTGAAAACCCCGGTGCGTGAGACCAGTGTCACCATTAAATTTGCGTCAACAATGGCGGGTTAAAAATGTCACTGATGTCATAAGTCAAAAATTACTGATAATTGCTGCATTAATAAATTGAGGATTTTTTATTTTCTTGAGCCATCTCGACAGGACCGCTTTGGTTCCATTTTTAAAAAAGGCTCTGTATAAACAGGCTTTTATTTAAATTATATACATTTTAAGAGAAGCTAAACTTGTGACCTAATTGGTTGTAGTTATTATTATCTAATCCAATTAATTACCTCAAGGATGTCTATAATGAAATTAGAACACATGAACGCATGAAAAATAGCAAACTCATCGAAAACAATTGTTAGCGTGTAATTAAACTTAATAAACAAGTGGAACAAAACATAAAACAAAATACGTGTTTCATTACTGTAAATACGTGCTAGCAATCCGATTATTCAAGTTATTCTCCGAGGGGAATAATATTGAATTTATATGGTATTGATTTTTTTTTAAAGTATAATCAAAATACAAAAATTAAATGTGTAATGTTTAGATCAATAAAATGTGATTTAGGAAGGTTGTTTAGTAATTATTATATCTATTTTCTTTATTAACTTAATAATGCCCCATCATCTGATTATTACTGCACTGATGACGACTAATCCTTAGAAACTGGTCTGTAGTTTGTCGGTAATGAGAAGCATAAGTTGTTATTGTTTATTGAAAACAATCCTGTCTATACAGGCAACTTAATAGGTAAATACAGGGTGTCCAAAAAATTGCACATCCAAGCAAAGTTTGTTTTATTCATTTGTTTCAGGTAAACAACAAAAATTGTCACAGAGACAAGTGGCTGCATAATTTAACAGGCTCCAGCCCAGAAAATAGGTGCAGCATAGCCCTGTGGCACACATTCAAAGCATGTTCAAACACGAACAGAACCAAGGAATGTTCGTAAGACATTTTAAGCCAGTCCAAAAAAGTCTCTACATATCTTGAATAAAGAAAAATTCCATCCGTCTTAAATCATCTCAGTGAAGATGATCCCAATCGTTGGACTGAAATTTGTGGCTGGTTTTCAGACAATGCTGCAAATGTTATTTTATGATGAAGCTAGTTTTGTATGTGAACGGAGAAGTAAACAAACAGAATCCCGATACTGGTTACAAGAGAACCCAGAGAAGGAATTTGGAATAGAAAAGTAATAAGTAAATAAGTTGATTTCTTATCACTAGACTTGTGACTAATGTACAAGATACAGACTGACTTTCATTCGACAGCCCTTATAGCAGTTTTAATATGGTTTGTACGTACAACAAGCTGTATATACATTGAGCGTTAAATACTGCTTTGTTATAAAAATGCACCGTAGATATAAATAAATACTGTAATGATGGCACACCGGAAAGCAAATTAAAAAGCATTTCCCGGATGTCCCTCAGTTTCCAATAATTCTATTTATACAACGCCCTGCAATTAGTAGTGAGCAGAGGATAGATAATTGTTTTCCGTAAAAACATTTATGTCAACAAAAGTCAGCGAAGCGCAATTTGTTTACTTGCAATGTTTAAAAATACGCACAGTTTTCTTGTTAGTAATTGAAATTTATTTTATTACAAAGAAATTAACCAAAAGCAATGTTAGTACTATTTATAATATGCAAATGAATTTGTTTTTTAGTCTGAATATATTGACAAGTAGACGAGTCTAAAATAGTCGAATCTAAATGATTTAAAATATCGATGAATCTCATAAAAAATGTAAAATTAATTTTAATTGGGTTTTTGTTTTTTCTCCTAGTTCTTAAATATGTATTGTATTTTCAGTTTTGTCATGTAAGTAGTTGTTCCATTAGACAATAAAATAAATTACTTATTGAAACAACTACTTTCGCAGTTAATGCCACACCAATATTAAATTATTTTCTAGTTTGTGTATTACAAAAAACACAGCTATAGAAGTAAACTTTTATTTAAAAAAATAGCTGTGATCACATACTATTTGGCTTAGAACAACAGTCTATATACCTAATGGTACTTCGAACCTTTAGATGTCTGTATATAACAGATCTTGCAAATTAGCATATTATGTGGTAAAAAATTTTATTACAAACAAGAATATTCACATTTCGCTAATTGCATTTTCATGAAAATGCGAAAAGTTTATTTTGGTAGATATATACAGACAGTGTTACTGTGAATGATTACTGGATGAAGGTATCCTTTCGTAAAAATTTCATCTCACCAATTTAGAGTTGTTTAGTTCAATGGCATTACCCAATAAAACTACTCACAGCCAAGGATATACATATTATGTGTGTATGCCGTTGCAACTGCCTTTTATTGCTAAATTGAATTAGTTTAATAAATTTAAATAAGATAGATATTAAATGGGCTACGGTGAACCTGTACAATCAAACATAATGGTAAATAAATGCTGATTACATAATAAAGATTAGTAAATATTAAGGGTTTCACTGTTTGAATATCAAAAACAGCAGTTTCACCACCAGAGGATAAAATAATTAATGAACTACGTAAGCAGCGTAAAATTTGATTAACCAATGCCAGAGATATGATAGTAAAGACATACCTTATTACATTGATTATGAGATTCTGTGTCTGCAAGAGTTACAACAAATTATGGGAAGTGGGAAGATTTTGTGTAATCAGGTGGTGGTATTGTCACCGCAAATCAGTGCGTGCAGATGTTGAACATAGGTTTTAGCAAGACAAAAATTTCAATTAATCTCTTAAGGAAGTTGTTTACATGATGCATGATTTGCGAGTCTAGTGATATGCTCTGGCCTCCTCGATCGCCAGATCTCACTATTTTTTGTGAGGGCACTTAACAAGTTAGCTGCTGTGAGCATCACCGGTGATGCTTGCTCACAGTTCACCCTGGTGCCATGAGCATCGCCCATATTACAAGGTTGGTCCTTGTAAGTAAAGTCAATTGATGACATTTCCTTCTGATATAAATGGCATACCCCATCAATATGTTAAAAGATATATTTTTTTTAAATTAACTTTGTACATTTGTTTTTAAATGACAACCTTGTATAACCATCAGGTTAAAATGTTTGTACTTTAGATAAAAACACAAAATATTAATGTGGTGGATGGCATAGTTTCCAAAGTCAAAAAAAAAACAATAACATAAATGGATGAAGAAAATTTTCCGACTAAGTGGAAAATATAACATAAATTTATACACTGTAATAATTATCAGGGTACACGTACAAACTAACTCCAATGATGTGCAGGGAAAAAGGTATTCGAATTTGAATATATTTTTCCCTGCACATAAAAAAGTTTCACTTACTACTGTAGAATATATTATTGAATTTCAAAAATCAGAGCAAAAGAATTTCAGATACATAACTTTAAAATTCACTTGGTTTGTTTTTGTTTTCAACCAGTTTCGGCTTAGAGCCTAACGATCTTAGATTGAAAATATTCGTATTCTGCAAACTTAATAAAAGAAAGTTTGAAACCATTACTTTATGGTAAAATTCACTATTAATTTACCAATTCAGTTATTTAAAAAATTAATTAGGTAAATTAGTCCAATTAGTATTGGCAGACTTGAAGAAAGTGTGAAACACTTTCCCGTTAACAGCCTTGGTGAAATTAAATAGGAACCCTGGGCCACATCTCTTTTTAATGCTTCGGAACCAAAACAACATGACTCACACGACTCCCCAAATCATGACAAGGTGAGAGTTGTATTTAACTCACATGACAGCCAACCGTGTAAAGCCTAAACCACACAGATGACATTCTATTCGCTGACTTCAGAAGCTTGATATGTTCAAACCAGTGACGACACGCAGGTTTTTTTTTGGTACCGTTGTGGTAACAGAGGTGGTAATACAGATAGGTGCGGTCACTGCAACTGACCTGCTATGTGTATTGCCACGCTCTGCTATCTCGGCCGTACCAGAAAAAACTCGCGAACCGTCATGTTAAACATTACTACACAAAAATTAGTGTTACCATGTAGAAACTGTTGCGGCCATCCGTAACCTCTTAGGCACGGCTGAGTTTTACGCGGGGTTGTTTCTCTGTACACCAGAGTTCAACGCGAAAATTTAATTTATTAATTATTAACTAAGCCACTATAATGGTGCGTCGTACAGAAAGATGACATCCTCGAATGCCACTATAGTGCCTAAAAGGTTAAAATATCAACATTGTATGTGTAAAATCTGAACCATAATTCGGTTTCTTTGGCACGACGCGGGAAGATGGCGAATGACCATGTTTACAACAACACGATCTTCAGATCCAGGTGGCAGAATTCTTGAGCGAGCCGATGTCCCAAGTAAACACTCTTAGTGGACTTATTTAGAAACAATAAAAATATTTATCTTGCAATTATCGAGTTTTAATTATTAATATGCTATCCGATTTAATTGTAAGACAATTAAATGTTTTTATGGTAAAACAATTAAAAAAATGTCACATTTGACTAATGGTGGAGATGTTAGCTTCTAATATGTGTTAACAAATAAAATTAAAACTCTTTCCTTGTTTATTAACTGAAGAACACATTTATACACAATTAAATATAGAGGAAAAATCTTGAAAATATCTATTGAGAGAGAGAGAGACAAACATTTATTAAGACACTTTTACAAATGACCTCAACAGGCAATTGACCAAAGGTCTTACAGCCTATATCTATTGATTTTTTTAATAATTAATTATTGCATCATGCAACATGTTCTGTTGCATTAAACATCTGTACAGAAAAGCAGGTAAAAAGGACCCGCCGATTTTAATGGTACCGTCTTGACTCACAGATCGCATTTTACTACCGCAAAAATTTCTCACCCCGCTGATTGCGCGATCTTCATTTCTTTGTGCCGAAGAAGGCACTTAAAATCAGGAACAAATTACCCCCAACTCTCAACTTATTTTTACGCTTGTTATATAAAAAAAAAACAATTTTGTGTTTTGTTCGCCTACGTACCCTTTCACCATTTATAACGTAATTACGTGCTAACCTACTTAAAAAACTACTATCCATTAAAAGCGCGCACTTTTAGCCCAGAATCAAATTGTGTGTTTGCTTTGTGGTGTTACGATAAAGGAAAAGTGGACTTACCTATGCATAATACCTTGGCTGTGGCAGTAATCCAGAGCCTTGAGCAATTCGAATAGGTAGTAACGGATATCGAAATCGGTGAGTGTCTGGTACAGCTGCTTGAAATCTGTGTTGTTGACGTGCTCGAAAATGAGCGCTGGTGTTCTAGAAACAGGATCCTTGACGACAGCCTGAAGCGTAATAATGTTTGTCCCACCCCTTAAATTCTCTAAGATTTTGATTTCCCGTTTGATTTTCTTCTTTTTCACAGGCTGCAATAGAAAGTGCAGGTGGTGAGGCAGAGATCAATAAGAGAGGTTGTAAATTGCAAAAGGTCAAAGGCTAGAATTATAAAATGCGGCTTACCTTTAATATTTTCACTACACACTTCTCGTTATTTGTTATGTTAATTGCTTCAAAAACTTCACTGTATTTCCCACGGCCCAATTTCCTGACCAACTGATAGTTGTCCTGTTGCCCCCAGTCGACGACGTAGCTCTCATAATCCCAGTACTCACGCGGCTTCAAAGAATTGACATCTGTATATACACGAGACCTACTTGGAACAGCCATCATAAAGTTTCTACAACGACTACGTGCGCCTCCTGCTGCGCTTATTCTCAATCGTTGTATACAGGAGCTAGCAACGTCACCAGCCGATACTGAAAGTAAAATAAGATAGGTTAAGACCAGAAAAGCGGTTAGGTTACGTGATGGTAAACATGCGGGCGGTCTAGTTGGTTATAATATGACTCGACTGTAAATAAATTTCATGCTCTTAAATGGGCTTAACTTGTGCTTGCTTCCTCAATTGATTGATGGAATAAGTAAATACAAGCCACCTGAAATAGTGTGATAGTAACAGGCAGACAAATTGTATCAACACGTCTGTAAGTTTAGCAAATTCAGCGAACATAATGTAAATGTGTTGATCACATGCAATTCTCTCCAACTAAATACCACTACAAGTGCTTGTATGTAAGATGGGGCTAAAGTTACCTTGTCTTATGCACAGTTTTGCTAATCTAGAACAATAAATTAGCATAACTAAAATTCATCATCTTCTAATAAGGATGTCCACATATTATTAGCAGCCTTGTATCAGTATCAGTATTTGCAAGCACACGCCATTCCTCAGTCTTTAGTATTACTGTATAAAGCCTACACTGGCTACTTAAATACATCATACCTATTTCATGCCGAAGGAAACTTATACGTCAACAAAATCCGGTAAACAAACACATTAGGAAGTAAACAGTAATTTTTTCTATGTAAAATATTATCCAAAAGTCTTTTTATTTAACACGAGCCGGCTTCTCAACGAGGAGTTAGATCCAAGATGGATGTAACATCCCGCCACGGTAGACTGGGTAAAAGGCTAGTAAAGAGCCACACGTTTTAGTATAGCATGTACCCCTCTAAAAGTACATTGCCAACACGCAGGGCCGGATTCAACCCACCACTAATATTACACATCCGATTTTACACCTTTCCTAACCTTTGATCTGCGTTTAAAGCCATCAGCGCGCACTGTAAACCATACCTGCTCGTACTGGAGCTTAAAAAAGGAATGATTATTGCACCAAAAATCACGTCAAGTATAACCCGCGATAATTTCTCGATACGGCTCTAATACTTGGCGAACCTCGTGCCTGCTTTACCAACGGAGCGCGTTATTATCGAGAGCCGGCTGCATGATGGAGCCACAGGCGGATTTTTAATTCAAATTGAAATGTGGGCAAATTTTAACATCAAATTTATCCGAAAATCCACAAGTAAATATCATGTGGTTAAACGGATTTGCATTAGTATGTTTTTACCACCAAAAAGATATTTTGTATATAATGTGCGAATAATTTAGAAAAAAAGAAGTAATATTATTACAATTTTTGTTAATTATTCAGTCTACGTATTTAAAAAAAGGGCGAGGTAGAGGATATTACGAACTGTCGAGACATTTACATTCCATGCGTAACTAATTATTTTATAAATCAATTTCTGGTATCTATATTGATTCGATAAGGAGTATGGCATTTTCTAAAAATGTGAATCTATTATAATAAATGAATTAACAGAATATTTGTTTGAAAGGTTTCTTTTCTTATACAAAAGGAAAGGATGTTTGAAAGAATTGCAGGTTGAGAAGAGTGGACTAATAAGAAAATTGGCATCGGCAACAAGGGCACGACATGAGACAGATTGCTTGTAATTTTTAAACTTTAATTCTTTCAAGTTAATATTTTATATTATTTCAAATCTGGCGGTCGCGATGACGTATTTTGTGTCGAAGATATCAAGGTCTAGGGACACGTTTGTCGGCACACATTTATTAACGTTAAATTGGTCTGTGTTGGCTTCAGCCCATTTATCACTAAAATCCAGTTATTTGTTTATGCGTGGCCCGCAAATTCTAAAAATAAATAACACTCTGCTTCGGGTCCGATCAATGTTTAATCCAGTTTTACTCCGATGCGTCGAAAGCGTGCCATTGTCGTGCGATTCTAATTTTACTGTTTATTTAAAAATATGCCCACATGCCAACCATTATTTTATTGGTAGTAAAAATTGATTACATTTTCAATAATAATATTATTATGTCAAACTGAATAGCTTAATATAAACTCAACACTGTGTATGCTACACACTTATGAAACAATATTGTAATAAGGGGTAATTAAAGACTTGTATTTTCAGGCAGATATAGCCATGTTTAAAGGATTTACAATTTACAATAATACAGTTTGTGGACGACATAGTGATATTTGCAAGTGACAAGAAAGCCTAGACATTTGGAACAATACACTAGAAATGAATGGGATGAAAATGAATAAGGCAAAAACTAAAGTAATGGTAATAAGAGAGGAGCAGGAGACATTGGACATCGAAATATAAGGCGAAAAAATAGTCAAGTATCAACATTGCAGTACTTGGAAATAATGGTAGATACCAAAGGATCACAAGAAACGAAAATATACAAGAAGATCGTAAAAGGCAGCAAAAACATACTACGCAATAAGAAAGGGATTTATAAACAAGCAATACAAAGATAAAAGTTTTCAAATCAATATATAGACCCATTTTAAATTATGGATGCAAATCATGGGCATTAAGCAAGAAGCAAAAAAGTATCTAGAGATGAAATACCCAAGAAGAGCCAGAGCGACAAAAAGGGACAGAAAGACAGAATAAGAAACACAGAAATACAAAAGGATTTACAAATACAATCGATGCTAAATTTCACAGAAGAAACTGGTGGGGCCACTTACAACAGATGAAAGAAACTAAACAAGTGAGCCAGAACACAAGGAAAGAGGAAAACCTAGACTATCATGGGATAAAGAGACGGAGAAAGCAATTGAAGCAAGAGGAAAAACGTGGAAGGATGCACAAAGTCTAGCAAAAGATGGAAGTAAATGGAAGAAATTTGTAGAAAACCAAATACAAACACAAACCCAAACCCAATACCGTTATATGGCAGAACGGTACAGATTATACAGTCCGCCAGAAAAATGTATACACTCTTTGTCGGGACTGTATTGATATTGTCAATTGATTTGAACATCGAGTATGTTGTAGTAAGACCTTTCGCCTAACAGATACCGGTACTTTCATCATCACGAGAGAGAAAACAAAATGGCCGGAGCACGCTTAATGTTCAGGCAGCAAAAAGGCATTTTGAAGTGGTTTACCTGGTTTGGTAATGCTGTTGAAGGTGCAAGCGGAAGTTTCAAACAGAAACTCCAATCTGTACGCAATGTGCACATGAAGTAGAGATTAGCAGTACATATGTACGCCAAAATCTGAAAGTTGTAAAGTGGAAAGTTTACAGCGATCTCCATTGAAAAATTGACAGCTCATCGTTCTTTCAGATGTCTGGCCACCAACGACGGACATTTTGAACATCTACAGTACAACAAGTACTTGTTCTCAGTTTGAGCTGAGATGTTACAGATAGAAGTGTCCTAACTGGGCATATACTTAACTGAAGACAGAATATAAAAAATACCAAAATATTTCACAGACTGCAAAGCACACAATAACTAAGAAAACAATAAATCAATGTACTTACCAGTTGCTCTATGGGGACATGGATACTGTCAACAAAAAAGAATGCAAACGAGAGGAAATAAATACATAACAAGGGCAGGAATAAGGAAGGGAATCGGAATCAAAGAAAATATTGGACTGAGACTTTTAGTCGAAAGCTCCTTAAAGGCCTTAATAATGTTTGATTAATTAAATTACCTAATAGTATAATTTCATTTCATCAAGAGTGCAGTGAATAAAGTACTAAATTATTATATGTACATAAAAAAGTTTTGTTAATAAAGATGTGCTTAATAATAAGGCAGACGTTTAATTGAGTTCATTTTATTTGTGTTTTCATACTCTTCATTGTAATGAGCATAATAATAAGAAAGCAGACATTTTGTTCATGTTTTTATACTCTTCACTATCGATCGTCTTTTTGTCAAATGTTATAATTGTTATTTTAAGGGTTATTTAGATAAACATCCCTTTACAGGAATGCACACTGTTGCTTGCTGAAAAGTTCTCAAAAAACCCAGTTAATTTCCAGACCCTTAACCAATATTTTATCCATCGCGACCCCAATATCCGACCAAAACATAAATTTCCTATCCAAACACTTAATTTACTAATTCATTTCATACTTAACTCTAAAGAATAACGAACGAGACAACAGACTGACAAAGACGGGCAGAAAGACTTATAGTCTTGACGATTTATCATAAATGTTTTATGTTAAATTAATTATCGAAAAATTATGTATGTAAAGATGTTTCATATATATTAGACACGAAATATAGTTTGAATATTTTAACATTCAAGTTATATTTTATGTTTATTAGTTAAAACTCTACTTACTCAAAAATTGTAACAAGTATATACAAAACATCATCCACTTCCTAATCAAAGAACTATTTAAAATTGGAGGAACTATTTTTAAACACCAGCTATACACCATTTTAAACTCTACTACTCAAATGACTTTGTTTACCGTGGTATACAAGGTGCTTTTCATTCTCATGTGAGATAGCAGGTAATATGAATCACATTAAGCAAAAGGCATTAATCATACATTTCCTCTGATACAATTGTATTAATTATTAAGATAAGATGTTATAACATATATATTCAAGTCAATAACAAACAATTAGAAAATGACTTGACAAGATAAAAATATATAATGTAGAAATTTAATACCGTAACTTTGTTGATAACACACTGTAAGGTTATACACGTTATATAATATTAATCTGTCAAAATCCCAAGTATCTGTGGATATAAATGTGGAATTCCTGGAGCATTTTCACCAAAAAGTGCATTTTTGGTGATCAAAATGTTTTTTCTGATGCGGCCATTTTTGTTACTACAAAGTTCCGAACATTTACTTTGGCCAGTTATAAAAAAACATTATTCAAGATTAATCTATCAAAATTTCAAGCACATTCAGCAGAGGCTCGTGGATCTTCATAGAGGAGATGTCGCTCATGTCGCATCACTATTCCGATATTGTTTTGGTCAAATTTGGTGGATGAATATCTACATGCTACTGCTGCTAACATTATAGAACAAAGGGGGATCTAGGGGCGCCTGTACATAGGCATCAGACACTACTGGCACTACTTGTTAACATACCAAATGCGTAAATGTGATTCAGTCAATTTAAGCTAATTGTAAATCCCAGATATAAGCATTTTAGACTCTGATGTAATTTTAAAAAAAATAGAGTTTGCTTTTTAATCACTTTTATTTCTGATATGCGCGTCGGCTGTGTAAAAGCGAGCTTGCTGTAGATGCAGATCTCGACGGTACTAGTAGAACACTTCATTTCTGTATCATCGACTAGCAAGTATAACAAAACTGATGGAAAAGTAGCCTCTCTGATGATCACCCCGAATTCTAAATTTCACATAATGATCTTTCAACAAATGGAGGTGTACAATGGACCTAGATAAGGGTCAACATACTATGATGATTATTTTACATATTACATTATGCATTGTTTTTATATTGTAAATGAATCACTTCTCCATCTGATAACCAAGTTTCCTGAACGAATGAATTTTGTTCCTTACTGCTGATTAATTAATCTCTGAATTCTAATTATGTGTCAGTGAATTGATAATAAAATTTGATGGCTTAGATAAAGAAAAATGACACATATTTCTAGTAAACAAGTAAAATGAAGAAGTTGCCTACCTAAAACAATATATTTGGAAATTAATTTGAAAATTAATATAAAGTCATAATCAACTGCAAAAGCACATACTCAAGTCTGCTTAAATGTTCATTATTTAAACAGTAAGATTGTGTAATTGATGTGTCTCAAACCATGCCATTGTCTGATACTACAATAATATATGATTAATTAGTTTCCCATTTAACCTGTGACGAAACATTTCTGTATTAATAAACTTGAGACAACCGCACTTCTTGCAGATATATTAAATAAATACAACTGTAGTCTTAATAAGACTTAATTCACGAACAGGTTATTTTTTCGTCTTTATTACATTTATTTGTGTATTATATTGATTGATTAAAACAATTGAAACAAAACCAAGTGTTTTAATGAAACAATATACTACAATAATTGCAGCAGTAAAATAATTCATTTTCATGTAATAATTCAATTAGAAAACCAGAATAAATTCTTGCGGATCTTCGTAGAGGAGGCCAAGACAGAGATGCTGCTCATGCTGCACTACTTACAAATATTCCACTGCTGTTTTGGTCAAATTTTTTTCCGTGGCCTCCTCGCCGAACATCCATGAGCTGCCACACTATTAATTATTTCAAATCACAATCATACATTAACAACCGAAAACAGACATTAACGATTGTTTCAACAGTTTAAAAGTAATTTACTGGATTATGCCAATATTTATATTTAGTTACTTCACTACAAAATGATAGAGTTTGTATGAAAAAGTTTTTTATCATTGTAAAGTTAACAGTTGTAGGTGAAAGTGAAAAAAACACTTACCGCTTGCCATGTTTGATGGAGACTGAAGGAGTACACTAATCACAGCACAGTTTATAAATAATTAATCGCCAATGAGTCGCACTTTATCTAATCCTTTATAACTTAAAAATTTAGTTCATACGAATTCCAATGTCAATGTGAATGAATAATAATTATTGGTGACTGATTCAAAAATAAAATTTGCAGCAAACGATCAAGTATCCTCATATGAGAAGATGTTTTAGGGTTAACTCTATGTACAACTTGTTCTACAATTAGTGTCATCAAACCATTACATGTAATTTCGTATCACTTGATAGTCCATACCTAAATCTTGGGTCGGCCAAACGTTCATATCTAGAAATAATAATACATTTTTTCTAATGTAATTAAAACCAGATATTAAATAACAAAATTATATTAGATACTTTAAAACAACTACTTTCCCAGCAATACAACTTGATCAATTATAGTGTTGAATTAAGCTAACATAATTAGAAAAGATATGGACAAAAGTAGTCGATTAAATAATAAAAGACAAAGATTAAGGAACGAGTGAAAGCAATTTTTAACCTCACTTTTATAACAAGTATATATAACAAAACTCCTCGCACCCCACTAAGTCCGCGCTGCGTGTTCCGGTCCGGGTAAAAAATCAATGGCCGCGCGGATTTAGCTTACAATGGCTATTAAAGTTTATATAAAATTAGACTCAATTAACATCGATTAATAAATAATGCTATAAATACATTGACTTATTGGAGGTTCTTACGACTCGGGTTTCTGTCTAGTGGGGTAAAAACTATTGCCACTGGTTATTATCAACGAGGACTGAACTCGGTACGATTGCAAGATGGCAGTATCGGGATGATCGGGCGCGTGACACCAAAGTTCGATCCGGGATCCTAAATCGTACGTTCCTGGACCCAAGACTGCTACTGACAAGTTCACACTTATGGAGCTCAACGGTTCGATTACTTTGACGGTGCAGCCGATTTTCGTCCATCTGAAATGCCTCGAGGAGTATGGGTAAAAGAGACTGGGCTTATTCGTGTATTGGGATGATGAACTGAAAATAAATTAGTTTCACTAAATTTTAACATTTATAAAGTCTTGAATAATTAATACTTAGATAACCAAAAACCAGTTATCCGAGTATAATATGAACCAGTGATGACTGATATGGTATGGCTGAGGTAGCAATACAGATAAGTAGGGTAGGTTGCAGAGACGGCTGGCGGCGTGACCGCACGTATCTGTATTACTACCTCGACTGATATGAACCAAGATATTATTACAGCCGTAGACTGGATGTTAACGTTGTAGTCTGCTAGAGTTAAGGTGACCAGACATCCCGATTTTGGTGGGAGAGTCTTTTTAACAATTCGCCCCGCTGCGTTCGAAGAAAGTCCCGACTTTTGTAGAAATTAAGTTTTTGTTTGTCATAAAACATAAATTTAGTGAAATAAGAAAGTGAGGACCTTTTTTTCACAATTAAAAGCATAACCTGAGCAGGGTTACCATCTGTCCCGATATATCGGAACCCTCACCTTTATGAACCTTCTTGTCCTGATATTCCGACAAGACCCAATTTTGCAAAATACTTTTACAAGCTGGGCTCAAGTACTGAAGTAAAGCCACCTGTGCCAGTTTAAAAAAAATATTAGATGTTTGAATTTGAGTTGAGCTTGACAAATTCATCAATAAAGCCGAGAATGTATGACATTACTTGTAAAAGACATGATCATATCATATTGAACCAGTGGTGACTTGTGAAAAAGGGTACGTGACATGAAAAGCTTGCGCATCCCTGGGTTAAACTTTAACATTCCCAGTACTACAAATTTTAAATTAATACCCTTATAAACTGTTGCAAGGCTAATTCAAACTACTTGTGGTAGTCTGACGAAAAAAGAAATGTATACACTTACCTAGTTTGACTAAGCGTATTAATTTTGATAACAAGTGGAATCTCCGAAATGCTGTGGATGACTAATTTGATGGGTACGGTGCACAACCGATTGACTCTGAAGTCGTGCTCGACAACCGGTGGGTGCACTAAATTGTAGGTGATCTGTTTCTCGTTCACCGGCGAATCACTCTCAGCTAGAATATTCTTGTTATCCTCGCTAATCCGATCGAACGTAACATTCTGTAACTGCGACTCCTCGATCACATTTTCATCGGGCGTGGTGATATCCACGGGAACGTGATTTTGGCCGTACACGACCCTCGTCTTCCCTAAACTATCCGCCACCTGTGCCCTCCACCGCAAGATCAGCGTAGCGTCGTGCTTTTTATTCGGTTTATCCGAAGAATCTGTGCAGTCGAAAATATTCACGCGATTCTGCTCGTTCCGCTTCGCGAAATCCAAATATGCGGTGTTAGAAATCTGCTGGTCCTCTTCATCTGTCGCGAACGTCACCTCCGAATAATTGTTCAAACCGTTCACCTTACGCACCACCTTTAGGAAGATGTAAGCCGACTCTTGCGACTCCAACTTGATATTATCTGGAGCCACTAATTCCGAAGATAGCTTCCAATTTGGACTTAGAAGCGCAGCTTTCAGCAATGATATCCTGGTCAGAATCACGTGATGGACTTTGTTTAGATTAGTTGCTTTCACGGTTAGGGCTAATTCCTCAACATTTCCTGAATTGCAGCTCTGCTGCGCGGAAACCTCTACCTTTATTGATTCTTGAATCGATAGCTGCCACATATGCCTCACTAATCTATACCTAAGAAAATACAATTAGAAAAAAATGAATCATTTCTTTTTATTCCTGTTCTAGATTGGCATGCGATGATTCCGGTGATTCCATTTTTTTTTAATTCCCGCAGACAAACACTCAACTCACCTTGGAACACTACTGCTGTCCACATTCTCGTAATAAATCAATAAATCTATTGTGGCCGAACCAATCACTTCAGGAGCTTTCATCCAAATCAAGACGTTGTAATGTTGCCCAGGCTCCAAAACCTTGTTCGGCAGTGGAAGATAAGATACGTGATTCTTCCGCGCCTCCTTCTCACGCACAGCCGTCGATTCTAACTGCGCAGGATCGGCATATTCCTCGTTATCCTCCTTGAAATCACAGCTCGACAAAAGGTGGGGCACTGATGTCGCCATGTAGATATTGTGCAAGGGGACACTTCCTGTGTTCCTCAACTCAACGGAGATCTCTTGCAATTCGTTCCTTAGCAATTCCGAGTTGAACTCACAGAAACTCACCTAGATAAATATTAAGTGCTGTAATTGCAAGTGGTAAATTGGTTTTGGTTGATTTATACATCATCTCACGGAATTAGATCATGCCCTAGACCAGCGGTCGGCAACCCAAATGCATTGGCGTGCCACACAATAGGTAATTCAAAGTATTATTAGTCACTCGCTTGACGTTCAATTTTGTCATCAATATTTGGTTCATAGTTTGAATTTTTTAATTTTATGCACATTTCTGAATTTTCACTTTCAAGACGTGATACCTAAAATCCTTCCGTGCCATAGGTTGCCAGATGCTGCTCTAGACTGTATTGGTCGAAAAAACAAAATCCACGGCATGTTCACTCGTACATTTGCACTGAAGCTAATCACACAATTTGTCTAGGAAGAAATTATTTGCTAAGAGACCTGCTGGTCAGTATTTCAACAATGATGAGTATGTCAAGACAATAGTGCAGAAGTGGAAATGCAAAAATTATGTCACAAAATAGCATTACGACGATTTTAAAATAATCTAAAAGTACTTACATTCCAAATACAATATGGAACAAATATTATTTTTCATAAATCCTGTGTAATACCACTTTCACTCTTTTAATTACCATGCAGTCACGTAGTGTTGGGATTACTAAATGTAAAACTCCAAAAGTTTCAAGACTTACCTGAAGGCAAGGTGCTGATGGTACAATCTTAACCTCCAACCTCCTATCCGGCTTGTAATCCTGCATGAGCTCCTTCTTCTTAAGTTTCGGCCCTTTAATATTGAAAACTTGCTTCCCCCTGAGCGCAATCTCGTTCTCCGAATTGTTCGAGCTAACTAAACTGTAACAAATCCCTTTAACCGTCACCTCTCCGACAGCGAGTGGAGTAATCATCAGTATAACCTCTTGTGTGGAATTCTCTTGTATCGTCACGGACTTGATGTAGTGAGTCTTCATGATATGATCCAAGTTATGCCCCATTATTTCATTCACCGCAAACCTGTTATTATTATCCTTGTACTGCCACAACAAGTAGATATCTTTTAGATTTAACAATATTTGTAAGGGATTGTAGAGCTGCACCGAGATTTGAATAGGTTCTCCTATTATTGCAATTGGATTAATGTTGCTGATGTTTTCATTCGTAAATAGCGTCACTAGAGGCTTGAAAATCATGGGAAGTCCACCTTGAGCTTCCTGCACCAGCATTTCCTCGAGCTTGTTCCATTTCTGGAGCAGCTGCATATCCTCTTCGAACGTTAGGGTTACTCCAATTGCAGGTACTTTTCCTGGTGTTCTCAAAGGAGCTGTAGGCCCAACTAATACTTTAATTGTCTCACTTTGAACTAACGGTAAAGGTAGCACTTGGGTTAATAAACTATTTTGCTCCTTTAAAAAATTCTAAAAATAAAAACAAAAACTTGGCTAATGTTTATTATTTAGGTAAATAAACTCTATCTTTCATAAAAATTATTTTCGATGGTAATGCATGAATAAAAGAAGTTGTGATGTTTTGTTTACTCTTCATGTATCGATGCGACTTAAACCTAAAATTCAATCACTCATTCTAGCATTAAATTTGTATGTTTGATTAATTGCTATATAAACAGATATAATGGTTGTTAACCCAAGTTAAAATCAGTATTTTGTTCCCACTTCCTAATATAAAAAATCGAGAAATTTTAAATATTCCTTACATTATGGATGGTGAGATACTCCTTCAAAAATATCGTCTGCTGCTGTGGCGACTGCTTGCTCTCGCCAGTCAGTAGCCTAGCATACGATTGTACCGCTTCCTCAAGCTCATTCAAATAATTCGCCTGCCTTCCAATGGTGTAGTGAATATGATCCTCCGCCAAATGCCAACCTTTCGACTGGTAGATCTGATACGCCTGCTTGTAACACCTCAAGGAATGTTTCCGCTGTGCTGCTTTGGTAAACCTGTGCCCCGCTAAAACCATGTGGAATGCATATTTCCGGACCATCGCCGGCCTGCTGCAAAGCAGAAAACAATAGGAGGCCTGCTCTAACAATAGAGCAGAACGCAGATCCGACTCCTCGCTCGTCATCCTGATCAGCTGATCCGCCGCCTCCCCGTACAACGAGTGCCCTTTTAAACACTCCGAACTTAACAAGCTTGCTCTAGTTGCAAACTGTGCCATCCTAGTAATATTTAAATGTGTTTAGGAATGAATCAAATTGAGCGCCAAAATAAATTTTTACTTACTTGCACGTATAGAGATAGGTGCTAATACTCCCCTCCATATAATCAAAAGTCTTTTTGGTAGTTTCCCCAGCCATAAAAGCCGACAAGGCAGCCATTTCCAAGGCCCCTGCGTAATACAACCAAGCCCGATCGGCCAAAAAATCCCTTTTCGCTGTGTGATATGCTTGAAAGGCCATCGAGTAGTGCCCGAACATGAAATACAAATCACCTAACCTACGGATTTGCAGCTCAGGTGCATCGGGTGGATAACTGTAACCGATATCAACAGACAAAACAATTAGATTTAGCTAAATTAAAAAATTAACTGTGTTTGCTGGTTAAAACACATCACAACTCACGTTAGAGTATTTATTGTGGCACTACTAGAAGTCGGTTTGCTCGGTGTGAACCAACGTTTCGTAGCACTGAAGAGAGATTTGCTGACACCTTTCTTGTTAGCGATGAAGTCACTCAGTTGGTGTATTTGTCGCTCGATGTAGGGAACCAAAGCTCGGGTGCAAAAATCGTGAATTAATAGCTTAATTTGTTCAACATCGTCTGTAGACAAACATCCGCCATGTAATACTGGTGTGTCTTGGTTTGTCTCCTCCGACTCTTTTATCGACATAGCATCAAACTAGATAACAAAAAACTTTGTTATTTATCGGTTTGTTTCAGTCTGTGGCGGCTCATGAAAGGCTAGAAAAGGAAGCAATGGCCCAATTCTGGTTTTAATTATAACAGTGAAAAATGCATGAACCACCACTAGTGTACATTTTATCCCAATTTGGAAGCAATATGGCATACCTTTGATAATTCATCATTTTCTGGACTAAGCGGGTGATAGGCTAAGGTGTTTCCACCCTCACTAACTTCCTGCCCCATTTCCAGTGACTGCGACAGCGAAACCCTGCTGGCAGTGGGCGAACTCTCTGGTGTTATTTTTGAGCTGTCGATGGTTTGGATGCGAGTGCTGATGAATTGACTCCAGGGGTCCGGAAGTTGTTCTCCCAGCGAATTAGGCACACGAGAATTAGTCCTCAAGAGGAAACAGTTGAGAGCACCATACGAGACTTTCATGGCCTCTAATATTTCATTCACTCTATAAAAAAATTAAAGCATGCATTTATTAATTACTAAGCTCAAAAGATTCTATGCGTAGTTAGATATGGTATGGTCTTTTCATCTTGAAACCTGTAATTCAAACAATCTGGAGATTCAATTAGAGTTTCCAACTTTTATTTGAACAAAGCTGAAATTTCTTATGGTTTAATTGTTGCAAAGTACATTCAGGTGGAGTACAATATACATATAAAATTTGCGGGGAGACTAAAATTTGAAGATAGAATAAGATTGCACAAGTAATTGGACGTGCATTAAATAATATTATTATATAAAATTGCATAATTCTTCTTTTACAACACAAATCCAGTAGCATTTGTTTGTACTCTAAATATTGATGTTTGTTCAATAGACTCATTAGTTGAAACTAGTCAACAATTATTGGATGGAGGAGACTGTTGGTAAAATTCCATTATAGACATGGCTAACAAAACATGATTGTTTAAAAGACTTAGATTTTAATGAGACAACACTGTGACAATTGTTTCTTCAAAGAATGGCTTCATTAGACAGATGAATCATTATTCACTGTGGTGTAGCATAACAATTGTTGCATGTTTTGACATTAAAATCTGTGAAATTTTAATGATAGTGTTTTATTTTCAAAATAATCAGAGTTCAAATTAAATGTTTGCGTCCATATCCCATCATTCAAGATATATTATCCTGAAATTGCATTCTGCATTCAGCAGAATTTCACCAAATGCACGCGTTGGGCAAATTACAAATGAAACATAAGCCTGCAACACCTACAAGTATAAAATCTTAAAATTAAATGAATATTTATAATAAAAAAACAAATCAATTGGTTAATACTAAAAAATACAACTTACTTAACATTTTCAGTACCAATAGTCTCATGTAGTATCACATAATATCGCATCACATTATTATTAAACCACTTTGGCAATTTATTAATCGATATATTCTGCATATGATTTAACGATTGCACTAACTGTATCATCGTGTCCGCGGGATTGCTATCAGAGGTCGACGCAATCAGCATAACTGCCAGAAAGTGTTTTGTGAACTCGTGATCGGCCGGATACTGTACTTGAAGGAAGGTTTCACGCCATGATTCAAACCAAGGGGCACTGCTAGGTATGTCCAGGGAGTAGTCACCGATGCTAAACATCTGATTCCGCGGCAGTGGCGCATCGCTGACCGACGAGTTTAAAAACTTGCGCGCGATCGAGGTGTGTGGTGGCTTCGCATTTACGTCGATTAGAGAGATCTTCAGGTTTTTTAAGGACACGTTCGAGCTGTTCGAGTCCTTGTAGTGCACTTCACTGCTTAGTTTACAGAACGGTTGCAAGAGTTCGATGAAGGATAGGTTGTTTTTCTTGCAGATTGCCTCCGCACCCTCGCTGCACAGGACACCTATTTGCGGGGTGAAGGTGTCTTTGATGAATTCTTGTGGGGTGCTCCTAGACTGGGCCATTTTTTTAGGTTATGAGCACTGTTTTTACTCGTCACCAAAGGGGCCACATTTTCCGGTCCTTTCTATGGTTGATTATTGCCTGCTAGCTCGGGCATGATATTCTCCCCGCAAATTCCATCACAGCTGCTAATCAGGTGATTTAAAAGACAATATTTTGTGCGGGAGTAACTCAATCACTCGCAACCAACTTCGCCCCAAACCATAGAAAATTTAAAGATGTACAGATTCGGGTGACAGGTGTTATTTTAGTTTCATCCTCAGCCGTTGACGGAGCTACTAACCAAACCTAGGTAAATAGTAGATGTAAGCCCCTCCTACTGTACTATTTTACTAAACTCTAATTGAAAAAAATATATATTTTAAGCCATATCGGTTTATTGTTGATATCACAGGCAGGCAATAACAATTATAATACTTATACCCAAATACAGTTTAAGGCACTTGCACCGCAGGCAGTGGCGGCTCGTGGAACATGTTGATGGTAGAGCCACTTATGCAACATAAACATGTATCTTTGTTAAATGATCCAAGTGAGATCCCCACGTTTCGGGGAAGTACAAACGTGTGCCGCAATCTGTTTTCGCGTTATCCGTTCTCAACGGTTAAAAATTCTTGCTTAGCTTAAAACTACAGGTAGTGCCATGGCTATATATAACGTGCGGCCCCTGACCGCAGGTACTTATTCGTGGTTAAGAAGTTAATCACGATTAATAAGTGTCTGATTAAGTCAAAATTCGGGAATATAAAAATGTTATAAATTCGTAATTTATTTCAAATATGTCTTTGATCAATACGTTGTTGTGTAATGTATTTGCGAATAAAATTGTTGTGTTTTAAAGAAGTACTAACCACTGATTAAAGTTAATCGGCTGCTAAATTACGGCTACACTCAAAAATATTAAAAAATCAGGGATATACGATGGTCACATGGTATCAAAAATAGGGACAAATCGCGAAAAATCGGGACGTTTGTTTATTACCGCCATCTATCTTTAATCACCAGTTGACGATATTGAAAAGGTAATTAAATCCGAAATTCTTACAACTAAAACTTTCACCCTTCTGCAATTAATGCAACTTTCGCTTCTATTAAATCCACATATTTAATGAACGTACGTTTGAATTTTGCCGCTTCTCCTGGTGATTCAGATGGAACCATAAAAAGCCTTGAATGTTAAATCTGTCATTGTAACCAGTTCTAAACAATAAGATCACATTCCTCGAATATAATATAATGATGAACACAAGTGATCTACAAACAGATGCGTGCCCTAGCCCGCCAAGAAATGAGTCACCTCCTCCGCCACCGCCAGCTGAACCAAAAAAAGCCCCCCGAGAAAACCCCCCGGGCTATCAGAAAAATTCCAAGAAGAAACAACAGAAGAAACCACCTCCGTTTGAACCAAAACCAAAATCAAATGTTTGTAAGTATCTATTTTTCATCATCCTTAGCTTGTAAACAACAAATTTCATTTGTAGCACATACATCGATAACCATTTCACATTCGAATGGAGTGCATCTCGGGCACACTTTCGTGATAAATGGAAAGGATAAAGATACGCCTAAGGGCCGGGAGGAGGTTGTAAAAACCGACGAGATTCTAAAACTCATGGAGAATAAAGATAAGCTAGCACGCGAACACATCTCCTTCGTCTCTCAACATATCGGAAAAGAATGGAGGTTTCTCGGAAAACACCTGCGGTACAGCGAGGGGCAGTTATTCCAATTCGAAGCCGATCATAAAGAGAAAGGTTTCAAAGAAATCATCATTAAAATGCTCATAGATTGGACGCAGACTCAACCTATCGACGCCACCCTGGGAAAATTAGCTAATGTTTTGTGGGAGTGCAATGAAAAAGACGCTGTTGATCGGCTCGCGAAGTTCGTGTATCATGAGTGACTGGAGTTTTTTCGTCAGTTTTATTAATCACGTGTTACTCGGAGCATTCATTATACTTCTAATATTCCATACTATGTGATCAATTTTGCTCAAAGTTTTAAAAACAGTGCACTTGCTTGTTATAAAATTTAATTTTATCTCATTGTCAAATAATGTATTTTTATAGATAATTAAAATGTTATTAGCCAAAGTGAGTTTGGTTAGGGTTACCACCTTCATCTTTCACAATTACCATCTGCAACATAATACATCTTGAAATATAAATTGAAACATTGTTAATATCACATGATTTATTAATAGGGATTTTAATTCAAGCAATATCAAAACACATAATGTGCATTACTTTAACCTTCCAGGTTGGGCGCTCTAAAAATTGACAAGAATTTATATGCGCACCAGGTCTCACAGACTTGACGCCCAGCCTGCAAGGTTAATAAAAAAGAGTATACCAGGTCAGTCTGGTTATTAATCAAGGAAATTCTAGAATTACCCTTTGCCTTATTTATTTCAAGGGATTTAAGTTAATAAATTTTGATCGCCCTATTGGATTATGTAATGTATATCATCCTCAAAAGTATGGCCCTTTTCAATTTGTTGGTTTGCAAATGTTTAATCCAAAAGCATTTATATGTTTTTTAATCTAACCTATCCATATTCCCTTCCCTTATCAATTTTAGCTGTAATGAAATTACCTGTGCAACAGCGATGGCTCGTGGATGTTCAGCGAGGAGGCTACGGAAGAAAATTTAACCAAAACAGCAGCAAAATATTTGATTCCTCCATAAGTGTAAGTAGTGCAGCACGAGCTGCATCTCTGTCTTAGCCTCCTATATGAAAATCCACGAGCCGCCTCTAGCCCTATCACCAAAAGTGTTAACTGAAGATCTCGGCAATCTGTAGTCTTTTGAGAACATCTAGATCGTGGTAGAACTTGTTAAACCCCTTTTCAGATCATTTGCATCAACACCTCAGCATTGTGGTTACATTATAATCAATTCGTGCTACAATTTCCCCAAGCGAAAAATAAACTATCACACGATCACGTTCAAAATCTTGAAATTGTTTTATAGTATATTGTACAACAAACATGGAATAATCATTCCATGTTTGTATAGTAAATCTACTATATCATAATCCATTGGAAACGTCTGTTTTGAATATCCAAGACCCAAAATATTAAATAACTTCAGTTTATCACACTTAGGACTGCATTATTTCCATCTATTTTTATGACTTTATCGAACACATGAAGTGATTGGTGATGATGCATTCAGTTTACCACCATTTATTGAATAACACTGTTAGAGATTTGTGATTGTATTATAATTATCCTGCTCAGTGTATAGAGCATCAGGTTTGGATGCTCCGGGTCTCTGGTTTGAATTCAGGTTTGTTGTGTTCGTCCATACTTGATGAAATTAATAAACAATGGATGATGGCTAATGGTTAATGTTAGGCCAGGTGCAAGAAAAACAAAACAAATTAAAAAACGATATAATAAAGCATAATCATCCATAATCAATATCCGAGATGCACTTTTTACCCGTTCTGAGAAGAAACATTTAATGAATTTATGAATTTTAATTAATCGCTTTGATGTGACCACCGTGATCCTCTCTAGTAACTCGGCCAGTACACACAAATTAATGACCAACAAATACATTAGTACTTGGCGAATTTTAGATCTTTAACTTTAAACTGTCTTTTTGTTTGCTAGTAAAGATGATATTTTATATTACCATTCTTAATAATATGAACTACCGATACCTACATACCAAAATTACAATTCGTTTGAGTTATTGACGATACTCCTTGTGCTTCTAAATCCCAAGTTCATGTGCTCGATTTTCATACATTTTTTAACAAGAAATTGCAACTTGGGTCCAGGGGATATTTGAAGTGTTTGGTTTATTTCTTCTTCTACTGAACCCTGTGTTACCCTGTAGGGCATCTGGTATATATTACTGATCCGTATTTTCCACTCTCCTGTTCCTTGCGCATCTTTCCTTTTGTTCCATTTCTTTGATGATGTTCTTAAGGGTTTTTCTCTGCTTTGTTTTTCCCATCGATTCTTATTTGTTGTACCTGTTTTGTGAGTCGCTTATCTCCCATTGTGCATACATGTGCAGTTTCCTTTCGATTTTGGTTGTGAAAGGTTCTTGTTTGTGTATACTTATTTATTTCTAACTTTTTTCTAGTTTGGCCACGTTTATGATTTTCTTTAGAAATGTCATTTCTAACGCTGTTATTTCTGTTAGATGTTTTAGTAGTGTGTGTCTCCATCCCGAATAGTATTGTTGTATATGTGAAGTTTCGTGTAAGGGTTTATTTATTTCTTGCTCAGGATGGTCTTGTTTAAGCTTAAGTTCGCCAAGCCAATTTTTAAATTTCATTCATGCTTCCGAAGTAGGTGTGGGCAAACATTTTCATAGACTGGCCACATTATGATTACAAAGTAACATCCCGCAAATATAGAAAGCTAAATATGCATACAGTTAAATAAATACAATCTTTATAATTTACAATTCTAGAGCAATGTTCTTTTATAATATTATAATGGGGTCTGGATGTGGCCTGCAGGATGTAGTTTGGCTGTGGGTGCTCTAAATCATCATAAAAAAAACTCCACACTAGATAATTGATGAAGAATATGGTCATTAAATTTGAAACAATAATTGGTATTTGTAAATTATGCCGGACAACAGGTCCGCACCCAGAAATTAGGTTTGGGGGGCTTATTCATATAATAACACACAAACATATTTGTAAACTGAAAATCCATAAATATGACAAAGTGTAACATGGCAATGAATGGCATTACATTTAATTAAAATTCTAAAAAGCTCTATTTTGCTACAGCAAGGTTTGGTGGTTAACAGTCAATACATAAATGTTTACGGGGTCCTCAAGCCTGCTGGACTACCATATAAAACCAGTTTGTCTTCAATTACTAGTTGCTACGATTGGTGCTTGCGCTTAGGTTGCAACCACTACTTCTTGCCTTCTTCTGCATGGCAAAGGAAGATGGTACAATGACTGTCCTTTTGTGATGGATCATGATTGCAACAATGAAATTCATAACCTAAGGTTAGGGTGCGGTTAAGATTCCCCCCTTTTGAACCGACTCGTAGTTTCACCCGCAGTAGTTTAATTTAATTTAATTTTGATGGTAGTCCGGTTAATACATAAGTATATAATAATTTTGTTTAATGAACTTACAAGAAAGGTGATGAAGGGTGCTGAAAACATTTGAAAATAAAAATAACTCAAACAGGATGTGGTATAATGAAAATAAATCAAATAAAAATATATGTTGGAAACAAATATATATTTATTTGGTACAAATTACTTTTGGTAAATGTAACATTTCATATGGCATATAAAATCTCTCTCAGTATAATGAATTAATAATAAATTGAAAATCTCGCTAGCAGTTAGAACCGAAAAATATAAATAAAATACATAATGTAACAAACAATTTTATTTGGTTTAAATTTAATACATCTTGATAAATAATCTTCAGATTAATATTGCACATGATCGACAATGCCCAAGTTAAATGGACGCAATATATGCCAAAGATATGAATGGTTTATTAATACAATCAATATGCAGGACGATAAAAAATAAGAAAGGTGGCAATAGCTACAACGAAATAGAAATATATGTACAGAGTGTAGCTCGGTATTCCGTCCATTTAAATTGCGACGTAATAATCAGCTTAACATAAAACAGACTAAGTAAGGGTGTCATCTGGACCTGCATGATAACATTGATACTTTAATATATGGGGACAGAAGACAAAAAGTGTGTGGTGACATTTGGAAGCCAGTAAAGGATAATTTCTTTTTTTTTGTCAACAGATTTAAACACAGTGTAAATTCAGTATTTGTATTAACAGGTTTTAAGTTAAAATGAATATAAGAAATTAACACATATTCTGTCTTTTACTACTCTCCTAATAGACACAAAGTAAACTTAAAAATATTGTTTTATTAGAATTTAGTTTATTTTAACTATGTACAAATACAATAACATATACTTGAATAGGTCATTGTTTTTATTTTTTTAATTTTAATATGAAACTGATGTTGTCGTTAGTGGTGGTCTCTCAACAATGGTTTTCTCACACACGCTGCAATATTTCATAAGAATGATACCCTACGTTACAATACTGAGTTTGCACTATGAAAAGCCTTATTTATTTATACGGATAATGGGTTAAAGGGAGTAGACAAGAAGGCACAAGCAGCGGTATCGGAGTGAGTAAGATCTATGCATACCCTGTGAGTACCGCAGCGGCATCGGACACAATGATGACCGAGACATCTAGTGGTGTAGTACACAAATAGATACGTACACAAATATTGTCAGGCACTGTGAGTAAGGCATTCCTACATAGTTCAGTGGAGATAGGGTCATCCGCAGCTACTCGGTACGGGCGGCCCGGACATATAAACTTTAAAACTATGTGCAAGGTATGTGCACACAACAGTAGATAAAATATATATGTATATATATAATATATATAATATATAATCATGTATAATATATCATTTATAATTTGTGTAGGTCAATATACAGAATATATAGACATACCAGATGTATGTTCAATAAAACACCCTAATCAATTAGTGACGAGAAATAACGAAACTATCTTGAAACTCTGACGATTCTGTGACAGGCGAAACAACTAATTTTAACAGGCTTATTAAACTAAACATTTTTATTCCAAAATAATTGCTTAGAGTGCTTCATAAAAATTTACAACCAGTAGTATTTTGAAATCACAAACAAATTGAAAAGGCTACAACAATGAACACTCTAGGTTCCAATAGGGAAGCAGTACATTTAACATAGACGGGCGCACCGACAGAGTGGACAGAGTACATCACATTGCAACGTACGGATACGGTACGGATACTTGGTACGGGTACGGGTGTACAGGTACCGGGGTACGGCTGCATAACCATTATCATTACTATTTAATGAAAATAAGCACCAGTCATACAGAAGTGTAGTGTCCTGCATACGCTACGCATAGTTTAGTTTCAATGTGTTAGTGACAGACTAAATTAACAAGTGTATAATATAAATTATAGTAAGTATATACTATTCATCTAAAAACATTTATAAAAAAGACACTAATAATTACAAGAAAATAATGGCACTATATCATGTTTTTTTCACATCGTTATAAATGATCTGATGAAAAAATAACGGGGCGCTTGCACTGATGCTGCCAACGCTGACTGGAACCACTTGCACACTCACTCCACACTAACATACTAATAGAAATATTCTTTCTCTCTACGAAAAATAAGTCTGTCAATGTCACTGATATATGACTATACTCTTCTTTATAGTAAAATTTCATTTGTTTGTAGACTCGAAGTTTATCACAAGGATGACAATTGGCAATAAAATCGCATTTGGAAACGAAATTCACTCCGCTATCACTATGGCACTGTTAGTGTTCAGTTTTAAAGTCTACGATGGCCAATCAGTCAAACGTGACCGCTTCAAAATTGGCCCGTTGTCGTAGTCGGCACTAGGTGGACCTCCTGTCGGTGATGGCATGTTAGTGGGGGTGACGCTACCGTGTGTGGGTGTTAGCTGTCCTGCTGAGTTGGGCCTCGGGTGGTGACTATGAGCCAAACTTAAACTATGCGGGAGCGGGTGGTGTAAGTGATGTTCTCGAGGCGGTGATATCGGCTCGCTTTTTATCTTCACAGGCAGGGGGGATGACGAGGGGGGCGGCGTGCTGCTCGACACCGCCAGGTGTGGAAGTCCACTGCTGTGTGCCAGCGATGTCGGTATCTGATGCGAGGACCACGGTATGGAGCTCAGTCCCATATCCTGTCCAATGCTGAAGTCTTGCGGGCCAAATGACGTCAGAGACGGGTATCCCAGTCCAGGTGTCTGCAATGCCACCACAGGTGTGTTCAATGAGGTATGCGTCCGATTATGCTGGAATACACACTATAGCTACAACTATCTATCAAGCCAAAAACACACCTTTTACCATCTTCAAAAAATTTACATTATTAATTTTATTATTTAGAAATTGTAGATTTTTTTTAATACAGAAATCGATAAATTACCCAAGTTCAGATTCTTCCTCTTTAACCCTTTGCACTTGCATGTCAGCCTACAGTCGCCAAAATACCATTATGCTCTCAAATCAGTTGTTATTAGTCGTGCTATAAAACACGGTTTAAACTAGAGATGCTAGAGATTTTTTTGCTCTTCACTATGTTTTCAGGGTAAATTGCAAATTTTGAGGAGTGAGGACCTTTTCTTCATTAGTTTTTTCCAAACATACTTTTTAATACTTCAAAAGAGTCATAAGTGAAGAATCGACTGCTTTCAGTAAACTTTTCATGACGAGTAGACTCACGAAAAAGTGTAATTCCGCCCATCTTTAATTTAGACATAAGTAGTTTTTATGATAAGGCACCTAAGCACTCTACAAGCCTTCAAAATCCGACGAAAAGCAGGATTTTTAAGGCTATGACATAGAACAACCACTATTCAGAATGTGAACCGATATAATCATTAAATGTAGCGATGCTGCATGAGTTGGTATCCGAGTTTTTCTAAACCTACAATCAGAAATAACGACCATACAAAGAGAATTACTTTCAATGGTGTGTGGAAAAGGATTGAAGAGAGTTCACGCGCTGTTGCGAAATGACCACAATTCAAGATAGATGTAAACAAATGCACGCGCTGTTCACGTGTATAGGTCGCGGAATGGAAGACAATTGGGCGGCCACACCACCGATTAAAGACCCAAATATAAATTGAAAATTGTACAAGTTAAAACTGTATACATATTAAATATATATTCTGCACCGTTTAGAGGCTTTTACAATTTATAAAATCCATAGCTGAATTAACTCTGCTGGATACACGACGGTCGAGCAATCACCAAAGCGACCAAGAAAATTGCGTCGTGATCGTGTACTAAGTGATGTTTACATCCAGTCTATATTGAAATTGAATATGCTTTTTAGTTTTCGCAAATGTTCGCCATAATTACGGCTCTTAAATTGCCCCCTCGGCTTTGTTCAGGTAAATAAATATTAGTACATCTACATCTACGAAACAAGTAGCGTAGCCACTTCCACCGTGGGAATTAAAAAGTTTAAAAAGCTAATAAGGGGCCCTACATATTTACTTTCGCCGAAATTCAGGATTGTATGGTTTTCAACATTCGTTCGGGCTCCTGTTTGGGTCGGGCGCTACGTCACTGGACAAAACAGAAACACAATGAAAAACACCGTGTTTCAAACACAGTAATGAAACAACGTATAGTGCTAAAGTCTCGAATGCTCGGTAATATTGCAATCTACTGCTGTGCTGACAAGATAAAGGAGGTCGAAACCGGTCCGCAGTTGTTGACGAGGAAACAATCATTCATATAAACACGTTAGTAGAGGATATTAGCGGGTACGGACCAATTAGTACTTCCGGTTGTGCTTTCCTGTTTCTCATTTAGAATAACTACTATAGTTGTCAAATAGATATAAGGCGTTTATGGCCTTTTACCGTTTGACCGCCTTAATAAGTTTAGGGCCACCATATCGTAAAACCGAACCCATAAATATTCTCGGGCTGGTCAGGACCGCATTGTAGTATTAATAAAAAATACTGAAACCGGGCCTGGGACAGAGTTAGGAGGATCCGTTGCGGACTATTTATTGGGGGCTGGGGATGATAGTATGCGGTTGGTCCTTCATAAAAATTACCCTATATTCGTAGACGAAATAGTAGATTGCAATACTACCGAGCACTCGAAACGTGTGGGGGTAAAGTTTGCGCAGAGTGAGAAAGTATTCGAAGAACGTGAGAGAACGCGACAACAAATCTTTGGAGTCAATTGAATTTAAGAGTCACGCATCACGTCTCGAGTGCTTCGTACAACTGTAAGTCTTAATTTGATGAGAATTAGTTCATTTTGACATCAATGGCTCATACGTAAAAGCCCGACCAGTGTTGCTACAGCCATAACAACATAAACGATCTTTCATTTATTGTGACTCAATCAATATATTCAAAAAATTCTAAACAATTCTTCATCTGTGTACTGAGTGTTTTAAATTTTAATTAATTGAACTGTTGACTTGTTGATATTTAAGCTTTTACGATTTGCGGAGATATCCCGCGTATAGTGACGGCTCATGCCCGAGCAATTTGTAGTAAAATTTCTACTTATATCAGTAAACCCACGTTCTAGGCATTTTCTGTAAAAAATCTACAATTTCTATTTCAACCCGAGAATCTATTTAAGTACATCTAACAGTGTGTTTGTAGCCATTTAGCCAAACTAAAGCTCACAACACAAAAACCGCAAAACGGAAAGCAACACTACTGACCTCTCCATACTGAACATCGTCGGAAGGCATATTTATTGACGACGGTATGACCACTCTCAGGTTGGACCGCGATATCGGCGAGTGCTGCTTCACGTTGTGCTTAGAGGAACTCAGGCCGGGGCCAGGACTGGGCCCCGGCGACGGAGATCCCCCCATCGGCGAAGCTGAATTCGGATATCCGTTGCTCATCTCCAGCATGCCACCGCTGGGGTACACGGAATCGGTCTCGGAAGATGAGGGGCGCGGGCTGATGCTGGTGTGGGCCATCTGTGGACTAGATTGAAGAAGGCCCGACTCACCGTAGCTTATGTTTACTGGTACCGAGACGGGCTGCGGCTGATAATTACCGGCACCCATGCTAACCTATAAGTCAGGAAATATAAATTGAGAACCGTTTCAAATGGTTTTAAGAGGCGCAGCAATTTAGGTTGGTGGGATAGGTCTGAAAATAGTGTAAAAAAAAGAATGAATAATTGAGGATACAGGTAAAAGTTCTAGGGGTGGCTGGCTAGAACTAGGCGTTTGAGTTTGACTTTAATCAGAACTAGCTAAAGGACTAATGATTATTTCGGTTTCTTAATCTTTTAGGCTTTACAGTGTGTACATCTTTCCTTTGAAGATTTGGCAATTACTTCACCATACAGTACAATTGTTTTCCTATTAGGCAGATGAAATAATGATTATTTTATCTGCCTGATAAAGCGAAACAATTGTTGCAATAACCAACCATAAATTAGTAAAACCGACACAACTATTTCGGAACAGTTAAGGACGTATACTTTTAGGATTGAAATATGGGGATTTCTGCTTACCCTTTGCTGTCCATTAAGCTGATTACGCTGTAGCATCATCTGGAACTCCTCATCGATCTTACTATATTTGGCCTCAGTACGCGGTGTCAGCTGGTATTCGGTCTCTGGTTCCGGACTATCGGGACTCATCACTCCGTTCTTATGCTCCTTCTTATTAAGTGCCTGCAAGTGTCAGTGGACCAGCTCATGGAGAAAGACAGCCTCTTGGGCCTCACTCGCACTCCACACATACTACTAAAGTCTCATCCAATACTTACTAACACATTTTCGGCCTTTTGGATTTGCACCCGGCGCACATGAATCGGATCCGAAGCCTTTAATGCATTAATAGGTATTTGCATACTACCACACATCTATTACAGTATATTATCTTGGTTATGGTAAACTAAAGCAACAACTCGTGTGAATAACAGGCAAATGCATTAATCGATAACCAAATCAAAGAAGCATTAACAAAAAGTTCGTGTTAGGTTATATAAGAGAAAAAAAAAACAGGTACGTGTAAACGCACGTAGAACGGCTTTAAAAAAAGAGATTAGTTCGAGTAGTTTACAACAAACAGTTATCGTGGTTTGCATCAGCCGAGTATTGAGCCACAGTTGCTGCTGGATTTGATGTACCTCTATAATATTCTTGTTGGTGAGAGATTCGTGCGGCTCATTATACTCCGTGTACTTGAGCAGCACCTTGTCCATGTCCGTACTGGCGTATTGGTAGAGCTTGTTGCTGCTGCTGAATATGATTAGGGCGATCTCGCAATCGCACAACACCGACAACTCGTAGGCCTTCTTCATCACACCAAATTTTCTCTTGTTGAATGTTACCTACAATCATTATTACGTATTTTTTATATATAACCATTTGATATCATCAAGCAAACATAAATTTATAAAATGGTCGTGACGGATTAGTATTGTTTTAAATTAAAGTGTTCGAAATTTAAACTACAGACGTAGCAAATGGTTAATAAAAGTTAAAATAAAATAAAATAAAAATCGGTAAAGCAGTTCCTGTGATGAACGACAGTTTGACCGAAACTACTGTATGGCATCGTCGCCATTAGGTCGCTCAGGTTAGTAATTTTGCTGCACGAGATTTCAGACATTTTAAAGGGCCTAAGTGCACTTCTCTCAGTTGGCACTAGAAGTCTAAAACTGACGTGGGGATTGTGGTTCATAATTCGCGTCGTTGTTCAGCTTCGTACATACAGATTTGTAAGTGGTCTATTTTGTGGACCGATGTTGTCACAATTTGGTTCAAATTATAATCCCATATGCAACGAGAAAGAGCTAGTGCAGTTTGGGAAAAGAGCAACATTTTCGATACAAAATACAGTTTGCAAATTATTTCCATAGAATGACAAACAATTGGCTGGGCTTGGAATGCCGACACGATTTCATGTTCTTCGTTGGCACTGGATATATCTTTTTAAGATGCAGTTATCCGTGGTCTAATATCCTCATCTGTTGATATATTACTTATTTAATTAAACAAGCTTTGCACTCTAAATTAAACTTTTGGCAAACTTTGTAAGTCTGTAACTTTGTAATATATAAAGATGATGGTTGTGATCTTTAAATAAATATTGGTATAAAACATCGAAAGTGGAAAGTTTCTTCGTAACTTTGTAATATTGATAAATTTCGTTCCTATACTAGAGTTATATTTCCCCCTTTCGAGAGCCTTGGAAGTATAGTCTGTTTTAATCGCTTGTAATTTCTTTTGTATTGATTATCGTGTAACAAATTTCTATTCATCTTTTGTTTGTGGATTATTTCCTAATTATCGATAAGTAGAATAGAAAAATGCTCCAAAAACTTTGCTTTTGTTTGTTCAATGGTGGAAATCATTTGTGGTACATCTTGAATAGAAACATACATTTTGTTAATATCAGATACAGAGTACTTATTTAGTTATGGTTTCAAGTGTTACGCATTAACAAACAAACAGTTATTTGTTGGTTTTTAACGTTATTATCTAACTAACAATGTAAATATACAAAACTTTCCATTATCTACTATTTTCGTATTAATTTATGTAATATAATGTAGTTGTTTGTTAGTGTGATGATTGAAATTATTTTATACTACTTTATGATCTATATGTAGTATTTAATTTGGAAAGGCTATCGACCAGCAGTATTTCTGCCAAATAATTTATATATTTATGATAATAACAAAAAAATTAAATTCGAAAGATAACTAAAACAATAATAACGGGCGTCTACCAACCATCAACCGCGCGTCCGTACTACTTCGAGAGCAGCCACGACGCGGATGCTCAAGGACGGACGCGTCACACCTTCACTTTGCACAAACTTTACCCCCACACGTCACGAGTGCTCGGTAACACTGTAGCGAGTTTGCCTTCTTTTGATCACAAAATAAATGTTATTTTGAAGACTATGATGCAGCAGCTAAATCAGAAAACCATTGTAAACGTTCTAAAAATTTTGGCTGTAAGAAATGTTTTCTAGATTAATCCTCGGAATGAGTTTGATGAAGTTTTGGTAACTTTTTCGACAAATACTCTGTTGGGTTTGCTTTATTTTTATCACGAAATAAATTTTATTTTCAAGGCTATGATGCCGCAGCTAAATCAGAAAACTGTTGTAGTGAAGGTTCTAAAAAAAATTGGGTGTAAGAAATGTTTTCTAGATTAATCCTTCCAATGATTGCTATTATTATCAAATAGTAACGAGTTTGATAAAGTTTTGGAAACTTTTTCGGCAAGTATTCTGTTATGTTTGCTTTCTTATTATCACCAACGATATGTTATTTTGAAGCAGCGGCGGCTCGTGCACGTTTCGCGAAGACGCTACGGAAGAAAATTTGACTAAAACAGCAGCAGAATATTTGCTTCCTCTATAAGAGTAAGTAGTGCAACACGAGCGACATCTCTGGCTTAGCCTCCTCTACGAGGATCCACGAGCCGCCGCTGTTTTGAAGGCTGTGGTGCAGCAGCTGAAATGTTTCTTAGATTGATCTTTAGTACAATTTTAGTATAGGTTATTGTACATCGTCGAAAAGAGAATTATTGCGGTCATTTAAAACAACCTCAAATTGCTATTGTGGCAACTGGCTAAGAAGTGACCTAGACAAAGCAGAAGTATTCACAGAACACCTGAAAAAATCTTTACTCTAAACGATGTGAGTGCGATTTTCGTAATAAATTACAATTGCAATTTTTACATTTCCCGCAAAATTTCGAAAGTACTACTTTTTGTGGCGAGAGTTGTTCGGCAACCTAATGTGATCTCTATCACTCAAGTTGTCAAAAAAGTCTAATCTATGGGTAGATGTAATATATCATTGCACTATCCTAAATTTAGAAAAATAGTTGTTAGATGTTTTATTTCACATTTAGTCATGGCACATAGCATAATTATATCCCATGGTACTCTGCATATGATTGACAAAAACACATTTCGGAATGCCTGTCGGTATCAAGACCAGAGGCGCAAAATGTACGGCGCTAGAATAGTAAAGACGCTAAAACTTTTATTTGAAGAAAAAATAGATTATAGGGGTGCCAACTAAAGTTCTGCACTCTATTCAAGATGAACCGTAGACACACCACTGATCGCAAAAGTAAGTTTGTCGGAAATATTCGCCATTTTCTATACTTTTTGAGTACAAGCAATCAGCAAATAGCAACTGACCTGTCGATTCCGTTCATCTGTGATCCTCGATATTTGAATTTTCTTACGACCCATGGCAGCAATTTTGAATCACGCTTTATTGACGAAGCTGTGAGTTGAACTCCTGGCGATGGCCCCCGGTACTCTCCACAAGGTAAAAAAGTTAAAGTCCGCTGACTTAAATTAACACTATTTTCATACAGTAATCTGCAACAAAAGTAAAACAATATTAGCATCAGTATTTTGAACAGTAGTACTAGTAATAATAATGATATAACTATCAATAATAACGGTTGTAAATATTAAATATTATTTCAGGGAGGCTTGGTGGTGCGGTGGGTAAGAGCGTGAGCATCTGCCCGCTGCATCGCATGGGTTCGATTCCCCACCCGGGCGGAACATTTTTCTGATCGAGAAATATCCGCTCGTTGTAATTGTCTTCCATTATTCATTTATTCATTTAATTTCACATCTTTATATATTATAAAACATAGATCATCGTAACCTACGCAAAAAAAAACAAAAAAATATTGTTTCCCTATCAGTACACCTACGTACTGGTTTCGACCTTTCAGATCTCATCAGCGCAATTAGTAGCAGATGAGGAAACGGAAATTACTATTGGAATATAAATATTCCAAACATCTTTGGTTGGTATTATCAAAACATTACATGTAGATTTAGACTTTAAAATGCTTCAAGTCGACATAACCCTAAAATATGGTAAACAAACAAGGCTTTAGTATGTTGATTATACTAAAAGCTTATACAAGGTGACACGAACTTTTAAAATGTGTACTAGCAGCCATGCATAGTTGGCAGCACTGCTCGAGAGTGAGCTTCATGTATAGCAAGTCCTATCTAGCCACTGCAGATAAACCACTGTCAAAAAAAATTGGCAAACGAGGACACGTCGGTTCTTTGTTTTGTTTTGACTTTTAAATTTCATCCGTATAAATTGCAGATAGTGCAAGAACCGAAGGAGAAAGATCACCAATGTCAAAAAAATTTGGCAAACGAGGACAACGAATTTCTGAACAAGCTGTGGTTTTCCATCTCACAAGCAGAACTGGACAGCAACCCCAGTGAACTTTTGTTGCACAATTTCCCATGAAGTCTGGTTTCAACAGGATGGTGTAACGTCGCTCACTTAAACCCAAATTCACGTCGCACACTGCAAGGTTAATTGTGACATTCCCTGGCCTCCAATATCACCAGATATGTCTGCTTGTGATTTTTTCTAAAAAATTGAAAATAGAAAAATTATCACACATAGTTCAAAATGGTAGAAAATGCCAAAATTAACAACTTTTTTTTGAAATTCCTCTAGTTTTTAAATAAATATTCAATTTGGAGAAAGTTAGATCAAAATTTTTTGTTTCGTATGCAAAATATAAAAATTCGGAGAAAGTTACATCGAAATTTTTTGTTAGCAATTAGAATGATTATAATAATTTAATGCAGACCTGAGTTTTTCCGCCTAAATAACTGTTTTATTAGGATGGTTGCGACCGTTACTACGTGGTAATACACAATTAAAAAATTCACAACTAATTACTCGTCACGCATTAATTAACCAAACATTATTTCTAGAGCGCTTATTTACAAATTTAAAGTCTTCATGTTTAAACAACATAAAACGCGAAATAGTTACAAACACGTTATAAATAAAAACACGTTCATCGTTAATGTCAGTAAAAAAAATCAAGATTCTGTTTTCAACAGGAAGTACTGAAACAATGTTTGCGCTACAGAAAACGCGGTTTATTTAAGTAATTGAAACATCAACATTTACGTGCTGAGCGAGAAAAGATCGTTATTAATCCAATCGTTGTTTAATTGCGAGTGAGAATGCGAAGCTGTTGCAGAAGTGTTTAATGAGACTGTTTGGATTAATAGGTGAAAGTCTTGAAGACAATTTTGGACTTCTACAGTTTTCATTTGCGTTGGATGAATCTAGAAAGTGTTTTAGTTCGTAAATCCAAGAAATCTGATTTATTTATAAAAGACTTTCCAGATTTAACAAATCTGGAGTATCAATCAGTTTTTGGACTTATTTTGGGATGTAGAGATTCTTCATCTGCGTTGGATAAATCTAAAGTCTAAAGAGTTTGAAAGATCAACTGAGGTCTACTTTCTAGATTTAAAAAATAAACCTCGAGTATCAATCAGTTTTTGAATTTAAGCTTTCATACCAAATTACAATCAAGATTTCAACCATGAAATAAACGACTCAAACTCAAACACAATCAACTTTATCCTCAATAAAATAAAATATTCGCAATTTCATGCTAAAACTTTTGAATTCTTGAAAAAGAAGTTTGTATTTATAAAATTTTAAATGCTTAGTTGATATACGCCGACAATCCTTCACGAAAGGACCACAGAAACAGCTTAAATACTAAAAGCTTCAATTATTCTATTAACATTAACTTCCGCAGGTGCCAGGATTTGATTTCAACCCATTAAGTTTTGAAATAATCTAACGTATTATATCCCGAATGTCTTTATCGAAAATTTATAACGTAATTATAAAACCATTACTCCCGCCCCGTTCCTCATTAATGAATGCAGACTGCCGGGTCTTTATTACGCATTTAGTGTGATAAATATATTAATACATTAGATACAGTCCTGCAGAATTAGAAAGTTTTTTTTTTATTTTTTCATGTATGAAAAAAAATATTTCCGATCGATGCTTCCTCAAAAATTTCATAATCCTCATCCGGAACTGGTTTATTTCAACTTTCATGTATTTGTTCCTGAAATACGACTATAAATAAACTCCGGGATCCCTGCAGTACTTGTTTAGCAAAGAGCATTCGTAAACATTCAATAATTGATTAAAAACAGTCTTCGAACTGAATGTTTTATTATCCGTTAGATAAAATCGATTTTGTTTACATTTAATTATTGCTACTGCTCGCCATTCCAAAGTTACAAATACGAAAACAACAAAATTAGTCGGAATAATTTATTCGTTAATAGGATACATTGTTTACACTTTTTTGAGAAGCAAAACCTGGTAAACGGAAAAAAACGATTGAAATTTTTTTTTTATTGCCTAGGAAACTAGTCCATTCCGCCAGAGTTTCAATTAACTGTGTATATTGATTTCTAAATATTTATTATATATACATAATCATTTATATATTATATATTTAATGGGGACCCGCAAGGCCACTTCTTCGTTCCGAAAAAGTGACCGCACGGATGGGATTCGAACCCACGACCACGAGGCCCGTGAGCAGGAGCTCTACTCACTAGGCTACCGCGGCCCCATTGAGAAATTGGAAGTAAAGAAAAATGCATACCGATCTAAAATTAAAATGGATTAAAGATTTATGCAAAAATAAATTAGGACGAATTCGAAAGTTTTCTCGAAAACAAAAGCTTTTCCGTTCTGTATTGCCAAAAAACCTTAACGAAACCAAAGTTTAATTTAAAAATCTTTAGTCGTTTTTGAAACACGGAAAAGGCAGAGGCACATATTTTAAAGATGGTAGGAATAGCCACCGGAAACCTTAATGGGGATTTTAGTTGAAGTTTCAAATTCAAACATTTTCGCGAGATTTTTTGTTACATGTGAGACACACATTTAAAAAAAATGGTGTGAACATTAAAATGGATATTTCAGTCGAAATTTCGAATTAGAAACTTTTCACGAAAACAAAAGCTTTTAAGTTGTATTATTGCCGAAAAAACCTTGAATTCAAACTTTCATTTGAAAATCTTTAGTAATTTTTGACACGCAGACACATTTTTCAAAAATGGGAATCTCAAAATGGATAGTTGGACCTTGAGTTCGAAAATTATCACTGTTGAAATTTCGTATTCAAAAATTTTCACGAAAACAAAATATTTTAATTTCCCGAGAAAATCTTTAATTCAAAGTTTCCTTTGAAAACCATTAGTAGTTTTTGAAATACAGACACATTTTTCATAAATAGGAACGTCAAAGTGGATAGTCGGATCTTGAATTCGAAAATTATCACGAAAATAAAGCTTTTCGTTAAGATGATGGTTGCGACCGTTACTATGTGGTAGTCCATTGTCAGGTAACTTTGAATTAAACAACTTTCGACGTTTTTTTTTAGTGGTAAAGCTTTTCAGTTTATTGTCGTGTTGTTGAAACAGAGACACACATTTTCAAAAAATGGTCGTAATCGTCACCGAAAACGTCAGGATATTTCGATCGATATTTCGAATTCGAAAATGATTACAGCAATACTTTCCTGTTTTTCACACGGGGAAAGAATTCAATCTTTAAGTTCTAATACATGATTTCCAATTGGAATCTCGTGATATTTGAATGAGCCTTCTCTTAACCACTTCGCGCCCAAGCTGCTTTGATTTACAGAGTTGATGAAAAATTACTTCTTTGTTGTTGTTACCTTTTTCTACGAAACATTATTTCACTGTCACAAACTTACCCATTTATGCAAAAAAATATGAAAAAATGTTTTTCATAGATGGCGCTAAAGGAGTAATTTTTTTGTACAATGTTTTTATTTCCTTTTTTTGGTTGTTGGGCGTGAAGAGGTTAATCAATAAAAGATGATTTTGATTTGTGATTCCACATCATCAAATAGAATGCGCTACAAAATAATACGCCATGAAATAATGTCGTATGAAAATACATACGTTATGACTGGAATTGATGACTTTGCGGTCTGCGGCTTTTTAGATATCAAACCCTCAAATGAAGTGTGTCACATACAAATGGCAAACGAGTATATTAAATTTCCAATTGTGTTATTTAACAGATAAAGTACGTTCTAGAAATTTACAATAGAGATTTCATTTTCTTATTTACGAAAAGAATGAGGTATACCATATCTACCCATAGATAGATCTAAACGATGCGAGTACGATTTTCGCAATAAATTACAATTACAAATTTTACATTTCCTGCAAAGATTCGTAAGTACTATTTTTTGTGGCGAGAGTTGTTCTGTCACTTAAGTTCTAATCTATGGGTAGATGTAGTATATCCGTTGATATTGCTTCTGTATTTTTTATGATAGCGAAATTTGAAATAAAAGGAAAGATTGTTGGCAGGCGTTTATTCCTTAGTTTAATCATCTCTATTTATTAGTTTTGTATTTGTTAAAAAAATCTAATCTATGGGTAGATGTAGTATATCCGTTGATATTGCTTCAGTATTTTTTATGATAGCAAAATTTGTAATAAAAGAAAAGATTGTTGGAGGGCGTCTATTCCTTAATTTAACCATCTCTATTATCTACCAGTTTTGTATTTGTTAAAAAAAAGTCTAATCTATGGGTAGATGTAGTATATCAGTTGATATTGCTTCAGTATTTATTATGATTTATAACAAAATTTGTTTTTCTTTTGTAATTAAAGAAAAGATGGTTGGCAAGCGTTTATTCCTTAGTTTAGCCATCTCTATTATCTATTGGTTTTGTGTTTCCTAAACGATAGTCCTTTCGCGATTGAATAGCATATTCCTAAGTCAGAAAAAAATATCTTATGCTTCGTACACATTTGCGACAAAAGCCGCGTCGCGCAGATAAGTACGGTGTTCGTGCGCATAATTTGTGTTCAGCACATGGTTCACTGTCGATGCGTCATCAACGAAGTGAGGTTCGACGTTGTGCGAGCCAAAACTTTTTGTGCCACAATCGCGGCGCGGTTCTAGAAAATGCGCAAGTGTGTATGATGCATTAGACCACAGGTGGGCTATGAATTTCGCCCAACAAAACTTACAAACTTACAATTTTATGAGATTGTGACCAAAAATACTACAAATAATGGAATGCATGAAGCTATAATTTGACGTTCAACTTTAGTCAAATTTCTTGAACATCTATAAAATATATCTTCCCAGATATCCTTTGCTTATAATTCATGTCATCGCTATTTGAAAGCATGAGAATCATCAAGAATGAAGCTCAAGAAGAATACAAATAGAACCAAAATATCTGATGAGCAAAAAGTCAAGAGGAGAGAGAAACTGAGACGTTTTCCAAAAAAGTCTTGGGAGCAAAATTGCTGTATTATTTAAGGCCATGGAAGAATTTGAAAGATAGTCCTGACTCTTCTGCTATTCACTACACTATCAGAGTAAATTTCAAAATTTTGGAAGTGAGAACCTTCTGCTTTTTGCTCTTCGCCATTTCCCAGAGAAGGTCAATCTTAGTGAGGAACTAAGATGGATCCAAGCAGCTTCAAATCGAATGACGCAAGTGGATAAATATACATAGAGGCTAAGAAAACGGAGAGAAGTAATATTGGTACCAGATCAGCAGAAATACAGAGCAATTGACCAAACGCAGCAAAGGGAAGATAACAAAGAAATCTTACGAAGAAACATGGAATCCAAACGTATTTATGCTGAAGGCATAATCTGAATTGAAAAACTCAACTTTCAATTCTGTTAAGTTATGGATTACCACGTATTAACCGTCGCAACCATCCTCTTCAGAAACTATTCATAATTCAAACTGCTATAAATAGGACGGGGCAATATTTTATAAATATAGTTATTTAAAAATAAACTCGAATTTATTAAAACTGCATTATACACAAATAATTCTTGGAAAATCCGTTAAAATAATTTCCATACAATTAAATTCGAACTATATTTGAAATGATTAATTCCGTCATTGTTCCTGAAATTCGAATTCTGGAAATCGCTCAAATGGACCTAATTTATTTTGCGTAGGTATTTCACATATTGTATGCATTAATTTATTTATGGAACTCTAATGAATTATTTTTTTAAAGGAAGGATATTTGAAGGAAATGCACTGCTGTTTTGGTATTTATAGGCGACGCATCTGAAATGCCGAATTACAGGTGATAAGAAAAAAGTCGTGCGGGGAAGGATATGTTGTTAAAGATCTTCAGATCTATAAAAAAGATCGATCAATAAAAGCAAAGAAAGAAAAACCTGAATTAGTCAAAGTTCAAAGTTTTTTATGGTACTGATGAAGATATAAGAAAAATGTACACGTAGATAAGAAAAAAGTCGTGCGGAGAAGGAAGTGTTGTTAAAGATTTTCAGATCTATAAAAAAGATCGATCTATAAAGGCAAAGAAAGAAAAACCTGGTCTAGTCAAAGTTCAAAGTTTCTTATGGTATTGATGAAGATATAAGATAAAAAGCACACGTAGATAAGAAAAAAGTCGAGCGGAGAAGGAAGTGTTGTTACAGATCTTAAGATCTATAAAAAAGATCGATCTATAAAAGCAAAGAAAGAAAAACCTGGTCTAGTCAAAGTTCAAAGTTTCTTATGGTACTGATGAAGATATAAGAAAAAAGTACACGTAGATAAGAAAAGAGCCATGCAGAGAAGACAATTTTGTTAAAGAAAGCTATCTTAGATCTATAGAAAAAATATCGATCTTCAAAAGCAAAGAAAGAAAATTTGAACTTTGCTCAATTTTGTACTGACAATAAAGGTAAAAGAGTAAAGGTAAGAAGTCGTGCGGGAAACATGTTACAGAATCAGATCATTAGGTCTATAAAAAAGATCGACCTGCAAAGGCAAGGAAGGAAAAACCTGAACTAGAAGAAATGTGTTACTTTAGTTGAAGATAAAATGAATAGAAAGTTGCAGGTGGATAAGAAAAAGTCATCTATAAAAGAAAGGTATCTTCAAAGTAACAAACCAGATACATCTTTAAAAGCAAAGAAGGAAAAAGATAAAAGCTTAGGAATTAAGATAATTAAAATAAAATTGAAGTTATAAGGAAAAGAAAATTACAAGTAGTGTGTAAAAAAAAGCTATCTTTAGATCTATAAAAAAAAAAGATCGGTCCGCAAAAGCATAGAAGGAAAAACCTGAACTTGGACCAATTTTGTACTCCAAAATTACACGTGAATTAGAAAAAGTCGTACGGAGAAAAACATATTGTTAAAGAAAGCTATCATTAGATCTACAAAAAAGGTCGTTCTGCAAAAGCAAAAACCTGAAAGAGATTGATACTAACGTCGAAGATATTCGGAAAAGAAAAAACGTCGTGTTTAAAAAAAATAGATATATAAACAACATCGATGAACAAATTAGAAACAACCTTACGTGGTGCAGGAAGCATTAAATAAATTCAATAAAACGAAATATAGCCTGAATATATGAATATTCAACCTGTTCGTAACTCTGCAAGCAAAATTCATTATTATTATTATTATTATATATACTAAACGCGTAAACCCCAAAATCACGTTTTTTTACAATATTTTCAAAACGCTTATAGATGGCGATTTGAAATTTTTATGAAAAATCACAAATAATTCAAGAAATATACCATTAAACTTTCAACCCTCTAGAACCACCCCCTTAAAAAACGGGTTGCCAACCCCTCAAAAAACAAAAAAATGATAAATTTTATGTTTTTCCCGAAAGCCGGAAACGTCCTCTAGGGGCCCGTGAAAACCGCGATTTTCCAACTCATCCCTAGACTCGGGGATGAATTTTTGAAAATCGATTTTTCGCGATGCGGAGGTTCGCGCCAAACCCATCTCCTCACAAGATTTTTGAGTTGGAGGATTCAAATATGGCTCAAAAAGTCCCCAATGCATCGGGACACAACGTTTGCCGTCGCACGTCCACGTAAAAAATTCCGTTGCAACCCCTCAAGCATTTTTCTAAAAAATCGCATTTCGGACGCTTCCGGAAAAAAGGGCGCGCTTGCCCTTACGGCCAGGACTCCGAATTTCAAAGAGTTTTGTAGAACTAACTACCTTCTACATTTTATGTCTCTTACGAATTTTTGATATCTCCAACCCCCGAGGAGTTATTCAAAGAAAACCACCCCCGATTTCAATAAAAAAATTCTACTGCGGCCATTTTCCATCTCACGCTAGAAATTTAAACGGCATGCCATTCGCAATTGCATTTTGCGTCGAAAAGGTAAGGGCTGTATTTTTCGTGGGGCGCACCGTTTACGAACTACGGCCGATTTTTCAATGTTTTGCGGGAATTTTTCGAAGAATTTTGCGATTTTTTTTTTCGAAAATTTAAAATCTGACGACGGCATATCAGTTACCGATTTAATCCGTATCAAAGATCCCCATAAAGTTTTTCGATCCGATTTGTGGTTTTCGAGAGATGACGTTGTATACGGAAGGGGGAAGCGAAATTTAGCATTTAGCATTTTATATTTAATTAATTTAATTTTATATTTCACTATTTCACATAAAGAACACAATTTCACATACAGGAACTTAAGCTTGAAAAACTAGTTAAGTCTTACTAAGACTATAAACAAATAACTTATTGAAACAACTACTTCCCTGGCTAGTGCCACGCCGGATATTGAATGATACGTATGAAATTTGCATGTTATTACTAGTACTACTAGCTAGATAGATGGATCCTTGAAAGGCAAAAAAGGACAAAGCAGTGAATTAAAAAACTACGCCGTACCCAGAAAATTTCAATACACTCAAAAGGTTACCCCTTTGATGTGGGTTTATATAAAAGTAATTTGTTGTTATCCAGCGTTTCTTGATGGTATCGGACTTGCGTAGGCAGGCAGCTGATTGCGTTCAGGCGAATCGGGGGCAGGAATGAAATTTAAAAAAAGTGGCATTTCGCGAAGTTGGTGCGGAAATGTATCGAAAAACGATATTCATTAGCATGACGTGACATGCGAGTTGCCGCTGGAATTCTTTGTTTGCGAATTTCGGCGCTGGCGTCGCGACGCGCCCCGCGCACGGATATAGACGGGTCGGAGAGGGGGGCGAGAGAGATGGAGGGAGAAAAGTGTGTCTGGTATTTAAAACGTTTCGGCGGCCTACGGGAATTGGACGAGGTGTGTCTGTTTTACTACTGAAGTGCAAACGTGCAAAGCCGAAAATGTTGGTAGTTGGGTTGGATATCGACCGCAAGGTCCTTCAGCAGCGTGATTTGTATGGAACGGGAATGTTGTCTGCTTTAGCGTCCTTTTTTTTAAATGGTGATGCGGCCATCATGTTACTTTCTCCGACTTGATAGTATCATTTATATTTACTCTTTCATGGTTTATTTTCAATTTTAAATATGCATCGATCGTTTCGTGGACTCGGATGAAACTGACGTTTAAAACGTCAAAATTATGAAAGCTGGAGAAATTATACTTCAAATTCAAAAACTCATTTTACTCAAAAACTAAAGCGATTTCGAAAAAAACTTTTTTTTATAAGTTGTTCATTTTGGCATTCTCTACAATTATTGTTCGAATAAATTTGCTGTAACTATTATCGTTTCATAATTATAAAGCAAAAATGAAAAAAAAACATTCTCGAATAACAATGATTTTATGAAAAATGTTTTCAAATAAAATAAGCTCATTTCTTTATTGTCTTCAATATTTGTTTAAATGTTTTTGTGATATTTTTCATATTTAAGAAAATATTGACAAAAAACAAAAAACAGTTAAGGTAAATGCCCTCTTCCGGTGAACGAAATTTTACCAAAAGCGTTTCAGTTCTGCAGATTATCAAATAACACGTATGTTCAAAGTTTCACATCAATTGCTCTATTAGTTTTTGAGATACAACGCGCACAGATACACACACACACACACACAGTGTATGTACTAATGTAGTGTATAATACATATATGTATGTAATAAAAACATAACACTTGAAAATGACCACCAAACGTCGAAACTTAAGTCATTGTATTTATATCAATGTAAAATTGTATATATCTTACCAGCGGCGGCTCGTGGATTTCCGTAGGGAAGGCAAAGACAAAGATACCGCTTGCGCTGCACTACTTACTCTTATAGAGGAAGCAAATATTCCGTTGCTGTTTCGGTCAAATTTTCCTCCGCTGCCTCACCGCCGACATGCACGAGCCGCCGCTGTATCTTACAATAAATAATTGTAGTTTTAAAACCTGGTATTATGGATTACCACGTAGTAACATAATAAAACATAACTTCTGCCATGGTGATGGTTGCGACCGTTACTACGTGGTAATTCATTATAGAAACACTGAATAAAACACTTACTATGTTTTTTACCACAATTTATTTGTGATATGTATATGTATGTATATGTAATATTTGTACATTCATCAAATAAATTGTGGTAAAAAACATAGTAACTGTTTTATTCAGTGTTTCTATAACTTCTGCCGTTTAAATGCGTCAACATTAGCAAATTCCAGTAATTCGACGTTTTCGGTAATTCGACACTGGTCTGGCCCGATATCTGTCGGATTACCCAGGAACTACAATAATTCGTATTTGAATGAAAATGAGACAAATATCTCATAGAGTAAGTAAGCTAACTGAATAAACAACTCTAATCAGACCTACGTTAACGCCACGTGGCTAGATTTTGCTGCCGCGTATGACCTTGACGGCTTAAACCCAAAAGTAATTCCGACAGATTTTCGCTACTTTCGAAAATGAATTATTTGGGCGTTGACCAGAAATGCATTCGAAAGTGCAAGGGAATTTGGCATTGGCGAAACAATTATCAGGAAAATAATGACCATTAGAGGATGGTTGAACAAAATCACTTAACACTTTTGTGGAATTCTGCATCTTCTCAAGGTGCCCGTACGTTCCGAATATTAACGATCTTCAGACATCGTCACTTTGTTGGTGGATGCGCGGAAATGTTTTGAGAGCCAAACCCATAAATTCTTTATCTATTATTTATAGGCATTAAACCAATTTCAAATAGACAAAAAGAAAAAGTCAGAAAAATAACGGCAAATAGTCGATAGCCAGTTAATAATAGTGATAGGTCAATATATTTTGAATGTATCTTAAAATGTATAAATTACTATTAATCTCTTAGGCACGGCTGAATTTTGCGCGGGGCTGTTTCTTTGTACGGCAGAGTTCAATTTGATCGATTGGCGTCAAAAAATTTCATCTAAAAAAAATTGCAAAAATGTTGGCAAGTCACCGTTAACATTATAAAAAATTTGGAAAAAAGTAATTTTTTTCAGACTTTGAACGGCCGTAACGGCTTAACGAAGAATCTAAATTGAACGCGGTTTTCAAATCTGTACTCCTTGGGTCCATATTAGTCGGATTCAATTAAAATTGGCGATTTTTACACACCCAAATCGATTGGCGTTAAACAAATTAATCTAGAAAAAATTGCAAAAAAGTTAGCAAGTCACCATGAACATTATGAAAAATTTGGAAAAAAGTAGATTTTTTCAGACTTTGAACCGCCGTAGCGGCTAAACGAAGAATCTAAATTAAATGCGGTTTTCAAATATGTACTACTTGGGTCCATATTAGTCGAATTCAATTAAAATTGGCGATTTTTAATTTTTGACGAAAACTTTTTTCTTACTTCTGCCCAAAAAATGCATTTAAAATGATTTCCTTAAGAAACCACTGGTTCGATTCGGAGTTTCTATGCCGTACTGAAAGATCTCTTCAAGATGCTCAGAAAATGTACTTGCCCAACCACAAATGTCTATTTGAAGACCGTGACGCGTCAGCAAAGAAAACGCGAAAATGGAAAAAATCAAGTTTTTTTAAGAATTATTGCAGACCTTCATGTAATACTTTTTTCATCGGGAGAACGAGCTAAATCGATTGGCGTTAAAAAATTTCATCTAGAAAATATTGCAAAAAAGTCACCATGAACATTATGAAAAATTTGGAAAAAAGTAGCTTTTTCAGACTTTGAACCGCCGTAGCGGCTAAACGAAGAATCCAAATCGAACGCGGTTTTCAAATCCATGTTCCTTGGGTGCAAATTAGTCGGATTCTATTAAAACTGGCGATTTTTAATTTTTGACGAAAACTTGAAAAACTACCCAAGGGTAGTACTTTCATACTTTTGCCCAAAAATTGCATTTAAAATCGAAAAAATAAACTTTCTTAATAATCATCGTAAACCTTCATGTAATACCTTTTTTTATCAGAACAAGCTAAATCAATTGCCGTTAAAAAAATTCATCTAAAAAAAAATTGCAAAAAAGTTGTGATTACAAAAATATATATATAAAATATAAAAAAATCGGTAGAATTGAGAATAATTTTAATGCAAAACGCACTTGATATTTTGCTTTTGCAAAAATAGACAAAATCCCGTAACTAAATTTTGGAATAATTCCATATGAACGGAGTGTGAATTTTTGAAAAATTGTAATCTTTTAGAGTTAATGTTTTTAATAGAATTCAAATTGACTTGAAACAAATTTATTCAAAACTCAATCAGAATTATGATATGGTGAAAAGCTACAATCCTTAGATTTTGAGACAATTAAGTGAAAATGACGTGAAATATCATCATAAAATATATATAAGAATATAATATCGACGTAAGGTCTTTCGGCCCATCATAAAATATATCCCTAATAATTGCATAAAAAGCCATAAATGGAAAAAAAATATTGCTCCAAGAATCTTGTTGCGGGGACGCAATCACGTAGAAGATAATTATGGGCAAAATTTAGTGTTATTTATATTTTGCATGTATTATTCTGCAACAGGACTTGCACAACTTAAAAGATACATAAATACAAGTGAACAATGCGAAAAGTGAGAAATTGAAATCTTAAAAAAAAAATGGAAAAAATGCAATCGACTTCAAAATTTTGGGGAATTACTAAAAACTCATTTAGTATTACATCGAGAAAAATTACAAACCCTAGATTTTGTGAACAATGAGTAAAGTGAGAAATTGTAATGGGAAAAAAATAATAAATACAAATGTCATCAACTTGAAACTTCCCTAAACTACCCAAAATTCATTCAGGATTATGATATTCTGAAAAGCTACAAACACCCCATCCCTAGATTTTGAGATAATTCCATGTGAACAATCTGCAAAGTGAGAAATTGCAAAATTGCAAAAAATATAAAACCAAATAAGATCGAAACTTTAAAATTATTCAAAATTTATATTCCCGCCTTCCATGTGCGAACGAAATTTGTTTGTTTAATTTAAATTTGTAATTTTTTTTTTTTTAAGAATTTTTGATAAAATAAATTTTAAATACCCAATACCTATGTCGAAGAGAAGAAAATAACAGTTAGACTTAATTTTGTAGAATTACGAGCAAGTTGAATATTCGTACAATCTTTATTTAATTTGAAATAGTTACTGGAGGATGAGTTTGTAATTTACAAAAAGTATTGTAATTTCTTTTTTTTATTGGCATTGGCAACCCACTTATCATTATTTATACCAATACATTTAGTACTGTAATATGTATGAAGTTATGAAAGTCCAGGACAATAAAGCTTTGATTTCGACCCTTCGACAATATCAAGTAAAGGATGAAACAGTTCGTAATTTACGGAAATCTGCATAGTTAAATTTTAATGTTCATGAATGTCATGCCAAGGACGTTTTAAAGGTTTAGGGCGCCCTTGGATAAAAGTTAATGAGCGCACGTTAAAGTGAGCGTAACGAGTGAAAGAGGCGATTTTTTGAAAAACACTAAAATTATGGGGTCTTCAACCTTTATCAAAACTGTTTCCCTGTTTCTACAACAAAAAATTTTGATTGCCATTTATAATTAAAAAAATTCTGGTGCTCCTCAAAATATTTCAACATCGTAATTTTTTTAAGTTTTCCATTTACATTAAAGAAAAAAATTGACGGCTATAAAATTATGGGGCTTTAGCCTTTCCCGGCTATAAGGTAAAAAACGGTTCACGTTTTCAAAATCATAAAATTATGGTCACCATTTATTATTGAAAAATGTGAGGTGCATATAAATATTATTTTTTTTACTTAGGCATGTGCCATTCAGTCACATCGAATATATAATTTTTATATTTTGAATTTTAGGGGTGAATAAATGAACAAATGAATAAATGAATAATGTCAGACGTATATACAACAACCATGGACCCGACCGAATACTTCTCGATCTCCGAAAAATCTTTCAGCCGGGCTGGGATTCGAACCCACACGGCGGTGAGGTGTATATAAAACTAGGAGATTTTAGTCTTATCACACGTCCTTGTGTGATCCTATTCATGTTTTCAACAGTTATAATTTAACAATTTTAGGCGTCTCTTAAATTAAAGGGCTACAATCTTTTCAAACTATTCACATTTTTAACATTGCAAAATTTTGATTTTCGTTTGCAATTTAAAGATTTCTGTAGTCTCCGAAATTATGGGGACTTTAGGGCAAAACATCGCCGAGTCGTACTATTTACATTTTTAACATCTCAAAATTGCAAGAGAGCCACAATACATTTATTGAGACGTATTTACATATTTTTAAAAGGTAAAATTATATTTTCTATTTTCAATTTAAAGTTAAAAACATTCTAAATTAGTAATTGTGGAGGCTTTCACTTCGTGATACATTTTGAATAATTCAAATTTATTTGAATAAATCAAATGTATTTGAATTAAAAACATTCTGTTGTCTCTAAATTAGAGGCTTCAGCCTTTTCAGACTATACGGTAAAAAGTTTTACGTGATATAGTTGACCGAAAGATATAAGGCGTTTATGGCCTTTTACGGTATTTAACTTTTACTAATTTTTATGAAGAACCGACCGCAAACTCTCATCCCCAACCCCCAATAAATGGTCCGCAACAGATCCTCCTAACGCTGTCCCAAGCCCGGCTTCGGTATTTTTTTTTATTAAGGGGCCGTTTAAACTCCGGTGCTGCCGCGCGCGCGAACTTTACTAATTAAAGAAAAATTAACGGGTATCATTGTATTATTTTTAGTCTAGAATGAAATAAAACTATTCGGTTATGTAAGCCTTTGCAAGCCCACATCTACAATGCGGTCCTGGCCAACCCGAGAATATTTATGTGTTCGGTTTTACGATATGATGGCCCTAAAATTATAAAGGCGGTCAAACGGTAAAAGGCTATAAACGCCTTATATCTATTGGACAACTATACTATGATCCATTTCTAATCTATGCAAGTGATGGATGATAATTTATAAAAGTAAAATTAATACTTTACTAATATAAAAAAAAAAATGTGTTCGATTCGCAAATCTACTGAAACCTAAAAGTAATATAATCAAACTGAAACTAGGCTGAAAGACCTCTGGTCAATAGCCCGTTGAGATCATTTGTAAAAGTGTCTTTAATTTTTCAAACTGAATTGAATTGAAAAATTAATAATATTTTAACAACAAATTATTGTAAAAATTATATAACGTGAGAAAACAGTATAAATCTATACAAAAAATTACGACTCGAGTTTCGACGTTTTACCGTCATAATCAAGTGAATTACAATATAAATTGATGAATTCATATTTTGGGATTGCAAATTATGACTAATTGGTTGGGTCTAATTCTGTGGCTTGGTGCTAAAAGGGCCAATGTCACAATTTTACTGTTTGGAGTCAAGCAGTACATTAGATTATTTTTCTCAATATCTTTAATGCTGAAAGGGCCAGTGTCTAGTTTAACCAATAGCAGATTTAAAAAAAAAACTTAAACTTCAGCAAATCAGCAAATAAAATCATTTTTAGTATAACTTTTATCTCGATTATCTCAATTGTAAAATATTTGACTTTGGCCCTTTTAGCACCAAGCCACAAAATTAAAGAGTGGCGAAAAATACACATAATAAAAAAAACAGATAATTTGGCTTCTGTTTGAACAAATTTGTTTATATTGAGCTATTCACGTCCTTAAGATAATTAAAATATACGAATTACAGTTTACACTCAAACCTCTGCGATAGCCTTTGAGCGGAATAATAAACTACCAACAACACAGCGTAATAAAATGTATGCCATCTCTGCTAATGAAGATGTTGTATACATAACATTCAAACCAAATCAAACTGATTCTTAGAATGTTACAATTCAAACTTTAGATTTTCACGAAAATGCGAAATATATTTGTGTTTGCAAGAAATAGTTATTTGGACTAGACACAATTTTTGTGGTTAAAGGCAATTTTGGCATCAATTTAAATCTTACTGTAGCGACAACTTTAGTAAAAAAAAAGCTGAATAAGTCTATTAGTCTACAATCATTTTTTTTAATTTTGCAGTTACGAACAGGCTGAACATTTAATATGCAGGCTTACTTTTCATCTTTATTTAATACGTGAGGTTTTCCAATTTTAATTAATAGCTTATCATTTCTAACTAACCCAAGTGTTCCCCTCCGATTTTAATGAAATTTGGTGGTGTAGAGGGGGCTAAAATATTCGATACATATTTTTGGGCCAAAATATTCGATGCATATTTTTTGTTTCAGCTTAAAAGCATGTTTTTTGTGTCTTTGAAATTTTGTACATCAATCTATATTATGGATTACCTCGTAGGTCGCAGCCAAATTTGACTATTTGACTAGATTTGTGCATTAGAAAGAGATTGTAGCCATTTTTAAGAAAACACGAATGTAAGAACTTCATTTATGTTTATAGACTCTAACGAAGACTTGTATGTAGTCTTAGACTCAATTCACAGATTTTCGAATATTTTTCGTTTCGAATTTTGTTTGAGTAAATTTGTGTATAAGTTCTTGCAAATAAAAACATCATACTTTTTAGAGTGGATTTGTGAACATTGAGAAAACTGTATTTTAAAGACTTCTAATAGCATTCGTACCTGATCTAATTGGATTTTTTAAATTCTTTTGAAGAAGTTTTTAGGTGCTTGGAATGATATTTACGAATGGTAGAATTTGAATTCGAGTAAATTTGTGTATATCGTGCAAAAGTTGGTGTAAAATTTTTTGGCTCGGTCGAAGGTGTGCATGGCGGTTTAGTAACGTGATGGGGAAAGGGGCCACCCGCAAACACAGTGACCCGATTTGGAACGGGGTAGAAACGGATCGATCGTGGAGGGCGAACAAGGCCAGCGCGTGGCCCTCCTACGCGGCAAGGGCGCTTCTACCTGTATCAGTAGCTAGCGCCACCCTCCTCCTTTCCTTCTTTATTTATACGAACAGAATAGATCCACCGTCATCCTGTCACTGTCCTGTAAACGTAACCCTTTCCACTTAACCTAACCTTAGAAACATCGAAACATGTAACATGGAAACATCCCCCCGCGGTATCTAAGAACGGCACTCTCGCACAGAAGACACGCAGTAGCAATGCACTGGGAACCACCACACACACATGTTTAACACATTAACATTTTCCATACAAACACCACCGAATGAACCGAACCGAACGAGGCAGGATGGAAAAAAAAGTCCTTCTGTGTCCCGATAAGTCCGCACGATCCCCTCTGAGAACTCCGAGCGCCGTCGAGTTTTGGATTTAAAATCGTAGTTTCACTTACTATTTTTAATTGATCGATATCTAATTTTAGTTACAAATAAACACCAAGAAATATAAATACTCGCAACTGTATACATTTATTATTACACACTTTACGCACATGCACGCTTCTTGTGTTAGGGTTTGGGAAAGGAAATCTACACTTTTCCCTGTTAGAATCTGACCGTGCACACATAGTAATTTGAAATTCGTATCACCGACACATAGGCACAAACAGATTTACTCAAAGCGTGCACGCTCGTGTCCAAATAAAAATGTCACGAGAGTGAAGATGGGAAAAGTAGATCACATGGAGTGCGGTACAAAAGGGATTAAATGCGAGTTAAGTATGTAGGTGTTCGGGGGCATGGGAATAAAAGAATTTGATTAACCTCAGACAATGAAGTAGTATTGTCTAAGAGGACGAAGGGGTTAGAAGCGATCTAAAATTTGCATAGATATATCGAACTCCGACTCACCTAGACCGCGACGGACGTCACATAACTGCATAAGACGAGACGCGACACGACACAGGAAGAAGGTAGAGCGCACCACGCGAGAGAACTGAACTACCGTCTACATCTACCAAGGCCCGGCTATGGCTATGGCACAAGGCTCGTGCCAAGCCGAGAAGATACTTTGATACCCGCCACCAGACTCGTCTGCGGATTGGTCGATATGGACGCGTGACGTCACTATCGACGAACCAATCAACACTGCCGTCAGTATCTACGTTGTGCGCCGCGAGTCAGCTGGAACGGGTAGCCAAGACGCGTGGGGTAAACCACGAAGAACATCTCTATGCTCCGTCTCCGTCATCCCGCGCATTTCTCAAGCTCCGCGACACAGATGGAACCAGCCTACACACACGAAAAACTTCCCAACTTCGTCAACACACACACACACAACTACGAATAAAAAAAACAACAGACCTCCACTGATACAGTACTTCCAGATGTCTTCGCCTAACACATTCTGAAGGAGAGGTCTGCAGCTTACTCAAATATTAAAACTCCGTTTCCCCGTATTTCAAAATTTCACGTAATTACCCGCAATTGACAGCCACATTAGAAACGATGCTTAACTAAACCAGGCTTAACGACCGCCGCTGGTCCGATGATTAACACCTTTCTAACATTATGACTAACTTATGTTAAAAATACTATTACGCGCACAGCCAATAACTTCCGACGCGTACATTTCCACCGCGCTCCGATTTTCATCGTTACGACTCGCTTAGAAACTTCGTTCTTTCTATTTTATATCGGATTTACCCGCTCACCGGATATACTACTGCAGTCAGAGATTTTATTGCGTATAGGAAACCACACAAATTGATACATTTCAAGAGCCACGATTCAAATTGACTCGATTTGAGATCTAACAGGAAATGCAAAACGATCAAAAACAACTTTACCGTGTGGTTTAAGACGGAAGGATTTTATATTCCCTTTGAGGGATCGACTTTATCAAACTAACAGCTTGATAATGCCCTTTCAAAGGTTGCAATTTTAGTTAACTCGGGCATGCTTTCCACTTAGTCATTTTTTAGCCACGAGTCCCTGAGGAATAGAAGTTTGTGGATTTGTGTATGTGTGCGTGCGTAACTGAGCTTGTTAGTTCGAAGAACCACCCCCCGCAACCCCCCCACCCCCCTCTGTGTAATGCAGAGATCTTTCAGACGCTCATCTTCAAAAAAAAAAAGAATTTGCATATTAAAATTCAAAAATTGGGACAAACAAGGTAACTATCCACCTGAACTTGTTTCAACGTTAACAAGACATGATTTTACTGGCAAACATTTCCATCCCGAACCTACATTTTTCGCATCAGGTTTTAAAGCTTTTGTTGAGAGCAAATGTTTCTGGAGCTTTGAAGGTTAAACCAATGTTGGTGTACCATTCACAGAGTCCACGTGCTTTGAAGGGTTTAAACAAAAACATGTTGCTAGTTTATTGTAAATTTAACCTCCTGCTGAGGTGATTCAATAAATGTTTAACAAGAAAGCTTAGGTCGAAAAAAAAAATGTCGCGCTACAAATGATAAAGTATTTGCTGGCTTTATCATTTCATTGCTCCACACAACCCAAGAGAGATCAGCGATTTATTCCGGGATGAGCGAAATTCATTACATTTAAATAATCCCCGGAATTAGAATTTCAAAATACCCCAATAATCATCCCCGCATAGAATTGTACTTTAATGCACGTATCGTGTTGGCTAATCTTAGTTAATTTTATTCAGTTATTCTAAAGCGAAGAATGCACGGAGATGACCTTAACTGTTGCACCGCTGGCACAGTGAAGCCAAACAATACGGAGAAAAAAAATGTAAACACAAGATATGTTACATAAGGAATCAATCGATATTACGTATTTCAATCGTGCGTTACAAAAGTTTTGGTGATCAAAATTAAGGAAGACAAATTAAAGTCAATCAGACGTGAAATACGGTGTAACTTGTTACTTCAAAAAGAAAGGTTTTACTTCGTTTTTAAAAAAGTGGTAAGAACCTAAAATTAAGAAAGTTTATTAAGATTCAAGAGATATAAATTTGGTGAAGAAAGACACATAATCCATGTTTTTATTTTCAGTTACCTGACACGTGTTTAGATTGATCGAAACACGTGTCAGGTAAGAGAAAATAAAAGTGTCTTTTTTCGGCAAATTTGAAGATCTGGTCTAAAGACACCAAGTTCCAGGTTTTTATTTTCAGTTACCTGACACGTGATTTGATCATTTGATCAAATGATCAAATGATCAAATGATCACAACACGTGTCAGGTAACTGAAAATAAAAGTGTCTTTTTTCGGCAAATTTGAATATCTGCTCCAAAGACACCAAGTTCCAGGTTTTTATTTTCAGTTACTTGGCACGTGTTTTGATCATTTGATCGAGACACGTGTCAGGTAACTGAAAGTAAAAGTGTGAATATCTGGTTCCATCAAGACACTTGATGGACTAGTTTCGAAGATATTTAATTTATTACAGGTTTCAATTTTCAGTTTCAGATTCTTGATCATTAAAAGTCAAAATTACTATCTGCGGTATTTTTGAAACTGAAAAGCCCGCATAAATATAATATTTGTTTTAGTGGTATTATTGCCGACTGCCGGAGGCTGCTGCTACAAAATCCCACGTGGGTCTTACAAACCGAAATTGCAATTAGTCATTCTGAAGAGCACCTCCTACGAATACGTATCAGGATTTGGCAGCTCGAGAAACAATACGTGTAATTATTTAAAGCAAATATTAGTAATAATAATACATTTATTAACGGGACATCGCCCTTGAAAAATACAAAATAACTAAAATGTACATTTCTATGAAGTAAAGTAATCCTTATCTTAAAATATATAACATTATTTAGCTATATGCACCAGGTCGAGTGTGAACAAGTAACACTTAAAAGCTACTAGTACGAAGTTTGAACAGCTTTTATTAAAGAGACATCAAAAACTTTCCATCGCTTACATCTCGGCTCCTAAGCATCTAGGAACTTTGTGCCCATTTGGGACTTTTTCTCGACATGACTTGAAGAAACTCTTCTGAAAATTTCAAGACATTTGACCGAAATTCAATTTCCATAAGATTTGTGCGGGGTCCTTTAATACTGAAGGATTTATTCAAAAAAAAAACTAATTGTAGGATCTTTCAGCAATTCAGAGATTACTAAAATTTTATCTTCCACAAATTCTTTCTACAAGTAACACCTTCTAGGAATGTATGCAAAAAAAAACTAATTGTAGATCTTTTACCATTTTGGAGATTACTGTAAGGAAAGATAAAGGATTTAAAATTGAAACCTCGCAGAAGCTTTTGTGCTCAATAGATCTGCAACCTTTCAGAAAGATGCTGATTTATAGAAGGCCGATTTAAAGTCTAATAGATCTGCAACCTTTCAGAAAGATGCTGATTTATAGAAGGCCGATTTAAAGTCTAACAGATCTGCAACCTTTCAGGAAAATGCTGAACATGTAGAAGGATCATTTTAAGTTCGTATTCGTGTGCTCAAAATTGTGCTCAATGGATCTGCAACCTTGCAAGAAGATGCTGTTTTACAGAAGGCCAATTTAAAGTCTCATGTGCTCAAAATTGTGCTTAATAGATTCAGGAAAATGCTGAATACGCAGAAGTAGAGATGGACAAAACTGCTACGTTTGAATCACGTTGCTACCTGTGATTGGTACTTTTTAATATCAGTGATTTTAAACTGTGACTGTGATCACAAAAACATATAAAAAAAAAATATAAAAAACGCAGGAAAAATTCCATAAAAAATCATCGTCAATAGCCAAAGTATCGCTAATTCAGAATCAATTTGGTTTTTGTAAATTCACTAATTTTCAATGGAAATATGGATTTTTGAAAATTTTTGTTTTCATTTTCTGAGCACCTGAACAAAAACATCGCTGAAAAAATATAAAAAACGCAGGAAAAATTCCATAAAAAATCATCCTCAATGGCCGAAGTATCGCTTATTCAAAATCAATTTGGTTTTTGTAAATTCAATAATTTTCAATAGAGATATGAATTTTTGAAAATGTTTGTTTTAATTTTCTGAGCACCTGAACACAAACATCGCAGAAAAAAATATAAAAAACGCAGGAAAAATTCCATAAAAAATTATCCTCAATGGCCGAAGTATCGCTTATTCAAAATCGATTTGGTTTTTGTAAATTCAATAATTTTCAATAGAGATATGGATTTTTTTAAATTTAAATTTTAATTTTCTGAGCATCTGAACAGAAACATCGCAGAAAAAAATATAAAAAACGCAGGAAAAATTCCATAAAAAATCATCCTCAATGGCCGAAGTATCGCTTATTCAAAATCAATTTGGTTTTTGTAAATTCAATAATTTTCAATAGAGATATGGATTTTTTTAAATTTAAATTTTAATTTTCTGAGCATCTGAACAGAAACATGGCAGAAAAAAATATAAAAAACGCAGGAAAAATTCCATAAAAAATAATGCTCAATGGCCAAAGTATCGCTTATTCAAAATCAATTTGGTTTTTGTAAATTCAATGATTTTCAATAGAGATATGGATTTTTGAAAATTTTTGTTCTATTTTTTTGATTACCTGAACAAAAACATCGCAGAAAAAAATATAAAAAACGCAGGAAAAATTCCATAAAAAATCATCCTCAATGGCCGAAGTATCACTTATTTAAAATCAATTTGGTTTTTGTAAATTCAATAAACTTCAACAGAGATATGGATTTTTGAACTTTGTTATTTTAATTTTTTAAGTACCTCAACAATTATATCGCAGAAAAAAATATAAAAAACGCAGGAAAATTCCATTAAAAATCATCCTCAATGGTCGAAGTACCGCTTATTCAAAATCAATATGGTTTTTGTAAATTCAACGATTTTCAAAAGAGATATGGATTTTTGAAGATTTTTGTTTTATTTTTTTGAGCACCTGAACAAGGAGGAGCATTTTGAGATTTCCGCAGTTTGGTGAATTGTTTTTATTTTTAATTTTCAGTTAATGAAGTTTGCAATTTAAAAATTGGTTTCGTAGTATTATTTCAAAATGTATGTTTAGATATTCGCACTGAATCTTAAATTAAAATTAATTTTGAGTCATTTTGGGTTTACCATTTGTAGAAATTGTTTTTATTGTTATTATTTGTTTTTCACTTGATGAAAATCGTAATTTGAACATTAGCATAAGAGTAAATGGGAGTAAACAGAAATATGTAGAAATGCTATTCTCCATTGTCTTCTTACAATCACGTTTTTAGTTGTGATTTTAAGGAGCAATCACAGTTTAAGTCACAGTTTAAATATCAGTGATTTTAAGTAGCTGTGATTTAAAGTAACAGTGATTTTAAGTAGCAGTGAAATTCGCCTATTAGTAACAGTAACGACCTGTGATTTTTTAATACTAGTGAAAAATCACAGGTACGTGAAATATCGTCCATCCCTACGCAGAAGGATGATGTCAAGTTCGTATTCATGTGCCCAAAAGTGTACTCAATAGATCTGTAACCTTTCAGAAAAAATGCTGATTCTACAGAAGGACGATTTTGTTCATATCCGTGTGACCAAAATTGTGCTAAATAGATCTGCAACCTTCCAGGAAAATGCTGATTTACAGAAGGTCGATTGTGCTTAGTAGATCTGCAACCTTTCAAGAAAATGCTGATTACGCAGAAGGATGATATTAAGTTCGTATTCGTGTGCCCAAAATTGTGTTCAATAAATCTGCAGCCTTACATGAAAATGACTATTGAAAATCCGTGTCCACGTGCTCAAAGTTATGAGTAATAAATTTGCAACCTTTCAGGAAAGTGCTGATAACACAGAAGGACGATTGAAAGTCCGTCTTCGTGACCCCAAAATTGAAGGAATTGGGAAGACTAATCCTACGGAATGACTTCATCGGAAGTAGTTTAAGTCATGATGATTAAAAACCTTCCAATATGGATGTAAGAAGAATAATGATGCGTTTTGATGATTTGGTTTTACGTTATTATTTCAAAAGTTGTATGCTAGAAGAAGCAAGAAACCGTTGGTACATTTTCATGAGCATTTTTCCAAGAGTTGCAAGATTCAGGAACCATCAACGGATGCGCTGAATACAAGACAAGGTTAGAACGGCTAATTTTAAGTATGTTAATAAGACAAACTCAATTTGTAGTATAAAATTTTCCAAATTCAACCTGCCAATTTTTCTGCTCTCGTACTTTTCCAGCAAACATCACGCACTCACTTGAACTGGTATTTTTAGGACATGGCGCAATGGAACAGTAGACATCGGCCACACAGAAGTACATTTTAATCCGTGCTGTCAAACCGAGGGTTCAGCTCATGCCTTATTAATGACGCCGCGGGATAATAGAAGGTCGGAACAAATTATTTTAATGTTAACGCTGATATTAGACGCCCGACAATTCCGAATGATTAAGATTATGCAAGCTGCTTTCTTCGCACTAACCTAACCTAATTCAGGACCGTAATTAACGCAGCCTCTCAGATAACCAATTAGTCTAACCCACATTATTATTTCACGAAAGACGAAATAGAAGCTTGGACGTAGTGGTGGTTAATACCTCGTGTACTACTACCCACTGTATCGGGATGGAAATTATATCACTTTGTTAGTTTGGGCTGCTGAAGTCATTACGAGGCAAAAAGCTTCGCTGAGATTTGATTCGGATATAAATGTTAAATATTCTTGAAGCTTAATTCGAATATGTTTGTGTACACCAATATTTCTTAAACTTCTACAAAGGCTGACAAATTGACTGACAATAAAAATGAAGCCCACAATTTTGCACTTCTACACGACTTCTATCTGTAAGACCTGGCGCGCAAAAGCAACTTTTTAGTCACCGAAATTAAATACATAAAAGTAAATGTAAGCCCGCGCACGGGCGATTTTTAAATCGAACCAACTTTAATGTGTTTGATTTCGGTGACTAAAAAGTTGCTTAGGAAAAGTTGCCAGTGCACGCCAGGCCTAAGGCCTGGCCTGTACTGGTAACTTTTCCTTAGCAACGGAAATTAAACACATTAAAGTAAATGTAAGCCCGCGCACAGGCGATTTTTAAATCGAAGCAGTTTTAATGTGTTTGATTTCGGTGACTTAAAAATTGCTTAGAAAAAGTTGCCAGTACGTGCCAGGCCTTACAGATGTCGCACAGAAGTGTCGCATAGAAGTGCACAATTGTGGGCGTCATTTTTATTGTCAGACAATTTGCGGCCCAACAGAAACGTTGTTAAAATTAACAGGGGTTTGACAATTCTTAATGCAAAGCGAGATTATACGTTCAGCAACGCAACCACAGGGAAGCATGCAGATATATTATCTCTACACACGCGTATTTTCCGATCCCTAAATCGATTTCGACGAAAATGTATTTAATAATTTCATATAATTCGGATAAATTCATTTGTTGTAGGCTAAAGCTTTGGAATGTGCCGGTAAGCCCGGCAAACAATTGCTGCGAATCGCAGATGTGCGCGGGTTTAGGACGGATTCGATATATGAAAAAGTATTTTTAGTGCATTTACATGAGTGTGCATATGTTTTGATCCGAATAATGCCGGTAGTTCGCAAATTATTTATAGAAATCCGAACATACGGCAAAAATATTAGAACATGTGTCGCTGATTCTAAATCACTGGATTACCGGGTACCACCGATGATTAAATATTTCATTGTAGGGAGTCATTGTACATTTAGTGATTATAGGATTACAGAATCATTCAAAATTAAGAAATATTTATTTAAGAATTAAGAAATCATATTTTGAATTTGAATCTTGGTTTGGTTTGAAGTTCATAATTTTGAATTTGCATTTTAGTACTTAAGTTTGAATTTTAATTATAGGTGAATTTAAATTTCGAATTTTAATAATCGGTTTTATGGTCATAATTTTGATTTTTTTTGTATAAAGATGCGTAACTTTAAAAAGTGTTTAATTTTAGCGATATAGAATGTCCTGCTATATTCAGTGGTTTACTTCAAAAGCTTTTAATTGCCCTTGAATATTTTAATCACATTAATTTCAAATGGAATCAAAATTTTCGATCACGAAACAGGCCAAAGTTCAATGTGCAATGTGTATTATAGTATATTTATTCAGACCTGTTTTCTTATAAAATCCGTGTTGTAATTGTTTTGGAAAAGTTAATGTATAATAATAATTATTATATGATGTAAATAATTGCGAATAAATAGAGTCAGAACAGTTTGGCTTAGTTTGAGGAACATCTAAATAAACTACAACACGTTCCTCAGATTAGCACAATTACATGATTTCAATACCTAATAAACAACCTTGGTGACCAATTTTTGGAAAGCCGTTTTAAGAAATTTAAAGAATGGTAGAATAAAATAAGAAATTGGCCGCTATTGAAAGAATTGGAAACAAAAACTGTGCTTTTACAGATGTTTCAATTCGATTCCGTGTTTGATTTTTTTCAAGTTGTAATTGAGTTTAATTTCTTTGATCTAAATTAGCAATATGACTTAATTTAAGTAAGTTGGGACAGATGAAATTAAACTCTGTTACAATTATTCCATAGCTCTCTGCAATATAGGAGCATAGTTTTCGTTTCCAAGAAAATCCTTCGACTTGTTTTTTTTTCAAGTTGTAATGGAGTTTAATTTAGCATCTCCCAAAATTTCTTTGATCTAAATTAGGAATATGACTTAATTTAAGTAAGTTGGGACAGATGAAATTAAACTCTGTTACAACTATTCCATAGCTCTCTGCAATACAGGAGCATAGTTTTCGTTTCCAAGAAAATCCTTCGACTTGGTTTTTTTTCAAGTTGTAATGGAGTTTAATTTAGCATCTCCCAAAATTTCTTTGATCTAAATTAGGAATATGACTTAATTTAAGTAAGTTGGGACAGATGAAAGTAAACTCTGCTACAACTATCCCATAGCTCTGCAATATAGGAGCATAGTTTTCGTTTCCAAGAAAATCCTTCAACTTGTTTTTTTTTTCAAGTTGTAATGGAGTTTAATTAAGCATCTCCCAAAATTTCTTTGATCTAAATTAGGAATATGACTTAATTTAAGTAAGTCGGGACAGATGAAATTAAACTCTGTTACAACTATTCCATAGTTCTCTGCAATATAGGACCATAGTTTTCGTTTCCAAGAAAATCCTTCGACTTGGTTTGATCAAGTACTTGAGGTTTCGAGCGAGAATTATTTATTGTATATTCTATGTTGTGAAGTTAACCGTTTTCACAATTTAACATGTCTAGGCCGTTTCCTCTCGTGTAACGCAATAGGGATCACGTGGTGCGTAGCGCAGTTGGAACATTTGGTGCGAAAATAAGTATTGAGGCGTGCCTTTTGGTGAGATTAACATATTAAAGTGATATTATTTGAAATCCGGCATGAAATACGCATTAAACCCTATCATAAAGGAAATATTTCGAGCAGCGTTCGATTATAAAGCCTTGGACCGCTGCCAAGATGTTACTAAGAGAACATGCCAGTTGGTATAAATTGTAACAAAGATTCAAGGATGTGTATGTGATTCGAGACGCAGGACGACGTACCAATTATTTATCCGGGGTAGTGCGAAAAATTTTTGAAATAACAATGGTCGGTTATAATAATAATAACAATAACGTATCTTAAATGAAATAGCTGATTTTGGAATGACTAATGTAATGGCGTGAAATTGTAAACAACAAAGTAGCAAAACAGTCCCGGCAACCTAATTAAATTTAAAGGCCCAAACGGAAGTGGGAACTGACAAATGGGAACCATACACATCCTTTGCCCCCCTGACCCTTCCCAGTGTAAGATTACTGTGACGTTCCGTACGCAGATGCCGGTTTCACGGACGTATTTTGACGAACTTTCGATAATCCAGAACCACAATTAATATTTCATTATAAGCCGCTTACGATTAACGCCCAAATTTCTCCGGTCCCCCTCGAGAAATGTCATTTTAATGGAGGCGCGTTCCAATACGTTCGATCAAGCGTGCCGATAAAATTCTTCACAACTGAACTAAAGGAGCTTTCAATATTTCACTTAAATTTTGCCTAATGTGCATCAGATATCTCCACAATTTCGTTAATTTCAAGCGGTGCGGTTATGAGCGATTTTCTCAATGGTTGAAAAATCAACGCTTGTCTTGTAGTTTTCAGCGCATCCGCTACAATTATCGTCCGTGTGTATATCGTTAAACTTAACCGCAAAAATGACACCAAGGGAACACATCAAGTTTGCGCAAAAGTTCTGGCTGTTTCAAAAAACCAAAGATTTGTAAATTATGAAAACATGAGCGTTAAAGTTAAAGTAAAGAACACGAAACAAATTTGAATGTTCACATCCGAAGCGCGCCATTTGTTTGTCGAACACGGCGATCCGCGTGGGCGTCAGAATTTGTTATTGTAAAATGGTGTAATCCGTAAAAAATGGCTGGAAGCAATCGTATTAAGGTAATCATTATTTTTAGCAGTGTGTGCTAAGGAAGAAAAGAACTTTGGAAATCGCTGGGACGCAATGAATTACGCGACCGCACACATGACAATGAAAAATCTAGCATTAATTGATGAAGTCATCCAATGATGTGTGTATGGTAATTAATCCATTTGAGTGTTTCGAGTGCGATGTGGTTCGAATTTTCTGCGCTTAGAAAGTGAATCGTTTAAAGTTTGTCTCATTTATGGTACTCTTGTAATAACAAAATAATTATACGCGTAATTGTGTGTTTCGATGATTCTATAAAATAATAGCCGAGAAGTCTGGTCACGTGCTAATTGTCAATTTAGCGTCATAAATATGTTAGAAAATTATATAAGCTGTTCACACGGGGGCGCACGCTACTCATGAATACGTAATTAGTTATTGAAAACTTCGTTCGTAATTAAATCATATAAAAACATCGGTATTACGTAGTAAAACGGTAGCTTTCAAGAAGCACAAGTAGAGATAGTGAAAGGCGGCGTGCTTAGTAGCACTTGAAGTTTGAGTGGGCAAAAAGCCCGTCCGTTAATTATTTCGGGATGCTGGGCCAGTGCCCTTCAGAGAATCACGCCGCCGGATTTCCGCTATCCCGATGCGCTTACATCTGTTTTCACCCCTATATCCCGGCCGAAGTCAACCTCCCCACGACATAACTCTGAGCTGGAATCCCCAACACGCGGTCTTCGATCAAGCCATGACTCCGCGGGGACGGGGGAAAAGGTATCCTCTGTTACCGGAGGTGAAGAATGAACATTTTGTACAGGCGAGCCATCCATCTAATCCCAGTGCGGATCTTGGATTGCTTGCGTGTGTTTATTAACGCGTGGTGTAATTTAATTAGCGAATTAATAATTCGAGCTAGTGTAAATCCTAATCCCGAAGATGAACACCTGGAAGAGGACGGATTGCCAGATGCGGTTGTGCGGAGGGCTTAATCTCCGCGTTGGTGATTAGCGATAGAGCCGGGACGGTGACGTTAATTAAACAAACAACCCCCCTTCTTGCTTAGATAAGCCGGTTGGCACAGATGTCTAGTAAATACAGAGGACTCGGGTTCGGATCCCGCGGCGTTGCTGTTTTGTTTGCTCGAAGTAATTAGGTGCGAACATTTTGGGGCAAGGCCGGTTTGGTGCGTCTGCTGATTGGCATTGGTTCGTTTTAATGAGTTCAATGGGATGCTTGGTTTTGCCGGGTTTTCGCGACACGTGGAAAGTAGCGTTCTTAAAATAGGCCCAGAGAGTGTTTTCATTTTTTTCGGGGCGGCGAAATTCTGAAATTGAATGGGAGGAGTTTAATGGCGGCGTCGAACAGCTTTAAATTTAATTACGGATCGTGGATGCACTATCCGTTCCGCGTTTTTGGCCCATAATTGGCCGGAAAAAAGCGCGAATTAACTTAAAAATTTCAATTTATATATTTTCCGTATAATCCCAGCAAATAAAGATTTTTGGTGTAGATAAATGCAATATCCGTTAAACTGTTCCCTGAGATATATTAATTTCATTAATACCTAGCCATGATTACATACCTAGGCATAATCTCTGATTTCAAACTGAAATTTATAAAAAAACATACAGCCGTCAATAAAATTAAGATAACTATGAACACTCGGCGTTTTAAAAGCCTGACAAATGGACAAAAAATAAAGGAGCAAAAATTCAACATCCTAGTTAGCTTCACTTAAAGCACCGCCATTAAATTTGAATGCCTTAACTACTCTTATGAACCCAATTAAAGAAAAATTTGTTATTAAAGCATTCTCTTGATAATAAATAATAATACAATCAGGGATGAACTAGCACTTAATTCTATGTTGTTTTATTATAATATTTTTTTTTCCATATTTCAGTTCTTTAGCTCACATCCAGATTACAAAACGCTGACCAATCGTGAAAAATCCTTAAATTGAACAAGTTACCACTAAATTTCACTAAGCCTATTACAACACTTGTAACGTAATAAAAACGAATTATTGGTTTTTGAGATACATCGACATTTTTCAAAAATTATCGGAATGTTTCGGAAGATTTCAAATTAGATATTTTCGCTGAAACTTCGAATTCAAAAATTTTAAACAAAAACAATATTTTTCGATATTTCACACGGAGTTAAAATCTGATATCTTTTACAAAAATTAAGCATTCCGAGAAAGATCCGGTACTGCTCTGTATTTATAATGATGTCTAAAAGCTTCTAAGAGAAGATTGCAACTTTGTTTAGACGATACCAATGATACAACCTCATGTAAAATCTTTTAGACAGCATTATAAATATACGGTAGTACTGGATAGTAATAATCCAGGGGAACTTCATTTAAAAGTTTTTAGACATCATTATAAATATACGGTAGTACTGGATAGCAATGATACAGAGAAACTTCATTTAAAATATTTTAGAAATCGTTAAAAATTTTAAGCAGTACCGAATAGCAATGATACAGGGAAACTTCATTTAGAAGTTTTTAGACATCATTATAAATATATGGTAGTACTGGATAGCAATGATACAGGGGAACTTCATTTAAAAGATTTTAGAAATCGTTAAAAATTTTAGGCAGTACAGAATAGCAATGATACAGGGGAACTTCATTTAGAAGTTTTTAAACATCATTATAAATATACGGTAGTACTGGATAGCACTGATACAGGGGAACTTCATTTAAAAGCTTTTAGACATAGTTAAAAATATTTGGCAGTACCGGATACCAACGATGCAGGGGTACGTCATGTAGAAGTTTTTCGTTATAAATCATTATAAATGTAAGGTAATACCGGATATCAATTATAATTTAATTTAAAAACTTTTAGACATCGTTATAATTATACGGCAGTACTGGATACCAATGACAGGTGAACTTCATTTAGAAGCTTTTATACATACGCAGTACCGAATCTTTCATAGAATGCTTCATTTTTGTAAAAGTAACAGATTCAAAATATGGAAAATTCTGGGCTCTATTTAATGATAAATAATTTTGCTCTATGCATTTACTCACCAATATTTTTTGTTTCAACGCTCACTATCAATATACTATTAAAATTAAACGATAACCCGGCGTAAAGATATCATCTATCAGTCGTAAATATTCAAAGTATTCTCCACTTGATGTAAACATAATTTGAAAAATCCTCTACGTAAGATCAAAATTCTTTATCTAACGAAAAGATAAAAACTTGATTTGTCTGATTTAAAGATACAGTTAAAGACATATCCTCTACCGAATTTAAAGATAAACATTTGAAAGTACCCTTCACCCAATTTAAATATTAAATAAAGTCGAAATTTAGTGCTTCTGCAACAAGTAAGCGTTTTTAATTTCCATGAATCTAAAGGTAAAAAATATTCTTCATCTGAAGAAAATATAAAGAAAACAACATTAAAAAATTCTCTATCTGATTTGAAAATAACAATTTAAAAATACCCCCACATGATCTAAGATCAAAATTAAAATATTCTTTATCCAACGAAAAGATAAAAATCTTATTTACTTGATTTAAAGATAAACTTAAATGCATATCCTCTACCTGAAAATATTCTTCACCTAATCTAAAGATTAAATAAAGATGAAATTTCATGCTTCTGCAACAAGTAAGGATTTTCAATTTGCATGAATCTAAAGATACAAATTTAGAAATATTCTTCATCTGAAGAAAATATAAAAAACAACATTAAAATCATCATTTATCATTTACATGATCAGATCAAAATTAAAATATTCTTTATCCAACGAAAAAATACAAATCTTATTTACCTGATTTAAAGATACACTTGAAGACATATCCTCTACGTTATTTAAAGATACACTTGAAGACATATCCTCTACGTTATTTAAAGATAAACACTTGAAAATATCCTTCACCTGATCTAAAGATTTAATAAAGACAAAATTTAATGCGATTTTTAATATACATTAATCTTAAAATACAAATTTAGAAATATTTTTCATCTGAAGAAAATATGAAAAACAACATTAAAAAAATAATTTATCATTTACATGCTCTAAGATCAAAATTAAAATATTCTTTATCCAACGAAAAGATAAAAATCTTATTTACCTGATTTAAAGATAAACTTGAAGACGTATCCTCTACGTTATTTAAAGATAAACACTTGAAAATATCCTTCAACTGATCTAAAGATTAAATAAAGACGAAATTGAATGCTCCTGCAACACGTAAGGATTTTTAATTTTCATTAATCTAAAGATACAAATTTAGAAATATTCTTCATCTGAAGAAAATATAAAAAGTAAGCAACATGATATACCTATTGTAGACACACATTAAAAAAATCCTTTATCTGATTTAAAAATAGCAATTTAAGAATACCTCCACATGATCTTACAATTCATACAATATTGGGAAACAAATGCATTGCGATTTTTCTCTATTCATTAAAATTATGCAGGCGTTGTTTAACATTTAAACTTGCGAAAAAGTGTTTTAAGAGTCAATTAAAAATTCTTGCTGAGCTTGAAACTACATGTAGTACCATGGCTCCTTGGCTCTATATAACGAGCCGCCCCTGGAACTAACCCCAAATGTTGCCCTCCGATTTTAATGAAAATTGGCGGATTTATAGAGGAGGCCAAAATATTCTATACATATTTTTTTTGTTTTGGCTAAAATACACATTTTTTTGTTTTTTGCCTACAACTTCTGAACTTCTGTAAGATCAAAATTAAAATATTTTCCATATAACGAAAATATGAAAAAAGATGCCTGACGTAAAGATCAACATTAAATATCCTCTACGTAATGTAAGATCAAAATTCTTTATCTAACGGAAACATAGAAACTTTATTAGTCTGATTTAAAGATAAATCTAAAGACATATTCTCTATCTGAGGATAATAAACAGTTGAAAATTATAAACATTTAAAAATATCCTCCACCTAATCTAAAGATAAAAATTCATAATCTTCATATGATGAAAAGATAAAAATTAAGATCTGAAGATTAACATTAAGAAATATCCTCTGTCTAATTTAAAGATCAAGATCAACAAACACACATTAAGAAATATTCTCTTGCTTATTTAAAGATAACAATTTTAAACTATTCTCCATTCAAGATATGTAAGATCAAAATTAAAATATTTTCCATATAACGAAAATATTAAAAAAATTGCATGACGTAAAGATCAACATTAAATATCCTCTACGTGATGTAAGATCAAAATTCTTTATCTAACGAAAATATAAAAACTTGATTAGTCTGATTTAAAGATAAATCTAAAAACATATCCTCTTTCTGAGGATAAGATAAACACTTGAAAATTATAAACATTTAAAAATGTCCTCCACTTAATCGAAAGATAAAATTCATAATCTTCATATGATGAAAAGATAAAAATTAAGATCTGAAGATTAACATTAAGAAATATCCTCTGTCTAATTTAAAGATCAAGATCAACAAACACACATTAAGAAATATTCTCTTCCCGATTTAAAGATAACAATTTTAAACTATCCTCCATCCAAGATAAAATTAAAATATTGTTAATGTGGCGAAAAGATAAAAAAATTATTTACCTGATGTTGATATAAACATTTGCAAATATTATCTACCCGATTTAACACGTTGACTGCCATAGCCTTGGGAAGTGTATTGAACAACTACGAGTATTCTCGTAGTTGGCAGTCAACGTGTTAAAGATAAAAAATAAAGAAATTTTCTTCGTCTGACGAAAAGATAAAAATTAAGAAAAATTATTCACCCCATGTTATAAGAAATATCTTATAACTCATTTAAAGATAAATATTTGAAAATATTCTCCACATGATCTAAAGATAATAATTAAGAAATATCTTTTATCTAACGAAAAGATAAAAATGGAGAAATATGCTTTAATTGTTAAGATCCACATTAAGAATTTCCCTCTAGATGTCGTAATGCATTTTTTTGTTCTCAATAGAAATATTCTACTTTACTTTTATTTTGTTTATGATTAATTGCTTATTCAGGCTGTAAAAATGTTTTATAGGCTTTACATTCAGACACCGAAACGTGTGTGAGGCATATATACAAAAACAAAATATATTCTTAAAAAAATATTTTTAGTCTTTCCCCAACCTGAACAAGCGCGCATGCCCGGTGATGATGTGTATGTACTGTATTTTTAATGTTTAAGAAGTCTTTTATAAGTTTTTGGGTGTGTGGATATATTCAAAACTATAGTAACAAGCCATCAGGAAACGTTGACACCTGATTACTGTAAGTTCGTAAAAACCTAAGCAATTATATTAAGAATATTGTGTTCCAAGAAATATAAGCAATAGATGTAGCCAGCTTTGTTTCTTAATTTTTTTGACCTTTAATATAAGGGTGTTTTTCTTATTAGTAATGGAAATTCTTGTGTCAAGGTGATACCGTCAAACAATATTCTTAATATAATTCGGAGTTTTTTTTAGAGTTGAAGTTTATGTAAATTGAAGGAATTGTAAAGCGATTCGAGCGAAATGAATAATTATTTTACATTTTACGAAATACGAGCAGGCTGTAGGCGTTAAGCTGGGGACACACGTGGCAATTTCAAGAAGCGGCGGCGGCGGCAAGCGGAGGTCAGAGGTTAGGGTCAGAGCAGCACTCACATGCAAGGGTGGTATCTCGTGGTATCCATGGCGACGAGCACCGTCCTGTTGAGGTTGCTCGCAAAAACTAGACTCGCGAACGCGGTGCGCGCTCGCGGTGCATGCATTACACCCCAATATAAAGTGTTCCCAAAAATAATTGTCAGTTTCAAAATAAATCTGCGCTATCCTGGGATATATCTCTTACCTCAAGCGTCGGCCGCGGCGTCGCTGGCTCTCGCGGACGCTGCCTTTAGATGCACTTACAGAAGAGGGATGCTGGCCGCCAAGTCCCCTCCCGCGAGGGCCCCAAAAAACCGACGCCTCCCCGCTCCCCCCTGGGCGTCCCGACGATACAAGTCCAGGCCACGTGCGTGCTCGACGCCGATGCTCGCTCCTGCTCCCGCCCGGACCCGCGAGAATGCGGACGCCTTTGAAAACTTTCGCACGTCGCAATTTTCAAGGGACAAATAAACCTTTTCGCAGATATTAATTCGAAGAATCTAAAATCGATTCCCTTCAAGTTCATCCAGATTTATATAGAAATTCAAGTTAACAATACATAGGAATTTATATTATTTGTACTTTGAATCAGACATGGGAGAATGTGCGAAAATTGTTTTTGCTATTGATTTGATCTTCGCACAAATTTTCAGAATATGTTTTTTTCAGATTTGTGGTGATATTGATGAATTTGGAGTGATCTCATTGATACGAACCAAATATGAACCTGGACTACTCTAAAACTGAAGATAAGAGACTATCCAAACACTGTTTTTCCATAGATCTAATCTCCGCAGACTAGAATATAATTTTTTCAGATGAAATTGAAGTGATCTTAAAAAAACGGTCGATTTTATGTGCAATCCAATAAGAACGTAGACTACTCTAAAACAGAAGATAAGAGACTATCCAAACATTGTTTTTCCATAGATCTAAACTCCACACATCTTAGAATATCATTTCTTTTCAGATTTGCGAGACGTAGCTGAAGTTGAAGTGATCTTAAAAATGGTCGATTTTATGTTAATTGATAAGAATCCAATAAGAACGTGGACTACTACAAAACAGAAGATAAGAGACTGTCCATACATTGTATTTCCATAGATATTACCTCCGCATAAATCTCCAGAATTGCGAGATGTAGCTTAAGTTGAAGTGATCTTAAAAACGGTCGATTTTATGTGCATTGGTAAGAATTCAATAAGAACGTGGACTACTCTAAACATTGTTTTTCCATAGATCCAAACTCCGCACATCATTTTTTCAGATTTGCGAGATGTAGCTGAAGTTGAAGTGATCTTAAAAAAAGATCGATTTTATGTTCATTGATATGAATCCAACAAGAACGTGCTGCTCTAAAACAGAAGATAGGACTGTCCAAACATTGTTTTCCATAGATCTGATCTCTGCACAAATCTCCAGAATATCATTTTTTCAGATTTGCGAGACGTAGCTGAAGTTGAAGTGATCTTAAAGAACGCTCGATTTTATGTGCATTGATAAGAATCCAATAAGTACGTGGACTTCTTTTTTCAAACATTGTTTTTCCAAAGATCTAATCTCCACACATCTTAGAATATCATTTTTTCAGATTTGTGAGATGTAGCTGAAGTTGAATTAATCTTAAAAAAAGGTCGATTGTATATTCATTGGTAAAAATCCAATAAGAACGTGAACTACTCTAAACAGAAGATAAGAAACTGTCCAAACATTGTTTTCTGTAGATCTGATCACAAATTTCCAGAATATATTATTTTCAGATTTGCCCGATGTTTTGTTCATGGACAAGAATCCAAAACAGAACATTGTTTTCATAAAAAATAATAAACCATGTTTACTACAAGAAATGCAAAATGGTGTTAATCTAAACCAAATCCTGCTGTAAAAAGTAAGCCACCGAGAATCTATTAGAGCGCTTACTTAAATTCACCATCATAACAATCCTTCAACCATATTCTCTACTTCACAACAAACATCCCTCCGTGGAAAATCGTCTGCGACTTAGAGGAATTTGCAAGAAAGCCCCTTTAATAATTTTGTATACGTCGTAATCCAAATGTTGCCCAAAAGTTTAAGGGACAGGATTTGATTTACAAATAACTAAAATCTATGCCTGGTAGAAAGACATTGGGTTTTGTGCTAAGATAAGTGCATTTATATTTATGTATATTAGTGCCTGTAATCTCATCTATATGTAAAAAAATGAATGTTTGTCCCGTATGCGTTTCTATACCATTTATCCGATTGCGATGAAACTTTGGTCACTTGTTGTGCGCACGCCCGCGAAGGTTTCTGATTCAGTACAACAGTTTTACAATAGGTGGCGTGCGAGTCGTTTCAACAAATGAGTATATTCCATATGCTTCAATAATCAGAATTAAAACACAAACAATTTCTTTCTTTGGGCGGCATTGTGACGCATACCGGGTACTCGTATTAAATATATAATCGCATTAAATTGAAGACCACGCGAAGTCGCTAGTTGGCAATAAATATTTGTTAATATTATTATTAATATATACTAAATGCGTAAGTCCCAAAATCACGTTTTTTTACAATATTTTCAAAACGCTTATAGATGGCGATTTGAAATTTTTATGAAAAATCACAAATAAATCAAGAACTATACCATTAAACTTTCAACCCTCTAAAAAAAGCGTTGCCAACCCCTCAAAAAACAAGAAAATGATAAATTTTATTTTTTTCCCGAAAGCCGGAAACGTCCTCTAGGGGCCCGTGAAAACCGCGATTTTCCAACTCACCCCTAGACTCGGGGATGAATTTTTGAAAATCGATTTTTCGCGATGCTGAGGTTCGCGCCAAACCCATCTCCTCCCAAGATTTTTGAGTTGGAGGATTCAAATATGGCTCAAAAAATCCCCAATGCATCGGGACACAACGTTTGCTATCGCACGTCCCCGTAAAAAATTCCGTTGCAACCCCTCAAGCATTTTTCTAAAAAATCACATTACGGACGCTTCCGGAAAAAAGGGCGCGCTTGCCCTTACGGCCACGACTCCGAATTTCAAAGAGTTTTGTAGAACTAACTACCATCTACATTTTATGTCTCTTACGAATTTTTGATATCTCCAACCCCCGAGGAGTTATTCAAAGAAAACCACCCCCGATTTCAATAAAAAAATTCTACAGCGGCCATTTTTCATCTCACGGCATGCCATTCGCAATTGCATTTTGCGTCGAACAGGTAAGGGCTATATTTTTCGTGGGGCGCACCGTTTACGAACTACGGCCGATTTTTGAATGTTTTGCGGGAATTTTTCGAAGAATTTTGCGATTTTTTTTTCGAAAATTTAAAATCTGACGACGGCATATCAGTTACCGATTTAATCCGTATCAAAGATTTTCGATCCGATTTGTGGTTTTCGCGAGATGACGTTGTGTACGGAAGGGGGAAGCGAAATTTAGCATTTAGCATTTTATATTTAATTAATTTAATTTTATATTTCACTATTTCACATAAAGAACACAATTTCACATACAGGAACTTAAGCTTGAAAAACTAGTTACATATACTATTCTATACATTTCCTTTGGGAAGCGTAGCAGAGCTTGTGTTGCCATTTAGATTCAAATTACCTGTAATAGTAGTAATAGGATTGCATAAAGCCAAGCTGAGGATTACAATTGCATTTTTGGAAAAGTGTAAATTTTTTGAAATAAATATTACTATATAAGTAGTACTTACCATTTAATTTGCTGCAAGTTACAACAATTTTCGGGAAGTTGATTGCATTCAGGTACACGTCATTGACCATTAGTATATGTAAAAACTGCAACAAAAGAAAATTGCAATAATATTTAATAATCACAGACTGTTGAAGGTATTCCAGTTTGCAAGGAGGGTAGTTATTATTTCTTAATTTCATTCAATAAGCTAAATTTAAAAATGGATTTACTAATTTTAATGAACGATAAGGAATTTAACACTGTAAAAAGTAAGAATTTTTTACACTTGATCAAAACTATGGTCGCTATAAATAATTTGCGTGATATTGATAAATAAAGTGATTTGATAACAAAATGTATGCTAAAGGAATAACGAAGAAAATGCAAATATGGATTTTGAATATTTAATATAGAAATATTAGTGAGAAACTAATTAATCATGGATTTGGAAGATTTAATCTATCCTGAACAAGGGTTTAGAGTTGCTGCACCCATTCTTCTAATCATCCAAGTTACCATTGAATTTTTGTAAGATTTACTTTTGTTAGATAAAACGCCAAAATATGCATATACAAAAAAAGATGGTGTTTATCAATATTTTATAATTAAATGATTGAATCCGTTCGTAATTCCGAAACACACAATTCATTGTAGAACGCGTGGCAACATCGTGGAAACCACACGGTGCCAAAATTGTATTGTCTAAACACACAGTAGAGTTAACGACTCAAAAACATTACAACGCCTGCCCAAATCTATCAAAATAGGTTTTTCTCAATGTTCAAGGATTATAAAAAGCATCCCATTAAAAGCATCCTTTAAACACATTATTAACAAATTTAGTGTAAAACCAACACTGATTAGCTCTTGAATTTGACCCATTCTAGATGAATAATACCATTAATTTCAATAATTGAGATAATTGGAAGCAGCACAGGAATAGTTCTCACTTATTGATATAGGAAGCGGTAAGGTGGAAAATTGGCCAACATCGATAACGATGCGAAGCATTAATGTCTGAACATCCGGATATTGGCGCAAATAATTGGTGATTTCTGTGCAATATTTTTTTTCAAACGCACAACACATCGTTTTCCGCGTCGCGACTTCCCAGACCCGAATCTCGGGCCTGATTCCCGGAATTCCTGGGGATGTGGTGCTTGCACGCTGATAATTAAATAAGGGCGATACTTTGCCAGACCCCGATTCTCTCTAATATCTTCTTAACAAGCGCTGCTATTTATTTCCAGGAAGTGCAAAAACTTTGCAAAGATATTCGTTGAAGCCGACTCTCCAGTTACAATTACCTTCATTACCGTCCCCAGAAATACGGGGAAATTTAATCAGGATTTTCATTAAATTTTTACCTAACAAATATGATTCCGAATCCGTATTTTATATTACAAAAGCAAAAGGGAGGCCGTGTTATATGATATAGGATTTGCGACATTCTCTTTTGCGTTACATCCGAAACTAGTGCTAAACTTTTAAAGTCAATTAAACTTAAATCCCTGGAAATGTGATGATCATCTACACTATTTTAAGTTTATATAAAATCTCGGAAGAGTCGAGTAATACAAATAGGTAGGAATTTTACTTTGATTTACAAGTTACATTGAAATAAATGAAAAATGAGAACTGTTTCTGCGGAGTTTATTCTAGAACAATATTTCAGCCCTGATTCTCAGAAATCCCAGGGATGTGACGGAAATATGCTGGTAATTAAATAAGGGCAATATGTCGCTAGACCTCCATTCTTTATTGCACAAAGCTCCGGTCTGTTTCCGGGAAGCCCCGGAAAGTTGCAATTTTAAATGTATCTAAAAAAAGCTGAATTTTATTTTTTTCATTTCCCTGCCATTATCTTTGCTGAAAAATGATGGTGACCTTTTCGCGATGATTTATTTGTACACAAGCTCGTTACGAAATCTTCTAGTTTATGAACTAGAAAGCTACCGAATCATGCCAATATATTTTCGTCTACAAAAAAGTACGCACATGGATGAGTAAGTTGCGTGTGGTGTGTCATCTTCCGGGAACATAGGAGTCTGCGGTTATTTCTGGCCCAAATCGCCGTAAAGAGATTCATTTAACCGTTAAACTGAAAAAGTTGAGTTGATGTTAAAGTTGGAGAAGTCGAACGATGAATAGTGTACATTTTGTAACTGGAGTGATACATTTCAAATGTCTCACCGTGGAAGCGAACCCGAGATGGGAAACTCATGAGTGAGTCCATTCAAAGAGTCGACTCATCGAAATGAGCAGTCAAGTAGCTCATGGTTGAAATTATTAAGTCAAAATGAGTCGTGAATTTTTTGTTGGCGTTTGAAATTTAAAATTTTGTGGGGACCTTTTTTTGCTGTTCAACATTTTAAGTGGAAGAGAGTCGACTCTGTTAACACATTCGCTGCGACTACAACTGGGATCGCACATACGCAAGTATAAAGTTGGACGCACCAGCGCGTCGCTGGCAGCGAACGTGTTAAGAATGAGTGGACTTTTTGCAAGTAAAGAACGCTTACTAAAAACTCAATTTATGACGATTTTCTTGAAAACTACATTTATACATTTCTTCATCAGTTTAGAAGTCGTAAGAAATGTGGAGTCTCAATTCAGCATTGAACTTATTTTGTGACCTACAATTTACTTAATCTGGAATCTTTGTACCTTTGAAAGCAATGCTATAGTTTATGGAATTCCTATGGTATCCTTTTTCAGTTACTGCCCCTTTCAAGTCGGAGTATGTACCTTCAAGTTACATGCTTTTCTAGGTATTCCCCCTTTTTCCCAACTTTCTAACTTCACACACACATTGACTTAATAAATCGTTAATCGGTATTACAATCCACTTCGGCCATTTGTAACTCATGTCTCCACACATGAGTGCAATAAATTGTATTACTACTACAATCCCCTCTGTAAATTCAGTTTCTTATTCTAAGTATTAATTACTGTTTCCCATCACTAGATGGCGCTAAAAATCATCCTATTCCATTTCCTCTAATGTTCCCAATTCTATATTTATTATGTTCATTTTATGTAACTCATTTCTTTACCAGTTACCAGAAACAAAAATGTAACTCATTTTTTTACTAGTTACCAGAAACAAAAATAACAGATTATTTGTTTTTGTGTAATGGTCTTAACTAAACAAACCAAGTGATTATTCTTAATTTTTTAATAATACAAATATTCAATCATATTTCATCAAGTGATCAATGAGAATCAAACCAATTTTTTTATTTTTTTGGTGTTATTCTCATTGAAATATTGTATACAGAAGAACAAACCTCTTGAATTTGATTTATCTAAGCACGAAATATTTACCGATTTTTGTAGCGAATAAAATCTACCGGCAGATGGAAATATCGTTGGAAATGAATTTTAATCGAACGAAAAACAAACAAAACAAAAAAGTGAAATGAAATCCAGTTACCGGGGCAATAAACACGCACAAACACTTCTAACAGCCACTTAAGAGGCCTCCAGGAATCAAACAAGATCGAGCATGATAGCACAGCCGCGATAATCACAGGAAGTACTGGAACATGCAGGAACACACTTGAAAAGAAAAACATCCCTGTAGGAAGTCTCCTATTAAATTATTCAATTATGGAAAGATAACTCATTTAATGGATTTAGAATATCGAAGTTAATAAATGTAATTCAAAAAAAAAAAAAATTTTGAATAAGAAATTTATTCCTGCTTTTATTTAAATACATTTGAGACAACCTCACTTGTCGCAGATGCATTAAATAAATGTTTTTTTTGTTCATACGTATAATTTAACTTTGATTGAGACGAACAGACTTCGGTTCTACTAAGCCCTAAGCCATCTGCGTCTAATTATATACAAAACATCACCTACACGACATTATATCAAAAGTAAAATCATAAGTGCACGCGAAATCAAGCGAAAAAAGTTGACATTATCACGAATGTGTGTTGCTCCGAAAGTTTCGAATGCAATTTTTGTGTATCATCCATTTGCATGAGAATTTTTCCGAAGAGCAACACGAATTACAGAACATCAAAATTTGGTTTTCCCAATGGAATGATTAATGGGTCGCGCGCATGCGCAAGTTTTTTCGGTATTTGCGCAAGAGTAGTTTTCCACGTTACAGCCCTTGGAACTTTTACTCAAAAAAATCGAAATCAAAAAATTGATTGGCGTTAAAAAATTTCAGCTATCTTCAACAGCAAAAAAATTAGCGTGTCATGTTAGAAAATTTTCAAAAAAGTCGATTTTTTCAGACTTTGATCGGCCATAGCGGCCAAATTGAAGTGAAGTTTGCAAGGAGGGTAGTTATTATTTCTTAATTTCATTCAATAAGCTAAATTTAAAAATGGATTTACTAATTTTAATGAACGATAAGGAATTTAACACTGTAAAAAGTAAGAATTTTTTACACTTGATCAAAACTATGGTCGCTATAAATAATTTGCGTGATATTGATAAATAAAGTGATTTGATAACAAAATGTATGCTAAAGGAATAACGAAGAAAATGCAAATATGGATTTTGAATATTTAATATAGAAATATTAGTGAGAAACTAATTAATCATGGATTTGGAAGATTTAATCTATCCTGAACAAGGGTTTAGAGTTGCTGCACCCATTCTTCTAATCATCCAAGTTACCATTGAATTTTTGTAAGATTTACTTTTGTTAGATAAAACGCCAAAATATGCATATACAAAAAAAGATGGTGTTTATCAATATTTTATAATTAAATGATTGAATCCGTTCGTAATTCCGAAACACACAATTCATTGTAGAACGCGTGGCAACATCGTGGAAACCACACGGTGCCAAAATTGTATTGTCTAAACACACAGTAGAGTTAACGACTCAAAAACATTACAACGCCTGCCCAAATCTATCAAAATAGGTTTTTCTCAATGTTCAAGGATTATAAAAAGCATCCCATTAAAAGCATCCTTTAAACACATTATTAACAAATTTAGTGTAAAACCAACACTGATTAGCTCTTGAATTTGACCCATTCTAGATGAATAATACCATTAATTTCAATAATTGAGATAATTGGAAGCAGCACAGGAATAGTTCTCACTTATTGATATAGGAAGCGGTAAGGTGGAAAATTGGCCAACATCGATAACGATGCGAAGCATTAATGTCTGAACATCCGGATATTGGCGCAAATAATTGGTGATTTCTGTGCAATATTTTTTTTCAAACGCACAACACATCGTTTTCCGCGTCGCGACTTCCCAGACCCGAATCTCGGGCCTGATTCCCGGAATTCCTGGGGATGTGGTGCTTGCACGCTGATAATTAAATAAGGGCGATACTTTGCCAGACCCCGATTCTCTCTAATATCTTCTTAACAAGCGCTGCTATTTATTTCCAGGAAGTGCAAAAACTTTGCAAAGATATTCGTTGAAGCCGACTCTCCAGTTACAATTACCTTCATTACCGTCCCCAGAAATACGGGGAAATTTAATCAGGATTTTCATTAAATTTTTACCTAACAAATATGATTCCGAATCCGTATTTTATATTACAAAAGCAAAAGGGAGGCCGTGTTATATGATATAGGATTTGCGACATTCTCTTTTGCGTTACATCCGAAACTAGTGCTAAACTTTTAAAGTCAATTAAACTTAAATCCCTGGAAATGTGATGATCATCTACACTATTTTAAGTTTATATAAAATCTCGGAAGAGTCGAGTAATACAAATAGGTAGGAATTTTACTTTGATTTACAAGTTACATTGAAATAAATGAAAAATGAGAACTGTTTCTGCGGAGTTTATTCTAGAACAATATTTCAGCCCTGATTCTCAGAAATCCCAGGGATGTGACGGAAATATGCTGGTAATTAAATAAGGGCAATATGTCGCTAGACCTCCATTCTTTATTGCACAAAGCTCCGGTCTGTTTCCGGGAAGCCCCGGAAAGTTGCAATTTTAAATGTATCTAAAAAAAGCTGAATTTTATTTTTTTCATTTCCCTGCCATTATCTTTGCTGAAAAATGATGGTGACCTTTTCGCGATGATTTATTTGTACACAAGCTCGTTACGAAATCTTCTAGTTTATGAACTAGAAAGCTACCGAATCATGCCAATATATTTTCGTCTACAAAAAAGTACGCACATGGATGAGTAAGTTGCGTGTGGTGTGTCATCTTCCGGGAACATAGGAGTCTGCGGTTATTTCTGGCCCAAATCGCCGTAAAGAGATTCATTTAACCGTTAAACTGAAAAAGTTGAGTTGATGTTAAAGTTGGAGAAGTCGAACGATGAATAGTGTACATTTTGTAACTGGAGTGATACATTTCAAATGTCTCACCGTGGAAGCGAACCCGAGATGGGAAACTCATGAGTGAGTCCATTCAAAGAGTCGACTCATCGAAATGAGCAGTCAAGTAGCTCATGGTTGAAATTATTAAGTCAAAATGAGTCGTGAATTTTTTGTTGGCGTTTGAAATTTAAAATTTTGTGGGGACCTTTTTTTGCTGTTCAACATTTTAAGTGGAAGAGAGTCGACTCTGTTAACACATTCGCTGCGACTACAACTGGGATCGCACATACGCAAGTATAAAGTTGGACGCACCAGCGCGTCGCTGGCAGCGAACGTGTTAAGAATGAGTGGACTTTTTGCAAGTAAAGAACGCTTACTAAAAACTCAATTTATGACGATTTTCTTGAAAACTACATTTATACATTTCTTCATCAGTTTAGAAGTCGTAAGAAATGTGGAGTCTCAATTCAGCATTGAACTTATTTTGTGACCTACAATTTACTTAATCTGGAATCTTTGTACCTTTGAAAGCAATGCTATAGTTTATGGAATTCCTATGGTATCCTTTTTCAGTTACTGCCCCTTTCAAGTCGGAGTATGTACCTTCAAGTTACATGCTTTTCTAGGTATTCCCCCTTTTTCCCAACTTTCTAACTTCACACACACATTGACTTAATAAATCGTTAATCGGTATTACAATCCACTTCGGCCATTTGTAACTCATGTCTCCACACATGAGTGCAATAAATTGTATTACTACTACAATCCCCTCTGTAAATTCAGTTTCTTATTCTAAGTATTAATTACTGTTTCCCATCACTAGATGGCGCTAAAAATCATCCTATTCCATTTCCTCTAATGTTCCCAATTCTATATTTATTATGTTCATTTTATGTAACTCATTTCTTTACCAGTTACCAGAAACAAAAATGTAACTCATTTTTTTACTAGTTACCAGAAACAAAAATAACAGATTATTTGTTTTTGTGTAATGGTCTTAACTAAACAAACCAAGTGATTATTCTTAATTTTTTAATAATACAAATATTCAATCATATTTCATCAAGTGATCAATGAGAATCAAACCAATTTTTTTATTTTTTTGGTGTTATTCTCATTGAAATATTGTATACAGAAGAACAAACCTCTTGAATTTGATTTATCTAAGCACGAAATATTTACCGATTTTTGTAGCGAATAAAATCTACCGGCAGATGGAAATATCGTTGGAAATGAATTTTAATCGAACGAAAAACAAACAAAACAAAAAAGTGAAATGAAATCCAGTTACCGGGGCAATAAACACGCACAAACACTTCTAACAGCCACTTAAGAGGCCTCCAGGAATCAAACAAGATCGAGCATGATAGCACAGCCGCGATAATCACAGGAAGTACTGGAACATGCAGGAACACACTTGAAAAGAAAAACATCCCTGTAGGAAGTCTCCTATTAAATTATTCAATTATGGAAAGATAACTCATTTAATGGATTTAGAATATCGAAGTTAATAAATGTAATTCAAAAAAAAAAAAAATTTTGAATAAGAAATTTATTCCTGCTTTTATTTAAATACATTTGAGACAACCTCACTTGTCGCAGATGCATTAAATAAATGTTTTTTTTGTTCATACGTATAATTTAACTTTGATTGAGACGAACAGACTTCGGTTCTACTAAGCCCTAAGCCATCTGCGTCTAATTATATACAAAACATCACCTACACGACATTATATCAAAAGTAAAATCATAAGTGCACGCGAAATCAAGCGAAAAAAGTTGACATTATCACGAATGTGTGTTGCTCCGAAAGTTTCGAATGCAATTTTTGTGTATCATCCATTTGCATGAGAATTTTTCCGAAGAGCAACACGAATTACAGAACATCAAAATTTGGTTTTCCCAATGGAATGATTAATGGGTCGCGCGCATGCGTAAGTTTTTTCGGTATTTGCGCAAGAGTAGTTTTCCACGTTACAGCCCTTGGAACTTTTACTCAAAAAAATCGAAATCAAAAAATTGATTGGCGTTAAAAAATTTCAGCTATCTTCAACAGCAAAAAAATTAGCGTGTCATGTTAGAAAATTTTCAAAAAAGTCGATTTTTTCAGACTTTGATCGGCCATAGCGGCCAAATTGAAGTGTTTAGTGGCAGAATCGACAGCAGAAACGTGCAGTGGCGACTCGTGGAACATGTTGATGGTATATACCCCTCCCCCTCCTTTTTTGAAGAAGGAAGAACGATTTATCTTCCAAGACCAAAGTAACTGGCGAGAAAGTGTTTTAACCAATTAAAAATTCTTCCCGAGCTTGAAACTACAGGTAGTGCCATATATATAAAAAGTCACCGCTGACCATGAACATTATGGAAAAGTTGGAAAAAAAAAATCAGACTTTGAACGGCCGTAGCTGCTAAACAAAGAATCCAAATCGAACGCAAATCTGTGCTCCTTGGGTGCAAATTAGTCGGATTCAATTAAAATTGGCGAATTTTAATTTTTGACGAAAACTTGAAAAATTTACCAAAGGTTCTTACTTTTGCCCAAAAATTTCATTTAAAATGATTTCCTGAAGGAACCACTGGTTCGATATGGGGCTGGAAAGATCCCCCCAAGACGCTTCAGAAAATGTACTTGCCCAACCATAAATGTCTATTTGAAGCTCGTGACGCGTCAGCAAGAAAAACTCGAAAATGGAAAAAATCAACTTTTTTAATAATCGTAGATCTTCATGTAATACCTTTTTTTCAACAGAAGAACGAGCTAAATCGATTGGCGTTGAAAAATTTCATCTTGAAAAAATTGCAAAAAAGTTGATCGGCCATAGCGGCTAAACGAAAACTCCAAATTGAACGCGGTTTTCAAATCTGTGCTCCTTGTGTGTAAGTTAGTCGGATTCAATTGAAATTGGCGATTTAAAATTTTTGACGAAAACCTGAAAAACTACCCAAGGGTCCCCCCTTCTTACTTTTGCTCAAAAATTGGCTTTTAAATAATTTCCTGAAGAAACCACTGGTTCGATTCCTGGTTTCTACACACCACTGGAAAGATCCCTTCAAGACGCCTCGGAAAATGTACTTTCGCAAGAACAAATGTCAATTTGAAGCTTGTGACGCGTCAGCAAAGAAAATTCGAAAATGGAAAAAATCCAAAAAATCAAGTTTTTTCAGTGTTTTCCACAGGGAAAACGTTTTCTTAATGGAATGATTAATGGGTCACGCGCATGCGCAAGTTTTTTCACAGGAAGCAAGAAGGAAATACGTAAAAATGGTAGAAACATACGTCTTTAGCCCTTCTGCAAAACTGAATACCAATTGGTTGGATTTTTTAGATTATAAGTTGATCACCTAGCATTTGTAAATTGACTTGTGAAAGCTCAACGGATCAATAACACCAATAAACATGATTATTATAGTAGTTGGTGTGTGATATCAATAAAGTGCATTTTCATTTAAAGTTCCTGATTCATAAAGTAATGGCCTTCCAGCATTAATTAAAAACAACTTTCGACGTTTTATAGCGCCAGTAGTATAAAACTTCGAAAGTTGTTTCATTTGCAGTTCGTAAAAATGGATTTCGTATAGTAACATTTTTATTAGCATGTATCTATCGAGGTGATCTTTTGGAGGGTGTGCTTTTGTGTGTATCAATAATCACTACCGATTTTCTATAGCAGCTGCGGCTGTTACTAGAGATTATTGTAAAATTGTAAAGCGTAATGGTAGAACGACTTCAGATACTACGGTCTAGCTCCTTCGCAAGAATGTAATTATACTCTTGTACGTACTTAAGCATCTATGAGGATTTAAGCAGATTCAAGCACGTGCGCAAGCGGATCTAATTTTCGAAAATTTTCCTTAATCATTCCTGTTTCTAAATAGAAATAATTGGATTGTATGGTAACAATTTCCTCAGGAGGCGATTGATACTATTTTCGGACAATAACGATTATTGGCCAATTTCGTAAATTTACAAACAATCGTACGTGCTTCACCTTTACTGTTAGCGCAGCCCCCCCTTGAGCGAGCCATGTGCCGGCGCACGTGCTGCACATGCGTCTCTGAATTAAGAGGAATTCTTCATGTAGAATGTTTTACCCGCGGCATTATTAATAATCATCTGTCAAAATTAGTAATGGAGAACAAATACGCTCTTGAGAAGGGACGTTCCAGCATATGTCTCGCGAAGGCAAAATTAGACCAATAATATTTATATTTTCCGCGAACTATCAAGGATGAATATTGGCGTTGACGGTTCTGATCGGTGGGCTATTTTCGGATCGGTTTTTTCAAATTAGTGCAATTTTGAAATAATTTGGAGATGAAAATCGTTTCCTTCATTAGATTGAAAGTACTGCAGAATCACTGCCAAGAGAAGTGAAGCAAAAAAGCAACGTAAGGGGCCATGAGCTATCTTTAGCTTTGGGCACGTGTGCAGCCGGGCGGGAGTGACGGTGACGAAGTCCGGATTGGGGCCGGGGACGTGGGGGACGTCGGGGACGCCGGGGCTTGGAGGGCAACGGCGTCCCGGCGGCAGCGAGAGCTGACTCAGAACTTCGCTGGTGCATAGAGCAATACAGCATCCCGGCGGGTTACTCACCTTTGGTAATCCGCCGGAAGAGCCATGTGCCATGTGCTTGTACTAGTCTAACAGATAACCAAAGCAGAGCGGCATGTGGCATAGCCGTAGCCAGAACCATAGCATAGCACAAACGCTAGAGCGGAGCGGTGGAGTGCGTACGGTGCGGCCAGAGCGACGGTAGCGCCGAGACGCCAAGACCCCTTCTCAAGTGCCCATGCCTTTTAAGGCGCGATGAAACAGCCAAGTGCGTCGGGTTTCTTTCCCCCTTCGCGCCTTCCGCACTCCATCTTCCAAATACTAACCTCTCCATTCAACCAACCCTCACAACTCCACCGCCAAATCCTTATCCTCGCAAACGCCTTCACTTACGCCACTTTACAATTTTTGGCGTAAATCCAGTCAAAAATCTCTTATTATATACTACTGTTTATTTACCTTCAACCGATAGCATATACAGAGAATATGCACATAACTCACAATGCACAAGCAAAAAAAAAATCGGGCGTACGCTAGGGCCCCGCCAACCGCGCATGGCCGCGTCTTTGCCAAACGTACAGCTGCACCACACCTTCTGTTAAACGTCCAAAACCAATTTATATTACAACCCGTCAATGTAAACTTATTAACAATTCCATTAAAACCATATTTGGAGTTTTCGGCAAGTTCACAGCGGGGGATGCTATGACTCCCTCAACACATCGAGAACGTCATATTTATTTAATGGTTAGAAATATGGATTCATCATTAGTTAATTTTAATTACAGTTTTGAGGACTTCAAACAATACAAAACTTTTATCGCGAAAAAGAATTTTATAATGATTTGGCCAAAAAGTTCACGGAATATTATACAGCATTAGTTTTTAAAAGTAATTTTTAATTGACATTAAACGTTTTATATACCATATCTATCCACAGATTATTATTTTTTGACATTTTTAGTGACAAACACTAGAAAGTGAAAAGTACCAATGCGGCTAAGAAAAAAAAATGTAATTTTGACTAACATTAGGTTCGTACCGATATACCAATATAGTCACATCAAAGTGTTTAGTGGCAGAATCGACAGCAGAAATGTGCAGTGCCGGCTCGTGGAACATGTTGATGGTATATACCCCTCCCCCTCCTTTTTTGAAGAAGGAAGAACGATTTATCTTCTTAAACCATAGTAACTGGCGAAAACGTGTTTTAAGACTCGATTAAAAATTCTTGCCGAGCTTGAAACTACAGGTAGTGCCATGTATATAACGAGCCGCCCTGACCATGAACATAGTGGAAAAATTTGGAAAAAAAGTCGATTTTTCAAACTTTTAACGGCCGTAGCTGCTAAACAAAGAATCAAAATCGAACGCAAATCTGTGCTCCTTGGGTGCAAATTAGTCTGATTCAATTAAAATTGGCGATTTTTAATTTTTGCCGAAAACTTGAAAAATTTACCAAGGGTTTTTATTTTTTATTTATAAATGGGAAATTTACGGCGCTCCGAATTTTATAAACAAAGAATTTTTGATACAACAAATTGTCAAGATGTTAATTTTTCTAAATTCGATGGTGCGAATTTTATAAATGAAAAATTTACGACGCCACGAATTTTATAAATAAATAATTTTCGATGCGACGAATTGTAGAAATATCGATTTTTCGATGCAACGATGTTTCTATATCGATCATTTTTGATGCTACGAAATTTATAAATGAGAAATTTACGACGAAACGAATTTTATAAATAAATAATTTTTGATACGACGAATTGTTACGAATTTTATAAATGGGAAATTTACGGCGCTCCGAATTTTATAAACAAAGAATTTTTGATACAACAAATTGTCAAGATGTTCATTTTTCTAAATTCGATGCTACGAATTTTATAAATGAAAAATTTACGACGCTACTAATTTTATAAATAAATAATTTTCGATGCGACGAATTGTAGAAATATCGATTTTTCGATGCAACGATTTTTTTATATCAAATGCCCAAAAATTTAATTGAAAATGATTTCCTGAAGAAACCACTGGTTCGATATGGGGTTTCTATACGTCACTGGAAAGATCCCCTCAAGACGCTTCAGAAAATGTACTTGCCCAACCACAATTGTCTATTTGAAGCTTGTGACGCGTCAGCAAAGAAAACTCGAAAATGGAAAAAATCGAAAAAATCAACTTTTTTAAAAATCATCGTAGATCTTCATGTAATACCTTTTTTCAACAGAAGAACAAGCTAAATCGATTGGCGTTAAAAAATTTCATCTAGAAAAAATTGCAAAAAAGTTGGCAAGTCACCATTAACATTATGGAAAAGTTCGAAAAATGCCATAACTCAAAAATGCAACTGAAGATTTTAATTCTTTAAACTGTGACCGATTCTCCATTCTTTCAATTTTATCCAAAACTATTAATTTTCGATTTGTATTGAGGTCACTGCATTAATTTTAAATCTAGCGAGTACTTGAAATCCAAAAATGGTTAAAAAATGCCATTACTCAAAAATGCAATTTTAGATTTTAATTCTTTAAACGGTGACCGATTCTCCACTAAAAGCCCTTTCAAATTTATCCAAAACTATTAATTTTCGATTTGTATTAAGATCACTGCATTAATTTTAAATCTGGTGAGTGCTTGAAATAGAAAAATTGGTAAAAAAATCTTTACCTCAATAACTCGAAAATTCAAGTTTAGATTTTAATTCTGTAAACGGGGCCGCGGTGGTCTAGTGGGTAGAGGTCCGGCCTCTGGACCCGTTGGTGCGGGTTCGAGTCCCGTCCGGACGGTCACTTTTTCAACACGAAAAATGACCGTACGGGTCCCTGGGTGTCTAGTGTTTGTCCCCATTTCATTTAAATATGAATATTATTACTATAAATTGGTTGTGGCTGAATGCCCTAGTAGGCTAAGCCAAGTCCCCATCATCCTCGATTCCCTAACCCGAATTCCTGTCAATCATCTTTCCTTTTTTATAAATTAAAAAAAAAAAAAAAATCTGTAAACGTTGACAGATTCACTACTAAAAACCCTTTAAATTTTGTCGAAGACTATTATTTTGGCTTTTGTATTAAGGTCACTGCGTTAATTTGAAATCTAGTGAGTGCTGAAACAAAATGATCATAATTTTTTCCGAAAAGCAATGATTTTATGAAAAATATTTTCAAGCAAAAGATGTTCACTTCTTTGTCGTCTTGAATACTTGTTTAAATATTTTTGTAATATTTTTTATATTAAAAAAAAATATTGTAAAAAATCAAATTTCTTTAGTTGTTTTAGTATGTTCCTGATACAAAATATATCACAAAGTAATGGCTTCCAAAATTAAACATAAAACTCTCAAAATCCTAGAAATATTTTCACATAATCTTAAATGAAATTGTATAATTTTAGAAAAAAAAATGTATTGCAATTTTTCACAATTTTATGTTGTGATCATATAACATTGTCGCAAAATACAGTGACGTAGTCTATGCAGGTTTTCTTAAAATACAGTTCCTAATGCAGTTTGAGTCATTCTGAACTGTTTTTCAATTTTTTTTTCAACTCTCCAAAATGATTGCAATTTTTCACAGTTTTATGTTATGATCATATAACATTGTCACAAAATCCAGTGACGTAGTCTATGCAGGTTTCCATGAAATCACAAATTCTAAAGTTGTTTCAGTCATTTTGACCAGTGACAACTGTTTTTCAATTTTTTTTAACTCTCCAAAATTATTGCAATTTTTCACAGTTTATGTTATGATCATATAACATTGTCACAAAATCCAGTGACGTAATCTATGCAGGTTTTCATGAAATCACAATTTCTAATGCAGTTTCAAAAACTTGAAAAACTACCCAACTACTCTACTCTTACTTTTGCCCAAAAATTGCATTTAAAATGATTTCCTAACGAAATCACTGGTTTGATTCGGGGTTTCTATACGTCACTGGAAAGATCCCTTCAAGACAAATGAGAGAAGAAAATGTACTTGCCGAACCACAAATGTCTATTTGAAGCTCGTGACGCGTCAGCAAAGAAAACTCGAAAATGTAAAAACTCGAAAAAAAAAACAACTTTTTTAATAATCATTGTAAACCTTCATGTAATACCTTTTTTCATCAGAAGAACGAGCTAAATCGATTGGCGTTAATTTTTCCCTCTATATTCTTGAAAATATACATTAATCTGTGAAATACTATGACAATTACCAATTGCAAAAATATAATCTATAATTGCTATACTTTTTCCGATAATTAACAAAAGCCTAATATTTTCATTTAGTCTGGAGCATTTATAAAAGCGTGACAATTACAAGATATTAAATACAACCTTGACGTTTTTCGAGTTTTTCCGCGCTAAATAATAAGGGAAATTGACTTTTTGCGATGAAGTCATGACAACACAGAACGGCGCGTTATTTGCGTGAAAAATAATTGGTAATAATCACGCTTCCAAAAAAATCGATTTAATTGACTACTCGACGATTTACCGAATTTGAATTTCGAAACCGTCTAAATGCACGATGGCGTGGGCGCGGATTAAAAATTCTGGAGCGTGAAATTTATGTTTTGTAAATAGTTTGGACATAGTTATTAGAGCAATATTTTCTGGATGTGAGTTATTGGTAGCATATGGGCGTTTAGGGTTATATTTGCTCAGCGCGGATTAAGTTTGGAATTAGATGATTTTACAGCAATTTCTCGGCAACTGAACAAGATGAATGTAATAAAGACGAGAAATATAAATATTACATTTATTTAATTATTATTAATTATTATTATTTATTTAATGCATCTGCAGCAAGTGAGGTTGTCTCAAATTTATTTACTTCAAGATGAGTTTGAGAAATTTCACATTTTTAATTCTGCTACAGGATATCGCCATCTAGCGCGGTGCTGTTGTAGCAAAAGTAAGCCTTGAGAAATGTTTGAAGAATAATTTTTATCGGTCCCATTTAATTTTTTATGCTGATGGATGGGTTTGAAAAGGATCACCGCCTAGTAATTTATATATCGGAATTTAACGAAGGCGATTTAATTTTAGATCCCAGTATTCATTCATCCGGACGGCGTTGTTTGGAAAATAATATTTCATTTTGGCGGAATTTCAATGCCGCACGGTTGAAGCGTTTGAAAACTATTGACAATTTACCGACAAAACAATTGATTAGTATAATAAGCCGTACATCCCTAAACACTAAAATCAAATGTGCTGAAGGTAAAAAAAACTGTTGATATCAAGTAGAAACGTATCATCCAATGGATCCAGACGATCTGAAATTAGCAACCAGCCACAGTGCACCGAGGTCCCAGAAAATGGACTAGCGATTAGCAATTCAACAAACGAAGTGAAAGCACCAGAAAATGAATGCAATTTTACTAATGCGACCTCTAAAATCGGAACGTGGAATGATACGAATTTATACAGAAAAACTAATACTAATCAAAATACAGATCAAAGAATCGGCGAAATTGGGTGATTTGACTGAGAGGAGGAAAAAATAGTAACGATTTAAGCAACCCTAACGAAGTTCCAGTCAAACCAAATCAAAGTTCGTTATCGGTTTTACCCAGTTTTGTCAAAATCACTATGCCTCCGAAACCATGATTTTGATTTTTGAAAACTACACAACTGCCGAGCCGATAAAGAAATTTTAACCAAAATTATTATCAAATTTTCAGCATCCAAAGTCATGATTTTCCCATTTCTAAATTACACCACCGCCAAACTTACTAATTTGATGTAAATCTACTAAGATTAAAAAAAAATTCTAAAATTTAATTTATATAAAATTTCCAAACCCTATGCCTCCAAAGGAAAAAAGGAAAATGTTAAAAAAAAAGTGACAATACAATGGGTTAGCATCCTTGGAAGATAGAAGGAAATATTGTGACAGCTGGTTTGCATTCAAATTACTCAATGGTTGGATAGATGCACCACATATATTGGAACAATTCAGTGTTCATATCACAAACAACTATTTTGTAAGAAATCCATCAAAAACACCAAAACTATTACAATATGAACAATGCTTTAAATTAAATTTGCAATCACATTTTTTTAAGAAATCCACCAAAAACACCAAAACCATTACAACTTGAACAACGCTTTAAATGAAATTTGCAACCACAATTTTTTAATATCTCTACCAACAACTTCAGAAACGATCGTAAGAATGGACTTAAGTCACCTAATGATTGACGAAGAATATTTTTGAACATCCATGTAGCTACTAACTTGTTATTTTCACTTCATGTTTGTTATCGCACATTTCCGTAAATAAACTAAACAAGCCCTTAAAAATTTTTGACTTATTTTTGAACACTGTGTATGTATAAAAAAAATTCGAGTAGGTGTACTTCCAAATCACTTTTCACATTCTGAACGCAAACAATTGAAGGATTTGTTAGTGCATACATGGCGTTCTCTAATTATATAGGCGCACCCATAAAACCCATTGTGGGCACTGGGAAAAAAGTAATTGTTAACAGTTCCAAAATGTGTAGGCCCGGTTTTGGATAATTGTTGCAAAACCGCCGTTCGTTACGACGACCGACTAAAATGACACGACTGCCTTATCACGCGGCGGCTTATCAATATTTTCGCTTTATTGACTTATTTGTAGTGCTGTGATAATTCATTATGCCTCAGACTCAATAACAATATTATGTTTTTAAAACGCCCGTATCAGTACTCACTACTATTCTCCGCATTCTGACGTGAGGATGCCGGAATTCGGAGTGCATTCAGCACACCGCAAGTGCGATAAATTTTACGAGCGAATTTGTTGCAATTACGTAGTAAACGTAGATCGGAACAACAACAAATGCTCATATTTAGGTCTGCAAGGACAACTAGAGGAAATACGTACCAAAAATAGCTAGTCCAGGCATTTTCGTAAAATCGTTGTAGGCGGTCATGTCATCACATAAGAAATGTTGATGTGGCTATCATGTAACTTGCTCCGATTTTTTTCTACTTTTGGCTTTGGTAATTAAACCATTGGCCATCAGAGAGATATTGAAAACTATAACGTAATCTAAATTCACATTCATCACGACGATTAAACAGGGCCATAAAGACTTCTCGCCTAGGAGCTCATTGTATGGTAAAGTCTAGCCGCGCTATGAAGGCATCTTGGACCGCCCTCATTCAATCGTCTCGAATGCCTGATGTTCACAATAAGCGTTGGGTTGTATGCATATTTATTTCCAAGGTTATCTGTAACCTTTTAAGAACCACTGCTTTATAAATAGGAGCCGATTCTGCACCAATAGCTAGCAAGTAAAGCGTAAACGTTAATCACCTCAGATGCCTTTATAGCGCGGCCAGACTTTACACACAAAACTAAGCCACGGTGGGCCATAAGGGGATAAAACAAAGGAAACTCATTTCTCCGATTTGATGGTATTAAAGGGATTTTTATGATATTTTGGCATGTTTATCAAAATTTTTCAAAAACTACTGGGAATTTGAAAAATAATCCTTATTAGTTGGCATTTTCTACTTCTTTTATTGACCCATTTTTTATTTAATTTTTAATGTTTTCACGAAATTCAAAGAGTTAACGAATTACAGGTTTTTGTAATATTTTTCACATTCATTTTTTTTTTAACTAAACACCCACTTTTGGTTTTAGGAATTTTACCAAAAGCCTTTCAGTTTTTTGAATTGTTAAATCAAGCTTATATATACAGATGACATTTTTCAAAAATCATGGGGGATATCAAAACGATATTTCCTTTGAAATTTCGAATTCGAAAAAAATCACGAAAATGGTACTTTCTCATACTTTGTACGGAGAAAGTAAAAACCTAACAGGCATTTTCTACTTCTTTTATTGACCCATTTTTTATTTTATTTTTAATGTTTTCACGAAATTCAAAGAGTTAACGAATTACAGGTTTTTGTAATATTTTTCACATTCATTTTTTTTTTAACTAAACACCCACTTTTGGTTTTCGGAATTTTACCAAAAGCTTTTCAGTTTTTTGAATTGTCAAATCAAGCTTATATATAGAGATAAGACATTTTTTTTTAATCATGGGGGGCATCAAAACGATATTTCCGTTGAAATTTCGAATTCGAAAAAAATCACGAAAATGGTACTTTCTCATACTTTGTACGGAGAAAGTAAAAACCTAGACAGTTTTCTTAAAAATCAAAGCTTTCAGTCGAAGTTGGTAAACTAACCTTCCAAATCAAAGAATAACGGACTCGTGTTATAACGAAATTACCTAAATGCGATAAAAATTGGTGTTTTTTTTTAAATTACGAAAAGCTTTGCAAATTAATTTTTTCTGTACTATCGCACAGTGGCGGCTCGTGGAACATGTTGATGGTAGAGCCACAAGACATCCCCCTCCCCTTTTTGAAAAAACAAAGAACCATTTATCTTCCTAGACTAATCGAATATTTTGGCCAAAAAAATCAAAAATTTGGAACAAAACAGCTCAAGATCTAAAATACGGCCAAAAATATCAAAAATCCTGGTTTTAAAAATTAAAATGCAGACCAAAAAAATTGAAAATGCAAGCAAAAAAAAAATTGTTTTTGATTTTAACTTTGATTTTAATGTTGTATTTATTTATAATTGAAACAATGTTGTCGTTAATTTTATTATGATTTTAATATGTTGTATTTAATTATTTTATCTCATTTAGACTACTTATCTTGACGCTCACATCCACTGCAAATGCATTTTGCTTTGGCCTTTTGTATTTTGCGTATGGTGGCTACGTGAAATAAAGAATTGAATTGAATTGAAAACAAAAATAATTTGCCATTTTCAGCCCCAAATATAACTTTTTTTAGCTTAAAATAAGTTCCAACGAGAAATTCGAAAATAACAGCAAAAATAAAAAAAAATAAATTCGCACAATAAAATCAATAATTCAAATTAAGAAAATCTAAAATATGGGACAAAAAATAAAAAATTAAGACCAAAAATCTAAAATTCGTACCCAAAAATCAAAGTGGTAGACCAAAAAAATCAAAATTTTTAACAAACGAATCGAAAATTTAAGTCGAAATAAAGAAAGTTTCGGCCAAAAGACCTAAAATAGAAACAAAACAATCGAAAATACAAAATATAGGCCAAAAAATAGGGCCTAAAAAGGTGAAAATTTGGACAAAAATCGAAAACGGGCATAAAGATAAAAATTGCAGACAAAAAAAAACGAAAATTTCTACAAACCAATCGAATATTTTGGTCAAAATAAAGAAAAATAAAAAGAATTGGAACAGAAAAATCGAAAATACAGAAATCTAAAATATGGGCCAAAGAATCAAGAATCCTCACCTAAAAATAAAAAAAACGCAGACAAAAAATTAAAAGCTTAAGCAGAAGCAAAATGATTTGCCAAAAATAAGTTTCTGATCAAAAATTTGAAAATAAAAATCTACAATGTTCACCAAAAAATTTTGACAATAAATTCGAAAAGTTAGGTAGGATTAAATAAATGAAATGAAATAAAAAATAAAGAAAAATTTAGGTCAAAAGATTAACAAAATAAAAATAAAAATTTGTAATGTTGGCCAGAAAGTCGAAAATTTAGACATTGCATAGAAAATTCGGATAATAAATGCAGGTTAAAAAATCGAAAATTTCAACAAACAAAACTCGAAAATACCGGAAAAATAAAAAAAATCTCGCATATAAATCAATAATTCAGGTTATAGATATTTTAATCAAAATCAAATCAAAAATTTGGAACTAGAATTAAAATTTCGGCCCGAAAAACAAATGCGGACCAAAGAATAAAAATTTCCACAATTAAATCGAAAATTTAGGTCAAAATAAAGAATAATTAGAGATTTATTTATTTACGAGAATTTCCCTTTATAATACAAAAAATATCTCTAAAAATATTACAAATCTGAGAAAATCGTACAAAAGATCAAAAATTTAGACCAAAAAAAAATAATCGAAAATACCAAGATAAAATATTTTGATCACAAATATCGAAAATAGAGGTCAAAAATTTAAAAATGAAAACTTCGTCGGGAAAAATAAAAAAATGCAGACCAAACAGTAGAAAATTTTACCAATTAAATCGATAATTTAGGTCAAAATAAATAATGTTTGGGCCAAATAATCAAAAATTCAGACAAAAAAAATCGAATATACAGGTCAAAAATCAAAAATACGGACCAAACGGTCTAAAATTTCACCAATGAAATAGAAAATTTATGTCAAAATAAAGACTATTTAGGCCAAATTTTAAGACAAAAAAAATCGAAAATACAGGCGTAATAATAAAAAATGCGGAATATTCCAGTAAGAAAATGGTTTAAATTAGTCTCAAAAATCAATTCAAAGTAATTTTCCAAATTTTTTTAAATAGCAAAACACTGTTTTTATTTTCGCTTTAATTGTTTAAAAATGAAAAACTAATTTGAAAAAGAATTCAAATAAAACCATTCATTGTGTTGGGATCAGCTTATTGTTTCACCTTTTGCGCCGGCAGTTTCGACTACTTTAAGATTTAGTAGATACATTTTGAATAATTCAAATAAAACAATTGATTTGGTTAGTATGACAATATGGGCAGGCCCCCGCCTCCTTTGTTGAAGAAAGAAAGAACGATTGATCTTCATGGTCCAAGGTTATTTTGAGTTGTAAAGTAAAGGTTCATAATTTCAAACAAGCTGAAAATATGATTTATGTGTACATTTTGTCCCAGACATCAAAACAATACACATGGAAAACAAAAAAAAGTTTCATTAAAGTTATGCAGGCGTTGTTTAACATTTAAACTGGCGAAAAAGTGTTTTATGAATTAATGAAATATCCTTGCTGAGCTTGAAATTAGAGGTAGTGCCATGGCTCCTTGGCTCTACATAACGAGCCGCCCCTGCTACCGCAAATTACCACAATTTTAGAGCTAAAAAAAGATACAAGAAAGTACATGGCAAGAGTAGGCGAAGTTCAGTGAGATGGGCGAAATCACACTTTTTTGTAAATTTTGACTCATTGTAAAGAATGGATTCGTTACATGACTTGACTCCATTGAAAAAGTCAAAAGTAAAAAGCCTGGAAAAAGTGATGCGCAAAAAAAGAAAAGGTCCTCACTTCGAAAATTTTCCTATTTACCCCGAAATCATACTGAATATTTACAAGGAATCGAGTCATAATTACAAAGAGCCGACTTTACCCCAAAAAATGTTGATCAATAAAAGAAGGTCCTCACTTCTAAAATTTCATGACTCCAAATGAGTCCATCATCCATCTAATATTCTTTAAGTTTCTTGTTATATTTTTTGTAACAATACGCCTAAAATTAAGTTGTAATTCACTGTCTGTAAAAATAACGTGTGTGATATCAAGAAAGTGCATTTTATTGAAAAGTTCCTGTAACTCATTTGGAACAAATTCGCTGAAAAATCTCTGAACTTCAAGGATGCTATAATTTCCTGGTAATGCTTTAGTGGTATCATATTTGTAGATTGTACGGAAGCTCTTCATAACTTTAAATTGATTGATTTTTTTTTATTTCTAGCTAGTTAAGAGTTGGCTTGTAAATTGTACCGAGAAGTATCGCCAATGATATGGATTTCATCACTTGAAGATCAGACTTTTATGTTTACCTTTATTTCTGATTCAACTTTAGCTGTTTAGTCAGATGATCTAAGAGAAACGTTTCCGTCAGTTGTTGTTACACAATACAACATAAATTTCCATATCGAACCAATTATTTGTTGTGAAGGCGATTATTAAAATGAAGTAAAGAATGTGCAAACGGTGCTGGACCAGGCATATTATAGCGTCATCGGGACAAATTTTGCACAACTGTCGTAGAACTATGTAAGGAGGTAAGCTAATTTATGTCAATAGCAGGCTGTACGGATTGTGTTGTTTCTGAAACTGCGGTTTCCACACGTGCGTATCTGTTGATGGCAGTTGTGCAGTTTGTTTATAATTAAACGTGAAATGTAAATTTTAATTGGTAATTAGTTTTGAGCGTCTTGCTGGGGTATTAAGGAGGACGCTGGGAGCTGGTATTCTGCCTTTGTATCAGTTGACATTTGATCGCGGCTGAAATATTTGGCCGCGGCCGATTCATGCGCGTTTCCATTTCCATTTCTAGAATTTCCACGCGCCGGCCCTCGAGAAAAGCGTGGGCTGGTGTGGATTATCGAGTTATCCGGATGCTAATTTGCGTCGGCCTGGTATAGTCCATTCACGGCGTAATGACACGTTCGGGTCAAGTGTGATATCGAAATTCTTTGATTCACCTATTACCTGCGTAATTAGTTAAGGTCAAATTTGAGCTGCCCATTGGAAACATCTTAATCTGAAATGATCAGTTAAGGTCAAATGTAACACGCAGGTAATGATTAATTAATTTGGTGCGTAATATCCAAAGTACATTGTACAGTGTGTAAGGTGCGCATTTGGCTCACCCCTGGGCGACATTTCAGTCGTACGCGCATCCGCTACCAAGTTTTGGTGTTCCTCCGATGAAAGTAAATAAACTCGCCGGGACGTAGCCCGCGCATTTTTCCTGTGCTCTTGGAAGGCGGCCAAAAAGATCCAACACTCTCGTTGTTCGAATTTTAAATGTTTTATCCGCTCTCTAGAAGGCTCGCCGCATTTTCTCGCTCATGGCGTCCTCTAAAATTCGAAAGTTAAAGGTTAAAAAACAGCGATTTTTTTAACGTTTCCTGTAATTTATCAACAGGGAGCGAACGACGAAGAATTCGGACTCGAGGATAAATCAGAATTGTCCAGCTACAGCTGTTTAACATAAAACACTAATTGCATTTATTTCAATTCACTTTACATTTTGGGATTCATACAAATGTTTCACAAGTAATTTATGTACTGATTATGTATGTACTTGTTTAACCTTTCTTTAAAAAATGTTGATGTGACCATCATGTAACTTTCTCCGGTTTGATGGCATGAAATTTTGCACATTTATCGATTTTTTCAGACTAGTTGTTAATTTTTGTATTCTCTACAATTCTTGTAAGTTGTTAATTTTAGTATACTCAACAATTCTTGTAACTATTATCATTACATAATTTTCGAACCAAAAAAGTAAACAAAACCCCATTTTCATTTTTTTTTAGAAAATCAAAAGGTTTTACTATTTCTGATTTTTAATACATAATCAAAGGCGTGTTGACACTACATAAGTTTTTTTCTTTGTTGGCTCCTCAATGTTTTTGAAAGTGAGGACCTCTTTTTAGCTTTCCACTTTTTCCAGAGAGCCTTTTTACTTCTTGCAAAGAGTCAAGAGTCGACTCACAAAAAAAAAATCGCTCATCTCTAATCGACACACTATGCAAAGTGTGCGGCGCACACAAGCGCAAAAAATTTCAGGTGAGAAGGAAATCTTTGAAGAAAAAAGTTTTTTGTATATTTGATCTCACTGATACGTTTTTATAACGCGATTTATTATTGAGGGAGGTCAACTATTTCCTTTACATAGGCGTCGGGCACTACTGCACAGGCGTCAGAATAGTGAAGGCGTCAAAAATTTCATTCGACAGAAGGTATTTAAAAAAAAATTATATTTGATTTGTACTCATACGTTTTTTCTTATTGTAAGAGGGGAAGGGTATAAAAGCGACAATTCATGTCCTTCACACAGGCGTCGCGTTGGGCACTACTACACAGGCGCAAGGATACTAAAGGCGCCAAAAATTTCATGCGAGGAGAAAATATTTTGAAAAGAAAAAGCGTATTGATACCTTCTTATAAAGTAATTTTTAATTGTGGGAGGGGCGTCAACTTAAATTCTGCACACAGGCATCGGACATTACTGGCGCGCCCCTGGGAAGAGCCTTCCCAAAATGTCGTGACACCTAGAGGTAAAATTTGCACAGTAAAGGCGTCAAAAATTTCAGACGAGAGAAGATATTTAAAAAAAATTATATTTGATTTGTACTCATTCATACGTTTTTTCTTATTGTAAGAGGGGAAGGGTATAAAAGCGCCAATTAATGTCCTTCACACAGGCGTCGCGTTGGACACTACTACACAGGCGCAAGCAGCTAAGGCGCCAAAAATTTTATGCGAGGAGAAAATATTTTGAAAAGAAAAAGCGTATTGATACCTTCTTATAAAGCAATTTTTAATTGTGGGAGGGGCGTCAACTTTTCTGCACACAGGCATCGGACATTACCCCTGGGTAGAGCCTTCCCAAAATGTCGTGACACCTGGAGGTAAAATTTGCGCAGTAAAGGCGTCAAAAATTTCAGACGAGAGAAGATATAAAAAAAAAATTATGTTGGATTTGTACTCATTCATACGTTTTTTTCTTATTGTAAGAGGGGGTATAAAAAAGCGCAAATTAATGACCTTCACACAGGCGGCGCGTTGGACACTACTACACAGGCGCAAGGAGCTAAGGCGCCAAAAATTTCATGCGAGGAGAAAATATTTTGAAAAGAAAAAGCGTATTGATACCTTCTTATAAAGTAATTTTTAATTGTGGGAGGGGCGTCAACTTAAATTCTGCACACAGGCATCGGACATTACTGGCGCGCCCCTGGGTAGAGCCTTCCCAAAATGTCGTGATACCTAGAGGTAAAATTTGCACAGTAAAGGCGTCAAACATTTCAGACGAGAGAAGATATTTAAAAAAAATTATATTTGATTTGTACTCATTCATACGTTTTTTTCTTATTGTAAGGGGGGAAGGATATAAAAGTGCCAATTCATGTCCTTCGCACAGGCGTCGCGTTGGACACTACTACACAGGCGCAAGGATAGTAAAGGCGCCAAAAATTTCATGCGAGGAGAAAATATTTTGAAAAGAAAAAGTGTATTGATACGTTCTTATAAAGTAATTTTTAATTGTGGGAGGGGCGTCAACTTAAATTCTGCACACAGGCATCGGACATTACTGGCGCGCCCCTGGGTAGAGCCTTCCCAAAATGTCGTGACACCTGGAGGTAAAATTTGCGCAGTAAAGGCGTCAAAAATTTCAGACGAGAGAAGATATAAAAAAAAATATATATATGATTTGTACTCATTCATACGTTTTTTCTTATTGTAAGAGGGGGAGGGTATAAAAGCGCCAATGATTGTCCTTTCCACAGGCGTCGCGTTGGACACTACTACACAGGCGCAAGGATAGTAAAGGCGCCAAAAATTTCATGCGAGGAGAAAATATTTTGAAAAGAAAAATCGTATTGATAAGTAATTTTTAATTGTGGGAGGGGCATCAACTTAAATTCTGCACACAGGCATCGGACATTACTGGCGCGCCCCTGGGTAGAGCCTTCCCAAAATGTCGTGACACCTGGAGGTAAAATTTGCGCCGTAAAGGCGTCAAAAATTTCAGACGAGAGAAGATATAAAAAAAAATATATTTGATTTGTACTCATTCATACGTTTTTTCTTATTGTAAGAGGGGGAGGGTATAAAAGCGCCAATGATTGTCCTTCGCACAGGCGTCGCGTTGGACACTACTACACAGGCGCAAGGATAGTAAAGGCGCCAAAAATTTCAAGCGAGGAGAAAATATTTTGAAAAGAAAAATCGTATTGATACGTAATTTTTAATTGTGGGAGGGGCGTCAAATAAAATTCTGCACACAGGCATCAGATATGACTGGCGCGCCCCTGGGTAGAGCCTTCCCAAAATGTCGTGAAACCTGGAGGTAAAATTTGCGCAGAGTGAGAAAGTATTCGGAGAGAACCAGATAACAAATCTACGCGTGGCCGCATCGTAGAATTGAAGATGATTAATCACTTCGCGACCGATTCTGGGTCTATTTTAGAAAAGAAACATCGTGTTGATACCTTCTTATAAAGTAATTTTTAATTGTGGGAGGGGCGTCTAACTTAAATTGTGCACACAGGCATCGGACATTACTGGCGCGCCCCTGGGTAGAGCCCTCCCAAAATGTCGTGACACCTGGAGGTAAAGTTTGCGCGAGAAAGTATTCGGAGAGAACGCGATAACAAATCTACGCATGGCCGCATCGTAGAATTGAAGATGATTCATCACTTCGCGACCGATTCTGGGTCTATATTTACATTAAGGTTGGTTTACACGCTCATGCAATTTGCGCAAACTTATTTGTGGATGGAAAACTGAATGTGTGTACAGTTTATCAACAGCATCGCGAAATAAGTGTTAGTTTTTGGTATGAAAAATGGAAAATATTGACGAAAAATACTTTGTGTTATTAAAAAAAAAGGTTAGCATCTAGGTCAATTTTTTGCAGTTTTTTAATTAAAAAAATTTAAGCTTTAGATTTCATATTGCGGTCACTATAGTCATGACTTTTCACTCTCCACAAACGAGGAAATGATTGATACATTTGAATAAATTCACGAAGAAACTCTTTTTATATTTTAGAGGTTCCGGATGTTAAAGATCAACAAGGGAGGGAAACGGCAATATTAAAAAATATACAGTGCGCACCTAAAGTATGGAATATATTCAGTAAAACCGGAATAAAATATTTTGGGAAAAAAAAAATTCTTTGATAAAAATACACATTTTTGCAAGAAAGTCGATTTTCAGTCGTCATTTGTTTTTGAGTAATGACCTCATCCATTTTGTTTTTAAATGGCGACCCCTATTTTTGTTCTTGATTTTAAGAGATCTTTTCATTGCCGAACTGGAAGTATAGAAATGTTGCCACCTTACATAAGAAATTTTTCGAGTAAATGACAATTGAAGATGAGAACACGATATTTAGAGTTTCTGCAAAATGACCTTGTTCCAGCGCTTGTAGAAATTTTTCCAAACAACAATGATCTTGACCTTCCATATAATACAATATGGTTTCAGCAAGACGGCGCATCCCCGCACTATTTCCCCACAAATTCTTCTTGAACATTTTCTAGGCTAATTCTGCGCATTTATCTCTTTCACGGGCTATTCTATCGGTCCTCGCCTGCCAATCCACCTATTCATAAAGCAATTGTACCAACCTCATGCAAATTTTCTAGCACGACAGATTTTATTCAAGCCAAACTTTTTGCACAAATCTCATGCATTCATTTACCCGCAACGATTTACTTGCGCAAATTAGCTTGTACAAGCTAATTGGCACAAATTGCATGAGCGTGTAAACGTACCTTTATGTTCGCCGAGTTACTCTTGAAATACAAGATGTTCATCGCGCAATGCGACGTAAGATTTTGGGGATATGTTTCATTAATAGTAATTAATATTTAAAAAAATAGTAATGTGAAATAGCAATTACATCACCAAACAAAAAACAATTTAGAGTCGAAATGTTTCATATTCATTCCTTGCAAATTGCGGTATTATCAAGGGAATTCAACATGAACTTAATGACTTGAAAATACATAGCAACATTTTTTTAACGTAATACTTTGTACCGAGAAATGATAAGAAGGTGCGTGTGTATCAAACAACTGTGACATTTTCCAAGTTGCAAGAAAAAAACTTTTTTTTTAAGGAAGGATGTTTTGACGGAATTGCGGGTTAAGGAAAGTGAATGATTGGGGAATTGTCGTAAGCAACGTAGGCTATTCGGCCAAAATATAGTTGAAATTTCATTTTAATAATGAATGGGACAAACACTGAATATCCATGGGCCCGAACGATAAACTTTATGTTTTGTTAATGGCAAGTTGAGTTGCCGAAACTATAGTCAACAATAAAATAAAATTTGTGTTATACCAACAAAGTAAAAGTGTTTTATTATATTTTATTATATAGATAAACTTTTCGTTAATAAAAGCTACCGCCCGAGATTGGGACTCGAACCCACGACACCTCGTACCGAAAGCGGGAGCCAAACCACTCCGCCACGGAGCGCCCCAGAAAAAAAAAACTTGAAGAAAAAAAATAAAAGAGAATCCTAATAAGTTCCAGACAAGACAAAAACGTTGTTGAATAATTTTTGGGATAACCATAATTTTACAAAAAAGTGGCAAGTAGAAGCTTATTATTACAGCTTTAAAAGTTACAAGAATAAGCAAATGACTCAACAAAACTATACTTTTATTTACAGCATTGCACGTACTAACCATTTTTTATTGTCACAATTTAAGTGTTCAACCCCCAACTTATAAAAAAAATATTACGAGTACTTTACTCACTTGTTACATAAATAACTATTATCTCACCGAAGTAGCGAAGGGTGGTACACAGTTGATTTAATTTTGGAAGTAAATGAGTACAAGCAGCTTTTCGACAAACACTGGTTGATCATTTTTCTGAAGGACGAACCAGACCTTCTTGATAGGACTATCTGGTCATGTGAAGCTTTTCGTAAGTTGGAACAGGTGCAAATAAAAATTACACACAATGTGGAACAGATTGGATAATAGAAGGAGAAATATTACGGAGGAGAAATTAATACTAATTGTTTTTTTTTACTGTCTGTTGATACTGATGAGGTGTACTGTGAAGGTTGGTAGGTTTGGTCTAATTCGATAATAAGAAACATAATGGTGGTGACCGTTACTATGTGGTACCTCACTCTAGATAGTAATTACCTAAACATGTCGCGCCACGTTGTAGTAGTGTCAATACTCCAAACCAGCGCTGACTTCACCGAATTACTATTCCAACAAGATGGGGCACCTCCTCATTACGTTTTTGCAATACTTTAACAATACATTCGTACAGCATATGAATTTCCCATACGATTTAATTCAATTATAATTTTTTTTTTATTTTATAAATTTTGATGATTACAATTATTAATTTGTATATATCTCTCTACATTTTTATCTTCAGACAATTTAACTAATCAAAGCAGCTGGTGTAAAAATAAATATCCATTTTATGCCGTGAACTTGTAAAATTAATTAGGTCGGCCGAAGCGTGTTAACTTTAATGCTCAATAAAAATCATCTATCGGAAGCAATTCCGAATTTCTCGTTACCCAGTAACAGATATAAAAATAAAGTTCGCTAATGAGAGCCTGACATTTGTGCTTCCAATGAATATCATCGGTCGTCGAAAGGCTTGTTTGTTATGCTTTACGTGTGTTATGAGGTAAATTGATTTCATAAAACTTTAAATAACTAGAAATCGATGGGCAGCAACAAGTACCGGGGCAAAAAGCTCGACGCCGCGGCGGCCAGATGGCCAATCCGAAGGACCCAGATCCCCGAGCAACATGCATGCCGACGCGAAGCGTCAATATTTAGATGGATTTATCAATCCGCGGGCTTTGTCTGCGCTTAAATATTTACACAATCCCATGAACGTTCCATATCCTCCCACGGAAAGCTTACCGAAATCCAATTCCGTTCCGCGCGAAATCAATTAAAATTTCTCCAAATAACGCATTGCACAAAATAGCCTTAAGGCTACTTCCAATTGCATTATTGGACAGGCTCCGTTTATAATTAACTTAGCTAATTAAACGCCACTCATTGCTACAGAGTACGCGAAACCATCGTGCAGCTTTTGCGTGAATTTACATTAACGCTTTTGGCACAACCCGACGCCAATATTCGTTTCAAAACATTTGCGGAACACAAATCATGGTTAACCTTAAGATCAATTGTAGGAGCCTGCACGCCCAAACTGAGTAATGCAGAAGAAGTATCAACAAAAGCACAGGCTTTGATGTGTGGAAGTTGGCGATGTTCAAGATAATAAAAGGAAATAATACGAAAATATCAAAGCAGATAAAGACTTGAAACAAAAAAGACAAGGTATGGTAGAATTGGAGGAGTTTAAGGACACACATTGATATTTGGTAGAGTTAAGAAAATATTTTAAGCTTTAGTCACTTTTTTGTTTCTAAACGAAGATAGAATGGAGCAAATTCGTCCTTGGATGAGCAAGAAAACCCCAAGACCAAAATATACGGGCATGCTAATTATAAACATGGTGTTTTTGAATCATGGTAATTGGCAGTGGCGGCTGGTGGAATATTTTGATGGTAGAGCCACTCAGCCTACAATATAATGCCTTCTTTTTATGGAAAAAAACTAACGATAAATGAAAAAGGAAACCTTTACGGAAGCATTAAATAAATCAAACAAAAACGAAAAGCTCCAGGCAATTTGAACAACTTCAGCATTTCAACAATTTGTTTTCTCGTGCAATTATTTTGAAATTCAGCCAGGAAGGTTTTGAGGAATCTTGTAGTAGAATTATTTTTGAGTAAATCTAGAAATTTTCACGCTTGCAGCAATTGTTTTTATGTTTTTTTGGGCTCTAGGCAATTGAACAACTGCAGAATTTCAACAATTTATGTTCTCGCGCAAATTTTTCGAAGTCTCGCAAACGACAGTCTTTTGATTTTTATGAAATCTTGAAGTCGAATTGATTTTAAGCAAATCCAGAAAATTTCAAGTTTGTTGCGATTTTTTTTAAGCTCTGATAAAATGCAAAACTTCAGAATTTCAGCCAGTTGTGTTCTCACGGAAATCAATCAAAATCTCGTGAAGGAAATTGTTTCGATTTTGATGGAATCTTGAAGCAGAACTAATCTTAAGCAAATCTGAAAAGTATCTGGTTTGTGGCAATTGTTTTTATATTTTTTGAGCTCTAGACAATTGAACAACTTCAGAATTTCAACGGTTTATGTACTCGTGCAATTATTTTAAAATTTAGCTAAGGAAAGTGTTTGGATTTTAAGAGATATTGTAGTAGAATAATAGTTTACGTTTGTGACAATTGTGTTTATATTTTTTAAGCTGTAGACAAATTAACAACTTCAGAATTTCAAGAATTTGTGTTCTCACGCAAATATTTAAGAACAGTATTTTGTTTCTTATGGAATCTTGAAGTAGAATTGATCTTAAGCAAATCCAGAAAACTTCAAGTTTGTTGGAATTTTGTAAATTTTTTTTAGCTTTGGTAAAACACACACATTCAGAATTTTAGCCGGTTGTGTTTTCGCGGAAATAAATCGAAATCTCGTGAAAAAAGGTCTTTTGAATCTTTCCGGAATCTTGACGCAGAATTAATCTTAAGCAAATCTGGGAAGTTTCACGTTTCTGACAATTGTTTTTATATTTTGTTGAGCTCTAGGCAAATGAACAACTTCAGAATTTCAACAATTTGTGTTCTCGTGCAATCCGGTGAAGGCTAGTCTTCGGATTTTTAAGAAATCTTGTAGAAGAATGGATTTTTAGTAATTCTGGAAATTTTCACTTTTGTGGCAAATGTTTTTATATTTTCTTTGAGCTCTGGGCTATTGAACAACAATTTGTGTTCTAGTGCAATGATTCTGAAATCCAGTGCTGGAGTTTCTAAATTTTTAAGGAATCTTGTAGTAGAATGATTTTGAGTAAATTTAGAAATTTTCACATTTGTGGCAATCCTTCTTATATATTTTTTTAGCACAGTCGAATAAAATTCAGAATTTAGACAATTTGTATTCTAGTGCAATTATTTTCAAATCCTATGAAGGAAAGGGTTCGGATTTTTGAGGAATCTTATAGTAAAATTGTTTTCGAGTAAATCAGGAAAACTTTTACGTTTGTGGCAATTGTATCTATACTTTTTTATGCTCTAAACAATTAAACAACAATTTGTGTTCTCGCGCAAATATTTTAAAATCTTGTGAAGGATAGTCTTTTTATTTTTATGGAATTTTAAAGTATAATTTATCTTAAGCAAATCCAGACAATTTCAAGTTTGTTGCATTTTTTTTTTAATATTTTTTGAGCCCAGATAAAACGCACAACTTCAGAATTTCAGCCGCTTGTTTTCTTACGGAAATAAATCGAAAGCTCGTGAAAGAAAGTCTTTGTTTTTTTATGGATTCTTAAAGCAGGATTGATCTTAAGCAAATCTGGAAAGTTTCACGTTTGTGGCAATTGTTTTTATATTTTGAATTTTTTACATTTTCAAAATTTTTGAATATTTTAAAATCTCACGAAGGACAGTCTTTTGATTTTCATAGAATCTTGAAGTAGAATTGATCTTAGGCAAATCTAGACAGTTTCAAGTTTGTTGCAATTTTTTAAATATATTTTAGAGTTCTGATAAAAAGCACAACTTCAGAATTTCAGCCAGTTGTGTTCTCGCGAAAATAAATCGAAATCTCGTGAAGGAAAGTGTTTGGATTTTGATGGGATTTTGAAGCAGAATTGATCTTAGCCAAATCTGTAAAGTTTAATGTTTGTAGCAATTGTTTTTATATTTTTTTTTGTTCTAGAGAATTGAACAATTTCAGAATTTTAACAATTTGTTTTCTCATACAATTATTTTGACAATCAGTGAAGGAAAGTCTTCGGATTTTTGAGGAATCTTACAGTAGAACTAAATTTGAGTAAATCTGGAAAATTTCACGTTTGTTGCAAATGTTTTTATAATTTTTTAATTTTTTAACTTCATAATGCGAACAATTTGTGTTCTTGTACAACTATTTTGAAATTCAGTGAAGGAAAGTCTTCGGATTTAGAATAATTTAAAAATCCTTGCTAAGCTTGAAATTAGTGGTAGTGCAATGGCTCCTCGGCTCTACATAACGAGCCGCCACTCGTAATTGGTGATGATGATGAGAGGCTATGTACAAAAAAATTCATAAAAATTCGTTTTCGAGAAATTTTGATCAAAGTTATTAGTGTGCTATTGAGTTAAAGGTAATTTCGGTTTTGAATGTTTGAAATGAGTTTTTGCGGCATGATCTTATTTTATGGAAGAACATTCAAAACCGAAATTACCTTCAACTCAATAGCACACCAACAACTTTGATCAAAATTTCTCGAAAACGAATTTTTATGTAAACGTTCATTTCGAGCTGTAACTTGCGACAGTTTAAAAAACCAGACTGAACTTGCCCAGCGTACCAACAATTTTGATCCAAATTTGTATTACAGTGTAGTCTCTATAAAGTGAACATCTAAAACATGAACGGCCAGTTTAAATTCGGCATACTCCAAAACGTGAACAGCCAAGGTCTTTCATATATTTTGTTGTTCTAAACCTCTTCCTCTCCAAGTTACAGCCCTCTAAAGTTAAGGGGAAAAAATTGTTTTTATTTTATATATCCACTATGGAAGAATTTAGAATAATGAAACTGTTTCTAATAAAATGGCACTTTTTGACGATTTTTGTAATCCTAAAATGTTATTACAAGACGGTGAAAAAATCAACCGTTATAATAGTTTGCATCAGAATTTTTCAATCTACTTATTAATGTCGGTACGCCAATGAGTCTAAAACAGAAATGTTTGATTTTTTTTTGGCTTTCTAATGATGTTTTTAAAGTTATAGCTTAATATAAGAATTTTCGGAGTAATCCTTAATTTTATAATTTACTCTATCAATTGCGCCCCCTTGCGGCGAAATGCGGAACTTAAAGATAATTTCGAGGATTTTTTTTTCATGGCCACTTTGGTACATATTTTTTTTTTCTTGAATTTCTATGTCTAGTAGTTTTCGAGATATAGCTGGTGGCCACCCTTAATAAAAAAGGATTAATTTCGAAAATATTTTTGCAAATGAATTAATTTAAATTATATTTATACTTAAAACGTGGAATCATTCATATATAATTACGTTTTCAATTTCGAACAAAAGCCACACATTTTCGCAGGGGCGGCTCGTCATGTAGAGCCAAGGAGCCATGACACTACCACTAATTTCAAGCTCAGCAGAATTTTTAAGTAATTCTAAAAACACAGATTCATCATTTTAAATGTCAAAATATTGCCTGCGAAATTTTTTTAAATTTCCTTTTTTCCTCAAATTGAAGGCATATATGTATTGTACGCTAAGTGTCTCCACCATCAAAATGTTTCACCAGCCGCCACTGCATTTTCGATACCGCCAGATCAAATGATCAAATGCATTGGATTAAGAATCTGCATGTGATCTGGCGGAATCTAAATGTGTGGCTTCTGTGGAGCAATTGGCAGCGCCCCCGTGTAGCGATGTTGCAGGTTTGACCCTGTCGGAAGCATGTTACACTTTTAATGCAATTTAAGTACGATTGATTTCGATTTTTTTTAGGAAATTTAATAATATAAACTATGTTTATACTTCGTAAAACGTGTATACAATTACTTTTTCAACTTCGAAACAAAAACCACACATTTTCGATACTGTTAGATCAAATACATCAGATTAAGAATGAGTAGGTGAAATTGTTTTTGCAAATTTATTAATTTAAATTACATTTATGATTCGTAAAAGTTATTGAGTAGAAGTATGAATGAATTTTAAACGTTCATTCGCGTGCTATTATTTGTTAACACGTGTCAGGAAATTGATAAAAGAATTATGATCGGTAGCATAGCTGCGACCGTAACTATACGGTAATTAACATTCTATGTTCTGAATTTTTTTAAATTAGTTTGAGGAAACATGAAATAATTAAGGTCACTTAATGAAACACTGACGCAGTGTGTAAGCTTTCAAATTATTTGTATTGTTTTGTAACAATTGTTTTACCACACTAGTAGATGAAAATATATTCTTCATCTGCTTAACCTCTTCACGCCCAGGTCGCCACATGTGGCGACAAACAAAAATATTTTACAAAAAACAACAATTACACCTTTAGCGCCATCTATGGAATATTTTTTTCATATTTTCCATAAATGAGTAAATTTGTGATAGTGGAATAATATGTCGTAGAAAAAGGTGACAACAAGAAAAAAGTGATTTTTCAGGATTATCCTACAGCCCGATCAAAGCTACATGGGCGCGAAGTGGTTAATGAAGCCACGATGTAGTAATAGAAAAATGAATTTAACAATTCAACATCATGGACTTTCGAGAAGTACGCTCTCACCGATCCGATAAATTTCTCAGTGAGAGCAAATATGAATATAAACAATATTCGCAGAAACATAAAATTGTGCAAGCTGAAAATGTTTAAAAGGAAAAATACTGAGAAAGCATATCAGCTGCATCAAAACTGAACGAACGGACGCATGGAATGCTGTCTGGTATCAGGAAACGGAAGACTTCAGTTTCTTCGTACTTCGGTGCTTAGATAATGTATCACTTAACGGAACTGATAATATAATCCCGCTTATTAATCGGAAAAATATATAGGTCAAATCAAAAAATAGCAGTTCATTAAAGGTAAGGCGCGTTGAAGGGAGTTCCGCGTAATGTGGTCTCGATTCAGTTCTGCAATACAATATGCACATCATGAAGGTTTGTTGGTAGCTGGAGTAATTCAGCAGTTGACAGTGATGCAGTGGAATTGTATAAATTGGTAATCCGTGAATATCGACTCAATTAAAATACACTGAAATGTGGAACGTAAACACGTCAATGCGGTATTGAATTCCGTTCCCTGAAAGACGGACGTTGCTTTTTTATATTCCATCTGGGGAGGGGAATAATGACGGAGCTCATCAATTTATTTCATAGAAAAAGAGATTCGAGGCTGTGTAGCATTTTTGTGCAACAGGTCGCGATGCGAGGGGTAGATACAGCGGTATCTGCAGAGGAAGCAGGAGCTGGGATTGATCAAGGTCGTTAAATTTGTGACAATGAATTAAGTTATATCTGACATGAAAGCATGACGGCGAGCAACTGTAACTATACATCTATCTATTAAACACTTGGTTGTTGTTATAAGTTAATTACCTAGTCGCTTATCTATAGAGATAGAAATGTTAGATAAATCCCTTCCGAGTGTGTAGGGTTGTGTAGTGTATAGGAGATAGTGCACAACACGTATGAATACACTCACTCGCACACTCGCACACACACACTAGAAAGAGAGAGATGGAGTCGCACACGCGGTCACAATACAAATACACGCACCGCTTGACGGTCAGGTCGGGTTAGGTCGTTCGGTCTACATGGAATCAAAAATTCTATCAAAATTTTGATCTGCGGGCCGTCGAATCGTTCGTCCGACGGCCCGCACAAGAGACTGATGCCCACTAAATTCAAATCCGGGAGCTCCTCATCCAGAATAAAAGCACGCTTAAAATATAAGTTTTATTTCAGTACTGGTGTAGCACGGCTTTTTGAGTATTTTTGACCTGCTTAGTCGCACACAGCATTGCCTCAACAATTTTTAATGTTAATTATAGACATAAACAAACAGAAATATCTTTCTATACATAGATTCGCTATAGGTTAAAAGTATCATATTATAAACCGAACCGCTGCAAGCACTAGACCACGACGATCAGCGCTTCATTTCTTCCATATAATCTAATCTCTCCTCCGAGCAACAAATATTACCATTCTGGTTTATTGCTCCTGATTTCATAACCTTACCCGAAGACGTTCGTAACCTCACTCTTCACTAGTCTTACCAAAGGAAATTCGGACTCGAAGAGTGCCGCCTTTCGACTTAACGCCAGCACAGCCAGTGACGGAAAAGACAACTGACCCGTTCTTTCGAGTTTTCAGTGCTCACTTTCCGCTATTTTTAGACTCTGAAACCGTCCTCCTAGCTACAACCAAGACACGAGACAAACTAATAAAAGCTTCCTGAAAAATTATCATTTCAAATGCTCAACTAAAAACTCTAGTCAAAATACATTCACCCCAAAAATAGTTGGGAAATTCCGTGGGTCAAGTTTATATTTACTTTTTGCACAAAATCCACCAAAACATTTTCGTAGAATGACCATAATTTATTAATAAAGTTCATAAACTACGCAAGTCATAATTGTAAAGCATTAAAATCCGCTATCCGATAGGAAATAATTGAAATAATACTATAATTTTCCCTAAAACCCACAGGGAATACTAAAATACTTTACAAAAATCTTTCAAAATAAAATAATTTCACCGGAACCGAGTTGTTGGTTCACACGGGATGATGCACAAATTAGCTTAGAATAATTTGTGCATCCCAAACACAAACAAACACACCAGACTCGAGACCTAGAGGTTCCAGGTTCGATCCCTGTCGAAATCATGTTTACACTTTTGATCCAGTTACATACGTACGAAATATTTCATACATTAATTGCTTACAGATAATAATTCATTAAATTACATTAAAACTTTGTAAATTGTGGGAACCAATTCACATAAAAATAAAGACTTATGTTAGGTCCAAAAATAAACGTAATTGTTACATTAATCTGAAAATAAAGACTTTTGAAGAATTTCGAGCAAAACAAGAACTTACAAAGTCGAGGAAATATATGTTAGGACCGAAACTAAGCAAAAATAAAGAATACTGCTATTATCATAACCGTTTCATAAACCTGCAAATAAAAAGTTTTGAAGAATTTTTGAAGAATTTCGTGCAAACAAGTACTTACAAGTCAAGGAAATATATGCTAGGACCGAAACTAAGCCAAAATAAAGAATACTGCTATTATCATAACTGTTTCATAAACCTGAAAATAAAAAGTTTTGAAGAATTTTTGAAGAATTTGGAGCAACAAGTACTTACAAAGTCAAGAAAATATATGTTAGAACCGAAACTAAGGCAAAATAAAGAATACTGATATTATCATAACTGTTTCAAAAACCCGAAAAAAAAGTTTTGAAGAATTTCGTGCAAAAAAGTACTTACAAATTCAAGGAAATATAGATTAGCTCCAAAACGATGCCAAAATAAAAAAATATGACTATTATCTTAACTGTTTAATTAGCCTAAAAATAAAGACTTCTGAAGCATTTATGAAGAATTTAGAGAATACTTCTATTATCATAACTGTTTCATAAACCTGCAAATAAAAAGTTTTGAAGAATTTCGTGCAAACAAGTACTTTAAAGTCAAGGAAATATATGTTAGGACCGAAACTAAGCCAAAATAAAGAATACTGCTATTATCATAACTGTTTCAAAAACCTGAAAAAAAAGTTTTGAAGAATTTCGTGCAAAAAAGTACAAATTCAAGGAAATATAGATTAGCTCCAAAAAGATGCAAAACAAAAAAAATACGACTAGTATCTTAACTGTTTAATTAGCCTAAAAATAGGACTTCTGAAGCATTTATGAAGAATTTCGAGAAAACTGCTATTATCATAACTGTTTCATAAACCTGAAAATAAAAAGTTTTGAAGAGTTTTTGAAGAACTTCGAGCAAACACATACTTACAAATTCAAGGAAATATAAACGAAGCCAAAATAAAGAATGCTGCTATTATTATAACTGTTATCGTGAAAATAAAGACTTTTGAAGGATTTTTAAAGAATTGCGAGCAAACAAGTGCTACAAATTCAAGGAAATATAGGTTAGGTCCAAAACGAAGCCAAAATAAAGAATTCTACTAGTATCTTTGAACTGTTTCATTAGCCTAAACATAAAGACTTTTGAAGCATTTATGAAGAATTTCGAACAAACCAGCACTACAAATTGCAGGAAATACAAGTTAGGTCCAAAACGCAGACAAAATAAATAATACTGGCATTAAATATTGTTTCCCCATCAAAATACCTACAGAACGGTTTCGACCTTTCAGGTCTCATCAGTGTAGTTAGTTGCTGATGAGGAAACGGAAATTACTATCGGAACACCGTTAAAGTTAGAAACGCCAAAGTGGCGGAATCTATTGCCTGACAGATATAGGAATATGCCAAATACTGGCATTATTATAACTGTTTCATTAATCGGAAAATAAATGCTTTTGAAGAATTTTTTGAAAATTTCAAGCACGAAAGTACTACTTCAAGGAAATATAGAAGCCAAAATAAAGAATAGTATTATTATCTTAAGTGTATCACTAACACAAAAATAAAGACTTTTGAAGCATTTATGAAGGATTTCAAACAAACAAGCACTACAAATAGCAGGAAATAGATGTCCAAAACAAAGCAAAAACAAAAGAGAGAGCAGCCAATCAAAAACATAACAACATTCAAGCATGTTGGCAGTGGCGTATACATTTCAAAAATCGTAAACCTTTGTGTAGGATTTTAAAAGTGGCAACAAAAAAAAAGGGTCAACCGTCAAGTTTTTTTGTTTACAAATTTTCGGCGTTTCGAAATGATTGGTTCCCTTTTTACCAACTAATTTGACCCAAGGGCTAGTATTAAAAAATATATTAATAAAATTTCAATAGCCGGAAATAGATGTTACGTCCAAAACAAAGCCAAAACAAAAGAGAGAGCGGCCAATCGAAAATATAACAACATTCAAGCATGTTGCCAGTGGCGTATGCATTTCAAAAATCGTAAACCTTTGTATAGGATTTTAAAAATGGCAACAAAAAAAGGATTTTTTTGTTTACAAATTTTCGGCGTTTCGAAATTATTGACCCTTTTTACCAACTAATTTGACCCACGGGCTAGTATTAAAAAAATTATTAAAAAAACCATCACTGATCTATATAATACTCGTATTTTAGAAGACGATGAAAAGGTAATTGTTCAGAAAACGTCAGTTGGGATATTTATCTTAACATTTATCAAACGCCCGAAAATCAAGAGAACGATAGCTAGTTGAGCTTCAGAAACTCAGTAAATACTACTAATTCCAGCTAGTATACACCATCCCCCCCACCCTTTTGAAGAAAGAAAGGACGATTTATCTTCCTAGACCAAAGTAACTGGCGAAAAAGTGTTTTAAGAGTTAATTAAAAATTAAACTACAAGTAGTGACATGCCTGCTTGGCTCTATATAACGAGCCGCCCCTGCCCATGAATATAATAATAATAATAATAATATTCACTTATTGCCCTACGGGAACACCATTACAGGGGGATATAAATATATATAAATTTGTTACAAATTAACAATAATATAATAATAAATACAAAAATACAAGAAAGAAAGAAAAAGAGAAATCAAAACTAAATACATAAAAGTATAATAATAATTAGTATATCACTGAACCAATTAATAAACTAACAACCAGAGTTCACACGATCACCAACAAAAATATTCTTAAAGAACTTTTGAAAAAATTCGATTTTTTCAGATTTTGATCGGCCGTACCGGCTAAACGGAACCTCCAAATCGAACGCGGTTTTCAAATCAATGCTCGTTGGGTACAAATTAGTCGGATTCAATTGAAATTAGCGATTTTTAATTTTTGACCAAAACTTGTAAGATCACCCAAAACTTGCACTTGCAATGATTTCCTGAAGAAACCACTGGTTCGATTCGGGGTTTCTATACGTCACTGGAAAGATCCCTTCAAGATATTTCAGAAAATGTAGTTGCCCAACTACTAATGTCAATTTGAAGCCCGTGGCGCGTTAGCAAAAAAAACTCCAAAATGAAAAAAATTGATTTTTTTTTTAAATAATCATCGTAGACCTTGTAGTACATCATGTAATACACTTTTTTTCATTAGAAGAACAAGTTCAATCGACTGGCGTTAAAACATTTCATCTGGAAATTTTTTTAAAAAAGTTGTCAAGTCACCATGAACCGTGGCGGCACGTGGAACATGTTGATGGTAGAGCCACTTATACAATATACCTCCCTCATTTTTTGAAGAAAGAAAGAAAGTACGATTTATCTTCCTAAACCAAAATAACTGGCGAAAATTTGATTTTTTCAGACTTTGAACGGCCGTAGCGGCTAAACAAAGTATCCAAATCGAACGCGGTTTTCAAATCTGTGCTCGTTGGGTGCAAATTAGTCGGATTCAATTAAAATTAGTGATTTTTAATTTTTGACGAAAACTTGAAAGATCACCCAAAACTTGCATTTAAAATGATTTCCTGAAGAAACCACTGGTTCGATTCGGGGTTTCTATACGTCACTGGAAAGATCCCTTCAAGATACTTCAGAAAATGTAGTTGCCCAACTACAAATGTCAATTTGAAGCCCGTGGCGTGTCAGCAAAAAAAATTGAAAAAATCGAAAAAATCTACTTTTTAATAATCATCGTAGACCTTTATGTAATACACTTTTTTTCATCAGAAGAACTGAACTGAATCGACTGGCGTTAAAACATAATATCTAGAAAAATTTCAAAAAAGTTGTCAAGTCACCATGAACAGTTGATGGTAGAGCCACTTATACAATATACCTCCCTCCTTTTTTGAAGAAAGAAAGAAAGAACGATTTATCTTCCTAGACCAAAGTAACTGGCGAAAAACTGTTTTAAGAATTAAAAAATTTGCTGAGCTTGAAACTACAGGTAGTAGCGTGTGTGAGTCGGACGAACATGTAAATATTTTGAGCCGGAACAAGATTACCTCCCCTCCCTGTTTTCGAGGATGCTGAACACGATGGCGGTGTTAGAATTTCTCTTTAGGGTTGCACAATCCCTCAACTTTAAAAGAGGATTTAGATGGAATCACTGAATAAAACACTTACTATGTTTTATTCAGTGATTATATAATGAATTACCACGTAGTAATGGTCGCAACCATCACCATGATTAGATTTAGATGATTGATCTGAAAATCCGAGACGTGTTTGTTTTCTATATTTATTTATTTAACGGAATTCACCATTTTAAACATATAATAATCATTTATTTCCCAACAGATTAGAAACCTAGTTACAGGGAAAATACAAAATAAAGCTAAAGTATAACATAAATACCTAAAATTAAAATTAATCTAAAGATAACTACAATAACTAAATAAACCGTGACAATATTAATAATCTTTTTTTATAATCTTTTTTTATAAAGAACAATAATAAGAGACAAGTGGATAATATGCCACAAGAATAGTAAACTAAATCTAATTATGACTAAATGTAACTATTAGTATCTACTAAAAAAAAGTAACAATGGCTTGCACACTTCCGCGGACTTTGGTTTTGTTGTTTATTATTGTTCCTTATTGGATGATATTGTTAATATCCGGGAGGAATTGCAACGATTAGAACGCTTCATAAATGGTTGATAATTAAAAAAATTATATTATCATTCGGCTTTGGCATCGGAATTCTAATCTGCAAGAATTAGACAAGGGGGGACCAATTACAGGTGTAATTAAATATTTGCGAAGTACAAAGGAGTTTTTCAATATTTATTTTGCCGCCGAGTGCGCGCAGTCTTTCACCGGCTACTGACTTTTATTTATATAAGGCCGAGTGCCCAGTTGACAGATGAGTCATTTCGAGGCTTCGGATTTTGTTTTCCCGCACCAAAACGAATGCGAATGGGCAGAGTGCCAACTCGTTGTTTGCAGTTGTTCAGCCTGGTTGGTAAACTAGCCAAGCTTGCGACCGCTGCGCCCTCTAGCGGCAATTGCGCTTTAAGTCAACGTACAGTTTTATTTGAAACATGTTATAATAAAAACGCTGAGCTTGTGTTTCAACAGAATTATAAATAAAATATAAAGGGAAAATTAATTATGCTATTGTTATTGATTGTGCAGTGAATTACAAAGAAATCACCCCCACCACCACACTTGCTCATGCGCAAACGGCGCTTGAATCAAAATGGAAGCCTTAATAAATAAATTTGAGGCAACTTCACTTGTTGCAGTGGCATAAATTTAATAAAAACGAAGTATAACATATTGTGATGTGATGCAGGATATTAAACACCACAAATAAAAGGTCAATCCTTTTTTCTTCTCGCCTATAATCAAATTGTCGCAAATTCGCAAAACAAATAAATGCGTTATAACACTATCTGCCTGCACCCCATTATCACATCGCTGCTGACCCGTGCTTGTTCGTAAAAACAAATAACGAGATCCATATAAAAAAAACGGTAACGTGTATGTCCCTTATAATTAAGCCATTGGTGATGTTAGGATGCTGATGTTGACGCTTCCTCGGGAAAAAAATCTGCGAAATGGGCTCGGCACGCTGGTTAGTTGGCATTAATTAATTCATTATTCTATGTATAAACCCGGGAGTTGCAAACATTTGGAGGAAATATTTATTTCGTCACCTACAGTCGAAACAATGGCAGCAAACACATGATTATATAAATTCTTTTAATTAACAAACACTGGGGCCTGATTAAATTTGAAGCGTTTAAGGCAAGTTATGCATGATTGTAAAAACTTAAACGACCGGATTGCATCTCTATCGTCAACTAGCTAAAAATTTGGGTTTTGCCATTGAAATATCCTAAATCAGAAAACAGGAGGCGGAAAGGCAACACTACCAGTCTTTAAAGTCCTATTGCAAAAATTATGTTTTATTTATTAAAGATATGTTTCTAAACGCTGCACCAATTTTTCAGGCAGAATATTTGAATGGGAGGTAAACTTTGAATAAATTTAATAAAACGACCTGTTCGTAAGTCTGCAAAATTAAGTCTTACTAAAACTTTTAATACTTTAATCAATTTCGAAAGAAGAAGATTGGGACAATATTTGAATACCATCATTGAATTACAAAACTACTATCATTGGGACTTCTTTAGGTACTGAAAATTCAATTACCAATTTAATAATTCATCCTTTAAAAACGAGGTAGACCTCAAATGATTTCTTGAATTTTGGACAACGCTTTAACATCAATAATGATTACAAAAACTACTAACGCTAAAATTATATGTTTCCTAATGTGGCAACCAGTGGCGGCTCGTGGATGTTCGGTGAGGAGGCTACGGGAGAAAATCTGATTAAAATAGCAGCGGAATATTAATTTCCTCTATAAAAGTAAGTCTTGCAGCACGAGCGGCATCTCTATCTTAGCCTTCTCTGCGAAGATCCACGAGCAACAGAAAGCATGTTTCCAATTATTCAGGACAAGATTTGAGGAGGAGGTGCATCTTCAATGCTTTATTGGAAGAAGACATGAATATTTATTAAGAAAACTATTACCAGAGTACCAGATATAAAGTATTATTAATGAATTTTGTTCCATGTAAGAGGTAATAAAATGAATGTAGGATTTTGAATAAAAACTTACCAAACAATATCGTAGCCGCGTTAAATTTGTCCAATAATCAGCAAGTGCAAAAAATCGTCTCCTAGAAAAGTCCAGCCCTGTAACAAAATTAATTTATTAGCTATTATTGCAACATGAGCGATTACATCCATACGTATTTTGTTTTACTCGTTTTCAAACGACATATCACATCCCTAACATGAGCCACTGATACCTGCATGAAACTGAATTTTGCATTAGATCTTTTGGGCGGCATGAACTTTCTACTTTCTGTAGTCAACGATAATCTTTATTAGGTGCTGAAAAGATTCATTGAACTCATTTGGAGAAATTGAACATGGTTCATCTGGAAGCTTTTTGTGTGCCTTCACAACACAGGGTTGCAGAAACTTTTGCTGACATCACTGAAGACATACATGGTGGTTAAAGTATCAGAGGAAATAGGCTACATGTTGGATGTGTATCGCGTGATAATTGGAGCTCACATTGAACTCTTATAAGACAAACTAGAAATGTTACTGCATCTTCTATCATATATCTTTTTATGGTTACAGTTAAAGGGCAATAAAACATGTTTAAAACTGATATATTCTTTTTTGTACACCCTGTATAATGTGTAGCTTCATTTTTGGACCGCTCCAAAAAATATAACCTGAGTTGATTTGATATTTTTTTTTTGACTTAGGCGTGTTTTTAATTTTGGGATGAATAAATGAATAATGTCAGACGTATATACAACAACCATGGATCCGACCGAATATTTCTCGATCCCCGAAAAATCTTTCGGCCGGGCTGGGATTCGAACCCACACGACACGCGGTGCAACCGGCAGAAGCGCTCGCGTGTACCCATTACACCAACCCTTGATATTTTTTCATTTATAAAAAAAATCATGTTTGAGAAGACTGAATCTTTTAAACCAGCGCTGTCCAACTTCTCTTAGCCAGCGGGCCATTTTTTCTTTAGCAAATATTTCGCGGGCCGAAAAGGATAGGTTAATAATGCCCATATAAATATTTGTTGTGGCAACTCTAATTATATTTTCAAGAGTGGAGTCTTTCAAGCTGTTTCTAAATTTTGATTTTATATATTTCATGTCAGAGAATGCACGCTCGCAGATATATGTACTTCCGAACATAGAAATGATTTGAAGTCCTAAATTTCTCATTTTTGGATATTTTTCTTTATCCAAATGTTTGAACACTTGTATTCCAGTTCCTCCACTAGATGCAACGAATGGGTCAATCAAAATTTGATGTACAGTTTACTATAACTCGCGGACCGTAAAAAAAAGCTTCGCGGGCCGGATGCGGCCCGCGGGCCGCCAGTTGGACAGCGCTGTTTTAAACTAAAAAGTTTCATGCATACTATGGCTGAGAATAAGTTAACAAGGATTTATTCGAAAATATTGCATTGTTACAAAGTTTTTAATTTTGTTATGAAGTTGGTTTGGAATTCACTGGGTCAGTTTTTTAGTTGCTAAGTAACCTAACACAGTGAATTGTGTTTGATTAAGAATAACAACTGTATTAGCTTGTAACGCCTTAGTAAAACGCACAAAATAACTTTGGCTGAAAGCTTGAATCCAGATCGGACAACGACGTTCTGTTTGTCCATGTAATGACATTTTCCACATGGAAGATGGGTAATAGTCAAAGTTACTAAAGCCAATAAAAAACCTGATTTGTTCCGATAATCGTTTAAGAACGCAACGAAGTATCACGAACACGATTTTTTTTTCACAATGTTGCAAAAAAAATTTTGGCAAAAATATATGTTGAAAGACACTTTGAGGAATGTATACTTGAAAGTTCGTTGGTGTCACTGTAGAATATAACCTCAATTATAAAATTGCCGGCCCACTAGCTGTGTGCGTTAGCGCGCCAGTACTAATGCGGAGGGTCCCGGGTTCGAATCCCGGCGCGGGCATGGTTGTTTGTGGATGTCTATTTCATTTAATATGAACAATACATTACCGATGTGACTGAAGGGCACCTGCCAAAGTAAAAAAAAAATTAAAACAAAATAAAAATTTCACCTGAAATTTTTGACGGAATTTTATTTTTATTTTTTTAGAAAATAGTCTCATTGGCATCATCCGGACAGTTCCACAAACCAACATCAAAACACAACTTAATTTTGCTTTTTTATAAAACAGGGCAGAAAGACCGATGGTCGATAGCCCAGACTAACCAAAATAACCGAAAAACCAAACCGTGTAAAACTTACTGAAATAAAGATGTTGTGTGTGTGTAGTCTCACTGATAGTTATAACATATATTTTTGTCATTGAAATCGGTTTAGCCGTTTTTTGAGAAAAAAAAATTGTTTTTAATTTTTTTCCGCCACCATATCTCGCATAAAAATTAAATTTAGAGTTTAAAATTTGGTGGAGTTTCATACCATAGATGCGAACTTATAACATTAATTAGAGCTTAATACGTGCTGGGGCAGATTTTGCATATTTATCCCGTTAGGCCCTTAGAACATTTTTGTCTTCTTGTATAATCTATTGACATTTTAAAAAGCTCAACATAATCACGAAAAAGAATATTTGTTACCAAATTGCTGACAATGGTGCAATATTCGCATAAAATAACAGTAGCTAACAAAAAAAAATAGAACACAATAAATGATATCGTTCGCAAAAAAGGCTTATTGGAATTTAATTTGACTTTCGTCAGTGTGGGTAAAGAAAGTAGGAAACTATGTTTCAAATGAAAGTTGAGTATGCTCGTCTTTACAAAAAGAAACAGTTTAATATCAATCATTTTCTAATTTTTGGACTTTGATTCTACTCCCGGTGTTTTTCGTGTAATTTCGGTGAACAGAAAACGTCCCCCTGTCATTGGTGGTTTTTCTCACCGGTACGAGGTGAGAAAAACCACCGATGACGAGGTCGTATATTAAAATATTGGTTTTGTTAGTATTTTCCATTTTATATTCGATAATTTAACACCTGAAGTTACATAACCAGTTATGAATGTGCTCACCTATGATATCCAATTAAGGCTGACGCATATCAACAAAAAAAGGGTCCAGTTGAAATCATCGACACAGCCGTGACCCCAGCAGAACCAAAGCCGTCGATGATGTTCAATTTGAATGCGCATTTGTTTTTTTTAACGAAATGCATTACTTTATAACGTGAATCGATATTCGATTATTGAATGGAAGTATTCAACTCCGGAGCCGAGAAAAGAACTTTGACATAACCGCTCACCATTGACCTTGCACTTTTATGATCGTGATAAACATTATTTTGCTTGCATTATGGTGTCCATTGTATTTGCAGAAGTACAAATAAGCGGCGATTAAAATTTATTTATCGCAGTTAATTGTCTCCGTCGCTCTCGCATTGCCGAAAACGTGCCCGCGCCGCGCCCCCGCGAAAGACGGATGACGCGGGTTGGGGATGATTCAATTACGAGCTGCTGAACATCTGAAATTCAAATTGGGGCCACCTGAAATTCGAGCGGCTGAAAGCGCCCCCTTTAATAAATGGGGCTCGCGTGCTGTTTGAATATTTCAAATTTTGACGATAACGCTTTTGTATATTGTTATTATACAAATCGCGGCCTTTTCAATTCCTTGTCTTACAGAAAAATTAATCATTTTTTGCGTGCGCCGGTAATTACTTTAATTATTTAACCAGAAGTTTACAATACTTTGTATTATGAATTAAATCAAAATCGTTGAAAAGAAAAACGGAAAAGACATTTAAACTTTCACTGTGGAATGTACCAAGTAAATTTTGGGCAGGGTTATAATAATTTTCTTGACGGTTTCCTGACACGTGTTTCGAGTTATACAACTCATTATAAAAGGAGTACAAACTAATTACCGGCTAATGCTTTTATTGTTTTTACACGTGTTTATTGACAGATTTCTGACACGTGTTTCGTGTTATACAACTCATCAAAGGAGTACAAACTTATTATACAGTAATACGCTTATACTCCTTTGATAATGATTAGAACTTAAAAATAAAAATAACAATATTTGTATGAAGTAAAGTTGTGACAGAAAAATTTTCTCCGTTTGATTTCCTTCGTAATTGCATTCCTCAAATTTGCATCCTATTGTAAAAATTAAACACCTCGATAACATACCAAATTCCGAATAATAAACACACTACAGGGCGTCTGTTTTTATCAATTATTTGGTCGCGCATTACATAACCCATTGTGAAGAATACGAGCACACCGCAAATACAAGAACACGCAACGATGAGCAATGGAGATTAATCCTTCGTGGAGATACTCCGGATCTCCCTCGTTTCGTTTCCGGCAGTCCGTATGATATCGATCATACGGTTCATTCAGTTCATTCATCGAAATTTAACAAATAAAAGTGTAGCATTATCCAGCAATTGAGTATATCATTTTTGTCTGGATGGGTTCGTTCTGTATTAGGATCACGTACCAAGTCCTCTATCGATTGGGTCGAAAGGTGTCTTTTTAATCGCGAATGCGATTGCCATTCCGGGCTGAGCCTTAAAAACTGGATTAGCTTTCTTGTTTGTCGAGGGAGCTCTGGGATCGGGGTGAGTGGCCCAGTGACACACTAGTTATGAATTTGCGAGCGATCGCATTCAATTTACATGTACATATCTTAGGAAAATGTGCAGTTTTAATTTGATTGAGTAAATATATTCATAAATAGTTCCATTTATTAATGTTTAGGAAGAAATGATTTGTTTTGAGTTTACACTGCCATTATTGTTATAAATTTTAGTGGGCGTAATGATGTATCGCTGCAATTGAAATTCGGCGTGATGTTCTATGGCCATATTGTCGCATCGAAGTAACGTTACAGCGGCGCACTGTCGCATCGGAGTGACATCACTACGGCGCTCTGTCACATCGGAGTAACATCGCAGCGACGCTCTGTCGCATCGGAGTAACGTCACAGCGGCGCTCTGGCGCATCGAAGTAACGTCGCAGCAGCGCTCTGTCGCATCGGAGTAACGGCGCTCTGTCTGTTTGTGAATTTTGATGAGAAAAGTAGCGCAGGCTTTCCATCACTGTTCTAAAGTATCAAACCATCTGATAAATACGTCAAGCAGTGATGGCTCGCGGGGTTACTTATGGTACGGCCGAGGTGGCAATACACATACGTAGGGTGGTTTACAGAGACGGCTGACGACGTGACTACACCTATCTGTACTACCATCGGCCGTACCACGAGTTACCCCGTCACTGACGCCAAGTCACATGATGCTTGTGAAAATTCTAGAAAAGAATGTGTAAACACTATTATTACATCCAGTATCGGAGTATTAATGCTCTAATTGTATCTTTTATGATAGGACGCTGCTAATGTTGTGCGCTGGTCGGAATTAATCGAAAATCAGATTTGTGGCATTACACTCCACACAATCAATCGATACGAACTTCACTGTGCAATTAAACTTCTATGAATATAAAATATTTATGTTCCGATATGCAAAATCAGTTATTGGAACTGCCCAGTCTAATGCGGAGCAGGAATGCTGTGGATTAAACGACGCGACGCTCTTTGATTAATTGTGCGCGCAGGCAGATTATATTTTAGTTGGAAATGTCAACACTATTAATGAATTGGTTCTTTGATAAAAACTGCCCCAATTCAATTGAGTGTTGACTTAGTCGGACTTCATTTGCACTCAGTGCATATTGAAAACCACTACAAATAGTTTGTAATTAAAATAGTTTTTTATAATAATGATAAACCAGGATATATGTTAATGTAGGCTCGACCAGCTCGTGGAACATGGTAGAGCCACTTATGGAATATACCCCCCTCCTTTTTTTCAAGAATAAAAATCCTTGCTGAGATTGAAACTACAGGTTTCCTTGGCCCTATATAACGACCCTGAACATTATGAAAAATTTGAAAAAAAGTCGATTTTTTCAGACTTTGAACGGCCGCAGCGGCTAAACGAAGAATTCAAATCGAACGCGGTTTTCAAATCTGTGCTCCTTGCATGTAAATTAGACAGATTCAAATAAAACTGGTGATTTTTAATTTTTGCCGAAAACTTGAAAAGTTACAGCCCTTGGAACTTTTGCTCATATAATGCAACTTTTTTAATAATTATCATAGACCATTGAAGTATACCTTCTTTTCATCAGAGAGACGAGATTGGCGTTAAAAAATTTCAGATATCTTCAATAGTAAAAAAATGAGTGTGTCACCATGAAAATGTAAAATTTTCAAAAAAGTTGATTTTTTCAGATTTTTCAGACTTTGATCGGCCGTGCGGCTAAACGAAAACTCCAAATTGAACGCGGTTTGCAAATCTGAGCTCCTCGTACGTCAATTAGTCGTATTAGAGATTTTTAATTTTTGATGAAAACACGAAAAAAAGACATGAGTAAACCCCTTGGAATTTTGTTGTGTTGTCAGTCACAGTAAACATTTTTGAAAATTTACGAAAATAATTGATTTTTCAGACTTTGATCGGCCGTAGCGGCCAAACGAAAACTCCAAATTGAACGCGGTTTGCAAATCTGAGCTCCTCGTACGTCAATTAGTCGGATTAGAGATTTTTAATTTTTGATGAAAACACGAAAAAAAAGAAACATGAGTAAACCCCTTGGAAATTTGTTAAAAAATGCAACTTTCTTAATAATCATCGCAGATTATTGAATTTAACTTTTTTTTCACCAGAAAGACGAGAGAAATTGATTGCCGTTAAAAAATTTCAGCTAACTTCAATGGCAAAAAAATTAGTCAGTCACAGTGAACATTTTTGAAAATTTACGAATTTTCAGACTTTGATCGGCCGTAACGGCCAAACGAAAACTCCAAATTGAACGCGGTTTGCAAATCTGAGCTCCTCGTGCGTCAGTTAGTCGGATTAGAGATTTTTAATTTTTGATGAAAACGCGAAAAAAGACATGAGTAAACCCCTTGAAAATTTGTTAAAAAATGCAACTTTCTTAATAATCATCGTAGACTATTGAATTTAACTTTTTTTTCATCAGAAAGACGAGAGAAATTGATTGCCGTTAAAAAATTTCAGCTAACTTCAATAGCAAAAAAATTAGTCAGTCACAGTGAACATTTTTGAAAATTTACGAAAATAATTGATTTTTCAGACTTTGATCGGCCGTAGCGGCCAAAGGAAAACTCCAAATTGAACGCGGTTTGCAAATCTGAGCTCCTCGTGTGTCAATTAGTCGGATTAGAGATTTTTAATTTTTGATGAAAACACGAAAAAAAGACATGAGTAAACCCCTTGGAAATTTGTTAAAAAATGCAACTTTCTTAATAATCATCGTAGACTATTGAATTTAACTTTTTTTTCATCAGAAAGACGAGAGAAATTGATTGCCGTTAAAAAATTTCAGCTAACTTCAATGGCAAACAAATTAGTCAGTCACAGTGAACATTTTTGAAAATTTACGAAAATAATTGATTTTTCAGACTTTGATCGGCCGTAGCGGCCAACCGAAAACTCCAAATTGAACGCGGTTTGCAAATCTGAGCTCCTCGTGCGTCAGTTAGTCGGATTAGAGATTTTTAATTTTTGATGAAAACACGAAAAAAGACATGAGTAAACCCCTTGGAAATTTGTTAAAAAATGCAACTTTCTTAATAATCATCGTAGACTATTGAATTTAACTTTTTTTTCATCAGAAAGACGAGAGAAATTGATTGCCGTTAAAAAATTTCAGCTAACTTCAATAGCAAAAAAATTAGTCAGTCACAGTGAACATTTTTGAAAATTTACGAAAATAATTGATTTTATAGACTTTGATCGGCCGTAGCGGCTAAACGAAAACTCCAAATTGAACGCGGTTTGCAAATCTGAGCTCCTTGTGCGTCAGTTAGTCGGATTAGAGATTTTTAATTTTTGATGAAAACGCGAAAAAAGACATGAGTAAACCCCTTGGAAATTTGTTAAAAAATGCAACTTTCTTGATAATCATCGTAGACTATTGAATTTAACTTTTTTTCATCAGAAAGACGAGAGAAATTGATTGCCGTTAAAAAATTTCAGCTAACTTCAATAGCAAAAAAATTAGTCAGTCACAGTGAACATTTTTGAAAATTTACGAAAATAATTGATTTTGTAGACTTTGATCGGCCGTAGCGGCTAAACGAAAACTCCAAATTGAACGCGGTTTGCAAATCTGAGCTCCTCGTGCGTCAGTTAGTCGGATTAGAGATTTTTAATTTTTGATGAAAATGCGAAAAAACGACATGAGTAAACCCCTTGGAAATTTAAAAAAAAATGCAACTTTCTTAATAATCATCGTAGACTATTGAATTTAACTTTTTTTTCATCAGTAAGACGAGAGAAATTGATTGCCGTTAAAAAATTTCAGCTAACTTCAATAGCAAAAAAATTAGCTAGTCACCATTAACATTTTAGAAAATTTTAAAAAATAATTGATTTTTCAGACTTTGATCGGCCGTAGCGGCCAAACGAATACTCCAAATTGAACGCGGTTTGCAAATCTGAGCTCCTCGTGTGTCAATTAGTCGGATTAGACATTTTTAATTTTTGATGAAAACACGAAAAAAGACATGAGTAAACCACTAGGAAATTTGTTAAAAAATGCAACTTTCTTAATAATCATCGTAGACTATTGAATTTAACTTTTTTTTCATCAGAAAGACGAGAGAAATTGATTGCCGTTAAAAAATTTCAGCTAACTTCAATGGCAAAAAAATTAGTCAGTCACAGTGAACATTTTTGAAAATTTACGAAAACACGAAAAAAAGACATGAGTAAACCGCTTGGAAATTTGTTAAAAAATGCAACTTTCTTAATAATCATCGTAGACTATTGAATTTAACTTTTTTTTCATCAGAAAGACGAGAGAAATTGATTGCCGTTAAAAAATTTCAGCTAACTTCAATACCAAAAAAATTAGTCAGTCACAGTGAACATTTTTGAAAATTTACGAAAATAATTGATTTTTCAGACTTTGATCGGCCGTAGCGGCCAAACGAAAACTCCAAATTGAACGCGGTTTGCAAATCTGAGCTCCTCGTGCGTCAGTTAGTCGGATTAGAGATTTTTAATTTTTGATGAAAACACGAAAAAAGACATGAGTAAACCCCTTGGAAATTTGTTAAAAAATGCAACTTTCTTAATAATCATCGTAGACTATTGAATTTAACTTTTTTTTCATCAGAAAGACGAGAGAAATTGATTGCCGTTAAAAAAATTCAGCTAACTTCAATGGCAAAAAAATTAGTCAGTCACAGTGAACATTTTTGGAAATTTACGAAAATAATTGATTTTTCAGATTTTGATCGGCCGTAGCGGCCAAACGAAAACTCCAAATTGAACGCGGTTTGCAAATCTGAGCTCCTCGTGCGTCAGTTAGTCGGATTAGAGATTTTTAATTTTTGATGAAAATGCGAAAAAACGACATGAGTAAACCCCTTGGAAATTTGTTAAAAAATGCAACTTTCTTAATAATCATCGTAGACTATTGAATTTAACTTTTTTTTCATCAGAAAGACGAGAGAAATTGATTGCCGTTAAAAAATTTCAGCTAACTTCAATAGCAAAAAAATTAGCTAGTCACCATTAACATTTTAGAAAATTTTAAAAAATAATTGATGTTTCAGACTTTGATCGGCCGTAGCGGCCAAACGAATACTCCAAATTGAACGCGGTTTGCAAATCTGAGCTCCTCGTGTGTCAATTAGTCGGATTAGACATTTTTAATTTTTGATGAAAACACGAAAAAAGACATGAGTAAACCACTAGGAAATTTGTTAAAAAATGCAACTTTCTTAATAATCATCGTAGACTATTGAATTTAACTTTTTTTTCATCAGAAAGACGAGAGAAATTGATTGCCGTTAAAAAATTTCAGCTAACTTCAATACCAAAAAAATTAGTCAGTCACAGTGAACATTTTTGAAAATTTACGAAAATAATTGATTTTTCAGACTTTGATCGGCCGTAGCGGCCAAACAAAAACTCCAAATTGAACGCGGTTTGCAAATCTGAGCTCTTCGTGCGTCAATTAGTCGGATTAGAGATTTTTAATTTTTGATGAAAACACGAAAAAAAGACATGAGTAAACCCCTTGGAAATTTGTTAAAAAATGCAACTTTCTTAATAATCATCGTAGACTATTGAATTTAACTTTTTCTTCATCAGAAAGACGAGAGAAATTGATTGCCGTTAAAAAATTTCAGCTAACTTCAATAGCAAAAAAATTAGTCAGTCACAGTGAACATTTTTGAAAATTTACGAAAATAATTGATTTTTCAGATTTTGATCGGCCGTAGCGGCCAAACGAAAACTCCAAATTGAACGCGGTTTGCAAATCTGAGCTCCTCGTGCGTCAGTTAGTCGGATTAGATATTTTTAATTTTTGATGAAAACACGAAAAAAAGACATGAGTAAACCCCTTGGAAATTTGTTAAAAAATGCAATTTTCTTAATAATCATCGTAGACTATTGAATTTAACTTTTTTTTCATCAGAAAGACGAGAGAAATTGATTGCCGTTAAAAAATTTCAGCTAACTTCAATAGCAAAAAAATTAGTCAGTCACAGTGAATATTTTTGAAAATTTACGAAAATAATTGATTTTTCAGATTTTGATCGGCCGTAGCGGCCAAACGAAAACTCCAAATTGAACGCGGTTTGCAAATCTGAGCTCCTCGTGCGTCAGTTAGTCGGATTAGAGATTTTTAATTTTTGATGAAAACACGAAAAAAAGACATGAGTAAACCCCTTGGAAATTTGTCAAAAATGCAACTTTCTTAATAATCATCGTAGACTATTGAATTTAACTTTTTTTTCATCAGAAAGACGAGAGAAATTGATTGCCGTTAAAAAATTCCAGCTAACTTCAATGGCAAATAAATTAGTCACTCACAGTGAACATTTTTGAAAATTTACGAAAATAATTGATTTTTCAGACTTTGATCGGCCGTAGCGGCCAAACGAAAACTCCAAATTGAACGCGGTTTGCAAATCTGAGCTCCCCGTGCGTCATTTAGTCGGATTAGAGATTTTAAATTTTTGATGAAAACACGAAAAAAGACATGAGTAAACCCCTTGGAAATTTGTTAAAAAATGCAACTTTCTTAATAATCATCGTAGACTATTGAATTTAACTTTTTTTTCATCAGAAAGACGAGAGAAATTGATTGCCGTTAAAAAATTCCAGCTAACTTCAATGGCAAATAAATTAGTCACTCACAGTGAACATTTTTGAAAATTTACGAAAATAATTGATTTTTCAGACTTTGATCGGCCGTAGCGGCCAAACGAAAACTCCAAATTGAACGCGGTTTGCAAATCTGAGCTCCTCGTGCGTCAGTTAGTCGGATTGGGGATTTTTAATTTTTGATGAAAACACGAAAAAAAGACATGAGTAAACCCCTTGGAAATTTGTTAAAAAATGCAACTTTCTTAATAATCATCGTAGACTATTGAATTTAACTTTTTTTTCATCAGAAAGACGAGAGAAATTGATTGCCGAAAAAAAATTTCAGCTAACTTCAATGGCAAAAAAATTAGTCAGTCACAGTGAACATTTTTGAAAATTTACGAAAATAATTGATTTTTCAGACTTTGATCAGCCGTAGCGGCTAAACGAAAACTCCAAATTAAACGCGGTTTTAAAATCTGTGCTCCTCGTACGTCAATTAGTCGGATTCAATTGAAATTGGTGATTTAAAATTTTTGACGAAAACCTGAAAAACTACCCAAGGGTCCCCCCTTCTTACTTTTGCTCAAAAATTGGCTTTGAAATAATTTCCTGAAGAAACCACTGGTTCGATTCGGGATTTCTACACATCACTGGAAAGATCCCTTCAAGACGCCTCGGAAAATGTACTTTCGCAAGAACAAATGTCAATTTGAAGCCTGTGACGCGTTAGCAAACAAAATTCGAAAATGGAAAAAATAGAAAAAATCAACTTTTTTAAAAATTATCGTAGATCATTGAAGTATACCTTTTTTAATCAGAAAGATGAGAGAAATTGATTGGCGTTAAATAAATTCAGCAATCTTTAATAGCAAAAAAATTAGCGTCACCATGAACATGTTGGAAAATTTAAATAAAAGTCGATTTTTCAGACTCTGATCGGCCGCAGCGGCTAAACGAAAACTCCAAATTGAACGCGGTTTTCAAATCTGTGCTCCTTTGATGCAAATTAGTCGGATTCAATTAAAATTATTTCTTACTTTTGCCTTAAAATGATTTCCTGAAGAAACCACAAATTCGATTCGGGGTTTCTATACGTCACTGGAAAGATCCCTTCAAGACGCTTCTGAAAATGGACTTGCCCAACCACAGATGTCAATTTTAAGCCCGCGACGCGTCAGCAAAGAGAACTCGAAAATGGAAAAAATCGAAAAATATCAAATAAGTAATTGTGGAGGCTTTCACTTCGTGATATATTTTGAACAATTCAAATAAAACGAATAACTTTGTTAGTATCACTTTATTAACTTGGAGTAGTTACTATAGTTTCGACAATTTCAGCTTGTCATTTTCAAACTACGAATATTTACATTACGATTGTACATTTATATATTTTTATTTTTACAGAGCATTGAACAGGGGGGAGACCGATCTAATATTCTCCCCCCTGTTCAATGCTCTGTAAAAATAAAAATATATAAATGTACAATCGTAATGTAAATATTCATAGTTTGAAAATGACAAGCTGAAATTGTCGAAACTATAGTAACTACTCCAAGTTAATAAAGTGATACTAACAAAGTTATTCGTTTTATTTGAATCGAAAAATATCAACTTTAGACTTTCATGTAATACCTTTTTTTATCAGAAGAACGAGCTACTCCTTGGCTCTATATAACGAGCCGCCCCTCTGGGCTCGACTTTAAAGGTTCCATTACACGGCGTATGTCTGGGCTAACAGTACATGGCCCATGTCTGGATTTTATGTTAAATATATCTCAAAATTAATCCTAGCATCCTTCCCTGAATCGAAAGCTTCAAAGTGCTCAAAGCCTTCTCGAAGGTCTGCGTCTATTCCGTAGAACAAAACCGACCAATTGTAACACTTATTAAGGCTGTTTGTCCCGCAGCGAATAGTTTCTCCTGGGGGGCAACTGTAAGACAATATACTCATCTTTTAAAAATCCTACTGCGACGCCGTTCTCGCCGAAAAATAACAATTTTCTACAGATAACGTCACTTTACGCCAACTAAAATATTTCGCGAAGGGTCTAGATCATACGTAATTGCGTCCTTATTTTTCAGGTAAAACTAATTTGGCTGAATGGATTTGATTACTAAAGAATCAATCTGTGCCTCTATAGTAAAACATTTTAGATTTTCAGCGTTTGTTTAATTTTTCTTCAATGTTGAAAATACCCATTTTTTAACACTAAATTACACATTATTAAAAATACTTATAAAAAATGTAATTCTTTAGAAACCAACATTCATCCTTTATGTAACGCTGTGTAAAATATTATTACATAATTAGCCAAAAACGCTTATTTTTTGAGCGGGTCAAACAGACTTAATGTAATAAAAAATTCCTGATCGGGCCGGGATGAATTGATTAAAAACCGGCGCACGCAAGACTCTCTCAATGAGGCAAAATAAAGTCTTTGAGATTTAAATTTTCTAGCGGATATAGCAACGTCCAAGTTTATCTCTTATTATCCTATCTGTTTATTCATCTAGATAAAACAACAGTTAGACTCTCGATCCTTGCTGGTTTATCGCATGATAATTTGATGGAAAAAGTTAAAAGTCCTTTCCCCGTTTATTAATTTAATATTTCTTGGAATAAGTGTAAATAATTTCTTTCGAAATTAATTACTTAGTACCCACACACCGCCCACATTCAACAAAATAATCGCCCGAGGAGAACTTTTGCCGAGATTATCTTCCCTTTTTGCGCGGGGAGGTTGAGCCCCCGATAACTAAAAAGCTAACTAGTTTCACTTCAAAAGCTCACCGCCCGCTTTATTTCAGACTGCCGCCCCGTGCGCGCTCGTTAAATTTTTCCCGGCGACGCTTTTCATGAAAAATCAAAGCGCCCGCAAACGCCCGGAATTATAATAAACTTTTTATTATTCTATCTAGTTCACCTGGTTACAACACACCACAATAAAGTTTTACTATGGAGCTTATGAGGCTCGGGATGGCCTGCATAAATATTTTGTTTTCATTAAATTTTCATTTTACAATCAATCTAGCGCATTTATACCCATCAAACTGCAGAACACGATGCTTGATGCAACTGGATCTGTACGATATGATAAGTGAAAATGTGCTTACAATAATACATGATGGATTGAATCAGCGGAATTTGACTCCGGACATTAAATGAATTAAATGGAGAAACTGTAGAGTACTGAAGATTAAAAACATTAGAAGAAAAACAAGTTGTATGTTCATGATAATTCTTTAATAAAGATTTATATATGTATGTTGAGATGATATCAGGAATAGTCCGGTAAAATTAGGAAATAAGCCTTACCCCAACAAAAAAATAGAATCTTACGCAATCATTTCGATCATAGGAAATTATATGATCACTGAATTAATAAGTAATTTGATAATAAAAGTCCTTGAGACTCAAAGGCTTTCAAATAATGATAGGTGGGCTAAGAAGTAAAACTAGTCCTTGGTTAAGAAACATCCATGAGACCAAAAAACTTTTAAAGAATCTAAGCCGAGAAGAAAATATGGCTATTGGACGATACAAATTCACGACAATCGAAGTCTCCTTACCGAGCTGAAGAGCAATGATGGTCGTTGGACGATCAAAAGGCTTACAAAGAATGATAAATAGATCGCACGCTAATCTGAGAAGAAAATGTGGTCGTCCGACGAGGAAAATGTACGAAAACCAAACACTTTCAAATCAGGTTACTGAACTGGGCGGTAAAATTGTTTAGACCGCAAACTCTTTCTAATTTTTTAGACTGAAAAGATCATTATATACAGAATACAAAAGTGTCTGATACATACGATGGTTGCATAATTTCCCTAGAATTAAAAAAAAAATGTATCGAACAAAGCGTGTACTGACAAAACTAACGAGAACATCTACAGTACGGTATATTTTTGTGCAAATAGGAAGATCATTTATCCGAATCCCCAGGATAACCCAATTAGGCCACCGTTCGAAATGTACTAATTGATAGTTTCAGGTTGAATTTCAGTGTTGATTTTCACGTGCAGCACCGGCGTTACTATTCATTACATTGTAATTAGTTTGCGACGTTACATGCATGTTTACTGCGCGACTGGACCATCGGTTAGTGTGTGTAATGTATTTAAGATAGCCGGCAGAAATAAATAAACAAATAAAGGGACCCGTGCACGCTTACAATAATACATTATACCGATATAGATAAAAACGATACACGCCATAAAATTGTAATAGATGCAGGAATTCCCTACGGATTTTCAAGTGATGACAAAAGTGGCCACACCACGATCGTAGGACATATTGGAACTTGTCTTCGGCCTTGACGAGAGCTGTTCAATCATGCACTAAAATATTCCATGATGCGGCGGAATATGTAATACGTGTGAAAACGCTTTCTTGGCCCATTACGTTTTGCATTTTGGGCCTAATTGCCCCCAAAAACTGGTATTCTGGCTGGCTGGGGTAATCTCGTCGTGGGTCTAATTATCGAAATGTACACCAGCGTCGCTTTATGTGACGAAATTAATTAGCATAATGGAAGTGCCTTGTGAGTCAAATTGTCCGGCTTGTGGTTTACGTGCACGTTATAAAAAAAATTACGCCTTTTTGACAAGGTCAGCGCTGGTAATGCGTTGTGGTTATCTACCGGAAATCTACTACTTAAGTGTATTAATTCAAGCAAACTTTCCTTACATTCCAAGCCTCAAGAAATTATTTCATTTCATTGCACGCTATTGATGGCAATGTCTAGTAAAGCAATTTTGGTTCAAAACCTTGTGAACTCAAATCTGCGTTAATTCTGCGCGACAACTATTTTTCCTCGAAGAAAAAGTGAGTTATATTTAATACCATTAGCAATCATCCTAAGGATTAGTTTAAGAAACATTTCTTACAACAAGTTTACCACAGCAGAATTTTTTGAAGGCTTCTAAAATTACATTTCTTTTGTAGCGAAAATTCTTTATGCTTACTTAATAATAATAATAATGCATTTATTTCTTTAAAACACACTAACATACAACTTACCAGAATCAAAGAAAGCGTAATTTTTAACAATGTACAAGAGTGCATTATAATTTGGATAACTTGATAGCGTTCTTCCACTTTGACCTACTGCTCTTTTACTATGCTAAACTATTTCAGTTCCAAAATTTATCACGATTGATACGTGATTATAATTTCATAAGTAGAATATACTTGTAGAGTTGTACCAAGCACTGGAGGCGTGTTACGCAGTGACCACCTTAAATTCAATTGGCTCCGGAGATTTGTTGTCGCGTTCTCTCGCATTCTTCGAATACTTTCTTATTCCCCAGACGTCTCGATTGCTCGGTAATACTGTATGTCAGCTTGAAGAGAAAATAGCAGTGGTTAGAAATGTAAAGGATTTTAAATGTAGTACTTTCGGATCTAGTGCACCATCTTGTTATAACCATATATTAGGAATTATTTCGTAATAAGTTATCAATATTCAGAATTACACCAGAAAATCCTTTAGAGAGAGCTACTAAATGTCAAACGTAACAAAGGTACGTGCTCGTTGTGTCGGATTTTCTGTGAAAATTCGAAATTAATCGCTCCAAACACAAAAGGTATGCAAATGAAACGATTTTACACGAGGCGAAACCTTGGAGCGAATCACATGAATTTATCACCTCACACCTCGCGGTAAAATCATCGTAAAGTGATTATGGGAAAAAAAGTCGTGGGCGCAGGCAACAACGCGTAATAGGAGGCCGGTGCAGCGACGCCGGCCTCGGGTCGAACAGTTTTCCTCTTTCCTCCGACACCTGGTAATTAGCGAAAAGTTGAAATTAACTAATTCGAATAATCGCCGCAGTAATGGATTTGTTGTGTCCCTGCCGAGGGCTTAATTGCCAGCGGACTGACGTCCGGCCATTCTTGGGCGGAAAAGTCTGCCATTTTTCTAGCGCGAACGGAGATTACGTCAAACGCAAACGTGGTTTTTGTAGCCACTCGATGATGATTCACTTTTTATCGCCGGTATTTGCAAACAAATAAAACACTTCACGCCGACGTATTATTTATTGTGGTTTCAATTATAAACTGTTGATTCTTTTAAAATCGGATCGCTACATTAATAAAAAATAAAATTATCTTAAAAGTCAATTATCGTTCTAGGGTTGTCTGCAGACGTGAATCGAATACGAATGTATAATTGTGGTTTCACAACGTCAACGTTTCAACGTCCGCCCGGCAAAGTGAGGGCGACGAGTTCGATTCCCGTCTGCCGACATTTTTTTTATGTAGGCATTGTCTGATTTTTTTAATAAAATTACTTCTTTAATCAATGTTACATATTGTTAACCTATTAGGCACGCCGTAAAATTTTTGTAAGCTGGTATCACAAGCCAAAACAAAATTGTATTCGAAAGTTCGAAATTCTTAAAGCTTTTTTCTAGAAGCTCTTCATCTTGAAAAAAGCTTTAAGAATTTCGAACTTTCGAATACAATTTTGTTTTGGCCTGTGATCAATGTGGAAAATTTGGCATCACCTTTCTGTTGACGCCTCCCTATCAAGTACGCCCTTGGACGTAATTAGTTTTCGTTTTGTAAATATTTTTTTAAATTTATATATTTTCACCATCTAAGGCTGAAAGACCTCTGGTCAATTGCCTGGTGAGGTCATTTGTAATAGTGTCTCAATAAATGTATTGTCTCTCTCTCTCTCAACATCTAATTAGCAAAAAAACATTTTCGAGAAGAACGCAAAATTCATTAATTGAGAGATGTTTTTAATTAAAATTTAAAACCTTCACTAGTTGCAGATTTATCAAATAAATTAAATAAAGACGAAATATAGCCTGAATACATAAATATTCAACCTGTTTAATTAATCGAAACCATTCACCATAAATGAATGGCGCTTCAAAATAACTATTCACACAAAACCCAATAAATACAACCACTACTATAATCTGCAATCGATTGTAAACGAAAAAAAAATTCAATCGTTAAAGATTAAATTTTAACACTCGTTCATTTAAAATCATTTGCATATTTCGTGTTGTAAAATATTCAAGTCTACAGGATGTGGGTTTGATTAGACTTTATCAAAGTCATATTTTGTCTTATCAGAGGGAATTACTTTCTCATTAAATAAGTTTAAAACATTTTAATAAAATAAAAAAAGTAAGGTGGGACGCCGCAGTAGTTCAAACGCTCCCGTGGGCTTGGAAACTTTTGCCCCCGCCGCTGATACGATCGCGAGGATACATGCAGTCTTTCGAAGTTTTCATTCGCCTCCGGGCGGCCTTTTCGGCGAGTTACCATTTTATAAAATGTACAAAATGATTGCTCTTCCAAGGATGACATCATTTCGGGCACGATTCTCGGATAAAAAAATAACAGATCGTGAATGTTATCCAAATGTTACTAATGCAATGTCAAAGGTCTTCATTGTAATCTAAAATGATGTAAGATAAGTCATCAAAATAAAATTAAACACAACATAATGTTTGATTTAATTATTTTAATCAACGGAAAAGGAGAATTTTTTAGTTAATCGCAAATTTCAATCATTACACCATACGGAAACATTTATAAGATTGAATTTAAAAAAAAAACTACGTTTAATCGTAAAATTCGATTTTTGACGCCTTAGTGTCAAACATATGTGATGGGAAATTCGATTTTTTACGGTATTTAGAATTCTTTTAGTGCCTTTGACACTAAAACTATGTCGTCTGCAAATCTTCCCTTCAACCACAGGGACTGTTCTAGGAAGACAGTGGCTTAAGAAGATGAAAAATGACAAAGACGGGTGTCTTGTCTAAAAGGGACTCTCCTGGGAAGACAATGGCTTAAGAATTTTGGGTTTCCAAAATGAATAATTCACAGACTTTTCTGTTTAGACATCAATTAGTTTTTCCTAGGCTAAATTTTGAAGTATGTGAAATTATGTTCTTTATGTGAAATTGTGAAATGTAAAAATGTAAGAAAAGTAACTGGTGATGAACGACGGCTCCGCTGCGCTGCGCCGTCGTCAATGCGGGGCCCATCAAAATTAAACGATTAAATTGCGCTGCGCCACCAATGAAAAACTTTTTTTTTTTCTAAATTAACTTTAATTTTTCGTTTTTATTATTCATTTTTCATTTTCAATTTTTCATTTTGTTATTTTTCATTTTCAAGTTTTAATTTTCAATTTTTTATTTTTCATTTTTCATTTTCATTTTACACTTTTCATTTTTCATTTTTTATGTTTCATTTTTATTTTTTATTTAAAATATTTTATTTTATTTTTATTTTTAATTATCTTTTTTTGAAAGCCAGTTGTATCCTCTGCGATCCCTGAAAATTTCGGCTTTCTGACTTAAAAAGAAAAAAAATTGTCCTTCAAAGAAGGAAAACGAACCCAGGGGATGCAAATGGCGCGTAGGGGTAGTTCCAAAAATTTTGAAAAATATATTCTGCCATCCCTGAAAATTTCAGCTTTTCGCCTTTAAAAGAAAGAAATTCGTCCTTAAAAGAAGAAAAACGAACCCAGGAGGTGCAAATTATGCGTAGGGGTAGTTTCGAACATTTTGAAAAAATATCTTCTGCCATCCCTGAAAGTTTCAGTTTTTCGACTTTAAAAGAAAGAAATTCGTCCTTTAAAGAAGAAAAACGAACCCAGGGGGTGCAAATGGTACCTAGGGGTAGGTTCGAAAATGTTGTAAAAATATCTTCTGCCATCCCTGAAAGTTTCAGCTTTTCGACTTTAAAAGAAAAAATCCGTCCTTGAAAGAAGAAAAACGAACCCAGGGGTGCAAATGGAGCATAGGGGTAGTTCCAAAAAATTTGAAAAAATTCCCAATGAAAGCCAGTTTTCGACTTAAGAAAAAAATACGTCCTTAAAAGAAAAAACCGAACCGGGTTGGTGGCGTTGGTTGGCGCATAGGGGTGGTTCCAAAAATTTTGAAAAAATTCCCAATGAAACCCAGTTATCCCTTCTGCCATCCCTGAAGGTTTTAGCTTTTCCACTTGAAAAGAAAAAAATAAGTCCTTAAAAGAAGAAAAAAAATTTTTTTTTACCCGGTTTTTAAAAAATTATATCTCGGAAACGGGGCAAAAATTCAAAAAAGTGGCTCGATCAATTTTAGATATTTTCTATAAGATTATTTTAAGACATATCGGGATCGTCCAGCTCCGGCGGTTACGGAGGAGTTATTTTTTTTTTTGGAAACGTGCAAAAATCGAAAATCTGCGTTTGAAAAATCACCCCCGGGGGTGGGGGTGAAACGAAACGACTGGACTGGTTTTAAAAGCTTGCCCGGTTATCTGAGCGTCGATCTGCGCGCAAAAACTAACAAAATTTTACTGAATAAGGTCCCGATAAGGGGTGAGGTTTAACCCTACCCCCCCGTTTTAAGGGTGAGTTTCGGAGGACGCGATTTTCAAAATCCTTCTCATATTTTTGGGCGAATTTTTTTGTGCCGGTCGGCTGACGCCCCTTTATAGCGGTTTTTTCTGGGCGGCTAAACATTTCTAACGTAATTAGTATATATAATAACAATCAGTCGAAATCCAGGTGATCATCAATATCAAAAATGACGAAGACAAGGATCTTGCCTAAAAAGGCAAGACAGTGGCTTAAGAACATCAAAAATGATGAAGACCAGGGTCTTGTCTAAAAGGGAGTGTGCTAGAAAGACAGTGGTTTAAAAATTTGGGTTTCCAAAATTAAACAATCACAGACTTTTCTGTTCAGACATCAACAATCAGTCCAAATCCGGTGATCATCGACATCAAAAATAACAAAGACAAATGTCTTGCTTAAAAAGGACTGTCCTAGGAAGACAGTGGCTTAAGAAGATCAAAAAAGGACTGTCCTAGGAAGAGAGTGGCTTAAGAATTTTGGATTTCCAAAATGAAACTGTCAGACTTTTTTGTTCAGGCATCAAAAATAAGTCGAAAGTCAGTTGATTATCAACATCTAAAAGCATCAAAGGGTTTTGCCTAAAAGGAAGACAGTTACTGTCCTAGGAAGACAGTGGCTTAAGAAGATCAAAAAAAGGACTGTCCTAGGAAGACAGTGGCTTAAGAAGATCAAAAAAAGGACTGTCCTAGGAAGAGAGTGGCTCAAGAATTTTGGATTTCCAAAATGGAACTGTCAAAGATTTTTCTGTTCAGACATCAACAACAAGTCAAACGTCAGGTGATAAAAACCATCTAAAATGACGAAAGAAAGGGTTTTACCTAAAAGGAAGACAGTAAAGTAAAGAATGTTGGGTTTCCGCAATAAAACAATCAAAGACTTTTACGTACAGCCATCAATAATTCATCGAAAGAAAAGTGACCATCAATATCCAAAATTGATGAATGTTAAATTTTTCATCAAGATTCATTTGAAGCGGCCAAGCTAAGATGTCAAAATTGCTTGATACCAAAAAAGGTCAGTTTTTTAGAGAAAACAATAAAGAGAAATTTTCCATCCAAGTTAATAAAGAAACGCTTTGGGGATCTCACGCAGTAGCATTCTAGAGTGACGTGAGCGATTGTAGTTACGCCATCAACGCGCATACATTAAGTGATAACTGGCATTCCTAGTAACAATAAGGAAAACTGAGGATCATTAATTATTCATTTACACCTTGCCAAATCGATTTTGCATAAACGCGAATAAATTTCGCATTACGGACCGCGGAGCCGGCGGGTTTCAGCTGCCGCGTCTACGTGCACGTCTCAATTAGACGGAGTGCCCGCCCCCCGGCCTCTGGAAATCAACTTGGCCGCCTTTCGGACTCGGAAAAACTTGCACCCGGAACTTCCGCCGTTATCCAATTAGCTGCTATTAGGATTTTTACTTATTTATTAGCGGCGGAACGGACCTCCCTGCAACTTTAATGACCACCCGAATCAGGGTCAAATAGTGTTCAAACTTCATCAACTATTGACCGTGCTCGGGACCTGAACATTCCAAAGTCAAATAGGATTTAAAAAATTTAAAGGTAAAGTGTGCATTACTATAAAGTTTTTATAATCCATTAGATTCAATAGAATCTCTAAGGATGGCTTTGTCGTTGGGTATTGCTCCGGTGGGAATTTTTTTACTGCAAATATTGCTGTTGCACAAATTTACAGAATTTAGATGCATGTAGAAAGCTCTGTTCAAGGATTTTGTTTCCGCGCTGGAAAGAGGCTTCGAAGTTAGACGAACAATTTCCGATGTTCAAAATCTCCCAATTTGGACGCCTTATCTTCTTGCAACAATTCCCGATGTTCAAGATATCTCAAATTGGACGTCTTCTCTTCTTGCAACAATTCCCGGTGTTCAAGATCTTTCAATTTGGACGCCTTCTCTTCTTGCAACAATTCCCGATGTTCAAGATCTCTCAATTTGGACGCATTCTCTTCTTGCAACAATTCCCGATGCTCAAGATCTCTCAAATTGGATGCCTTCTCTTTTATTACTTCTTGCAAACGGGCACTTTCTTGGGTAATTTCTTGGGTAACTAAACTCTTGGTTAGGATTATTTTTTGCAGGGAAATAGTAGACTCGACCCGATCTTTTGATAACTGGAGTACTAATTTTGGCAATTCCATTACTCAAAGGCAAGTAGCAAATGTCTTCTATTTAAAGCCAGTGAAATGATGGTCATCTTGCTCTTCAGGCTTTGATACAATAGTTCCAAAAACAAAGATTTCCGTAAAGATACGCTACATAAAAGTTAGTTCAGAGTTCTGAAAACCTTATCTCCTGTGAAATTGAGAAGTAAAGTGCTCATCTACGCGGAGTCTTTTAGTTCCTACTATAGGTAGGCAAAATGACTCTTTTGGGTGAGTTGCTCCAAAGAAAAAACCCCGCCCACTAGACTAGGCCGGCTTAGACGGGCGGTAGGCCTTTTAAGTTGGGCGATAGGGGTTTTAGTCAATGAACATTTCCGAAAGGAATCGGAATACACGATTGATAAGAGGGAAAAGGAAAATGATCGCAGACGTTAAAGTTTAGAAAGCGAGGACCTTTTTTGCTACCGCCCACCTTCAAAGCCCTACCGCCCATTAAACCAGGATGACTCCCCCTGAACTAGACAAAACCATATAAATGACATGATTTCACTCATGGTTTGTTCTTTGTTTCATTTTAAAATTCTAAACACCAAAACAAGACTATTTCCTAGTTACAGAAATAGGCTTTATCACCTTCTAGCATTAGTGCATGCGAATACAATTGACGGCTGATCAATAAGCCTTTTATCTCCTGGTATTAATGTGTGCGATTATTACTGATTGATTAATAATGGCCGCGATTGGAAGGATATTAGGTCTATGGATGCATCTGATCAATGAGCACCAACAAGGAAATTATTTACCCTTGGATGACAACACGGAGAGACCAGAATCGATACCCGGAACAGCAAGCACATTTACTTGCAGATTTGAAGATATGCATCTACCACACAATGTCCATGTGCTAATGATCTTGTCCTAGAGCTTAAAGGAATCAAATGTAGAAAATGTAATATTCATACGGTATGATGATTATTCATCCGTATTTTTAGTTTTACGCGTACATACATTTATAATTACAACTGCTTGGTTTAAATAATCTGTTTATAACAACAAGTAAACAACAAATTAGCCAAAATCAGCGCTACAGTCGACTTTTGTCGACTAGGCAGAAAAATAAGTGCAAATTGGGTTGCTTATATAAATTTGGGTTATATAATCTGAGGTGATTAAAGGGTCGGAACGGCCGCCCTCAGCAAAAGTTATTGGATATTTTGTTACTTTACACAGATGTTTACAGCTTACTTGCTAGCTATTCCTTAAAATTAAACCGCGAGGGTAGCTGCCCAACCGTTAAATCCTCACGCGTTGGCCCTCCACCAGTGCCATCAACAGATTCATTCTTATAATGCAATTGTGATCTGTTTTATAAATTGAATATTTTTTGTACATAATCTTGCGAAAGAATGTAATTTTAAGGGGTTATCCTACTGTAAAGTTTTCAAACAATCGTTTTTTTTTTGGCTTTATAAACAATTCTTTGAAGCAGTGGCGACTCGTTGAACATGTTGATGGTAGAGCCACTTTTACAATTTATTGGATCGGATGATACCGACGTTTGAAACATCAAAATTATGAAAGATGGAAATGACAAATTATGCAAATTAAATTCCGGCCAAAAAATCAAAAATTTGTACATAAAAATCAATCACGTTAACAATCTAAAGTATAGACCAATAAAAAATACGCTCTTAATTAAGGTAAAAAACTAAAATATAAGCACGAAAAAGCAAAAATTTAGATCGCGGTTAAAAAAAACGCAAGCCAAAAATTCGAAAATTTCAGAAAAAAAATCAGTTAAACCAAAATAAAAAATATTTAGGACAAAAAATTTGGAACGAAGTAATGAAAAATACAGGTCAAAGATCTAAAATAGAGGCCAAAAAAAAAACAAAAATGCAGGTCTAAAAATAAAAAATGCAAACCAAAATATTGAAAAAATCAAGGAAAACCAAAATAATTTGGCATTTTCAGCCCCCAAAATAATTCTTTAGCTCAAAATAAGTTGCCGACGAGAAACTCAAAAACGGCAGTCAAAAAGTAACCAAAAAGTAAAAAATTCGCCCATAAAAAATTATAATCCAAGTTAAAAAATCTAAAATAAAGGGGAAGAAATCAAAAACTGTACTTGAAAATATCGACAAAAAAATTAAAAAAAGTCAATCATTTAGGTTAAAAAAAAATTTAAAATCCACTAAAAATTCGATCCTAAAAATCAAAATTGCGGACCAAAAAATCGAAAATTTTAACAAACAAATCGAAAATTTAGAAGAAAATTTGGGCTAAAAGATCAAAAATTTAGACCAAAATATCAAAATCCCGCTTTAACAATAAAAAATGACAACAAAAAGATTGAAATTCAAGTAACAAAATTGCCATTTTCAGCACTCAAGGTGATTAGCCCCAGAAAACAAAGGAAAAAACAAAATTTGCTTTGCGACGAAGGAAATTTGCACTCGACGATTTGAAAAATTGTAAAAAATGTATTACCCCAAGAATTCGCTTCAAATAATCTTCAATTATTCAAAAATAGGGTATTTTTGATTTCCTGCGATAACAACGACATGCTCCTGCAGAAAACAAAGGAATAAACTCAAAATTTGCTCTGTAGTGGAGGATATTTGCACTCAATATTTTGAAAAATTGTAAAAAATTAATCACTTGTAGAATTAGCTCCAAAATTACTAAAAGAGTGTATTTTGATTACTTGTAAAAATAATTGCAATATTGCTACTCAAAACAACATGAATTGACTCAAAACTGCATTGAAGGGAACGAAAATTGCACTCAATCTTTTGAAAAATTGTAAAAAATTTATCATTTGCAGAATTAGCTCTTAATTAAGGCAAAAAAACTAAAATATAAGCACAAAAATCGAAACTTAAAAACTTAATCAAAAATGCAAACCAAAAAATTGAAAAATCAAGGAAAACAAAAATAATTTGCCATTTTCAGCCCCCAAAGTAACTCTTTAGCTCAAAATAAGTTGCTGACTAGAAACTCGAAAAACTCGGTTCCTGGAAGACCCACAATTTCGTTTTATTGACAAATAGTGTTCAGAATGGTCTCAAGACTTGAGAAAAAAAAAACAAACAAAAATTTTAATCGATTTTAGTCAAAAAGTAACCAAAAAGTAAAAAAAAATAATAATTCAAGTTAAAAAATCTAAAATGAAGGGCAAGAAATCAAAAACTGTCAAAAAAAACTTGAAAATATCGGCAAAAAAATAAAAAAGTTGCGTATCAAAATCAATAATTTAGGTTAAAAAAAATCAAAAATATATGATAAAAAATTAAAAACATTCGAATCATAAAAATCAAAATTGCAGACCAAAAAATCGAAAATTTTAACAAAAAAATCAAATATTTAGAAGAAAATTATTTTCTTTTGAAATTTGTAAAGACATATTATTCTAAATTAGTCTGTCAAAATGTCAACCATCTGTTGCAAGAAATGTGGAATTCCCGTGGAAATTTCTGAAAAATGCGCTTTTTTGGTCATCAAAATTTGCTCTTTAGTGCAACTATTTTTGTTGTGGTAAACTTGCGATTATTTTCTTTAGAAATTTGTAAAGACACATTATTCAGAAATAGTCTGTCAAAATTTTAACCATCTGTTGAAATTAATGTGGAATTTCTATGCGCTGTTACAGGTGTTGTTAAACATTTAAATTTTTTTTAGGAATCAGTTAAAAATTCTTGCTGAGCTTGAAACTACAGGTAGTGCCATGGCTACATGGCTCTATATAACGAACCGCCCCTGCTTTGAAGTGTTGGAATAATATGCAAAAGGTTCCATGTGGATATTCAAAGTACTGTTTGAATAACTATCAAACTCTTTTGTAATTACTTTTCATTCTTTTGCGCAATATTTAAATACGTATAGTTTTATATTTTCTACTGTATCTTATTTATAATTATATGTTCAGTTTATAACTTGGTTTTAGTTTTAGTATTAGAATAGTTTTCGGAAATTATTTTGTAAAAATGGCGCTGCCGTGTATATTAAATAAATAAATAAAAAACATAAATAAATATAGCAAAAGAAGAATTGGACGCGCAGGTAAACTACCGAATCGGCACGCACTTTAAACGCATTTTTCTCAAAACCATGTTTCGTGTACACGATATCTCAGGCTGTGATTGATGAATCGACTTGAAATTTGGTACACATGTTCAGAGGACTACAAGCTTAGGCGTGACGGACGATTTTATCGGTACGTTTCGTTTTGCGATATATATTAATAATAATAGCATGTATTATTGCTACGAAAAATGCGAAAAAGTTGCGGAATTGCTTTCTCGTAACCTAAGACGAAAAAAAAAAGAAAAGCTCCGTGACTCCATAGCTAATGCCATGTAGTTAACGAGGATATTTTTGTATTTTGTTTCAGACCAACCACATTTGCGTAATCATGTACACCGACCGATCGAGCACGGTAAACATCGGTCGACGCGAAATAGAAGAACGTGTGACAATTTCAATATTTCGTGATGACTAGTTTTACACACACTCGTTATACGAGTACATACACAAATATAAAAATTTCAGATATTGCACTTGTAGTTTTCCCAAAATAAAGTCTCAAACTTAGTCTGTTCAAACGCTGGCTATAGTAGGATAACCCTTCAATTTTAATTGTGTAATAATTTAAAAATGTATACTAATTGGCTAGTGGTTATATCCTTTGTCCCAACCGGCTATCCAGCACGTGGACCTTGCGTACTTGGTTGAAACGCAACTAATACCTCATCGCATGACCGTTTTAACAAGTATGCAAGTATTTTGTGCTTATAAAACGATCGTAAACATAGCTAGACGGACCTTTTCCCCACAACCAATCATTGGCGCTCGTTATATTGCACTTAATAATATTTATAATCTCGTTTGTACTTTCATTCGTTCATTTTTTCTTCCATTTGTAAATCTGTGGTTCTACAACTTTTATCAGCGAGTCCGTCCCTCTTTCACGAGGACGAGAGACTTGTTAAAACGGCCCCACTATACCTCTTTTTCAATTTTCCCCACCGTCGTTTATCGTTTTTCAATTTAAAAGTAGGTCGGCATTATCCCAATACTACTAGATTTATGTCGAGTTATCATGATCGCCTTATAAAAGAATTACTATTATCGGATAAAGGAGATGGATGAGAGTAACGGGAAAAGTCTTGCGATCTATCATAAATCGAGGAATATTTTCATCGAGCTTGAAATAACTTCCATCATCCATTTGTGAACGGATAATCCTTGCGATCTTCTGATATACAAGTATTTTTATATACAGACCGTAAATTAAACTTAAATTGGAGAAAACCAAAAAAAATTTTTAAGAGGTAAGCAAAAATTAATGCCAACAATTATCTTTCTATTATTACTTATTTGAGTCTGTCTTGGCTATCAATCAGAAGTAGATCAGATCTGATCTTACCCTAGTTTTACTTAATATTTTATCACGATAGATAGACAGGTGTGAGCGAGTGTAACAATAGGGCAAAAATAGCGTGACGTAATAAATGAACACTCCCTACAATTTCTATTGAAAGTCTCTTGACAGTCTATATTTTTAATTATAATCCCATGTTTACCTTCAATAATTAAAAAAAAGGTAAGGATTTTGTTTTTGTTTTCTTCGTGTATATCTAAACCATTAGCCATCGACATTTGTAATCGTATATATTCGTAAGGAATGAATATGTGAGAATCGAACTATTATTTTAAAGCTCATGACTGTAATTTTAGCGGAACATCTTCTACAACTAATGGAAATTTTACGGTGACGTAATTTTCCACATTTAACCTTGACCCACATCTTTGAAATAAATGAATCTAGGATGTTTAATGCTGCTTTTTAAACTTTCTTAAACGGGTTCTAATTTTTGCCAACAAGTTTACGATTATAAAGTTCGAACGCCTTTAAGAGCACTTGACTGTATCTTCCAGAACTGTATGAATATTGTTCCATAATTGTGAGGCAATGTTCCATAATATTTTACCTTACAGGAAGAACCATAGGACACACGAAAAAAGGATATTTAAAGCTGCTAGAAGCAATAACTTAGTTAACTTCTTTACGGGGGCGCTACACCCATTACATTATTTTTTTACGATATCTCCAAAAACATTTGATATTAAAAACAACGGTCTGCATTAGTATCTCGATAAATAAATTATCTGAGGCTTACCGTCAAGATTTTTAACAAATTCATAATAATAACAAAGATAATTTAGGAAAAATAATAAAATAGAGAAAACTTAGACGGTATGTATTATTTTGCTTAGTTTTGGATACCAATTGATTTATAGTAAAAAATGTTACTTCTAAATTTGGACCCAGCATACGGCGCCACGTTCATTATTTGTGTCAGATAAACTAATTGCCAGTCAAGCCGCTTGCTTGTAAGGTTAAACGTCAAAGAACGTACAACACACATGGTGCGTGGTCGGCCCGTGTGTTAAAACCTATACAAAGCAATGTTTACGATGCCAAAGTTCGAACGTCTTGTATGACCGTTGAACCTGAACAAATCTTTTAGGTCTTACTTTATTAATGGTAACACAAGTTATTAAAATTTGCATAGCTTGCGTATCTTACGCTAATGTCAAATGCATAGATACATTATTGTTTTAATATACGCTCGTAATGACTAAACGATGCGATGCAAGTTTCTGCGAATTTGAAATATGTTTCGATGAAAAGAAAACTGTAGGGAGAACTGACGTGCGTGCGTCGAAGGATTTCTGAGGAAGTTGTCAAAAGCTGTCAGGACCAAATGAAGTAATTATTATTGATGAGCGATGCGAAACGAGTGCGTCCGGGATTATCCGCACAATTTTTTTATGCCACATTGACTGTGTAATTATTGAAGAGTGTAGTCATTTAGAGCGCGGTCATGTGCGAAGAGATGATGAGTAATCGATGCATGGGTTACAAGTTACGGCTGGACTGGATTGAATACGAGGGCCATGATCTACCCCCGAAGGAGGTGTATTGGCTTTGAAGTCCGTGGAATATTTGTAAGGCGTAATCGTGTTTACTTATTAATCGGGTGAAAGGTGGAAAAGACATGGTAACGCAATGATCTCCATGCCAACGAACGACTGTCTCGGCCATGACCAGAGCTATCGTCGGTACGCATCTGCAATCAATAGGTAGCAGAGTGACGCACACGGGGGCGGTAGGCGGTACTGCCGTCCCCGTCCCCCCTAGCTGCGAAGGCCACGTGAGGGTGCACGTGCGTCCACCCCCGGAACCCATTCACATACTTCCAGACACTAACCGATAACTTCCAATTAACTCCGATATCTTTCCAAAATCCCAACATTACAAAAATGTGGCATTCATTGATGAATCCAGCCATTCACTCGATTTATCGGAAATTCAAACTCGCGCAGAGACGCGTATCTGTTGCACATTTTTACACCAAACACCGCATGTCCGAATCCTTCTTACCCGTTCCAGTAGGAATACTAGTGAATCGCATCCCTTCCTTTAAAACGTCATTTAATCCCTCGCGCTGACAATGTTGACCCGTGAGTTTCGGAACGCCTACTCTACAATAGGATACGTTCACTTATCCTAGATCCTCGCGCGAGATCTCGTTTTAGTCCTTATTTAACGTCAGAAGTGAGGGTATATACACGCTTTAATGCAGTTTCGTAACTTCTGAGATCAACGTAAGGGTACGTACTTAATAGTTTTGGTAATCGCTTCTGTTGAACTTTTTCGCGTTTTTTTTAAACTTTGAAACAAAACAGAACTTCCAATTAAATACTAATAAGAGTTATTATAATGATAATAATCTTTTATTAAGGTTACTTTTTATCCACGTACCCTTCGGTAGTGCGGCTTTTATCCCGTAACCCCGCCTTCTCAAGTCTTCTGACGCGCGGCACAAACCCACACCCCCTCATTTATTCTAATTTTCGCGTTTACTTACCGCGTATAGTTGCATTTATTTCTCTTCGCCTGACCTATTTCACTAAACCTTATCTACTGCAATTCGAGGATTTTTGAAAATTAAAAATTGGTTAGACTAGAAATTCTCTTTGAAATACTATTTAAATCATAATAAAATCGCTGTTCAATACTTTTCTAAAATACAATCGCTACTCGAATCACTACAATATATCTGTATTTTCCCCTAATTTCTGCTTTACCTTTAACACTGGACTCCCTATTATCTCGTCCCTTCTTCAGTTATCGGCTGAAATTATTATTTTCTTAGGTAATTCGTTTTCCCCTTACATCGACCTTATTTCTACATTGCTTTCATTCTCATTCCGTTTGTATTCTCCTAGCTATTTCACTGTTCTGCCTATTATGAAACTTATTCCTCTCCCGCTTCCACTCTCCTTCCTCTTACTCCCGCTAAACTTTCACGTTGGCCTCCCTTTATCATGTCTTGCGTCTACTTTAGTTGCCCCCTTGATCTAATTGCCTTCTCCAGTTATCCCCCAACATTATTTCTTTCTTACGTAATTTTTTATCCACTTACACTTTTTCGGTGATATTCTTCTCTCATCGTGTCCTGGCCTTTGCGCCTTTTTAAATTTATTTCTCTCCTCCTCCGCTAAACTTTTACACTCCATTTACACCTACTTTAGTTGCCCCTTTGATCTAATTTATCTTTTATTGACGGTGGCCACTTTATAATCTCTGACCTTTCCACGATCAAGTAAAAAATTATCTCGCTAAAGTGCTTATTTAGTCTATGAATTCATTTTTATGCTTAAGTTTGTTAAATCGTTTATTTGAATGTTTATGAAATATAATTTTTCGGATTTGAAATTTTATCAGAAATATACATTTTGAAGTATTGGAAACTGTTACGTGTGCCAGTTTCTGTATCCGTTTGTCAAAAAATATTTTGTACGGAACAAATGTAATTATCGTATTCTAACACAAACTGCTCTCATTTGTTTCTATTCCATTGCTTCCTCTAACTGCAAACATTCGTAAAAAATGCAATCATCTTACTTTCTCCGAATTAATGATAATAAAGTTTAAATTTTTTTGAAAAACTAGTAATATTTCGAAAAATATTTATTCTGTATAAATTCTTTATTTCAGCATTGTCTATAATTATTGCTAGTGTAAATTTGATGTAAGTTTCTAGTGATATTTTTCATATTTTTTTGAAAAACTATTAGTATTTCGAAAAAAAAAACTTTATTCTGTATAAATTGTTTATTTCGGCATTCTCTAGAATTACTGCCGCGCGGATGGGATTCGAACCCACGACCATGAGGTCCGTAAGCAGGAGCTCTACTCACTGGGCCACCGCGGCCCCCCAAAAACGTTTTTCTAATATTCAATAATTATCGAAAGAAAAAAATGTAAAAACGGTTAAGATAAACACCCACTTCTGGTATACGAAATTTTAGCAAAAGCTTTTTAAGTCTAAGAACTAAAATTTTTGGTGAAATTTCGTGTTTTTTTTCCGATATTTTTAGATAATGAAAAATATCATAGAAACATTTAAACAAATTTTGATGGCAATAAAAAAGTGGACATCCTTTGTTTACAAATCTAAAATTCTAAAATATACATAAAAAAACTGTAAGATTTAAATTAAATTAAAAATGTTTTATTTGCTGCTGTTGCTTTTACAGTTGTCCAAATATCGAAATTTAACTATGTTTCTTTTTTCACGCCTGAAACACAAAATGATCGACTTAAAAATGTCTATAAAACCAACGAAAATTAGCAAAACACAATTAAAAAAATGACTACTTTTATGGCGTAAATTTATCCTTATTATTATTATCGCCTTTGCCTACTATTGGGATCAATAAATTAAATCATTAGTTAGGATTGAAGAAGCGATCGTCAATGATGCGTTGACTATTGCCTAGTCTAGTAAACACATTGCACTTAGACCCCTTTGGTTTCTCTCTAGACAAACTCAGGCCAACTATAAATAGACTATTTCTAGTCAGCTACGAGTGACCATATTCGGCCAGCTCACATCACTTGGAGAGCTGCCAAGGAGAGGTAAAGCTCTCGGCCATTATCATCGAGATTCAGATTTACTGTTTGTAGAATGGTATACATTCCGCACCACTTTAGAAGTTGAAATTAAATAAACTAACAATTACTTATCGACTACGTACCGATACTAGGACTCGATACCGTGTTACTTTTTAAATTTTGTAGAAGTATTTGTAACTAACGAATCGACGCTTTACTTATAGCAACAAAAATTTTAACGAGTCTACTCGAAAATAATTTTTTTTAAACATTTAATAAACACGAAATATAGCCTGAATATCTCGCTTTCGAAAGAATTTACTTAGAATCAATCTAGATTTAGTTATAAGTTCAATTTGTTGATTTTTTTTTGCATATATGTATTTATTGTATAAAAAGAGTTTTCCGTTAATCAATAAATAAATAAATACCGCCAATTTCACCTTTACTAAATTTGTCAGGACAGACAAAAAATTGATTTGGGGAAAGATTATGTACTAAAATCCTAATTTTGGTTTAAATGCCGGTATGCGGTCTTGTCGCTCCGTCGACGATATTCAATATGTTCGTAATTCAAAAAAACTAAAAAAAAAATACGGTTTTGTAGATCTGCATATTTGCGAACATGTTGAATATTTATACATTCAGGTTACATTTTGTGTTTATTAAATTACCATTAGCTTAACGCGAGGTCAATAGCCGTTTGGGATTACTCGAAAATATTTTATACATCGAAGAATTTCGTGCTTGTATAATAAGTTGTGAAAGTAGATTTTGATTGAACAAATATTATAATGATTTTGTGTTTCAAGCTCAAATCTACCGTGAACAACTATCGAAGGCCGTAATTTTTGAGCATTATCAAATTATCTCTTTATCGGAGCAACTTGAACTTGCCCAATAAATTAAAAATCGATAAAACTTGTGACCTGTGATAAAACAAAACGTGTAGGGACAGCAAGTGGGTGCTGACCAGGTCGGTCAGCCGTGCGTTCTCAATTCCCAAAATCACTTGAATAATTAGCCCCGCATCCGTAACAAATTCAGTGTTTCAAAAAAATCATCAAACGCAAATTTGTAATTAAATATGTAGTGTTCGACACAATCACGCTTGTTGCACTTTAACAGTAAAAAAGTCTACATTGCAAACTAGGTCATTTTACTTAAAAACTAAAGAGATTTCGAAAAAAACTTATAACTATTATCGTTTCATAATTATAAACCGAAAATGAAAAAAATAATAATAATTTTTTTTCTCGAATAACAATGATTTTATGAAAAATGTTTTCAAACAAAATAAACTCATTTCTTTGTTGTCTTCAATATTTGTTTAAATGTTTTTGTGATATTTTTCATATTTAAGAAAATATTGGCAAAAAACAAAAAAACAGTTAAGGTAAACACCCACTTCCGGTGTACGAAATTTTACCAAAAGCTTTTCAGTTCTTCGGATTATTAAATAAGACGTATGTTCAAAGTTTCATATTAATTGCTGTATTCATTTTTGAGATACAGCGCGCACAGACACACACACAGGCACACACACACAAACATTTTTTTTCCAGAAATTGTTGAAATGGCATCTAGGGACCCCAAAACGGATATTTCCGTAAAAAAAATGTTTGAAAAAAAAATCACGATCGCAATACTTTCTCGTACATCGTAACGGAGAAAGTGAAAATATATATAGAAAACTAGAGTCGGTCCTATAAAGTCATCTCAGTTGAAGTTATGTATATAACTAAGTAGGGATGGTCCTCTGAAGTTAAAATTTCAATCTAACTACTGAACTTAAATTAAATAACAGGTTTGTACCGGTGTTATATTATTATAAATAAACCCAGTACAACAAACTTATTATTTAAGTTATTTCAATAATTTCAGTATGAGCAATTAGGATCTCCTCAAGAAAACAATTTCGCTCACGCACTTCTACTGTATACATTTTGGAGCATTTAACCACGGCGCGTGCCCTAAATTAACACATTACTTAAATGATTCCAATGCTGATAATAGTTTCATAACACGACAAAGCTGGTGTATTATTGCCGATTATTGTCTCTCTTTTTCAGACACGCACTTATGGTTCAGATTTTCCGGTTTTGACACGAAAACTGAATCAGCCCTGCAGGGGAGAGAACCAAAATAAATAAAGAAAAAGTCCCTTACTTAAATCAAATTACAATTTGAGTCCTACATAGTCTACAATTCGTCGCATTCGTCAAGAAAGCAGTGGTCATTAAATAATTTGTTTTTTTACCACGTTCACATTTTTTCACAGTTGAAAACTAATAAACTAGTTTTGAATTTCGATCGACGCCATTTTGTTTGTAGCAAAGATTTCTTATTTATTCTTCCAGGATATTAAAGACTGATCATTTTTAAAGCGATTTTCACAGTTAAGCCAAGCAACATCGACAGATACATTTTTCCACCTGAAAACTAATTTTGTGCAATTTTCAACTAAAACTTTTGACTTTCGACCGATGCCATTTTATTTGTAGCAAAGATTTCTTATTGATCCTAGCAGTATATTAAAGACTGATCATTTTTAAAGCGATTTTGATAGTTTAAAACCCAGCTACAATGACAGATACATTTTTCACAGCTGAAAACTAATGTTGTGCAATTTTCAATTCAAAGTTTTGAATTACGATCGACGCCATTTTGTTTGTAGCAAATATTTCCTATTTATTTTTCCAGGATATTAAAGACTGATCATATTTAAAGAGATTTTGGCAGTTAAGCCCTGCTACAATGACAGATACATTTTTTCACAGCTTAAAACTAATTTTGTGCAATTTTCAACTCAAACTTTTGACTTTTGATCGACGCCATTTTGTTTGTAGCAAATATTTTTAATTGATTCTTTCGGAATATCAAAGACTGATCATTTTTAAAGCGATTTTGGCAGTTTAGCCTGGCTACAATAATAGATACATTTTTTTCACAGCTGAAAACTAAGTTTGTGCAATTTTCAACTTAAACTTTTGATTTCGATGGACGCATCTAACGGAGTTAGATAAACTGATTGCCAGTCAAGCCGACGCTTGCCTGCAAGGTTTAATGTCAAAGAACTTATCACGCACCTGGTGCGTGGTCGGCCCCACTGTTAGAACCATTACCACGAAATTAAAATATAGTACATTTTTGTAGGTGTGGTTTTCATTAAACAATTTGTTTTTCTACCACGTTCACTGCAGGTGTCAGATAAATTTATTGTCAGTCAAGCCGACGCTTGCCTGCAAGGTTTAATATCAAAGAACGTATCACGCACCTGTTGCGTGGTCGGCCCCAGTGTTAGAACTATTACCACGAAATTAAAATATACTACATTTTTGTAGGTGAGGTTTTCATTAAATAATTTGTTTTTCTACCACGTTCACTGCAAGTGTCAGATAAACTTATTACCAGTCAAGCCGACGCTTGCTTGCAAGGTTTAATGTCAAAGAACTTATCACGCACCTTGTGCGTGGTCGGCCCCACCGTTAAAACCATTAAGACGCAATTAAAATATACGTTTTTGTAGGTGAGGACCTTTTATTTCTTCTTCAACATTTTGGTAAGTGGGGAAGGAATATTTTTTTCGCGTAAAACTAGCATCATTTCAGTGCATTGTTGAAATTTGTTAAGTGATGACCGTTTTTTTGCTCATCATTTTTTCCTGAGATGCTTTATTAAGAGTCGGGAGCCAACTCGTTTCAGTCGACCATTTCGCCTATCTCCAATGTGAACCAATGTGATAGCCAAGGCACTTAAAGAAGAACTAGTTTTTCCTAGGCTAAAGTTTGATGTATGTGAAATTGTGTCGTTTATGTAAAATTGTGAAATGTAAAAATGTAAGAAAAGTAACTGGTGACGAACGACGGCTCCGCTGCGCTGCGCCGTCGTCTATTAAGCAATTAAGTTGGTAACGGACGACGGCACAGCGTGGCCCATTCAATTCACACTTTGGCCGCTTGAATTAGGCAAAGTAATTGGTAAAGATCGACGACTCCGCTGCGCTGCGCCATCAATGAAAAACATATTTTTTTTTAAATTAATTTTAATTTTTCGTTTTTAATTTTTAATTTTTAATTTTCATTTTCAAGTTTTAATTTTCAATTTTTCATTTTTCATTTTCATTTTTCACTTTTAATTTTTAATTTTTTTTTTTTTTAATTTATTTAAAAGGAAGGATGTTTGACGGAAACGCGGGTTAAGGAGAGTGAATGATATTGGGGAAATTGGCGTAAGCTACTTGGCTATTCTGCCACGACCGATTTTTACTATTTGTTAAATTTCATATTTATAATGAAATAGGACAAACACTAACATCCATGGATCCGAATGGCAAATTTTTGTAAATAAAATTTAACCGTCCGGCGTGGGGCTCGAACCCACAGCGCTTCGCACCGAAAGCAGGTGCTAATCCACTCCGCCACGGAGCGCCCCTTTTTAATTTTTAATTTTAATTTTTTATTTTACATTTTTTATTTTAAATGTTTTAATTTTTATTTCTATTTTTTATTTTTTTAAAGCCAGTTATATCCTCTGCGATCACTGAAAATTTCGGCTTTCCGACTTGAAAAGAAAAAAAATTATCCTTAAAAGAAGGAAAACGAATCCAGAGTTCGTGGTTCAGGTGGTTCCAAAAATTTTGAAAAAATATCTTCTGCCATCCCTGAAAGTTTCAGCTTTTCGACTTTAAAAGAAAGAAATTCGTCCGCTAAAGAAGAAAAACCGAACCCAGGGGATGCAAGTGGTGCGTAGGGGTGGTTTCAAAAATTTTGAAAAAATTTGATCTGCCATCCCTGAAAGTTTCAGTTTTTCGACTTAAAAGAAAAAAAAACGCCCCTAAAAGAATAAAAACGAACCCAGAGGGTACAAATGGCGCGTAGGGGTGGCTCCAAAGATTTTGAAAAAATTCTTAATGAAAGCCAGTCATTGCTCCTGTCATCCCTGAAAGTTTCAACTTTTCGACTTGAAAAGAAAAAAATGCGTCCTTAAAAGAAGAAAACCGAACCACCCCCTGGGTTGGTGGCGTTGATTGGCGCGTAGGGGTGGTTCCAAAAATTTTGAAAAAAATTCCCAATGAAAGCCAGTTATCTCTTCTGCCATCCCTGAAGGTTTCAGCTTTGCCACTTGAAAAGAAAAAAAAACGTCCTTCAAAGAAGAATTTTTTTTTACCCGGTTTTTAAAAAATCATATCTCGGAAACGGGGCAAAAATTTAAAAAAAGTGGCTCGATCAATTTTAGATATTTTCTTTAAGATTATTTTAAGACATACCGGGATCGTCCAGCTCCGGCGGTTACGGAGGAGTTTTTCTTTTCGTAATTGAAACAAAAACATCCCTAAATTAAGAATGATCAGATTATGCAAAATGTAAGAGGTCGAAGCTTCCCCTTAAAATAGCAGAATACTAATTACGGACGTCCCCTTTCACTGCATTCCCAATTAATTCGAACAACAAACAAACAGACGGCTGGAGTTCGTTTCCCCGTTAATTAACTAATTAATTAATATTCGACGATAAATCGCGACGAGCAATGATTCGGGGGCGGTGCGGCCTCATCATTACTGGCAGTCGCCTACATCATTTCAAATTCGTATTTCCATGTGACCAATAAATCTAAGTAAAAGTAATTAGTCACAAAATAACGATAATGACCCGCCGGAATTATTTATAAAAAAGCGTGTTTATTAATAAAACCCGGCGTACTAATTATAGGCGGCGACTTTCCGATTTTGTTGTTGTTTGACTGCAATCGCCTGGAAAACTGCAAGCGGTAATGCACTACTTCATTATCTGTTTAAATGCTTCAACGATTAAGTCATCAATTTTCCGTACGCTGGTGTACTGTCGTGGCTATTCATTAGGAATACTTTATGTAATTTATTTTGATATAAAGGGGATTTGGTGAACTAAAACGCTATTTTTGGGACCACTTACGCAATTGACGTTGTACAGTGATTTAATTAAAGGTATATTAGAGTAATGGTTCTTGGGGAATATAATTTTCCTTATTGTAACATTTTTCCTGTAGTGTAATAAAAAAGTGGTTTGTGGCGGTGTTATCTATTAATAGGCTTGTGAATAATCGCACCGATCATTGATACCATGTGGATTTGTATTGCTATGCATCGAAGATTTGTTCCGCAAGGTTCTATGGTAGGTCCAACTCTGCACATCGCAATACGCTGTCCTGATGACATTAAATGCAACAAAGCTAATCATAGGTTTTGGTTTAATTTGCATGAACTCAGCACTGATGGAATGCTTTTTCTCAATGTGCTAGGAACAAGCGATCTAGTTAACATCCACACCAACGATAGAAGGGATTATATTGACCTGCGTAAAACTTTATCGTTACCTAGCGCCAATAAACTATTCTATTCATTCACATTTATTTGGCAAATGATTTACAGTAGTTTTATAATACAACACATTGTATGGTATTAGTTGAAGCGAATTTGGCTAGCGACCTGCGGTCTTTCGGCCTAGGGATTATATTTATTAGCTTTTGTTAGAATCACGTGTGTGATCCTTGTTACTTCTAGATGATCATCTCACGCAACAAATCGCGGATTGACCTATAGTGCCGTTATAGCACGTGAGGATCCATCCATTATATGGAGGACTTTAAGTTTCAGGAAAATTTTATGCATGTACAGCAGTCAGGAGAAGCACATGAACTCAACATATAAAATGATACTGTGAATATGTTTGGTTCGATAGGTCCATCTCTGTTATTTAAAGGATCCAAGGAGATACTTCGCCTTTTTATTTAAATTGGAGAATTCCATCCGAACAACGCTCGCCGTAATTACATAAATTAATCTGGGCAGTGTCATGTCATGGCACAATTTAGGCCGAGGTTGTGTTCGTTAGTCTTCAGGCACTTATTGCCGATTTTATGACCACGTGGACGATTTCAGTTGCCACCACAACAATCCTAATTAATACCGATTTTTAAAGCTCCTCCAAAGTAATTAGCCTTTCGACTTCGAACAGAAAAAAAGAGATAAAATAACACCCGTTCTCTGGGTAATTACGCAAATTGATTGATTTCGCTCTAGTACGAAATGTCAAAGAGGATCCATTAATTAATTAATACGCCGTTGGAAAAAAAATCCAGGTGATGGAATAATTAAACGTAATTATTTATGTAACGTGATTTAACATTCATGACACTGTCAGTGGCTGTTTAAAGTTGCATGAGATTATAATGTCTATAGTAGTGCTTAGGCTTAAAATTTTAGGCTCGAACCCGATTCAGTTAACGTTTTTTAAGAATGTGAATGGTATTAATGTTTTTATACCCGGCAATGGGTCAATATTTCCCCAGGGGTAGGTTTAAAAAAAAAGTTTGGTACAAAAGTTGCTTGGTTACGAGTTACGAATTATTTGGATACTAAACCATCCCTCACCCCTTCGCGAGGGGTGGGGGTGACTTTAAGACTTTAAAATTTTAAATAGCAACCCTTATTTTTCTCGACGGATTCAGATTTTTGGGTATAAAATATCAATCTTTTGTCTGAATTTTTTTTTTATCCAAAACCTCCCTCACCCCACAGATTCAAAAATCAGTTTTCTGACCTTTTATTAACGTTTTCATGCCTCGGTGACGATCTAAACTTTTTCCGAGAACAAGTTTGAGACAAATTATGCTCAGTTATTAGGTAACCACGTAGGGGGTGTGGGTGGCTTTGAAATTTTAAATGGCAACCCTCATTTTTTCGCTGGATTCAGATTTTTGGGGATAAAATATCAATCTTTTGTCTGAATTTTTTTTTTATCCGAAATTTCCCTCATCCCACAGATTCAAAAAAACGGGATTTCTGACCTTTTACTGACGTTTTCATGCCTCGATGACGATCTAAACTTTTTCCGAGAACAAGTTTGAGACAAATTATGCTCAGTTATTAGTTAGAAGTCGTTTGTACACTGACGCACCTCACAACCCCCCACCCCCACGTAGAGGGTGTGGGTGGCTTTGAAATTTTAAATGGCAACCCCCATTTTTCTCGACGGATTCAGATTTTCGGGGATAAAATATCAATCTTTTGTCTGAATTCTTTTTTTATCCGAAACCTCACCCCGCAGATTCAAAAATCGGTTTTCTGACCTTTTATTAACGTTTTCATGCCTCGATGAAGATCTAAACTTTTTCCGAGAACAAGTTTGAGGCAAATTATGCTCAGTTATTAGTTTGAAGTCGTTTGTACACTGACGCACCCCACAACCCCCCAAATTTTAAATGGCAACCAGATTTCTGGAAATTTTCCGAGAAATTTTTTCATCCGAAACCCCTCCAAGAATCAAATTCCAAATCGCCGTTTTGCAAGATTTGGTCAGATTTGGGCAGGGTGAAAAAATTATTGAATTGCGGTGTCTTTTCTTCAACTATCCTTCAACTATGTAAAAAAAAATGCGCAAAACTATTTTTGTAATTTCTAGCTTATTCGTAACGAGGAAATCGACAGCGTCTTTTTTTGTAAACACCTGTTTATGACTTAAACAAATGATAAAAACTGAGACTCAACTAGTTCCAGAGTTATGGTGCATCAAAGTTGGCCAAAAATTGCGTTACACGCGCACAAAATTTTACGGTAATTAATGGTAAAAATCCTCTTAAAATGCAAACTAAGTGTTTTACACAAAAACATCAGTTAGCATGGCAAAGAGTTCTTCCGGTTAAGATACGCGAAATGCCCCCCATATTCAAATTACGCCAAAAATTACCTTTCCAGCATCAAAAAAACATGCTTGGTGGAATTTCAAAATTTTGACAACCGCCTTCCTCCCTAGGGGGCAAAAAATAGCACCTAATGAAAAATTCTAAAAAAAAAATTATGAGAGTAGGGTTTTCAACTGCTCGAACCCTGTACATAAACCTTCTAAAAAAAAAACAGAAGGGTTCAAATCGATTTTAGGTAATCTAAACCTCCGGTTGCATGAAAATTTATTTTTTGTTTCATGAGTTATTGAAAAATCTGCATTCATCAATTTTTTGGAAATTTTCGTGTGGTGTGCCCCACTATTAAAAATCGTTTTTTCCACTTTTAGCCATTTTTCACTGTTTTTCCTACTTTTGTGATTGTAAAGCATTTATAAAATGAAATACCCGCCATTACTATATCATGGCAAACCTTTGTTTTTAATTCAAAATAATAGTAAAGTTTTTTGCAAATATCTTGGTAAATACTAGGGATGGGCAATATTTCACGTACCTGCGATTTTTCACTGTTGTTGAAAAATCACAGTTCGCTACTGTTACTAATAGGCAAATTTCTCTGCTACTTAAAATCGCTGCTACTTAAAATCACTGCTACTTCTGTGATTGCTACTTAAAACGTGATTGCTCCTTAAAATCATAACTGTTACGTAGACAGTGATTGCTACCTAAATTATGACTGTTACTTAAAACGTGATTGTAAGAAGACAATTAATTGAGATTTTATAACAACGAAAAAATGATCTTGCTCAGCGTTGAATCAAAACACAGAGTCGCTGTGATCGAAAATAATCTTAAAATTAAAATTATTATTTTCTTCCCGTGAGGTGAAAAAAAAATGTATCCTGCGAGTGGTATTTGTTTAGATAAGTTAACGAAAAATGCAAAACTGTATATAAATTCATATCGTTCAGGACGTTGCCATCGTGAAGGTAAATAAAGTTTACCCACTTGCAAACTTGTATCTACCTGATGGGATTTGAAAATTTCGACAACCGCCCTCCTCCCTAGGGGGCAAAAATAGCACACAATGACAAATTCTAAAAAAAATGATGAAAGTAGGGTTTTGATTTGGGGTTTTCAACTGCTCGAAGCTTGTACATAAACCTTAAAAAAAAAGGGTTCAATTCGACTTTAGGTAATCTAAACCTCCGGTTGCATGGAACTTTATTTTTTGTTTCATGAATAATTAAAAAATCTGCATCCATTAATTTTTTGGAAATTTTCGTGTGGTGCGCCACTATTAAAAATCGATTTTTCCACTTTTAGCCATTTTTCACTGTTTTTCCTACTTTTGTGATTGTAAAGCATTTATAAAATGAAATACCCGCCATTACTATATCATGGCAAACCTTTGTTTTTCATTCAAAATAATAGTAAAGTTTTTTTGCAAATAACTTGGTAAATACTAGGGATGGGCAATATTTCACGTACCTGCGATTTTTCACTGTTGTTGAAAAATCACAGTTCGCTACTGTTACTAATAGGCAAATTTCTCTGCTACTTAAAATCGCTGCTACTTAAAATCACTGCTACTTCTGTGATTGCTACTTAAAACGTGATTGCTCCTTAAAATCATAACTGTTACGTAGACAGTGATTGCTATCTAAATTGTGACTGTTACTTAAAATGTGATTGTAAGAAGACAATTAATTGAGATTTTATAAAAACAAAAAAATGATCTTGCTCAGCGTTGAATCGAAACACAGAGTCGCTGTGATCGAAAATAATCTTAAAATTAAAATTATTATTTTCTTCCCGTGACGTGAAAAAAAATTATCCTGTGAATGGTATTTGTTTAGATAATTTAACGAATAAAGCAAAACTGTGTATAAATTCAAATCGTTCAGGACCTTGCCATCGTTAAGGTAAATAAAGTTTATCCACTTGCAAACTTGTATCTACCTTTTGATCCGTTTGTAAACATGTATCAACCTTTTTATCCGCTTGTAAACTTGTATTAAGTGTTAAGGTTTTAAGTCTGATTTCATATATAATTTAGTTAATAGGTCTTGTGAAGAGTTTACCCTTAATTTTAACATTAAATCATGACAACAGTGACAATTGATATCGGCGCAATGGTGAATCTATCATATAATATGTGTACTATAATGATAAGCATAACTGGAAAAACCGTACATTTAATGATTGCGGAAAAATTACATTACATCGTATCCCATCCGTATAGAACTTGACACTAACCAATCAATCTGAACATCATACCTGGAACACTGGAGCTATAAATCGCAATTTAGATCATTATCCAAATCCTCGATTCCTATTAATCCGCAGCCATTATTTACCCCCAAGTAAATTCGGATTTCGCCGAAGAATCCCCGAAAGCGCTCAAGTTGATGCGATTAAACAATTACCAATTAGCCGTTTAATACTTATGCAATGCCATTAATTAGCGCTGCTTGGAAACCGGAGTCAGTTCCCGGAAATTACGTATTTAATCCCGATTGCTAGCAGATGAAAACAAACGAAGCAAATGAATCATTTATCATGTAGGTGAGATAGCTCAGTTTCGAGAATGGAGAACGTGTGCGGATTGAGAAAATTTGATTATGAATACGCCAGTGGCGGGTAGTAGAGCACATTCGCGCTAGTCTAGAGCTATGGTACGGTTGGCCGACCCAAAAAAAATGGAGCGAATTGCGGCTAGGATAATCTATTGTCATCAGCTGCTGCGCACTGGGATGTCATGTCACATCCATGTTCTGCGGTTAGTTTCAGTGCATCGGAGATAATTTGAAAATTAAATAATGCTTAATTTGACGCTAGCTTCTCAAATAACGGTTAAAAAAAAGTTTTTCGAAATTTGATTTTTATTTTTTATCATGTCAACTATTTGTCAATAACGTTACGTTACGTTACGTTCAAAATAAATGGTGCTTAATTTGACGCTAGCTGCTCAAATGATGAGTTTTGTATCGTTGAATAGCTTTTGGAATTTTTTTTTCTTTTTTCGATCCGATGTGTAATTTATATACTGTATTTATATTTTTATCTAATCTTTCAATCTGCAGAAGTTTGGCCAAAAAACCAATACTAGTGAGTAGATACTTCACTATGATCCCAGTAGAGAATAAATCTACCTGAGAGATTGGCGATCTCAGTAGGAAACCTTGTCCAAACCCAACAAATCCCAAATCCTCTCCCGTCCGAAATTTATGTATAAAGTGTTTGTTTCAACTACATGTACGTATTTAAAAGTAATTTCTCGTCAGTAATTTTTGCTGGAGGCGAACTGGGTCACCGCATAAGCTCAGTGTTTGGAAGAAATAAGATAATATTATAAACCACACTTCCTATTCGGTAAAAAATGTTTATTTTCCTTGGATTTATGTTATGAATTAGCATGTTCGTGTTAATGTAACCGAATTATTTATATTAAAGTTATACAGGAGGCACTAAACCGCGTTTTAAGGAAGCTCGAGACGCCCGTGTAAATACATGCGTGATTTATGATTTTTCCCGGATCACAACATTTACGGATACAATTTCTAATAACTAATCCATGAGATAGAAAACTAAACCATTATTACGGGCACAGTATTGCGTATCATTTTATCCCTGAATAAAGAAATTATGAGAAATCGAAACGAACAGGTTGAATATTCATATTTTCAGGGTATTTTTCGTCTGTAGTACATTTGTTATGAGAAATCGTTTATAACTGGAAGAAAATTGATTGATAATTGGCAGTATCCACCAAGCCAAAGATGAAGAACCTGATGCAGCTAATCCTAAGGCCTGGCGCGCATTAGCAACTTTTTCTAAGCAACTTTTTAGTTATCTAAATCAAACACATTAAGGCCTGGCGCGCACTGGCAACTTTTCCTAAGCAACTTTTTAGTCACCGAAATCAAACACATTAAAGTTGCTTCGATTTAAAAATCGCCCGTGCGCGGGCTTACATTTACTTTAATGTATTTAATTTCGGTGACTAAAAAGTTGCTTAGGAAAAGTACGCGCCAGGCCTAAAGTAAATGTAAGTTGCTTCGAATTAAATATCGCCCGTGCGCGGACTTACATGTACTTTAATCTGTTTGATTTCGGTGACTAAAAAGTTGCCACTGCACGCCAGACTTCTCGCACGCGTCTTCCAAAAGCTCAATTATTAAAAGAATAAAACTGAACGGATTCACGTTTTCTCAGCCTAATCGAATACAGAAAGTCCACTCGATCGTTCAAAGCTCTCATTGCTCTCGGGGTTTAGTAATTTCATTACAGACGGTACAGTACTCAATTCAACGAAATCCTGTTCGAGAGGATGAAAACAATCTGGAGTGAGTGTTTCATTGTAACTTAATTTATAATCGATGCCCGTAAAAGCTCCACCGAGGGTATCGATCACCGTATTGGGGGCACTAAGTTGTGCACACACGCAGCATTTATTTGTTGTAAATCCAGCCATAACAAACCTGGTCAACCTTTCACGGTGGAAAGGTTAAAGCGAATTACTTTTTATTGCTTTCCGCGATGGTTGTTTTCCTTGCGCTGTAATAAATTTATAGTGTTTTGTATTATTTTCACGGGGAGGTCGTTTATTTGCTTAAGCTGCGCTCAAACTGTACGCGATAATGTAAACAGGTAGCGCCGCTGGAATGTGTATGACTTAAACTATTCGCGCATGCGTATTGCATATTCTATTCTAAAATGATGATCATTACAAACTGATAGAATCCATTCCTTAAGGGTAAACTGGTCCGAGAAAATCCTTGAAGTGTCTAGAATATGCCCCTAAAATAATATCTCGATATTCGAATTAGTTTTATGGGAAATCGCATTATAAAGCTGCAGATGCTCCCTGTCGCGTTAGCAACTAAATTAACGCTAATTTTTTAACTGCGTTTTTCTGAAAACTATTTTAAACTTTCTTAAATTGGCAGAATGGATAGCTGTTGCAATAATTACGGTACAGTCTTAGCAGTAAACCCCTTAAAGACAACCCTTTTTATTGGAGGTTATACTACAAAAATCAACAAAAAGTTTCAATTGAGTAAAAAAAAGTTTTTAATTTATTTACAATAGTCTTCATTATTTGAGTAAATAATATTTGAAATCAGTCAAATATTTTTCTGTAAAAATTAAATATTGCAAAAAGTAAGCTCCAGAGAATTTTTTTTTTAATAAAAGTTATTTGCTTTAATACATAGATTTAGATGCTCTAATAAAAAATATCTGGCCAAGGCGACATGACCTTAGTAGTCGAAGCCTTTAAATTAATTTAAAAAAATTAATAGGTTTAAAAATAACAAGTTGACCTTGAAATGACCTTGAAACCCTATTTGTAATTGAAAATATATATGCCTGCTGCATTAGACCCTTTATGGCAAATACATTTTTGTCCCCGAATCTTCTTTTTTATATTTCGGGCGTCCAGAAAAAATGCCGCACCCTGTAAATATGTATTTCTTTCGATGATTGAAATCATGTATCGAAAGTCATTAAATTCCTTGAAATGACCTTGAAACCCTACGTGTAATTGAAAATATATACCGGGTGACCCAGCGATCTGTAAAAGCCCCATAACTTATTTGCTATTTGAGATATCGACTTCTAGTTTTCTTGAGCTGGTACCCACACTTATTCTGCATATTTTAAAAATATATATGTTTTTGTACAGGGTCTTTCAGTATACATTACAGAACAAAGTTATGTTTTTTTTAAATGGAACACCCTATATTTTATACTTTATTTTCAACCCTCTTCAGAATCTGATTAAAATAGTATAAGATACCATGGGTCTATAATGGACGGTTGGTTAGTTATGGGCAAATTTGTGACAAAAACAAGGACACGTTGAAAAAATTGCAGAAGCGCTCCTAGCAAAGCTAGCGTCAATTTTTATATACTAGAGAATTGTCCACATCATGAAGAATAATACACATCGGCTTTCGTTCGTTTTTGTTCATACTGATATACAGGGTGTCAACATACGCAAATCAATAGATAACTATTTTTTTTCAAATGGAACACCCTATATATCTTGCCACCAATGCATGGAATTTTTAATAAGCTTTCCAATGATGTACAATTTGTATAATGCAATATTAAGGATTCTTGAGATTTTTCTTTTGTCACCTCCTGCTCATTTTTGAATTTTCAGCCAAAACTATCAATTTTCTGAAAAAGTAATGGGAGACCAAAGTTGTAGAGCGGAAAATTTTCGATCGATATCGGTCTTTCCACTTTTCCAATTATGCTGCATTTTAGCGTTTTTTTCAAAATTGTTCATTAATTAATTGCACTATCTTTTATTTTCCACGGCCTCTAGCGGAAAAAACGGGTAATTGTAGAATAATTCAAATGACCTAAATCGATTTAAAATGTTCCGCTCTACAATTCTTAATAGAAGCAATTTTTGCTCTAAATGCATAGTTTTCGCTGAAAATTCAAAAAACCATTCAAAAACGCGAAAATTGATACAAACATTTTCAATTTACCTTTTTAGCGAAAACTATGCATTTTGGGCAAAAATTGCTTCTATTAAGAGTTGTAGAGCGGAACATTTTCAATCGATATTGGTCATTTGAATTTCCCTATAATTTCCCGTTTTTCCGCTAGAGGGTGCAGAAAATAAAGTATAGTGCAATTTATGAATAAAAAATTTGAAAAGAAAACGCTAATATGCATATACGGTCACGATTTTGCGCGCTCTGGTGGGCAATGTACGCATTATCTGAACGCTCTACAACTTTGGTCTCCTATTACTTTTCCATAAAATGGATAGTTTTGGCTGAAAATCCAAAAATGAGTAGGAGGTGACAAAAGAAAAATGTTTTTATGGATAAATCTCAAGAATTCTTAATATTTTGTTATACAAACTGTATATCATTAGAAAGCTTATTAAAAATGCCATAGATTGGTGGCAACGTATATACGGTGTTCCATTTGAAAAAAAAAATAGTTATCCATTGTTTTGCGTACGTTGACACCCTGTATAGCAGTATGAACAAAAAAAAGCCAAAGCCGATGTGTATTATTGTTCATGACGTGGAAAATTTTCTAGTGTATAAAAAATGACGGTAGCTTTGCTAGGAGCGCTTCTGCATTTTTTTCAATGTGTCCTTATTTTTGCCACAAATTTGGCCATAACTAACTAACCGTCCATTATAGACCCATGGTATCTTATACTATTTTTATCAGCTTCGCAAGAGGATTGAAAATAAAGTATAAAATATAGGGTGTTCCATTTAAAAAAACATAACTTTGTTCTGTTATGTATATTGGGACACCCTGTACAAAAACATACATATTTTTAAAATATGTAGAATAGGCGTGGGCACCAGTTCATGAAAATTAGAAGTCGATATCTCAAATAGCAAATAAGTTATGGGGCTTTCACAGATCGCTGGGTCACCCGGTATATACATGCTGCATTAGACCCTTTATGGCAAATACATTTTTGTCTCCGAATCTTCGTTTCTATAATATTTCGGGTGTCCAGAATGAATGCCGCACCCTGTAAACATGTATTTCTTTCGATGATTGAAATTCCCGATTCATGTATTAAAAGTCATTAAATTAGTCAAATCGTCTCGAAGGTTAAATTTATCAATTGGACAAATGACATGTTTATGAATCGAAACGGCGGAGGTCTAAAATGATGTGTATTTTATCAATTCCAGTTTGAATCATCGATAACATTTGATTGTGGTTTCGTTTCCTAATTATGATAATTTAATATTTCAAAATGACCGTAACAAAATGATCACCAGATTTTATACCGCAAGCGCGAGACTTGTTAGCAGATAATTACGGTACGAACTAGAGATGGGTAACTCATGAGTGAACTTATGGAATCGACTAATCGAAATGAGTTGAGTAGTGAGATGAAATTACTGGCTCAAAATGAATGTTGAATTTATTTGTTATCGTTTTGTACATTTTATTTGCTCTTAAACGTTTTTAAAAGTGAGGACCTTTTTCTAAATTCTCCGGGGAAGAGAATCGACTCTTTGCAAGTGAAGAAAGTTTACAGCAGGTGAAATATAAAATTTTGTAGGCGAGGACCTTTCTTTTTTTTTCTCTTCAACATTTTTGAAAGCGAGGACCTTTTTTTTTGCTCATCACTTTTTCCAGACATACTTTTTACTTCGAAATGGAAGGCAAAAAGGCGCAATATTTGTCGTGGTTGAGTGGTACTCGAATACCCATGCCCAAATCCTTTAATTATCTTTAATCAGTGATTCCGCCAAGCATTCTTCCTTCAAAACATTGAGCATTGAAAAAATAATGCGGTTAAACGAAAGGTAAATAAATTGCAAGTGAAAAAAAAATGATATATCCGACCTATATTTTTTCTAAAAATATGACTGCCAGATTTTCGTAAGTGGATACATCGGAATGCTTGAAGTTGTACGCGATGATGTAAGCTTTCAACGGAAAGTGTTGGTAATTCGAAAGAAATTTCCTAAAGCAGGAAACGGTCGGCGGTGCGGTTTCGCGGGTTATAGATAGCAACAAACGGAGAAACTAATTCGAAAAAATAATTGCGTCCGAGCATGTGCACGCCAAATGGGCCTACCACAACAGCGGCCGGACAAAAAAAATAAACAAGAGGAAGCGCTGGATTACATCTGGCTCAACAATCCGCGGTGATAATGAATTTTATGGCCAAGAAGGAAAAAAGGTTATCGGAGAGTTTACAACTAGAGAGATTATGGCCCAAGTCCATAATTAAAGGCATAAAAATTTTAATTCGGTGTACAGATTATTATGCCTCAGATTAGATGATAGTAGAGATGCAATGATACGATTTACGGTATATGTAGTCCAGTAAACGAAGGGCCCAACCTTGACAAGATCGCTCACCAAAGTAATTTTTATATTAATTTGTCTTTAAAGTGAGAAAAAGTTCTTAGAAAAAAATGCAACGGGGGAGAAAATGGCCCCAAAGGTTGCAGAAAAAAAATGGCGGTTTGAAAATGGTCGAAATTTCACGAATTTCAAGTGTTTCATTTTTTTCCCACCAGTGTATTTGTACGAAAACTATCGATCACAAATCAACAAATAGTATAAAAAGTATATAATCCAGAGTAGTTCCTAGAATTACAATGTTTATATTTTCGTTTCAGAAACTAGTTATGTTGGTGGCATTTTTCCACCAGTGTATTACTAAAATTTAAAATAAAAGAGAAGTGAAATCATCGATGACGCATCAGCAGATGAGTGCGAAAGGAACACAAAAATTTCCGAAAACTAAATTTATATACTTTTTCAAAATACTTTATAGAAGATCTAAAGATTACTTCAAGCGGAAGTTATGTCTATATGGAGAACTCTGGTCGGTTAGGAATAAGATAGAGACTCACATCAAACAGCCTTGGACCATGCTAAAGTAGGATTTACAACAGGCTAGAGGATTACGGGATGTAAAAATAAAGCTGGGAATTCTGATATTTTGGAAACATTGACATCTTTTATATTTATTTACATAAATTGAAATTAATTGGCATCAATGAAGTGTCTGTGCGATAATGTTTTACGATTTGTTTTGAGTCTGCGGAAATTTCGATTACGAATCCTTTGTCCGGGCGTGCTTGTTCTTCAATTCAGATAAGATATCTGCTGGAAAATTGGCTTGTCAACCTCTGTTTATCTCTCGCAGTTAAAGGTTAATCGTGTTCCTGCAGTTTTAACTAACATTGCGCAAAACTGTATTTTTGTTATTCGCTCGATATTAATAATTGACTGTAACCTTAACCCTTAGCTAGGAACTAGAAAATCGTGTAACGGAATGTTGATAATAACCTTTTAATACTCTTCAAAATTTACCCAAATCAGTATGTCAGGTCATATATTTTATAGTTGTGTGAGTTGAGGCATCTTTTGATAGTCGTCCAAATTTGTCCAAAGGTCATATATTTTATACTTTGTTAGATGAGACAACTTACAATTTGCGCATCTTTTGATAGTCGTCCAAATTTGTCGAAAGGTCATATATTTTATACTTTGTTAGATGAGACAATTAAAATTTGCACATCTTTTGATAGTTGTGAAAATTTTTCCAAATCAGTTCGTAATACGACCCCTTATTTTATACTTTTTTTTAGATGAGACTTACAATTTGCACATATTTTGATAGTCGCCCAAATTTGTCCAGGTCGTACATTTTATAATCAGGTGAGGCATCTTACAGTTTGCACATCTTTTGATAGTGGTCAAAATTTTTCCAAATCAGTATGTTATGTGTTAGATGATGAAACAATGTTTGCATTTTAAATATGAGAGATTTAGCTGCGGATATATTGCAATGCAAATCTGGGAAAGTTGGGAGAAGAAAAAATCCAAGAAATAACGTTGTTCAAAAATTAAAACGCAATGGACCGAAAAAACTCGATAATCACATTACGAACACCTAGTAATAACTGCACACTTTCTAATTATACAAATCCATAAACATTTGCATAACGTTAATTGTTGTCTTATGACAGTGGAAAGGCATTCGTATGCAGTTAGTTTTAATCCACGGAAACGGAGCCAATGCGTGCCGTTCTGCATAAAATTGCGAAATGATCACCACTTGAGACCAATTACAAAACGAATGATAAAACGGCAATAAAAATGTGGCATTGAAACCAACAAGTAAAAGCCACGCATGTGTATTTATTAATTATTGAATAATATGTGTCATGTTCAGGTCAATAAAAATGTGTACGGCTGCCGATGATTTATTTTTAACATTTAATAAGGATTGTATTCATAAATAACTTCTATTTATAGCAAATTCGCGGAGTAAATAAAAGAAGAAGGAAACTTGTGAGGGTGGTATCGGTCTTTGATTATCTGTGATGATGATGGTGCTATCATCAACGGCTCTTGTCGCGTTGATCAATGCTGGATGATTTTTTTATGATGCTTTAGGATTAAATGGTGCAAGGTTACATTCGCGCATAAGTATTTAGCCGATATTCAAATTAGCGATAACAAAAATCGCTAATGTGACATAAGTTGTTATAACGTTGACGTAATGATGGTGTGCAGTGCTTATTTTGGCCTTGAAACCTTTAATTAAAAAATGATTCAAAACTAATGTTATTTACAAATATTAAATAAATTAATTAATTTTCCCCTTTAATTTTTAAAACGCATTTCAAATTAAAAACCCTTGGCAATTGTAGACACAATGTTTCTTGATGATTTTTCACAATATTGTTGGCCCAAATGTGGGCGCCTTATCTTAAATACCCGTAAATACATCAAAAAGTGCTTTGTATAGTCGCTACCACACATCAATGCCTTTGAACATTTTTTGATAACCATATTTTCTTCAGATGAACAACCACTCATCAATGCCTTTGAAAATTTTTTGATAACCATATTTTCTTCAGATGAACAACCACTCATCAATGCCTTTGAACATTTTTTGATAATCATATTTTCTTCAGATGAACAATCACTTATCAATACCTTTGAACATTTTTTAATAACCATATTTTCTTCAGATGAACAACCACTCATCAATGGCTTTGAACATATTTTGATAACCATATTTTCTTCAGATGAACAACCACACATCAATGCCTTTGAACAGTTTTGTCCCCAATACAAGCATTCTTATCCTAGCAAAGAGATTCATCGCTTCAATTATAGTACTAAGAATCAAAATCACGGCAGTACGCGTCATCAACCATCAACTTTTTTACCATCATCTACAGATGTACCGATACCGATATATCTATCGGTATATCAGCCGTGTCAGCCACTGAGCCGATAATCGGTATCAACCAGCCATATCGGCTATATTTAGAAAGTTATGTATTAAGAGTTTATTTTTAGGTACATCGAAAGCGCATTTTTCTTAAAATAATCCTAAAATATAGTTTTTTACTGTTTGTGGACATTTGTTACGAATTATAATTTACTACATGATCTGTAGTCTATATTAGAGATGGGTAAGTCATGAGTAAGTCGATTGAAAAAATCGATTAGTGAAGTGACTCGTGTCGAAATTAGCCATGAATGTTAGCGTGTTGAAATAGAAAGTTTTTGAAAGTGAGGACCTTTTTTTTGCTCATCACTTTTTTTTTGCTAATCACATTTTGAGTCCTGCATAATCACTTTTGAGTCCTGCATAGGGACCATAACTTGGTGCCAAATCGTCGTAGGAACTTCGTTCTTTGAATCCTGCACAGGGAATTAATCAAATTGTAATGCCTTTATGGTGGAGCAAGTAGACAATTTTTTCCAACTCCGTACACATCGTCAAAGTTGCACATGCTTTGCTGAAAAAAACTTTTTTTCACAGGGGTGCTAGAGGGGGGCCGAAGGGATTACGCTTAAGTTGGCATGCATGACTTTAAAGGAGACACTTTCAAGTTTTTCGCCCTCAAAGATTCATCAAAATCGATGGAAAATACGTCGAGTTATGGCGGTTTGAAAATGGTCGAAATTTAACGAATTTCAAGTATTTCATTTTTTCCCACCAGTGTATTTGTACGAAAACTATCGATCAAAAATCAACAAATAGTATAAAAAATATATAATCCAGAGTAGTGTCTAGAATTACAATGTTTATATTTTTGTTACAGAAACTAGTTATGTTGGTGGCATTTGATAAACTGGACACGCCTACTGTGCGGTCGCAGACGGAATCAATTGGTAATAAACCAAAACACGTAAACGTCTAAGAAAAGGTAATTAATAATTAAGCTTTCATCGTTTAGGCATAAACACTACCAGCTATTATCATTTCGATGTCCATCCACAAACACCCAGCCGTAGTAATAGCAGCAACAAAAATAAATGATTGTATTATTATGGAGGGAATCAAAACAGAATACATACTACACTTCGCCGGCGCTACCAAATTAGAAGGCCATTAACAGGCGGGTTCAAAACTGGTATCAATTATGGGCAGCGATCGATAAAAATAATGATTTATTGCTGTAACAGCGTCAAGTATGTACTTGCCACCATTATACATTAACGTGCAGTTATGTATTTGTAATAATTATTATTTTCGTGCGCGGTTCAATCCTTGATATTTATATTTTATAGAAAATTACCTGTACAGCGCGTCACGGAATTGATTGTGTATGATAAATAACCTAGGTCATAGCCTATCTTATTGAACTACTTTGGTATGCGGTAGAATCGATTATCTACTCACATTATTCGGATATCCATTTCTTGCACTGCAGCCTTTTCGTGAAATGAGCCTGAAATGAAAAAAAATAAACAGATTAGCTGACATGATGCCTTAAGACACAAAGCCTGAAATGTACGAGAAAAAAAAATTGAATTTGAATTTTCACGCCTACGTTTCTGCGGCTTCGGCAGAGATATTGAATTATTTCTGATTCGCGCCATTCGACTTTGAGCGGAATTGCTGTTCTGATATTGATTTCTTTTCGTCCCGATTAAAATAAAGCATGCAATTTTGTAATCACGAATTAGATAAGGCGGGAATTGTGTTTGTGTAACGGCCAATGGGACGCCGTCAATAATTCACTTTGCTAAGCAAACATTTGATCGAGCCTGATTATAAATTCACCATGAACTTGACATTATCATTATCATTCAAACACTTCAGTAATTTAACCTCGTTTCGATACATCCACATGCTTTGATCATTAGAGATGACTGTGTTATTTAAACGCTTTCAAAACTGCTAATCGTAACTCTTTAAAAAATGGTTTGTTTATATCATCATTTGGGTCAAATTGTGCAAAAATTTTGCACTTTCATGCACCAACAAACTTATTCTATATTCTTACAGATATTGAATATAAATACCGTTTGAGCAACAATACACGATATTTGTTAAAAGTTTTGATTTGAGTGTACTTTATTTTTAATACTACAGATCTACGTAAAGATTTGCAGAATTTGGATTGGAGATGTATGTATGTTAATTTTGTAGGAAAATACATTCGTTGCCGATGATAAAGGTATATCAAAAAAATTGCATGCTCTAATTTAAGTCCGTTTTACATTTATTATGAGATATTTTTGCACGCGAATAAAGCTATAATACAATAAATTAATAATCTATTCATTTCCATTAATTGAAACAGCTGCTCTCCCAGCGAATGCCACGACATATACAGAAATAAATGTTCATGTTATAAATAGTACTGCTACTAATATTTTATTAAATTACATATCGATTTTATAGTTGTAGGAGACAATATTTTTTTAAAGAACGTGCCTGCAGCTTTACATTTTATTTTAACACATTCACATTACCACGCACTATTTGCGTGGTATTGGTTTTAACGAAAGGCCGACCACGCAATAGGTGCGTGATACGTTCTTTGGCATTAAACCTTACAGGCAAGCATCGGCCTGACAGGCAATCTGACACAGGCAGTGAACGTGTTAATTCATCTGCAACTAGTTAAGGATTTTGAAAGTACGTTTTACATATTACGGAAGCCTAAATAATCTCAAATATATCGTCTACTAAAGAGCAAAGAAATCGGTCACCGTTTTAACGCTTAATAGACCGCGAGAAGACACATAATAACACTTTACCGCCGCGAGAGCAGACAAGCATCGAATATCGAACGCAGCGGTCCCGGTAAAGTCCAACCTTGCAACATTCCCAAGGTCGCGCTTAATTGGTCCTTCGAACTGGATCGGAATGCATTCATCGCGCTCCTGGATATTGACTGAGTTTCTCACTTTGCGTTTCGATTTCGTGCTCACTTTCTCGCGAGCTCCGCCTCCGATAAATCGCGCCAATGCATATTTCACATCGCGCACACACACAAAAAAAAAGAAACGTTTTCCTTGGCAATTAAAGATCGAGCGATAAGGGCCGTGACCTTCGCGGAAGTTCGAGAGTCGCGCAACCGTGGGCAATTAGCCGCCGGTTTCCACTTCGATTGGCTATCAAAAATGCATGAAAATTATCAACAATAACGTAGTAACGGCGCCGCGGTGCGTCCGATTGTCTGGCTGGAACTGAATGAAAAAATTCAAAATCGCAATCAATGGAAATAATGTAATTTAACAAACGGATATTTATATGTATTTATTTGTTTATACATATATGTATATCGATTATATTATCACAAATATGTAAGGGCTCGTTATATTGAGCCCAGGTGCCATCAGGGGCGGCTCGTGATGTAGAAACCTGCAGTTTCAAGGTCAGCAAGAATTTTTAAGTAATTCTTAGAACACTTTTTGGCCAGTTACTTTAGTCTAGGAAGATAAATCGTTCTTTCTTTAAATTCGTTCGTTCTTTCTTCAAAAAGGGAGGGGGCGGGGGGTATATTGTATAAGTGGCTCTACCGTCAACATGTTCCACGAGCCGCCACTCAGAGCCATGGTAAGAATTTTTAATTAATTAGTCTAGGAAGACGAATCGTTCTTTCTTTCTTTAACAATTAAGAGGCGGAGGGGGTATATTGTATAAGTGGCTCTACCATCAAGTCACCACTGACGTATACAGTGTGTTAAAAAAATAGTGTAAAATATTTAAGAGGGTGGTAGTGAACCAAAATAAACAAAAAAGTCTTAATAAATAAGGGTCCTCTAAGTAACTGTTTCGGAGATGTTATTCTTTTTTACCTCCTTTTTTTATTCTGCAAAAACTTACATTTTCTTATCATAGTTGGCTGATGTTTTGTGAAATAAACATGTATGTATAGGTATTGTAGGCGACACGTTTCAGGTCATGTTGTTTTACCAAACCGATTAGTAGGCGCTGCTTATCTAAAATTTTTGCAGAACACAATGTATGATCTTTTGGGCGACCGCAGTTAACACAAGTGGTTCCAGCATGATGGTGCTCCAGCTCTAACTTGGCAAGAATTTTTAATTAAATGTAATGATAATAATTCGTCATTTTAAATGTTAAAACGATACATCCGTAAGTTTAATGAGTAGAAAAAAATCTAATGCATTTGTTTGTTGTATTGTATGCTAAGTGGTTCTACTATCAAAATTTTCTACGAGAAACGGAGGGTGGGATCTATCCTAGAATACAACCATTAGAACATAGTGCAGGCATCTTACAAATGAACTACTTTACAAAATATGAAAACACAAATGCAATATTTCGATGTTCGATTTATTACTCTTCATCTGTAAAACCCTCGCTTGTATTTAACTATTTGGAGGGTAGGATAGGGCCCACCCACCACTCTTCGTATTCATTTTAACTCAAACTGCAAACCCTGTTTCCTGATGATTGGTTAATTTCTAACACCATTTACAATGAAATTTCCTTCAATTAAACAGGGTTTTATAGGTTATGTTAAATTGGATATGGAGGGTGGTGGGTGGGTCCTATCCTACAATCCAACCAGTTGAACATAATACAGGATTCCTACAAATGAACTAATTTACAAAAAAAACAAAAATGTAATATTTTGATTTATTACTCGCCATCTGTACAAACCTCGTTTATATTTAACTATTTGAAGGGTAGGATAGGGCGCACTCACCACCCTTCGTATTCATTTTAACTTAAACTACAAACTGTTTCCTGGTGATTGGGTAACTTGCAACATCATTTACAATGAAATGTCATTCAATCAAACAGAGTTTTATAGGTTATGTTAGATTGGATACGGAGGGTAGTGGGTGGGCCCTATCCTCCAATCCAACCAGAGGAACAAAGCCCGTAACGTTTTTTTTAATTATTAATCGAGATTAATATCGCAAGGTATAGATTTTAGCGACTGACGGAAGATTTTTTTTTTTTATTAAAGGGTGCCTGTAACGTTTTTTGACTCTTGATTATTAAGGTACTTGTATTATTGATTAGAATAAAAATTTTTATTTAGTTATGGCTGATTACAAACTTTCTCAAACATCGAGATTTAAATTACGAGGTATGAATTGCGAGTCATGGGAGAAATTTTTTTTTCAGGGTTGAAGGGGCGCCCGTAACGTTTTTTTTATTTCTTGATTATTAATGTACGCGTATTAGTAATAAGAATAAGAATTTTTATTTAGTTATGGCGAATTGCAAACTTTGTCAAAAATCGTGATTAATATCGCGACGTATGGATTTCTGTGACTGACAGGAGAAATGATTTTTTTTTTAATTGAAGGGGTAACGTTTTTTTTACTCTTGGTTATTAAAGTACTTGGATTAGTGATAAGAATAAGAATTTTTATTTCGTTGTGACTAATTACACACTATATCAAAAATCGAGATTTATTTCGCTAGGTATGGATTTCTGCGACTGGTTGAAGATATGATTTTTTTTTGGGTTGAAGGGGTGTTCGTAACGTTTCTTTGATTCTTGATTTTTAAAGTACTTGTATTAGTGATAAGAATAAGAATTTTTATTTAGTTATAGAAGATTGGAAACTTTGTCAAAAAACAAGATTTATTACGCTAGGTTATGGACTTCTGCGACTAGCTGAAGAAATGATTATTTTCTGGGTTGAAGGGGTGCCGGTAACGTTTTCTTACTCTTCATTATTAAAGTACTTGGATTAGTGATAAGAATACAAATTTTTATTTAGTTATGGCTGATTGCCAAGATTTCTCAAAGATATGAATTTTTTAAATCTATTGCTGGATCTATTGCTAACTTCACACCCGTCCTACGTTATGCAGAATGCAGTGGAAGTGCGAGGATTAGGTGTTTCCCAGAACAGCGTTTGGTGCTGCGCCGCTCATTGTGGTTCCAGCACGATGGGGCTCCCGCTCATTTCAACAATAAACTCCGGCAACACCTGGCGATCCAGTTCATTGGTCTGCTAGATCGTCCGACCTATCATGTCTTGACTTCTCGCTATAGGGTCATACGAAAACAAAAGTGTGTGAGACCCACGTTACATCAGTAGCTGTCGGGGATGTCCGAGATACGGCGAGGCAGGAATCTTCCAGAATGTTAGGGATTCCATTTTAAAGCTATGTAAGAGGTCGTATAGTCCGAACCGGGATAATATGACTTGTCTCTTTCCTTAGTCGCATAGAATTTATTGGTGCGAGGTTTATCGGCTAACAATAATGTTTACATTGGCGTTTCTAATATTTCAGCGGTTCTTGTTGCTTCGCTTGAGACTATGCTCCATCCACCAAATTTCGTGCTTTTTGCTATCGTAAATCTCACGATTAAAACCTAACTCGTGAAGAAGGCATTTCCCATCCCGCAATGCTTTGTAATTCCGGAACTTTCTGCTGAATCACCCTGTATATTGTATGAATATAAATTTTCACCGGCATCGCCTGCACGAGGAAAGAGAGGACGTTTACTCCCCGAAAAGAGTGTATATAAATAAGAGAAATACAACAAGTTGGTCGGCGGCCAAAATTTCGTCCATCATTCAAAACATCAGGGCAATCATGTGGACGTTGTCTCAAGAACTCAGGCATCTGAAACTAAGCCGTGACTCACTTAGCGGCTAAATATAGCGCATTCTCGGCGTTAAAGCTTCTCCTGGAGATGGAGAATTAACCCTAGGTAATATTTTTAAACGCGCAATTAAAAACACCAGAGAGGAAAACCGAAAAAACAACAGTCGGGGAAGACATTAGACGCGCACACTTCATTAATTTTATTGGTACACGTGAAGGGCTAATTTAAATAAATTCCACAAATGTAAACACGCTAAGGTCGATTTTTGCGTGACCGGCGGTGACATGCACCTGCGCCAACGGCGTGCGCACGTGCTTGATTTTTACAGTTGAAATCGCGTAATTACGATCGAATTGATTAAAACAGTGGCTTAATTAAATTCGCTGAATAATACAAAACAAATGGAATGCGTGGGTGTTCGAGTTCCCTAGCCCGAAAGCCTAATTGAATCATGTAACCACACAACAAATTAATCCACGTCCCGGTATTTACTATAAAACCCCCTACGTTAATATTCGTGTGTACAAAACGCAATATCAGTATATAATTAATGATAAATTAAAATCTCAATAACAAAGTATTTACATTAGTAATTGGACGGATTCGCGCGGGAGGGAGGTTTTGTTGTATTTTGTGTAGATACTATATAATCAAATCAAGCATATTTGTTATATGAAATAGGCTTTATTTTTAGGGCGTTTTGGATGTTTAGACAAACACGTCAGTGGCTGGACGCATAGCCCTAATGGCTTAACGAAGTCGGGAAAGTTCTAATGGGCGTTTAATTAACTGAAATCTACTATTCAATTCTGAAAACCATTAGCCTGCCGGTATTTACAGAAAAGTTAGTGCAATTACAAGTATTTACCTACTAAATCTGATAAACTATGCAAATGTCAGCTTCGATTCTGAGAAAATCGACTTCAAATTGATTTTTTGCGCCTGCCGATTGCATCAAACGTCCTTACTTATTCCTTAAATAACAGGGGTACACTTTGTTATTACACCAATTTTCAACTAGTTTCGCCGATAATCATTATCTTGCTTGATACAAATAAATAATCTGGCTGTGATAAAAGGTAGCGTAACGTACACGACTATTTATCTAAAGGACCCCACACACCGTCAGTCCTAGCAGATTAGATTAATCCAAACTGATCATGTGTATGGATTGATCAGCCGCAAATTGGATTGCGTTTTTAATTCATAAATTTACATCCCTTGTTAAATTGATTATTTTGGGGACGCAGTTTGGTACAGTCTATCGAGCCGCGGCAGGTGGGGCTAAAGTGTGCGCAGAGTGAGAAAGTATTCGAAACGAACGAGATAACAAATCAAAAATGCTGTGCAAAATAATCGATTAATCAAATGAACTGATTTCAAATATTTTACATTTCCTGGATAGTATTTTGTATGCCCTTTAAAATAAGGTATCGCACAATAGGGGGTGCCATTTGAAATTATAAAGTTGGGATGGCTGGGGGTGAGTGGGTGCAGTGGCGGCTCGTGGAACATGTTGATGGTAGAGCCACTTATACAATACATCCCACCTCTCCCTTTTGAAAAAACAAAGAACCATTTATCTTCCTAGATCGAATATTTTGGCCAAAAAATCAAAAATTTGGAACAAAACAGCTCAAGATCTAAAATACGGCCAAAAAAATCAAAAATTAAAATGCAGACCAAAAAAATTGAAAATGCAAGCAAAACAAAAATAATTTGCCATTTTCAGCCCCAAATATAATTCTTTTTAGCTTAAAACAAGTTCTAACGAGAAATTCGAAAATAATAGCAAAAATAATAATAAAAAAAAATCGCACAATAAAATCAATAATTCAAGTTAAGAAAATCTAAAATATAGGACAAAAAATAAAAAATTAAGATCAAAAATCTAAAATTCGTACCCAAAAATCAAAATGGTATACCAAAAAAATGAAAATTTTTAACAAACGAATCGAAATAAAGAAAATTTCGGCCAAAAGACCTAAAATCGAAACCAAACAATCGAAAATACAAAATATAGGCCAAAAAGTAGGGCCTAAAAAGGTGAAAATTTAGATAAACATCGAAAACGGGCGTAAAGATAAAAATTGCAGACAAAAAAGAATCGAAAATTTCTACAAATCAATCGAATATTTTGGTCAAAATAAAGGAAAATAAAAAGATTTGGAACAGAAAAATCTAAAATACAGAAATCTAAAATATGGGCCAAAGAATCAAGAATCCTGATCTAAAAATAAAAAAACGCAGACAAAAAATTAAAAACTTAAGCAGAAGCAAAATAATTTGCCAAAATAGGTTTCTGATCAGAAATTCGAAAATAATAGCCAAAAAATAAAAAATCAACTCACAAAATTAAAACAATAATCCAAGTTAAGAAATATAAAATATTGGATAAAAAATAGACTAAAAATCTAAAATATCCGATACAAAATTTGGGCATAAAAATAAAAATGGTGGACCAAGGAAAGAAAAACAGACAAATAAAGAAAATTTTAGGGCAAAAGATAAAAGATAATAAAAATCTACAATGTTCACCAAAAATCGAAAATTTTGACAATAAATTCGAAAAGTTAGATAGGATTAAATAAATGAAATGAAATGAAAAATTCAGGTCAAAAGATTAAAAAAATAATAATAAAAATTTGTAATGTTGGCCAGAAAGTCGAAAATTTAGACACTGCATAGAAAATTCGGTCCTAAAGATAATAAGTGCAGGCTAAAAAATCGAAAATTTCAACAAACAAAACTCGAAAATACCGGAAAAATAAAAACAATCTCGCATATAAATCAATAATTCAGGTTATAGATATTTTAATCAAAATGAAATCAAAAATTTGGAACTAGAATTACAATTTCGGCCCGAAAAATAAAAAAATGCGGACGAAAGAATAAAAATTTCAACAATTAAATCGAAAATTTAGGTCAAAATAAAGAATAATTAGAGATTTATTTATTTACGGGAATTTCCCTTTATACTACACAAAATATCTCTAAAAATATTACAAATCTGAGAAAATTGTACAAAAGATCAAAAATATTGACTAAAAATATCGAAAATACAGGTCAAAATTTTAAAAATGAAAAATAAAAATTTCAGACCAAACAGTAGAAAATTTTACCAATTAAATCGAAAATGTAGGTCAAAATAAATAATGTTGGGGCCAAATAATCAAAAATTTAGACAAAAAAAAAATCGAATATGCAGGTCAAAAATCAAAAATACGGACCAAATACAATCGAAAATTGTAACAATTAAATAGAAAATTTATTATGTATTTGTGAGTTATGTGAAGTGGCGTAATTAAATAATTAAACACAGTTAAATTCCTCACTTCACTCGTTTATTTATAACACTAAATGTACATTTCGAACACGATGTGTTAATTTTCAATAGTTAACTGGGAAGAAAATTTATGTCAAAATAAAGAATATTTAGGTCAAAAGATAAAAAATTTAGACCCAAAAGAATAGAAAATACAGGTCAAAAATCTAAAACATAAAAATTCGGCAAAAAAAAGTAGAAAATTTAAGCAATTAAATCGAACTTTTAGGTCAAAATAAAGACTATTCAGGCCAAATGATCAAAAATTTAGACAAAAAAAATCGAAATTACAGGAGTAATAATAAAAAATGCGGAATATTCCAGTAAGAAAATGGTTTAAATTAGTCTCAAAAATCAAATTTTCCAATTTTTTTTATAGCAAAACATTGTTTTTTATTTTCGCTTTAATTGTTCAAAAATGAAACTAATTTGAAAAAGAATTCGAATAAAACCATTAACTTTTTTCGGATTGTTTCACCTTTTGCGCCGGCAGTTTCGACAACTTTAGATTTAATTTACATTTTGAATAATTCAAATAAAACAATTCATTTGGTTAGTATGACAATATGAGGGAGGCCCCCGCCTCCTTTTTTGAAAACAGAAAGAACGATTGATCTTCATGGTCCAAAGTTATTTTGAGTTGTAAAGTAAAGGTTCATAATTTCAAACAACGAAACAAGCTGAAAATATGATTTATGTGCGTTTACATTTTGTCCCAGACATCAAAACAATACACACGGGAAACAAAAAAAGTTATGCAGGCGTTATTTAACATTTAAACTGGCGAAAAAGTGTTTTATGAATTAATTAAAAATCCTTGCTGAGCTTGAAATTAGAGGTAGTGCTCCTTGGCTCTACATAACGAGCCGCCCCTGAGTGGGTGAAAGATAGAACTCTAATAACGTGTTTCTCAAGTTCCCCCTCAAAAACAAAATTGACGTTTTTTTTTCTAAAACCGTGAGTACTTCAGAACCAGAGTTATTCAGGGTGGCTTATTTTGAAATGAATACCCCCTCTCTCTAAAACAAATGAACTGATTTCAATTATTTTTTACTTTGCTGGATAGTATTTTTTATGCCCTTTAAAATGAGGTATCGCGCAATGAAGGATGCCATTTGAAATTATAAAGATGGGGTGGCTGGGGGTGAGGGGGTGAAAGATACAATTCTAAAAACAGTATTTTTCGAGTTCACCCTCGAAAACAAAATTGACGGATTTTTTCCTGTAATCGTAACTACTTCAGAACCAGAGTTATTCAGGGTGGCTCCTTTTAAAATGAAGACGCTGTATGTTCACGCGACGCTCGAATTTCTGGCGCCTCATCGCTTTGGTCACTGCGCAATCAGTCACGGCTCGGTAGACAAGCTGTACTTGCTTTCGGAGCGAGGTGCTGTGGAAATTGATCGTTCAGGTCCATAGATGTTTAGTTTTCATTAAAACTGAAAATATTTATTATAAACGGGCTCACTTACGAGTTACCCATCTCTAGTCAAAAAAATATATTTTTCTATAATTCAATGATTATTCTTCACAGATTATAAAGTTTTTATTATTTGTTGGCAATAGAACGAAACTTTTCATCAGTAATGCAGTCTTCATAAGATTTCTTGATTAATACAATTCTCGTATTTTAGAATTTAAATTTATGTTTTAATTTGCAATCACTGGGGTGAGATAAATGAAAGACTCCCGACATGATTTCACACACAATTAATCCAATTATCATACAGAATAATCCTTGCGTTCGTGCTTACGTACTGTAAGTAATCGTTGAAATGTCACGGTTTTGCATAAAAAAAGTCCGTCTCATTACGTTTCCGCATAGTACGAGCGAACCATGGCTTTATCAACGAATTGGCTGCAGTTTCCAGTTAAGCTGAAACCACTTTCGTTCTTACACCAACATAACGTCAGCGCCAATCAAGATCAGTAACTGTTTAAAACATAATTTAATAATCGAACCGTTAATGAGCTGTATATCCGTTACTGGCATTTGCATAAGATTACCACGTGATTTGAAAACAAGCATGTTCGAAAATTTTCTTCGATGGAGCTAATTTTGAATTTGTTGATTGGTGGGAAAGTCGCAAGGATTTTACATAAGGTTACCACGGGATTTAGAACAAACAAATGTCTTAAAGTAAGGTAAAGTTCGAAGATTTTTTTGGAATGAGTGAAGGTGAGATTTTTCATATCAGCAGAAAATTTTGATAATGTTTTTAAATTCCGTGGCAATCTTGGTATTTTAGACTTTTTCACCAACTAATAAAATCAAAATCTTCAACCTTAAGACATTTACTTGTTAAATCTCGCGATAATCTTACCAAAGTGTTTTTGACTTTCCCACCAGCCAAAAAATCAAAATCTTCAAAATTGAATGTTGCAGATCCTATGCTCTCGAAGCAGTGCGGACGCTCGATTGATGGTTGGTAGACGCGCGTGCCTGGACGCTCCAGAGGCATCCGCTCCATAAGTATATCATTGTAGCAGTGTATCACGACCTTCGCCTGCGTCCGTTGCTCAGCGACGGACGCGTCATAGGAATTTAGTTTGCCAACTCGGTCTTTTCATATGGGCTAAAGCAAGTCAAGCAACGCATCTAGCGTCATATTACGGGACTCGGACTTATAAATCGAGTTGGCGGTACAGACAATTCTGTCTTATAGACCGAGTTGATGGTACGGAAAATTCGGTCTTATAGACCGAGTTAGCGGTACGGACAATTCTGTCTTGTGACCGAGTTGGCGGTACGGACAATTCGGTCTTATACCGTTGCTCAGCGACGGACGCATCATAGGAATTTAGTTTGCCATCTAGGTCTTTTCATATGGGCTAACGCAAGTCAAGCAACGCATCTAGCGTCATAATACGGGACTCGGACTTATAAATCGAGTTGGCGGTACGGACAATTCGGTCTTATAGACCGAGTTGATGGTACGGAAAATTCGGTCTTATAGACCGAGTTGGCGGTACGGACAATTCTGTCTTATGACCGAGTTGACGGTACGGACAATTCGGTCTTATAGACCGAATTGGCGGTACGGACAATTCCGAGTTGGCGGTACGGACAATTGGGTCTTATAGACCGAGTTGGCGGTACGGACAATTCGGCCCCATGGACCGGTTTTATAGACCGAGTAAGCAGCCAACGTGTTAAAACCATCATCAAAGTATTTAACGCCTCCCAAATAGGCACAAAGTTAATTATAATTAACGCAAGTGTATTACATAATGTGATTTATTTAAATTTGCTGTCTAAATGTCCGTATATAATTAGTAAAAACAATTATTGGGAATAATTACGGTTTTCAATTAAAATTGTTGCCGTTTCAAAAGTGATTTGTTCGCGGTATTATCAAGGTTATCTTGCAAAATTTCAAAATAAAATAAGTGCGCTTGAAATATCTATGTCCGAGCGATTTGTACAATGCGTCGGATATTTTGGAAATGGTTAGTATTTTCAATGTTATTGAACATATACTTTCAATTCATTTACAAGTTTATTCACTAAACTGACTGTTTCGAATTGCTCCGTCTGAATGCACGAAATGCTTTCGTGAAGTTTTTGTCGTGAACAATGGCTGTGGTCGGGGTATTCCGCTGAATGGAAATAAATAAATATAAACAATTTATACTTGTTTTGTAGGAAATTAAGTACTATTTTCTTTAATATACACAAATGATTTATATTTTTTTTTTCCTTAACGGATGGTTGCAACTATTTCTAGGTTGTAATCCATATTTACTTAACACGTTCACTGCAGCTACGATTTTGTTTGACTTCATAATAGGCGGTACGGGTCGCATTCATCCTGTAAAGCCCCCGGAAATCCACGACGGGACACATATGCCCCGTAACGCTTAAAAAATTAAAAATTGTATGCTACCCGAAGCGAAAAACATACCGATTTCAAAAATTAACAATAAAATATAGCTTACCATTTAAAAAATTGAAGTTGTATATCTCATTCTCATATCTACAAGTGTCAATTTGAAGCTCGTGGCGCGTTCGCAAAGAAAACTCGAAAATGTAAAAAATCGAAAAAATCAACTTTTTCAACAATCATAAACCAATAAAGTGTACATTATTTTTCGTCAGAACGTCGAGAAAAATTGATTATCGTTTTACAATTTCAGATAGCCAAAACATCAAAAAAGTTGGTGAAAATGTGAGAATTTTAGAAAAAAAAACGATTTTTCAGATTTTGAAACGCCGTAGCGACTCCAAATCGAACGCGGTTTGCAAATCTGTGCTTCTGGACACAGGAATTAGTCGGATTCAATTAAAATTGGCGGTTTGAAATTTTTGACAAAAACATGAAAAACTGCACCCCTTATTACTTTTGCCCAAAAAATGCAATGAACATTCGATTTTTTTCAAAATTTGATCCGTCGTAGCGGCTAAACGAAAACTCCAAATTGAACGCGGTTTTCAAATCTGCGCTCCTTGTGAGTAAATTAGTAGGATTCAATTAAAATTGGCGATTTAAAATTTTTGACGAAAACCTGAAAAAGTACCCTAAAAACTAACTAATTTGCTGAAGAAACCACTGGTTCGATTCGGGGTTTCTACACATCACTGGAAAGATCCCTTCAAGACGCTTCGGAAAATGTACTTTCGCAAGAACGAATTTCAATTTGAAGCCCGTGACGCGTAAGCAAAGAAAACTCGAAAATGGAAAAAATCGAAAATATCAAATCTTTTAATAAACATCGTAGACCCTTATGTAATAACCTTTTCTCCACCAGAAGAACGAGCTAAATCAATTGGCGTTAAACATTTCATCTAGGAAAAAATGCAAAAAATGGCAAGTCACCATGAACAAATTTTCAAAAAAGTCGATTTTTGCAAACTTTGATCGGCCGTAGCGGCTAAACGAAAACTCCAAATTGAACGCGGTTTTCAAATCTGTGCTCCTTGTGTGTAAATTAGTCGGATTCAATTAAAATTGGTGATTTTTATTTTTTTAGTTTTTTAAGTTACCGCCCTTGGAACTTTTGCTCAAAAAATATAACTTTTTTAATATCCATCCTAGACCATTGAAGTATTTCTTATCATCTTTTTCATCAGAAAAGCGAGCTAAATTGATTGGCGTTAAAAATTTCATCTAGGAAAAAATTAAAAGTTCAAAGTATTTCAATATTCGAGTTTTCATATTTTTTCGACTACTTTGGATAGAATTGGCAGAATGGAGATTGGTCCGTAATTATTCATATGTTCATCACACAAATGTTGGCAAATCAGTTTGAAAATTTTAGAAAAAATCGTTTTTTTTCAGACGACTTTGAACGGCCATAGCGAAGACTACAAATCACACAGACGCATTTTTTTTGCAGAAATCGTTGTAATCGCCTATAGGGAGGATATTTCCGTAAAAAACAAAATTGAAAAATTTTTGACCATCACAATACTTTCTCGAACTTCGTAACGGAGAAAGCAAAAAACGATAAATATGATAAAAATTCCATCAAATTGAGGACACAGACATAATTATTTTTTTCAGAATTCGTTGAAATCGCCTATAGGGAAAATATTTCCGTCAAAAAAAATTTTATTTCCTGAACTTCATAACGGAGAAAGTAAAAAACGATAAGTATGATGAAAATCCCTTTTTCACATCTTATTAAATAATATAAACGTTAAATCGTTTTTGAATGAGAAAGTTGTCCAATCAAATGATAGCGGTTTCATTGCCCAACAGGTGACGTCCAATCAAATGATAGCGGTTTCATTGCCCAACAGTTTAGTTGTTACTATGGTTACGATTCGTTTTTTGTCAGCGAACTGCCGCAATTTCTAAATAGAAAAAATATTCGTTATAATTTAATACAAACAGAAAAATCTTTAGGTAATTATTTAATATGATGTGAAAAAGTATAGTATGGCAATGGCCAACTTTCTCACTCGTTTAATAATATACTATTCTCCACGACCACCATAGAATTTAGGCATTCTGAAATCAATTTTGATTATAGAACGTACACATTCTCACTCTTGTTATGGAACAAAACACTATGCGCTTATGCGTTTTGCATGTAATTCATTCCATAACAAGGGATAGAATGAATATTCTCACATTGTTTCAAATAAAACAATTAGCCTTGGATATCACAATTGTCAAAATACTATAAACATAACCACAAACGTGATAATAAAACGTAAGTTCTTTGTGTTCATTATTTTATTAGTCTATTTTATCTGGTCGGGGAGAAAGTATAGTCTGATACTCGGTAAGAATGGAAATTCAGATGCTCGTGGTTCCTCGCGCTCGCCTCACGGCTCGCGCTCGAAATATTCCACTCGCATCGAATTTCCATTCTAACCTTGTTACAGAATATACTATTATACCATCAAATTGGAGAAAATTGGCCACAATCTTGTTTTAAAATTCACAATCGGTTTATAGACGTTTTATTATTTAGGAACGAAATGCACAACTACGGCAATTTTCAGCGATTCAGACTAGATAGCTATAATCCGTTAACACGTTCACTGCCGCTGTCAGAAGAACTGATTGCCAGTCAAGCCGACGCTTGTCTGTAAGGTTTACTTTCAAAGAACGTATCACGCACCTGGTGCGTGGTCGGCCCCAGTGTTAGAACCAATACCACGAAAGTGTTGCGTGGTCGGCACTGAAAGTGTTAATCCTATTTGTTTAAAATTTAAGGCAGTTTTTTTTTAATTTCGAAACATGAGAAATAAGTCGTTAATGTTTAATATTTCGATTCTATTTTTTTTAAATTTTAGTAGTTGAACTGAAAGTGTTGAATCCTATGTGTTTAAAATTTGAAGCAGTTTTTTTAAATTTTGAAACATGAGAAATAAGTCGAGAATGTTTAATATTTCGATTCTATTTTGATTTTTTTTTAAATTTTGTATTGTCTTCTAGAACATTTATTGTTTCTGAATTTCCTGTCCTAAAAGCGACCTCCTGGTTTTCGGTAATTTAAATTCACATCTGATGGGCAGATTTTGATGGATGTCAGTCGTCGCCCCAGTCTGGCTTTTAACATTGCGGGGGTGAAAGACACCCTTCAAGATGTTATGACCCGAATCCGAGGGGCGGCCGAAGGGAACGCAACTGCCATCATAATGGAACATTTTGGGCACGAAAAGAGAAACGATTGTTTTTGAATACCATTTATGCGCCAATGTTACAAATTCAGCAAAAAACAATCCACGATATGTTTTTAATAAAAATATATACTTCATTGGACACTAAATGAGCAAAGTCTTTCTTTAGTATTTGTTGAATTTGTTTCTCAACCAAGTGCCTTATTTTTAAAATACCGTAAAAGGTCTAAATAACGAGATACCACGCTTCATCCAATTGCAGTCAAATGAAATGGTTCCTTTTTTTGCAGTGACGACTCGATCGGGACGGCACGATAAGATGCAAACAAATATGTCAAGGCTGATGTTTACGGTAAGGGGATATTCTGAATTTTCAATTTCCGGGATTATGGATCTGGCGTGCGGATGTGACCAATGTTCGCAGGTGATGAAGACATCGTCGGAAAGAACTGCACTTCTAGCGGTCAGGTGCAGCCGGCGCGAATGGCCATTGTGTATTTATAGTTCTCCAATTGATACAGTAAATTTAGAATTTGCCCGTAAAGAACGTGTAACCTGATAGTTGTGCCGGTGCTGGAGGTGAAGGAGGCGGAGGAGGGTTTTGAGGGGGTTAGAGCGCGTGTCGGGCCACGTGTGCTTGGAACAGCTGTGGCACGGACCACGGGAGACATTTTATACGACACACACATCGCCAGATATGTAGAGGCATGTGCCCTCCTCGTAAGACACCGAACGACTTTTAAAATATCACGGTAAACGGACATTTCGCATCTCGACAACCATAAAAAAATGCATTTCGCCGAAACTTCGCTGGACCTGCAGCATCAAATTGCACACCCTGGCGGACAATGGTTAATTACTGGTCGGACCTGCACACCTGGGTTGGCTAAAATTATGCTGCTTCGGCCAGGTGCTGTGTTGTCGGAAATATATTCATAACATCCGTTGTTCTAAGTTTGAGGATATGCAAATTCTCGGTATGTTCCGAAGGTAAATAAAATACTACTATGTAGTAATCGTAAACGGTCGGTATTGTTCACGTGCTTATCCAATGTTCACGTGTGATCATTAATAACTTCGTTTATGGATGCTAAAAGTCAGTAAAATTTCTTGGGCCGTAATGCCCTTTTTTTAAAGATTTTTACTACGTGATCAGCTCAAATTTAAATTAAAACTAAAATCGTTACTTCTACAGCATAACACACCAAAAATAAGAGTATCTCGTTGTTTTGTGAATGTATATTTTAATTTTGTACCTGACGCGTTTAATATTGTAAATGATAATGTAATGAAGTAATAAAATTCTGTTCTATTCATATAATAACTATATTTGGTTCATAAACGATATAATAATTATCATATTTAAAACATGGAAAATTGGTAGGTCACTGGTGTTAGACCTGAAAAAATATTCCATCGAGGAGAGATGTTATCCAACATTACCTAAGTATTACGTTAACTTATAAATTACATCCCATAGACTTCGCCACCAATGTTTGGATGATGAAACAATAATATTATACATATGTTAACGGGGACTTCACTTTGATCACATAATATATTTGAACACAATATAGCACTTCCCCTGGAAGCAAAATTATGTCGGTTCTGCGAAAATTATTACGTAAAATGTATGTATCACATTTGTATTAGAAAGGTCTTTCAAAACCCAGCATACGGTAATTGTGTTCACAGTAGGCATGTTAATTAAGGGAACTGGAAGAAGATTGAATAATGTTGCTTTTTAAAATTATTATTTTTGAATGAATGAAGCAGCAGGAAATTGTTAGAGGTAAGCGGGTGCATTTTTTTTAGTTCGTTCATTTCATCACGGGGATGGTTGATACTGTTACTGGATGGTAATCAATACTTATAACGAATTGCTTGAAGAAGCAAGAGAAGGGCGAGTACTCGTTTGTCTCCACTAAAGTTCATTGCTACATATCTAGAATAAATAATGAATAATGAAGTGTCAGACGCACGGTGTTCCTCAAGGCTCGGTTATAGGACCTCTACTCTTTATGGTATACCGAGTGTTTCAGACCACCAGTACACCCCAAATATCTAGCGAAATACAAATCGGATTGACATTTAAAAAAATACGTCCAATTATTTTTTAAGCTTTATCATATGGTATGAATTGTAAACCGTCTACCCTCCCCCCTGGAGCGGGGAGTGGGGAACTTTGAAATCTTAAATAGAAACCATTATGTTTTACGCTAAAAAATATTAGGTTTTTATCTAAATTTTATTTTTCGATTAGCGACAAAACAATAAGTTTTTGTGTGCAATATCTGGGATAAAGGTAAGTTTTCTTTGTAAAAAGTAATTCGTAAAAACGAATAAAAATGAATTTGATTTTCTATTCCATTCCATTCTTTTATATTGTGGTAATGTATGAATGTTTGTAACAACAAACTTGTTTTTGTTTAATTTCACTATACAGGAAAAAAATCCTTAAGATAAAAAAAATAACTTTTTCCGTGATTACAGCGCCATCTATCGTCATTTAACTCAAAAACAAGTTTTTGACAAAATTTACTGATTTCACCAACTGTCTGGTTCATTTGGTGCGAGAAATAAATTTAATTCAATAAAAGTCATTTTTACAGTTTTTGCCGATTATAGCGCCATCTGGCGCTAATAAAAAAAAAACGATCATTTGACCTCGAGCAACTTTCCAGTACATCAACCTCCTCAGGGACAGAAGCTTATTTGTGCACGTTTCAAAAAATGCAGTAAAAATTCTTAACTGGTAGGATTTAGCTTTTACCGCCATCTCGTCTGAAGCTCCGAAAACTGCAGGTGCCACTATCTGCTGCTGAATCTGGTTGGCAAGATACCAATTATTTTTTCAAAAGATTTTAAAAGTTCAAAATTAATTTGCTAGAGGTTAAAGATATAGAGGTAATAAAAAAAAGCTTGTACGATGAGTGGCTGTTTTATTTTAAAATCTTCAAGAAGTGAACGCTTCCAACATCTATCAGTTTGCTCACATAAATAATTCTGATCGCACGAATTATGAACAGAATTCATTGGTACAAACGATTTGAAAAATTAAATATTTCCGCTCGCGCTCCCGACAAAACGCCATTGTACGACCAGCTTTAGAAGCTCCATCTTTTATCTTTGCTTCACCTTAACTCTTTAACTTACGAAGATACATAACTTTCACGAGCCGCCCTTTGGGTAGCGACAAAAATTGAAACGGGTCGAGTGAAAGACGTGTGTTTATTTATTTATTTAGTTCTCAAAAGATAAAGGAAAGATCTAATTAGAGAGAAATATCATAATTAAAAAAAAGAGTCGTTTCGCCCATCCATCTCTAGTCTGCAGTACAACGAAAAAGGCCAGTGTAAGATCTAAATCTTGAACGAATGTAGTGCATCTACAAATAAGTACAGAATTTTCATATTTATAAAATCTTGACCCTCTCGTAACAGTAGCAAAAAAAACTGTATATATTTTATCAATGAAACGGTATGACTTATATACGAAATGGGTCGCGAATGATTTGCTCTTGCCGACGAAGCTCCTACTTGAACAAATCCTAAACCTTCCAATTATGGCATGTACAATAAAGTTCAGACCACTTACAGTATACCACTTGAAGTAACAAATACCAGATTTTCCCTCTCATGCACTTAAACCCTAATTAGCGTAACCGCAACTAGATTTAAATCCTGAATTTTTTTTCCCCGAGAAATTTGATAAATAAAACACTATTGCTTAGTTTGTATAACTTCTGAAAATTTATTATTTCCGTGACTATAATTTCGGCAACTGTAAATTTGATAACGGCACGTTGAAGTTGCCGAAACTATAGTCACGGAAATAATAAATTTTCAAAAATTATACAAACAAAGCAATAGTGTCTTATTTATTATATAAAATGTGTAACGAAGTAGAAGCCTCCAGTATAAAGAAATTTGAATTTAAAACAAGGTTTGCTGAATCCAAATGTCTTTTTTTAAATAAACGATGCTACAAACTATAATTAAGAGAAACACTCAAAAAAAAATTAAAAGTGAAAACCATTACAGCCCGTTCACACGGCACCGAATCAGTCGTTTTACCGATTCGGTTATTTTGCCGTCTTCTATAGTAGCGCAAATATTTCAATATGCGCGTTCACACGATACTACCGTCGGCCGTCCACTTTTAAGTTGCCTTCAATATTTGTTTAAATATTTATCATATTTAAAAAATTATCGGAATAAAACAAAAAAAAAACTGTTAAGGTAAACACGCACTTTCGGTGAACTTAAAACTTAATTTTGTAGTGATAAATAAATTTAGAGTTACAAACAGGTTGAATATTCATATATTCAGGCTACTTTTGTCTTTATCGAATTTACTAATTTTGTGGATTGAATATTCAAGCTATATTTCATTAATTTATTTAACGCAAGTTTTCAAGTTTTAATTTTAAATTATTATTGTTTACTTTCATATTGTGGCAAACACGTTTCGTTTGTTTATTAAAAAGTTTGCACAATGCAAAACTTGTGGTGAGAATTTCGAGCGGGAAACCCGTACGCTCTCGCCATCTGTGCCGCGACGCCGGAACTAATTTGAAAAACGCCGCCCGCGCCCCTTTCAGCGTCCGGATTATTTATAGCCGCGGGAGTAATAGCGGAATATCACGGTTTTCTGTGGCGACGCAGGAATAATCAAATTCAAACAACATTCCGGCCACTGAATGGATGTGCGAATTGAAAATGATAACTCAAATATCGTATAAAAAGTGCGAAGGCGTCCTTGGTGTTGTTGTGCGATGAGTTAGGCAAACACAATAAAAAATTTAAATAAATATTTAAAGCCGCTGGTACCCCGCACGATAATAACGTATAAATAATAAGGATTTATTCAGATGCCGCGCGATAAGGGCCGCCTTTGCGCGTCACGCGACTCCCCAGGGTGTAAATTAAGTTGCCTAACGTACGACAGCAATTAACCACCTACGATTACATAAATCCACCCCTAATCACTGGCCGGTGAATAATAAATATCAGACAGAATTAATAATTGTAAATAATAATGACAAAGTTTACAGTTTTCTTATGGTGCAGAAAATGATGATCGAAATTAATAATTGTGAATAGTAATGACACAGAAAGTCTAAAGTTATATACTCATCTACCTATAGATTAGCCTTTTTTGACTTGAGTGATAGAAACTCACATTTTATTACGAAAATCACACTCAAAAATCTACTATCCCAAAAACCGACCAAAAACTCACGAACAATAATAAACTGTCAATAATGTGTCTGTTGGCGACTTTGCGTATGACTTACACCAACCTAATATCAGGCAAAATTACATTTTTTTTATAGTCGTGTTGGCACCTTTCACTTTCAAGTATTTGTTACTAAAGATGTCAAAAAGTCTGATCTATGGGTAGATATGGTATATCACTTTTCTGATGATGAAATCCTGGACAGAAACGTATGGTTTTTTTGTGGTAGATTTTGACGCAAGTTTGTATTTCACGTATTGCATTTTGTGCACTTGCGGATCTAGGGGGGATTGCTCCCACTTAAGCCAAAGTTTTTTTTAATCTGTCGTGAACTTTGCGAAAAGGTCAGCAAGTCCGAAAAAGCGATACTTTTTTTTCTGATTTACAGTTATAGCTAGTTAAAATTTGAAACCTACAATCGATTACTTTCGTTCTTCTGCTGAAAAAAGAATGTACTCAAAGGTGTAGGATGATTTTAGATTATTAATACTTACGAATTTTTTTTGGGCTTGAAATTGAAAGTTGTTCTTGCGCAAAAAAAGGTCTTTAGATCTTTACTATACTGCTTAGATGATTCGAAATGTTCGAGTACTTTTTCCAGGAAAACTTTTCAAATGCAATTTACCAGATGTAAACTTTTTCCAATCTGATATTGCTGATATTTTGCATGTTTATCCCTACTAGTTTTTGAGATGCAGCGCCCACAAACACATATCGTCAAAAATCACGAAAATTTTTTCGTATTTTGTGTGAAGAAATTCACAAAAAATCAAACATCAATTTTTATCCAGAAAATTAATGCAATCTCTTGATATATATTTTCTATCACAAATGTAATATATATATATATATATATATATATATATAACATTACTTCTAGAGTTGGCTCCGTATGCCTCAACAAATTTTCTTTCCCCATTTTTTACAACACGTGATTAAGTCGCTTTTATATGAACAGATTCAGTAACTTCAGCAACGAAGTTTAATACAGTTACTTCATTGGTGTAGATCACTTTAATTTAATATATGTAACGATTTCCCGTTAAAAATACCGAGTACCTCCTGCCGAATCGGTGCCCCATCGAACCCACCCCGTGGCGTCCTGAATGTTTTAGTATTTGTCCCACTCGTTCCTCATTGACATGGCGAGCGCAATAATCGATGCACTAGAAATCGAAAGTCCTTTCAGAATCGCTGACCCAGACCCACAAAAAGTACAGCGCGGCCCTAATGAGGGAGCAGTTCTACTTTCGTGTAAAGTTAATATGACTTATGTCAGCTGAAACGAATATTCTCCCATCCACACCTATCCGTTTCATTCACCAAAAAAAGTAATGTTTTATGTTATGATTTCAAACCAATTATTTCCGACCCCTACCCGGGTTTTTCCTTTAAAATTAGGAGACGTATATGTTTCTCCCCTAAGAAACATTTTCCTGCAATTTAACGGCATATTATATTTCCCGATCGGTTCTCGGTAAACTGCATTGTTGTGCGCGCCCGAGTTCACGACGTGCAGAGCACTCTATTGTGCAATCAGATCCAACTTAAGAAAGCGCTTTTTTATAAACGTATATTACGAACACTTTTTACCTTGATAATGGTGTAAATTTGCGAAGCTTAACAATCACACTGCTTTGGAAATACACCGAGAGATTTCAAAACTTCCGAGGAAATTGAAATTAAATACTTATTAAACTTAGTTCACAAATGTTTGTGCAGCTCGGAAACCCTGGGTGTTAAATTAAATATATTAAATGTCATTCGAATTATAGTTTTTTTCACTCTTAAAGTTGGTGTATAATTTTTCTGAAAGTGTTTTTTTTTGGCTTCCTAGATTAATTTGAATTCAATAAACCAACCGTAGGCTGCAAAGTAAAATCTGCATGTTTCCAGAAAAACTGTTAAGAAGAAGCTTAAGGTCGCAACGCTGTAATCTTCCAATAACTAATATTTTTAGATGTCCTAATACTTGAAAAAATATGGACTTTAAAAAATTCTGAAGTGCGGTCTTCAAACTTTTACTAAATGATTCATAAAAGATTGAGCTTTGATATTCCAAAAAAATCCACCTAGTGTTTCCAATAATCGTCATCAAATTTAAGAATATCTATTTTGGGCAGACAAATTTAAAAAAAAATGTTTTTTTTTTTAATCTGAAATTAATGCAGACTAACTTTTTCAAATTATTCAAAAACGATTGGGTTCTTATATGCTGGAAAAATTTAACAAGTTTTTTCATTAATTATCATCAAACACAAGAAAATCCTTTTTCGAAACGTAAAAGTTGAAAAAATATGGACTTCCCAAAATTCAAAACACAAGTGCGGTCAATCAAAATCAAAGAAAAAACTTTTAGGATAAATGATAATAATTTCTTCGAAAGTTACAATTGGCTCAAATTAGAACATAAATAAATATTCATTCATACTCGCTCTAAAGATTGCATTTATAAGTTCATATCAAAACGGAAGTTAATAAAATCCTCCTGCTGTCCATAAACTAGTTTCTATAAACATGATTAAATTCCAGAATGCCACCAGGCGGCTTTTAAATCCACTGTCAATCCGGCAGTTATGTGATCCCGCCAAATCAATTTAATTTCGTCGCCGGAGCGGACGTTTATTTTTGACGGGGGTAGATTAGTTGATACTTCGTATTTCGATCAGGCCTAATGGACCAACGTGAAATTTGCGGCTGTAACATCTGACAACAAAGGTCCAGTGTATCCATTTATATTTCAATTCATCAATCCAAATCAATCCCTGACGCGGTACCCCTGTTTCTACTCGCAGATTTTTAGTTATTTAATCGCGACACGGCGGATTTTCAATTGGAAATAATTGGAAACGTTGTTGATCAGGATTAAATGTTCCTTTTTATTCTTACACAAACTGCAATCGAAAATTGAAAACCTGCATTTGTTTCAAACTACACGGGATTACTTAGTATATGCAAGCCACACTGAGATGAAATATATTTTCCGAAATTGGATGTAAAATTAAAATAAGATAAATCGTCATTAAAATGAACCAGAATAGGTTATATAAAACTGCATTTTAGTGCCTAGGGAATAAAATTCATTTCGCTCTAACGCGCAGACTGTATCTTTTACTATTACAAATACGCTTCTATTCGGCTTTTCCCTTAATTACGTCATCATATTTTTCGGCCGCATTCTCCCTTAGAGTTGTAAAAAAGCACTCGAGGCAAGTTGCGCAATTCAATTGGCTTCCTTCTCCGAATTCTTTCTCACTCTGCGCAAACTTTACAAGTAACGAGTGCTCGGTAATACTGTAGAAATGATTTTTTATAAAAAGCTGCGAGAAATTTGATCCTAAATCAAATATTTTTTGTGGGCATCACCGCTTAGAAACATTTTTGGAAATTCTTTTTTGGAAAATTAAAAAATTAACGAAAGTAAAGGCTTCTTTCTCTATGCAGACCTCAATTTACTCGAAGCAATGTCATATTTCATTTAAACACAATTAAATAATTCACCAATTTCCGCCAGCAAGGACATCGTAAAAACGTAATCTGGTATTCTGAAATGATCTGACGTTGACAATTGTAAGATGTTAATTTTATCGCACCACATTTACGCCGCCTCGTAAAATTTACACGTTGGCCGCAGTTTTCTCAAAAATCGATTCCCGAGCACAACAGGTACAAAGAAAATTGACCCAGTTTCTTGGACTATAAATTATGGTAAAAATTATTGCGCAACGGAAAACGGTCGTATATTGCAACGTTAATGCCGGCACTAACGATTGATATTTAATAAAGTGTGTTATGTATGGATACATGCAGATGTTGGTAAAGGTTAATTATTTTAGGTAGATTTGTGCCTGGATATATATTCAGCTACAACTAATGTGGCATTGTGGGAAATTAAATTTATTGAATATCACAATGGACGTGGAAGTGCAGTAACTTCGCACAATTTTGGTGCAAAAATGTCCAAAAATTAGCGACATTTTTGGGAGCGGTGTTCGATCTTTTCAACATAAATGTTGGTAAAGATGAATTATTTTAGGGAGATTTGTTTCTAGATATATTCAACTATAATGTCGCATTGTGGGAAAATAAATTTATTGAATATCACAATGGACGTGCAGTGCAGTAACTTCGCACAATTTTGGCGCAAAGATGTCCAATAATTAGCAACATTTTTCGGAGCGGCCTTCGTTCTTTTCAACATAGATGTTGGTAAAGATGAATTTTTTTAGGTAGATTTGTTTCCAGATATAATGTCGCATTGTAGGAAATTCAATGTATTGAATATCAAAATGAACGTGGAAGTGCAGTAACTTCACACAATTTTTGCGCAGAGATGTCCAATAATTAGCGACATTTTTGGGAGCGGCCTTCGTTCTCTTCGATTGAGTTAATTTGGGTTTTCTCGACGGGACCGCTTTACTTGCTTTCTTGGCCTTCGTTGGTCATGTTTTTTTTACGTGGGTGTTTAATAAAAAATATAAAAAAAACGTCCAGAAAATTTCGTTTCAAAATTCGGCAGAATTGATACTGATTAAGTTATCAAGAGCAATGACCTTAACCAAACTCCAAAAGGTGTTAACCTTGATGAGTGTTCGTCCATCTATTGTTTTAATACAGACGGAAAATTATTATTTGTTTACGGGCTTCCTTCAGCAAAGATTATTAAGTACCAACGAAGCGAATAATGTTCCCAGTATGAAAATATATTTTTATTTTGGGATTTTCCTGTTTGTAAATGATGCAACGGTCGATCAAATCTTAATAGGATATAATATAAATAAATATAGTACTACACTAAATCATTTCTACTTTTCCGGCTAATGCTACGACGAATATTATAATTCTAATCCACCAAGACAATAGTTATTTCAATAAATACTTCATATGTAGACTTATACCAAGCACTCGAGGCGTATTGCGTAAATCGTTTAAATTAAATTTTTCTTCAAAACACTATTTGTCTATAAAAAAAATTGTGGGACTTCCAAGAATCGAGATAAGCAAAATGACTTTTTTCGTAAATAATGCTCAAATCGACTGCCTAAAAATCGATTGAATTAAATTTTTCTTCAAAATTTTTGTTTGTTTTTTTTTCAAGTGTAAGAGCTCATTCTGAACACTATTTGTCTATAAAAAAAAATTGTGGGACTTCCAGGGAACCGAGGTACGCAAAATGACTTTTTTCGTAAATTGTGCTTAAATCGACTGGAAACGCCTAAAAATCGATTAAATTAAATTTTTCTTCAAAAATTTTTTTTTTGTTTTTTTTTCAAACCTGAGCTAATTCTGAAGACTAATTATCTAGAAAAAAAGTTGTGGGACTTCCAAGAATCGATATACGCAAAATGACTTTTTTCGTTAATAATCCTCAAATCGACTAGAAACGCCTAAAAATCGATTGAATTAAATTTTTCTTCAAAATTTTTTGTTTGTTTTTTTTTTCAAGTGTAAGAGCTCAATCTGAACACTATTTGTCTATAAAGAAAATTTGTGGGACTTCCAGGGAACCGAGGTACGCAATATTTTTAGTAAATAGTGCTTAAATAGACTGGAAACGCCTAAAAATCGATTGAATTAAATTTTTCTTCAAAATTTTTTATTGTTTTTTTTTTCAAATCTGAGAGCTCATTCTGAACACGAATTATCTATAAAAAAAAATGTGGGACTTCCAAGAATCGGGATACGCAAAATGACTTTTTTCATAAATAATGCTCAAATCGACTAGAAACGCCTAAAAATCGATTGACTTAAATTTTTCTTCAAACATTTTTTTTTGCTTTTTCAAGTGCAAGACCTCATTCTGAACACTATTTGTCTATAAAAAAAATTTGTGGGACTTCCAGGGAACCGAGATACGCAAAATGACCTTTTTCGTAAAAAGTACTCAAATCGACTGGAAACGCCTAAAAATCGATTGAATTACATTTTTCTTTAAAAATATTTTTTTGTTTTTTTTTCAAATCTGAGAGCTCATTCTGAACACTAATTATCTAATAAAAAAATAAAAGTGGTAGTTCCAAGAATCGGGATACGCAAAATGACTTTTTTCGTAAATAATGCTCAAATCGACTAGAAACGCCTTTGAATTAAATTTTTCATCAAAAAAATTATTTTTTTTAAGTGTAAGAGCTCATTCTGGACACTATTTGTCTATAATTTGTTTTGTGGGACTTCCAGGGAACCGGGATACGCAAAATGACTTTTTTCGTAAATAGTGCTTAAATCGACTGGAAACGCCTAAAAATCGATTGAATTAAATTTTTCTTCAAAATTTTTGTTTGTTTTTTTTTCAAATCTGAGAGCTCATTCTGAACACTAATTATCTATAAAAAAAAATGTGGGACTTCCAAGAATCGGGATACGCAAAATGACTTTTTTCATAAATAATGCTCAAATCGACTGGAAACGCCTAAAAATCGTTTAAATTAAATTTTTCTTCAAACATTATGTTTTGTTTTTTTTTTGCCTGAGAGCTCATTCTAAACACTATTTGTCTATAATTTTTTTTGTGCGACTTCCAAGAACTGAGATATGCAAAATGATTTTTTTAGTAAATAGTGCTTAAATCGATTGGAAACACCTAAAAATCGATCTCTCGCGTTTTCCGAATACTTTCTCACTCACACCCACGTTTAGAGTGCTCGGTAATACTGTAATTACTGTAGCCTTTGTAAATAAATTCAAATCCGTCGCGACATTAGCTAAACGAGTCGTTGTGTTAATATATAATTTGTTTATTTATTGTAGTATTTTTAAAAGAAAAATTTTTGAAGAGGAAAACTATTTTTGTATCATAATTAATTATGTATTTTTCAGACCATTTATGTCTAACGGTTTACAATAATAATTGTGAATTTTTCTAAATTAACACAAATTTTAATAGCAGGGGGGAACAAAAACTAAGAAACCGCAGCACGGCTGTTATTATAAAATTTACAGGTGCGATAGGTAAATACCGAACAAATTACTCGGGGAAGTACCCTCCATAATAATTAACAAAACATAACAAAGAACTCGCCTGATATACAGGGTCCATCATTGTATAACATTCTCCCTGAATATATCAAGGCATCGCGTTTAAGAAAAAACTCAATTTTTTTTCTCTTAGATGAAACTTATTATAATTTAAGCGATTTCACCAATGAAAAAGTTAAGCTAGTACATATATTCTAATTTTGATGTGTCTAAAATGTTATTACCATTGTAATGCTTCATTTATGGGCAATAAAATGAATTATTATTATTATTAATAATAATAATAATTGATATTTCTAAGAACGTTTAAATTTAGCTCAAAATGGGATTTTTCAAGCCAAAAAACCAATTTTTTTTGGCTTGAAAAATCTTGAAAAATCAAAATTTGTTCAAAAAATTCATTATTCTTAACAGTTACACAAAATAGTCATTACACACCCTCACTAGAGAAGACCCGAGAAGAGTCTAATGTCACCTTGAAGTTGCACATTTTCTTAGATGAAGAAAAAATAGAAAAACAATTATCACAATGTGGAACTTTCCAAATTTACTTATTTCCATAAAAAAATAAAAATACCCCTTTCCTAGTTTTTGAGATAATCACCCGACAATTAAGTCTATTAATTATCACTATTGAGTTAGACTCTTTCCACGAGAAAAACAAGATACTTAAAATTTGTTCAAAATACATTATATTTGAAAGTTACTTACAAAAAAAGCAAATCACTTCGAGGCGTCTTGGCGGTTAAAATCCTGTTCAATCATGCTTCTCTGCTTCCCTCGGATTGATGGGGCGGAATGGAGCACAAACACACAAAACACAAACACCAACACTCGAAAGGGTGTAATTCCGAAATGTATTTTGAAATTAAATCCTGAAAATGCAACACAACACGAAGCGCACTAAAACCCACACACGTTCCCGCGACGGCGATCTGCAGACTGAGTTGTTATCAACAGGTACGCGCCGTGGATTAGTGATAAGGAATTTAATCTCGTTCGGAAATGGGAGAGAAAAAAAAACGAATATTTTGATTATCTTCGGCCACCTTGTAAAGCATTAAAACTGGTCGAGTTTTAACACCGAGAGGTAAAATGTAAAAAGTTAGAAACACTGCTAATTATTTGCAATTGATGGACCACGTGGTCAATAACTAGTTAAAATATATAATTACGGTATTCATTAAATTTAAAGGTTTAGTTCCTATCCATTATTTTTTTCTTAAAATATATGTTTTACGTATTATATTATATGTATATATCTTACAATAAATAATTGTGGTTTTAAAACATTAAAAAGTAAGTGTTTCATTCAGTGATGTATGTTTTGTTTAATAATAATAATATTAATACTCATTTATTGCCTTAAGGGAAGACTATTACAGGGATATAAAGATAATCATATTACAAATAAACAACTAAAGACAATAAATACACAAATAGAGGAAAAGAAAAACAAAGAAAAAAAATAAGAAATCAAAACTAAATACATAAAAGTACAATAATAATAATTAATAATTAGTATATCAAAAAACCAATAGACTAATTATAAAAACCAATAAACTAAAAACCGGAGTTCACATGATCACCAACAAAAATGTCATCAAGAAAATTTAAATTTTAAAAAATTTGTATTTTTTGACTTTTAAGATGACGTCAGTTAAAATCACGAAATACATATGAAGGAGAAGGTACAATTTTACTAAATAAATATTATGTTATTTCAAAAACATTTGATGGTCATTTTCACGCGAGTTATTTTTTTTTAAATAACGAAAATCTAGAAAATTATAATACCTAAGAAAAAAATATATAAATATTTATTATACCATCAAATTGAAGAAAGTAACATGATAGCTACATTACCACTTTTTTCAAATTTTGTTCATCCTGAAAAATTGTTCGTTTCGTCCAGTGGCGGCTCGTGGAACATGTTGATGGTAGAGCCACTTGTACAATACACCCCCCCCCTAATTTTTTGAAGAAACAAAGAACGATTTATCTTCCTACACCAAAGTAAGTATTGAGCTTGAAACTACAGATAGTGTCATGACTCCTTGGCTCTATATAACGAGCCGCCCCTGGTTTCGTCGCATTTCAAAAATGTAAAAAGAAAAATATAATTAATTTTATTTTCTCGGTTATTTCAGAAATTGAATGCGATTTAAAATGCAGACAGTGGTAATGTATCGATGGCCTTTCAGTCATACCAACCTGATGGCCCAAAGTTTTCCATTCAATAGAACACATTCCTTGTGCGTAGGACTGTTTAAAATTACAAATAAGCTACGAATCTTTAGTCTTTACTTCTCTAGAGTTAATCGAGAATTATCAAAAAAAAATTACCACAGATAATAATAATTGTAATAGTTTAAGAGAAAGTTTATTAGAACTGAACTACTCCAATACTTTATCACCACTGTTTTTGAGGTTTTAACGTCAGCAGATTTGTTTAAACATGTAGTGTCGTCCGCATGAAGGATCAACTTGGAACATTCTACGTAAGATGGAAGATCTTTAATGTAGAATAAAAATAGCAGAGGGCCAAATACTGATCCCTGAGGTACACCATGATCCAGTACTTTAGCACCTACATCATTGTTAACTGTTTTTAAGGTCTCAAGGTCAGCAGATTGGTTTAAACAAGTGGTGTCGTCCGCGTCAAGGATCAGCTTAGAACATTCTACATAAGATGACTGATCGTTAATGCAGAATTAAAAAAGCGGAGCGCTCAAGACTGATCCCTAAGGTACACCATGATCCAATACTTTAGCAACTGTTTTTGAGGCTTCAAGGTCAGCAGATTGGTTTAAACAAGCGGTGTCGTCCGCGTAAAGGATCAGTTTAGAACATTCTACATAAGATGGCAGATCGTTAATCCAGAATTTAAAAACGCAGAGGACTCAAGATTGATCCCTGAGGTACATCATGACCTATTATTGCCTCTGCATGCAGGCATCCATTTACCAGCACTCGCTGGAGATAATGATGCAATAAGATAGCAACTGCTAGACTGGAAATTCAGAATGTAAAGCTTTCGCAGAAGAATGTCGTGCGTATGCAATCAAATGCATCACTAAGATAAAAGAAACTATAAACCTCTAACGTAAAAAGATAATGTCAGAGATTACACGCTAAACACAGTATACTGAAAACTGTTCTAGAGCAAATTTTCGAATGGTCAGTTCTTCCAAATTTTCGAATGGTCAGTTCTTCGAAATGCGAATTTTTAAAAATGTTATTCTACAAATACTTTTGCTTCACTAACCTCGAAAAATAAGATACAAAGAAACTATTAATATCCAATGCAAAAAGATAAAGTACGTTTACACTAAGCACGGTAGGTATCCTGTAAACTGTTCTGAGTGCAAAATTTCGAATGGCCAATTCTTCGAAAAGCGAATTAAAAAAAAAAATTCTACAAATACTTTTGCTTCACTAATATGCAAAAAGATAATGTAAGTTTACGCACTAAACACGGTATCCTGTAAACTATTCAAAAGCGAATTCTCGAATGGTCAATAATTCGAAAAGCGAATTTTTAAAAATACTTTTATGTACGATAAATCCTAAAAATAATTCTAAAACAGGGTTTAAGGAAGTGGAAAGTTCGTTTATTTTTTGCATGTTATTGTGTAGTGTATAATTAAAATGTTAGAGGAAGTTCAACTATTTAGTGTGACGCACATAACCGCTGCAATGACGAGTACGCAAACAATGTGCATACAGTGCGCTGCAAAAATATGGAAGAAATTCATTAAAAAAATTAACAGTTGCTTATTTCGAAAAATTTCGAGGACACGTCGATTTCTATAAATCTAAAGGGTTTTAGGGGGTACGCAGCGGAATATACAAAATTTTGTTTTAGTTTCGGTGCTTTAACTTGTGCTTGAGTTGTGAGCAGTTTCATCCATCAAATCAAGCAAAATTTGTTTACCGACTTTCAGGATGTATTTTGTTTAATTATTTTTAATTATAAATACCCTACGTATCTATCCCAGGTCTTAAACCCGATTGGGAAAACTTTTACAGAAATTAAAAAACATGGTGTTCCCGATTTTTGGGCACATTTATGAGAACTTTACAGCTTCGTAGTGCAAAAACGAGTTAACATACCCCAGTAAAATGTCATATTTTCCCAAGTCTATACCAATAGCAGTGGCGGCTCGTGGAACATGTTGATGGTAGAGCCACTTATACTATATACCCTCCCTCCCTTTTTTGAAGGAAGAACGAAAGAACGATTTATCCTTCTAGACCAAAGTAACTGTCGAAAAAGTGTTTTAAGAATTAATTAAAATTTCTAGCCAAGCTTGAAACTACAGGTAGTGCCATGGCTCCTTGGCTCAATATAACGAACCGCCCCTGACCAATAGTACACCTGTGCCAAATTTCAAGAAAATCTGAGATGGTGATTAAAATGGTCTTTTTCCGTGTTGAATTGTTGGAACCTAAGACCTCGAATTATAGTGTCTAGTTACAGCGCGAACGTTTTCACTGGTGCGTTCGGGTCCACCGGTAGTTCGCCCCGTAACTATACTTAGATCAATGGATCTTTGCGTGCACGTCATAGATAGCTGAACAACATTTTCATGCGTTTACTCTCTCTACGTTAAGTTGAATTGACGCAATCATGTGTCGTCCAGGGCAAAAAACTAGGTTTTCGGTAATGACGCACACGCAAAGATCCATTGATCAAACCATAGATATTATAAAACCGTGCATAAATTAAACATGAAATAAAACAATCGACTAATGTTTCAACTCTGTCTCATTATCAAGGATCTATTTAATTCAAAAAAAATGTAGGTGGTTGCTATAGAAAACAAAACATGATACTCCGAAATTAAAATCGACATAAGAATGTGTATTTTGTTATTAAAAAATCGACCCATCCGAGAGATTTTGAAAATTAGCAATTGTTCGATTTTTAATGAATTTATTCCATACTTTTGTCACCCACTGTATATATTTGCAAGTGGAAGTTCAAGTTGACACGAATAAATAAAATACATTTCCAGTTACGCGATGTGATTCATTAACAATTTATTTGCAAACAAATAAATGTACAAACGCTTTCATCTCAAAGTAAAATTTCGAAACGCGCACAACAATTTCAACTGAAACGGCTGAAAAAGCGAACCGACCTGCGAATGCGCTTGTTTGCGCTATCAAAGGCAAACAGAATTCCCATTAAATGATTAAAAGTGGCATTCATTACGCTAAAATCGCGACGAATTAGCGGAATGACGCAAGGCTATCGACGATAAAACAGGACTACTCGTTTTCGCGTCGTAGGTGTGCGCCAGGTGTCAAGCGCCGACATGTTAGGTTAGGTCGTGCGGATCAAATATGAAAGGCGAGATTAGCGCAAATTTATGCGTTCAACTTTTTACGAATGGTAACCGTTTGTTATTGTTAAAATTCGAATAACACGATTTGTTCATGTATAAAATGTTGTACAAACAATCATTACTTTTTATTTAGGAGTGCAATATGATGGACAAAAATCTATCCTCAATTTGCGATGGCTTTCTTGAGATACTGTTCCTTAGTTTAACACCTTACAGAAGATACAACTTTTTGGCCTGATGATCCTGTCGAAATCAGTTTGTGCGCTTACAGATTACAGTTGCCTGAGATTGCCAGCTTGCTGGAATTTTCCCTAAAAGTGTAATTCCTATGACGCGTCCGTCGCTGAGCGTCCGCGTCTCGACTGCTGTCGAAGCAGGTTGATGGTTGGTAGACGCGCGTCCCCGGACGCTGCAGAGGCATCAGCTCCATAAGTATATCATTGTAGCGTCATGGGAATCTACCTTAAGATACTACTTTTTGGCGTGATAAGATGATACAGAGGAGTAAATTTAGGTGAGGAAGCACTAGGATCCACTAGGACCTATGTATAGAGGATTCTTCTAGCCTTCCGCTGGATAAAGATGCAGAACTACACTTAAGATCACGACAAATTTGCCTGATCAAATCAGACAATCTCTTAATACCTGCCATAAACAAAGGATATCGACACGGATTTTCAAATAAATATAAAAAGATCATGTGCCCTTAAACAAGGGCAGCCGTAAGCCCAATATCAAAAAACTCCCTACACGACCCAAAAATCCTAAAAATCGAGTTTATTCAAAAATGTGTTTTTTAAACTACCAAAGAATTGAAAAAAATCACTTTTTCGACATTTTTGACCTAAATACCAAATAGTGTGATTTTTTTCAAGTTCATTGATTATCAAGAGAGAGAGAGAGAGAGGGGAGAGAGAAAAGAGCAAAAATATTTTTTCAACTTTCAAAAAAATCTTTATTACCCTAAATGATTTTCAATGACCTTGAAAAAATTCACACCATTTTTTATTTGGGTACAAATTAAATGTGATTTTCAATGACCTTGAAAAAATTCACACCATTTTTTATTTGGGTAAAAATTATATCTGATTTTTGGCACGTTTTTAAAAAATGCTTTAGTGGTTTAAAAGAAATAACATTATATTTTTTAGGGAGTTCAAGGTCATATCTTGTCGAAAAAACATTTTTTTTAACTTTAAAAAAATTATTATTCCAAATGACCTTCAATAAAATTGAAAAAAATCACCGTATTTGGTATGTAAGTCAAAAATATATGTGAATTTTTCATATTTTTACAATTCTTTAGTGGTTAACATTTTTTTAATAAACCCTATTTTTGGGATTTTTGGGCCTTCGTTTAAGGGCACTTTTAAGTATTGATATTTTCATATTTGTTTGACCCTTTTATTTGGGTCTACAATAGCGCTGGCACTAGAATATCGCAACTTAGGACAATCGAAACTGCATCAGAATAAGTAAATAATGGCGGAACATGAACTACTACTGCTCGTGTGCGGTTGCTCGTCCTACATCGTGAAACTAACATTCTTCACGTTAGAAGTCACTTTTATCGACGTGTGACTATGTTACATTTCACAAGGATAACTATAACCCTTGGTATGTTTTCGATCTCACCGCACAAAAATTTTTCCGAGGAAGTTACCTGTTCATTAAGACAGATGTGTCAAAAAGGAAGCTCATCAATACGCGGAAAAATTGTTTTCTCTCTAAGAATAAGTAGTGCAGCATGAGCGGTTGTCATGGAGATGCGCCTCATCTCTCTCGCAACATTCCACCTCCAAATTTGCACGAGTGAAGAATATCATTTTTTTTTTAAATGAAAAGCATCTTATTTTCACCACAACAAGCGTTGATAAACAAGATTGGGAAATCTGAGGAGCTCAAAATTAAAAAAATCTAAGAAAAACTTTATTGTTGGTGGCTATAGAAAATATTTATATTTTGTAACAACTGTTAACCCTTTGCACTCGAATGTCGCCGCTACGGCGCCTAGGCGATTTGATGCGTCCACTCGAACGGCGCTGCTACGGCGCCCGGGAGGTGTGATGCATCCTAACCTCACCTAACCCAACCTTACCCAACCCTACCCAACCTAACCCAACCCTACCCAACCTAACCCAACCTTACCCAACCCTACCCAACCTAACCCAACCTTACCCAACCCTACCCAACCTTACCCAACCCTACCCAACCTAACCCAACCTTACCCAACCTAACCCAATGATTTTAAAGTACCTGTAACTCGTTTCGAAGCAGCGAACCAGCAACTCGAGACGACTGGGTCCTCCCGCGCCGAGAAGATAGTGAAACAAGCAACATCAATTAACATTAACTGTCACTTATATGTTATATTGTGTGCAGTGTAAATAGTTATAAATATTCTAAATATACGGCTGAAATAAATAATAACGAACCCCTAAAAATTATCCTGGATTGTACGTACATTTTCAGACGCGGTAGTTTTGATTATTTACATAATCTTCATTAATTTTTTTAATCATACTCCGCATCGATTGAAGGTCACTTGATCGGTGACGTTATTACAGTCTCTGATAAAATGCGTCAGAGTGAGTCTGAATTTGTTTATTGAGACTCACTCTCGCGGATTATTTGGACTTGCATGACATGAGCTTTAACTTCGTAGTTGAAATTTAGTAAATTTTTGTACTATTCTCGGGAAATACAGATTCCTATAATTTCCTATTTATTTATTCACCAAAGAGGCAGTGTCACTCGTCCTGTTGGAATCCATAGCAAAGTACATATGTACTCTACTGCACTGATACAGACTAATTATCTAAAATGATGGAAAATGATTATTAATGAACAAAGTTTACTTGCATACACTGTTTTATTAAAAAAAAATCTATCGAGTCACCGAATATTATTAATAAAATGGCGCATACAATACTATGTTTATAATTTACTATCAATAATATGTTTATTTGTGTTATTACATTAATTGTTTACACACGTCAAGTCACACTTGAAATATCGCTCCAGCAGGACTGTGCAATCTATAGCATACTCTTCTCACGTATCAGGGTTCAATTCTTTCCAAAGAGCTTGAAGTGCTATGATACATAATGTACAGTAATTAATAATGGGCGCTTAGTTTCGATTCAAGCACGATAATTATTAATAAAATAGTGATTACAACTTACTAAACTATTATGTAGTTCCAGCAGGATGGTGCAGTCTAAATTCTACAAAGAAAGTTTATATAGATACTTACAACTACTAACAGGATCAAAAGTCTTCTGCACGTAGACCTCAGTGGGCCCGTTGAATTTATTTCCACTCGGATCTCAAACTAATGACAGGGAACCAGTGACGGTTCGCGGGGTTTTTTCTGGTACGGCCGAGGAACAAGAGGTGGTAATACAGATAGGTAGAGTCAGTTGCAGAGACGGCATTACCGCACCAATCTGCATTACCACCTCTTGTTCCTCGGCCATACCAGAAAAAAAAACCGCGAACCGTCACTGCAGGGAACCGTAAGAAGATGTAAGTACCGTGAGATCAAAAAGTTGAAAATAGTTGGCAGTAAATTTTCTGAAAATCCCTATAATAATTCAAGTAATATTGGTTGTCTGTCATTCTCCAATGCAGTGTAGTGCACATTTTGTTTTCATTTTGACATCTTGTGGTTTTTTAAGGTTACTTGTTTTTTTTTACCTATTTTAAACATTAGCAGTTATTTATCACTATTAATAAATACATGATTAATTAGTTTCTCACTTAACCCGTGGTGAAATATTTCTGTATTATTTATTTATTTATTTATTTATTTATTTATTTATCTCCCAACAGAACATGATCCATTTACAGGGAAACATTAAAATTACATATTTCTAAAAATAAAACAATTCTAACTATTATACATTGATTAAAACATTTAAAATTAATTAACTAGTTGTTTTATTTAAATTTTAGGGTTTGTCAAGCCAAAATTCCCATTCTTAGTTACCGTAGGTTTTAAGGGTTGCCAACTATTTTCGACTTTTTGATTTCATGGTATATGGTATCATGTAAATTTCAATCCAGGTTGAACAATTTTGTCTTACAATATTACAACTAAATTAAATCCTCTAACTAGTAACGACTCATCTCTTTAAGCCTCTGACCATGCATTTACATATCCGAGGCTCAAATTTGAATCCGTTATAAATAGACACAGCATTTTAGCGAAGCAATACGTTTTGAATAGCGGCGTATCTAAACATGTACATTTTCATTTGAAGCCAATCGATAAATTGTAAACGTCAATCAATTAAACATGTCAGGCCGTCCGCCATGACTTCCCGTAATGAATGCGTGCCACCAATCTATCAGAAGATTGCATTTCCAGGCGATGAAAATCTCCACCCTCTATGGTGAATGCATTCGCTCCAGCAGCGCATGAATTTTCCACCTGAGCCAGTGGGTAGGGTTAATTATCCGAAATCGATTGCCTGAAGAATTAAGCGGTAGACGTCAGGGCTCTTTCTGCTTAGTAATAAATTATGAAGTACTCGATGGATTCACCTGAAAAGTCATGAAAAGCACCGGACCGTTACACAAGCGCGAACAATTAACCAAGGCCGATGATGTAAGTGGCGGTTTTTCGGTGTGGTTTTCCGAGGAAATCCACGGGTAATTAGCGCGATCTGCGGGGAGGACGCTCAACTGCCAGGCCGGTCCCGCCACCCGGCGGCGATGCGAGGAAAATGAACGTGAATTAGCGCGCCAAGAGGAGTTTCCAAGGGCAATCCATGGGACCAGCCATTGTGTCCGGATTTTTCAATGTTATTTGCATACATTAATGTGTATACCTGGCCAGAAGTTGGCCAACAAACGTGTTATTGCGAGTGGCGGGTCCGGACCGGCGCTCATGTTTTCCCCCCAAACATCAAACCGCATTAAACGAAACAATCATGCTAATATACACAAGGCTGAACATGTTGCAACATCGATTGAATAATTTTCTTTGATGTCAAATGTACATTTAAGACAATTCAATTAAATTCACCATTTTCAGAAACACACACAACCGCAAAGTCTCATTAACAATTCAATGCCGCGTACATTACATCTCAACATAATACATTCAGCAATAATAAACATCAAATACCAAAAATCACAAAAAAATTCGTCATTAGAAAAACTAGGCTTCTTTGTAACAAACAAAAGGGTCAAGAACCTTCAAGATTATCCATCAAAAAATCAAAATTCCATAGAGAATTTTCCTAGAAGTTGGGTACACTAGATTAACCTACATTGCTAGGTATGAACCGATTCAATCCCTTACGTGAACCGGTTCCTTGGAGCGGCGCACAGTTCTTTTCTACAGCTATATACCAGACTTTCAGAAATGATTTTCCGCTCAAATTTGTTGGTATAATTGTACCAAGCACTCGAGACGTGTTGCACAGTGACATCTTAAATTTAATTGGCTCCGCAGATTTATTGTCGCGCTCTCTCGCGTTCTCCCAATACTTTCTCGTTCTGCGCAAACTTTACCCCCACAGGTCTCGAGTGCTCGGTAAAGTTGTAACCAAATTCCTTATAAATATCACGTTTGATTATCCTAGACGGGAAGTTCACCGCATGAAGTTTGTCGTAATCAGTGTAGTTTATGCTGGATTTTTCTAGAGGGAGCTCATGTATTACGAAACCGTGAAACCACATTTTTTTCGAATCGCTTTTTTTCATTGCCGAGATCTGATTCATTCTAAATTTCTACATTATTATGCTGTGATATTAGATGTATCAGCAAGTAACTTTTTGCGGTTCACACCGGTAACTGCATGAAGTTTCCGCAGGTTCAGCTGGGAATATTTACGGCTCTACGTATCTAGTTTCCGCTGGAAACCATAAGAGGGAGCTAAGTTTTACAGAACCCAGGAGCCGCGGTTCCTTAGCGCTATTTGCTAAGAGCCGGTTCATTGAAGCGGTTCCTAAATCGTCTGCCCATCAATAGTTGCAAATATGATCAAAAAGTTCAAAAGAACAACGCATTTGTTTTAATAGTTCACATTTTCTAAACACATTTAGGAATAGAAATAATGAACTCAACTTCGTCCTTCAACGAGAAAACTTTTTTTTCATATACACATATAAAATTTAATCACGTCTTTGATGCAAAACACAACTGCATTGTTAAGATTTTTGAAAATTAATTTAAATTGATTAAAATGTATCAAATTCCAGAAAATTATTTTTATTCCGGCTCGAGCGATAATTTGATTTTCAATTTTGGTCAAGAGCTAAAAAAAGTTGCACATTATATATTTTAGATTTTTCATTTGTTTTGAGCTGCTCTACACAAATCGCTATTTTTGAAAGAAAATCATCTTTAAGCAAAAATCTATTTTCATCTCATAAACAACAATGCGCAATCTGAGGAGCGGGAAATTCAAAATCTGAGAAACATTGGATTGTGCGTGCATTTTCAGATTCGGCAGTTTTCCCTATTTACATATAGTACCATCAATCTATTTTAGAAAAAGGATGCTAGATCGAAAAAATTGCGGCTAGGCTGAATTTTTAATTTAATTAAAGTTTTTACTGGTGGTTAGAAAGGTAAATTCCCAAGTTGGCGTTTTAAATCGCCACCATTAAAATTTTGGAATCGAATTATCTCGCTTCCTGCTGGTCGGAGAAAAATTGTAGAGCTCGAAGTTTTCTTCAGGCCGAATTGTTTGTACTTACTTGCCAAAAATATAGAGGGCGCGAAAGTTTCCAAAATTTGGTATTTCCGTATTTGGATCTTCAAAAATTGATTTAATCCAAAAGAAATTTGATAAAACTTGTAGATCTCGAAGAAAAAAAAATTGTTTATTAGCTGTTACCCGCGACTTCGTTTTTACTGGTGGTTAGAAAGGTAAATTGCTGGTCGCAGAAAAAACTGTGCGGGGGCAAAAATTGTAGAGCTCGAATTTTGCTTCAGGTCGAATTGTCTGTAGTTAGTTGCCAACAATATAGAGAGCGCGAAAGTTTCCAAAATTTGGTATTTCCGTATTCAGATCTTCAAAAATTGATTTAATGCGAAAGAAATTTGATAAAACTTGTAGATCTCGAAGAAAAAATGGTGGTTAGAAAGGTAAATTCCCAAGTTGGCGTTTTGGAATCGTCACTTCTAGATTTTGGAATCGAATTATCTCATTTCCTGCTGGTCGGAGAAAAAAAAGTGCAGGGACAAAAATTGTAGAGCTCGAAATTTGCTTCAGGTTGAATTATCTGTAGTTCTTTGCCAACAATATAGAGGGCGCGAAAGTTTCAAAAATTTGGTATTTCCGTATTTAGATCTTCAAAAATTGATTTAATCCGAAAGAAATTTGATAAAACTTGTGGATCTCGAAGAAAAAACATATTATTGTTTACTAGCTGTTACCCGCGACTTGGTTTTTACTGGTGGTTAGAAAGGTAAATTCGTCACCATCAACATTTTAGAATCGAATTATCTTGCTTCCTGCTGGTCGGAGAAAAAGTGTGGCGACAAAAATTGTAGAGCACGAAGTTTTTAAGCCGAATTGTCCGTAGTTACTTGCCAAAAATATAGATGGCGCAATTGTTTCCAAAATTTAGTATTTCCGTATTCAGATCTTCAAAAATTGATTTAATCCGAAAGAAATTTGATAAAACTTGTAGATATTTTTGTTTACTAGCTGTTACCCGCGACTTCGTTCGCGTGGTCTTCAATTTAATGCGATAATATATTTAATACAAGTACCCGGTCGCGTTGAAAGACAGTGTCTGCGTTTTAATTCTGATTATTTAATAGCTTTTGATACTCAAACTATATACAATACACTTATTTGTTGAAACAACTCGCGCGCCACCTATTCTAAAATGGTTGTACTAATTCAGAAAACTTCGCGGGCGTGCGCACAACAACTTACCAAAGTTTCATCGCAATCGGATAAATGGTATAGGAATGCATACGGGACAAACAAAGATGCAGTCATAATTAGGTGTAAAAAAATTAGCCAAAAGTTCTTTTGGCTAATACAAAGGAATTAACCTAATACACCGTACTACCAAAATGCGCTATGAAAAAAATAGAGGGATGAAAAAAAATATTTGAAAATACATCAAAATAAACACAAATTTAACAAAACAATGTTTGAAAACTATAAAAAAAGTTAAAAATTCCCTCCTTCAGCCTCCATACAAGCATGACATTGTCGCACTAACGATCCATATACTTGCTGAATATTGTAGTTTAAACGAATTTCATTAGCAGCCTCTAAATAAAAACGGTTTTGATGTATTTTACACATGTTTTTGATAGATTTCTTCGAGATATACAAGTTTTATGAAAAAAAATTCGGTTTAAATCCACTTTTGAAGGTCCAAATCAGGAAACTTTGGCGCCCTCTATCTTTCTGAAAACTAACTACAGACAGTTCGGCCTGAAACAAATAAAGTTCTACAAATTTGTTCCTTACACTGTTTTTTCTTCGACCAACAGGGCTTGAGATAAATCGGTTCCAAAACTTTCCAGAGTCAGGTGAGGATACGCCAACTTGTGATTGAACCATTGTGACCACCAACACCAATATATTAAAAATTCACCCTGATTTTTGAAGAAGAGAATCATCTTAAGCTCAACGGTTAATAGTAGTCAATCTGCCATTTGGGATTGAAGAAATTGCAATCCCAAATGATAAATAACCATTAAATATTGTTTCCCTATCAGAACACCTAGAGACTGATTTCCACTTTTCAGGTCTCATCAGTGTAGTTAATTGCTGATGGGGAAACCGCCACTTTGGTGTTTCTACCTTCGATAAATAACCCTTGAGCCTAACATCAACTTCATTACTGAAGATGATTTTTTTTTTAAATCAGGCTGATGTTATTGGGCGTTTTGTTGAGGTTTTCGAAAATTCTTTGAAATTTATTAATATGTATCGAATTCCATCGCCCACTCATGAAATTATTTGATTCACAATTTTGACAAACAGCTAAAAAAATTGCATGTAACATAAAGAAGATTTTTGAGTTGTTTTTGGCTGCTTGTCATTTTACAACCAATTAGGTCCATTTATTTTATTTCGCCATTTCATATTCAATCGAGAAAATAATTCTTTGCACATGTGCAAAATTTTGGGAACTGCTTCGTTAAGGGTTTAACCTTTATAAAAGCTTAATCAAGAGGTTCCCAAATTTTTTCGTTTAGTATCAAGATTATTTTACGCCCAAAGTCCCCAAAAAGAATGATATTAACTTATCTAGAAATACTATCATTCGGATGGTTTAAAACAGGGGTCCCTAAACTTTGCCCATCGTGTGCTGTATACACAATTCTTCATAATCTAGTGGGCCAAGATATAATCAATTTTATAACTAATTTCAAAACTTATAACAAAAAATTTTAGGAAAATGTAACTGCTTGTCGCGGGCCGGACTCGTTGAGGTAGAGGGCCGTGTAGTTTGGAGACCACTGGTTTAAAACATTAGTTGATGCGAACAATTTGGAAGGCGAGTACTGTGTCTGTATCAACGGAAAGCGGAGGTTTAGAATTGAAAACTTACAGTACTTCTATGGTTCTTATTCTAACCAAGAAACTCGCCTTCCTCTGGTCATTGTGACGGCCGGATCAAACGGGTGATGAATTTGGTCCTACGCGTATGACCTTGGCTGTCGAAACGCCGTAACACCTGTAAACAGTTGCAGTGTGTTAGATAGCCTTCCTGTTCAAACTAAAGACTAAAAATAATATTTTGTTCTTATTAAATTGAATTTATGAATCTGCAACAGTTACTTCTGATAGCCTATCAGACGAAATAAAATGAATGCATAATTCCCCTTTACTAGAGAAGATAAATGTCCTGAACCAACCTTCAAAAAAATATTAATTTGCATCCTTGGCGGATCGGAAAGATGCATATTTCAATTGCGCAGCGCACTTTTAATTGTTCATTTACACCAGCAATAAACCCACAAACACTCACCAATAAGCGGACTTTATTTTCCGTATAATTGTGCATTAAAATGTAAATCACCGCAGAATACACTTTGGACCGACGATTAGGTTAAACTGCCCAATAAAACGAACGTTATGGTCTCTGAAAGGAACGAAAGTGTGGAAAACTAAGGTTAAATGTCAATCCGCAAAGCGCCATCTGCAGCGCATTTGAACTACTTATAAATCCGCCGCCATCTCCCGAGATAACAGGGGAATGAAATATCCCGGGTTTTCAAGGAAGTCATAAAGAGTTGTTATTAAATATGTGAATGGAATCGTCCAAGGTAGACACTTATTGATCGTAAAATGATTTTAATTCCATTGATTTAGTACTAATTGGGTTTTAAGTAACATGAACATGATTATATTTTTGTTGCATAAAAGTACTTACCGTAAATAAATAAAATCAATTGATGCACTTGGCTCTGGAGGTTTGCGCGGGTTTACTTCAGTACTAACTCGAACGCAAGTTTCTCGTTTATTAGAACCGCAACCCCATATTTCTTAACCCGCATACGACCCATCCGAAAATGTACAATAATATGTTTTGATGTGTTTTAATCGAAATAATTCAGCACTTGTTTTTCGGCTGTGGGTTTCAAACCTACGCCAAATGGTAATGTTTTAATTAAAATTGAAAACCCTTACAAGCAAGTAAGCCACGTTTAACCCTTTTAACTACAGGCAAAATTATACATGACTACAGGAAATCAAAATCAAACTTACTAAAATATCGTTTCGCCCTCATGGGGGTAAAATTTGGCAATTTGTGAAATATGTAATGTTTTTTCTCTTTGAATTAAAACTCTAAATCGTCTATTGACTACTGCTGGAAATACCAAGTCGCTTATTGACGACTCCCTTAGTGAAAGGGTTAAAGAAACTAATTCGAGATTGAGAAAAGTTGGCTGACGCTTATCGGACCCGCTCTCTACAAGTTTTTGTTTCTGTAGACCCACTATTAGAATTATAGTATAGAAAGCAACGACGGCTCGAGGGGTCACTCATGGTACGGCCAAGGTAGCAAAGATGGTAATACGCCGCCAACCGTCCCTACCTATCTGCTACCTCTGCCGTACCCCGCGAGCCGTCACTGAAGGCTTTCAGATCCTGAAAACGTCTTCGAAGAATAAAATAGAAGGCTTTGACTTGAATGAAGACCAAACCAAATAATCACTATTAATCGATGCAAGGAACTCGTAAGTCGTCCCTTTGGATATGTTACGTAGATAGAAATTCCACAAATCAAAAGCTTGAGATTTCGATAGATTTAGAATTAAGACCAAACCAATCAATCACTACGAATCGAGATAAAAGTCCGGAGGTAACTAGTAAGTAACGTTAGTCATGTTTGACTTCAAAAACCAAAGTGGAAGGCTTTTATTATGATAAAGATTTTAGAATTGAGATCAAACTAAGAAAGAGTCTCGATGCTACTGGTTGGTCATGTTTCGTGGATAAACAATTTCTGCCTTCAAAGAACAAAATAGACAAATAAACCGAGATTTCGATAGATTGTAGAATTAATTTCAAACCAATCACTTTTATTCGAGTCGTACCTGTAGAGAAGTTACGTGAATAAACAAATTCTGTTTCCTAAGAACAAAATGAAAGGCTTACACTATGCTAATAGAATTTGAGACCAAACAAAACAATTACTATTCATCGAGATAAGGGTCCGGACGCAATTTGTGAGTCGTACCGTTAGTCATGTTGCGTTGATTGAATTTCTGTATTGAGTACAATGCGACAAAAGAATTTCGATTTTTAAAAACAACATTCTTCTAGCTGGTATCACGATAGTTTCAAATATACAGGGTGTTCCATAAATATACCCACCAACTTTTAGGGGTGGTAGGAGACATCAAAACAAACATATTTTATAAATTCAAAAAACGAAATATAGCTTTTGAATTTATTTAATACTTTCTGCAATAAGTAAGGTTGTTTCTATTTTATAAACATATTTTAACTTGAAACAACCTCACTTATTGCAGATTTATTGAATAAAAGTAATAAAAAAGAAAACAGGCTTAATATTCATATATTTAGGCTATTTTTCGTCTTTATTACTTTTAAACATATTTTCTTTTATAATCATATGTCCAAAAACCAATCAGAACTATCCGGAACTATCAAAAATATTTTTTGAAAAAAGTTGCAAAGCCAAAAAAGAATTGAGAGTTCCATAAGTTCTGACTTCATTTTATATTTCTAATTATTGAGTACAATAATTCTTTTTTACAAACAAATTCTATACAATCACGATTTATGGCATTTTTAAATAAAGTTGAAATTTGAAAAGAAACAATTTAGTTTCGAAAATACCCATTTCCTGTTATTTAATCGCAATTTTCCATTAGAGTTTTCGTTAGAACTCCTTGACTACAACCAATAAGTCAGATCAAAACTCCCAGAACTATTAAAAAAATATATTTTGAAAAATAAAAATATTGAGAGTTAACTCAGAACTCCTAGAATTCTTTTTTGGCTTTGCGACTTTTTTCATAAAATAGTTCTCATTGGTGTTTCCCGTAGTTATTTGTGAATTCTATCCATAGTTGTTATGAAATATTTAGATTCAATCAAATATGAATTTAAATATTTCGAATTTCCAACTTTCAAAATGTTTATCTCTGGAAATTCAACAGAACTCTTTTTTTAAAGGGAACTATAGTACTAACCTAAACACATCTTAAAAGTAGTTCAAAACTATTCGATTACAATGTTGGGATGCGGTGTCAAGATGGCACCCCATTTTTCAATAAATTCCTGACAGCCCAATTTTACAGAACTCTTCCTTAAAAGTTAATAGTACTTCTGGATACACCAAAAGTAATTGAGAACTCTATTCAGAACTACTCTCCACTGGGGTGTCAACTTGACACTCTCGAAATCAAAGGGGTTTAGATCGAGAGAACGCACACGCCAGGCCACAGGACCTCCTCTTCCAATCCACTGGTTGCCAAATAGCTGGTCCAGATACTAGCGCACATTCAAATCAAAGTGTGTAGGTGCTCTATCATGCTGAAACCACATGTTGGCCCTAATTTCCAAGGGGACATTTTCTAATAATCTTGTTATAACATTTTGCAGAAAATGTTGATAACCGTTTGCGGTTAAATGAGCAGGCAGCAGGTAAACTAGTCTACGGTTCAATTTGTTTTACTGGAAAAAGAAGCGTTTTCGGACATAAATTTATAAAACAAAATATCTTTGTTTTGATGTCCCCTGCCACCTCTAAAAGTTTGTCGGTATATTTATAGAACACCCTGTATATGAAATTATATGAAGTGGATGGTTGCTACGTGGTAATCCATAATTATAACCATAAATATTTTTTTGTGGTCATAATATAATTCAGAATTATATTACTTTAAAAAACCTAAAACGGTAATTTCTTGTATTTTATAAAAATATAATTGCAAAAAAAAAAAATATATTTATAGCCATAGTTATTATAGTAGTTTGCGTTTCTCGGTTCCTGGAAGTCCCACAATTTTTTTTATAGACAAATAGTGTTCAGGATGAGCTCCTGGAAAAAACAAAAAAAAATGAAAAAATAATTAATTTAATCAATTTTTAGGTGTTTCCAGACGATTTAAGCAATATTTACGAAAAATGTAATTTCGCGTATTTCGGTTCCTGGAAGTCCCACAATTTTTTTTTATAGACAAATAGTGTTCAGAATGAGCTCTTGGACTTGAAAAAATACAAATAAAAAATTTTGAAAAAAAAAATTAATTTAATCGATTTTTAGGTGTTTCCAGCCGATTTAAGCACAATTTAAAAAAAGTCATTTTGTGAATCTCGGTTCCTCGAAGTCCCACAAAAAAATTATAGACATATAGTGTTCAAAATGAGCTCGTAGACTTGAAAAAAAAAAACAAAAAACAATTTTTCAAGAAAAATTTAATTCAATCGGTTTTTAGCCGTTTCCAGTCGATTTAAGTACTATTTAGGAAAAAAGTAATTTTGCGTATCTCGGTTCATGGAAGTGTCACAATTTTTTTTATAGACAAATAGTGTTCAGGATGAGCTCTTAGACTTGAAAAAACAAACAAAAAAATTTTTAAGAAAAAATTAATTTAATCGATTTTTAGGCGTTTCCAGTCGATTTAAGCACTATTTACAAAAAAAAAGTCATTTTGCGAATCTCCGTTCCTCGAAGTCCTACAATAAAAATTATAGACAAATAGTGTTCAAAATGAGCTCGTAGAATTGAAAAAAAAATAAAAAACAATTTTTGAAGAAAAAATTTAATTCAATCGGTTTTTAGGCGTTCCCACTCGATTTAAGCACTATTTACAAAAAAAGTCATTTTGCGAATCTCGGTTCCTCGAAGTCCCACAAAAAAAAATTATAGACAAATAGTGTTCAGAATGAGCTCGTAGAATTGAAAAAAAACAAAAAACAAATTTTTGAAGAAAAATTTAATTCAATCGGTTTTTAGGCGTTCCCACTCGATTTAAGCACTATTTACAAAAAAGGTCATTTTGCATATCTCGGTCCCATATTTTTTTTTTATAGACAAATAGTGTTCAGAATGAGCTTAAAAAAACAAAAAAAAAATTGTTTTTTGTACAAAGTACAACTCGCTTTTATACAGACGTTAAGGTAAAAATCTCAAACTTCAGCGTTTTAAAATGTTCTTCATAGAATGGCATACATTATTTTTTTAAATTAGCAATTTTCAATTTGGCTTCCCCCACCACATTTGGACCGCGCGAGCTAGAATTTAAATCCGAAACATCATAACATGTTTGAATTTGGTCCATTTTACCGCCATCTCGTATCCACCACCGAAAATTCAGTACTTGACTGGATCATTCCACTTACAATAATAGCGATTTGCCGCACTGATGAGAAGTAATAATTAATATTTGAATTTATTTCACTCTTTTACTCTTTCGTAGTGCATAAACCATAGTAATTAATTTTAAATTGTTGTGTACATAGTATAATACTTGATGTTGTAATTTTCGAAGCGAATCAAACTACAGGACGGCAAATGTAAGTTGGCCAGACGCGCAGAGAGCAAGCGAAAGCTCTCTCTCTACAGCCGCCCGAGTACAGTCTCTGTAATAAGCAAGCACATATTCTTTGCGTGCGCTATTCATTTACAAATCTATCGGGCGCTGTCACTTTTTAAAATAAATGTACCAGGCGCGCGAACTCTTCACGAAATCTATCGAGAGCGCCCTTCGAATGTTCCGCCCACAATTTTGCCACTGCGCAACGGCAAGTTACGTTTGCCGTCCTATACCTTATGCCATAAATAAATAAATAAGTAGTAGCAAGTGAATAAACCACAGTTCTGAGAATAAACCATAGTGCGAGTGAATTGACTCAAGGAGTCTGCACTGCGAATAAACCATAATAGCGAGTGAATAAACCACTGCACTGCGAATAAACAATAGTAGAGAGTGAATAAACCACTGCTCTGCGAATAAATCATAGTAGCTAGTGAACAAACCACTGCACTGCGAATAAACCATAGTAGCGAGTGAATAAACCATTGCTCTGCGAATAAATCATAGTAGCTAGTGAATAAACCACTGCACCGCGAATAAACCATAGTAGCGATTGAATAAGCCAGCGCACTGCGAATAAACCATAGTAGCGAGTGAATAAACCACTGCACTGCGAATAAACCATAGTAGCGAGTGAATAAACCACTGCTCTGCGAATAAATCATAGTAGCTAGTAAAAAAAACCACTGCACTGCAAATAAACCATAGTAGCGATTAAATAAGCCACTGCATTGCGAATAAACCATAGTAACGAGTGAATAAACCACTGCACTGCGAATAAACCATAGTAGCGATTGAATAAGCCACTGCACTGCGAATAAACCATAGTAGCGAGTGAATAAACCACTGCACTGCGAATAAATCATGTTAGCGAGTCAATAAACCATAGTGAGCAAAATTTATTCAACCCAAATCGCATGAATGTACAAAAAGTATATTGTATAAAGCAGGAGTTCCCAAACTTTTTCATTTACCGGCGCACACTTGTCGGAATCGGACGGACGGCACGCAACGGATAAAATTGCTTAACACAGTTGTAAACGAGTCAACGCACATTTATCGGTACGGCATGGAACGGGTAAATGTGCGTTGACTCGTTTACAACTGTGTTTGGACAAGTGTGCGCGTAGCTTTACAGGTTTAGTATTTTGTCACGACGCCCTCAGTCGAAATATTTGTGCAGTCGTGTACAACAAAGTGTTGCACATGTATGTACACTGTATAAAGTATGTGCTTTACAACGTACGGGACGGCAAACGTAACTTGCCGTTGTGCAGTGGCAAAATTGTGGGCGGAACCTACGAAGGGCGTTCTCGATAGATTTCGTGAAGAGTTTTCAAAAGTGACAGTGCATTAATTATGTGGAGGAGAGCGCCCGATAGAGTTGTAAATTAATAGCGCACGCGAAGAATATGTGCTTGTTTATTACAGAGACTGTACTCGGCCGGCTGTAGAGAGAGAGAGCTTTCGCTTGCTCTCTGCGCGTCTGGCCAACTTACATTTGCCGTCCTGTATCTCAAACTCTGCGAGTCCTTCGCGGCGCCCCTGTTTACTCTCCACGGCGCCCCGGGGCGTCGCGGCGCACGCTTTGGGAACCACTGGTATAAAGTAAAAAGTTTTTTTATTGATAAATAAAATAATCGATATTAAATACTTACAAGGATTTAAAAGGCGAAAATACGGTATGGATTGTCTATTTGAAATTTTCAGATGCACACACATCACGATCTACGGAATATTTGTAATTTCCGAAGTAGTTACATAGCCCTAAACTGAAGGTATTTAAAGGAAACATCAGCAGTTACTAAAGACACACAAAACGCGCTCATCACCAAACGCCCATTATCACCAGCTGTACAAATAAACAATGTATTGTTAGATAGTGCTGCCAACTTATTAAATAAGATAACGCGCGGATGCTTACACAGGGCTCCCACTGTCTAGAACTAAAACTACGAATTCTCGCAGTTGCATTAACTGCAGATAACGAGCCGCTATTAGGAAAATTCTGTAATTCACCAACTTCGCTCGCAGGCCCTCCAAAATGTAAATGAGAATGGTAACATTTTTATGGATTAGGTTTTCATTTAACACTTGGTGAAATATATAATAATAATAAATTGAATTTAATACGAAAAGACCTCAATATATGAATATTCAAACTGTGCGTAAATCTAGAAATTTAAGTCTTACAAAAAACATTTTTTTTGATTTTTCAGTCGAGTATTTTTTGGTTAAATTATACACTATAATTTTACATACCTATTGTTCAAAAGATTACATAAGATATTAAACGTAACTAGTTAAAAAGACAAAAAATGGAGTGGTTTATAAAATAAGGCATAAGCAGCGGGTACTGCCCGACAAATATCTCGTGAGCCAAAAAGGCGGGGTTCGCGCACGGTGGGACGGTAAAGAGAGGTATAGTATCCCCAGGTTTAGAGGAATATAAGGCTTTGCCTTTTCCAGTGGTTTGCAGCGGCACTCACAATAACCTCAATAAAATCATCAAGTTGAGGTAAATATCTCCTCCGGTCGCACTGCAGGGTGCCATTGTGCCTCAATTCATAACACATCCTTGCAGTGCGACGGAGGACGTAACTGAGGTCCCCTCCACTCGACCTTCAAGTTCACGAGAAATTTGCTGCGCTGTACTTGAGGAAAAGAACGTTTTTAAATTAAAGACGGCTGAAGAATTAAACACAATTTGGCGAGAAAAATCTTCTGTGACAACATTAACGTAACTTTATCCATTCGTCTTAGTACCTCAATGTCGGTGATATGTTATGTCCAAGAAATGCAGAAAATGAAAGACGCCTTTAGAATTAACCAAGCGGTGACAATTGGGAAATGTAATTACGGACGGCTGTGAAAAATTGGAAATAATGCATAATAGAATTATTAGAATATTTCGACTGCGTTAGACTTTTCTCCGCGACGCCAAATCTCCTTCAAGCTTTCTTGATTTGACCATATTGATGATTTACGTAACTTTCTCCATCCGTCCATCAGTGATATGCCCAAGAAATGCAGGAAATTCGACTCGGCTTTGAAGAAATCCATTATTTACAGAAAGTGTAAGCAAATGACATGAATTATCGAATGGAACACCAAATACACATTAAATAAACAAGTAGCAAGATGAACATCTAAACACACAGCATTTTGTAAAAATGATCATACTGCATAATTAAAGAAACCTTATTAAATGTTAAATTTAATTACTTTATTAGATAGAAGAAAAAAACAATTTAGAGTAATAATTATATTAATTAATAAGAGGATGTTGGCCCCGAAGAACTATCATGGATGGACGGAAACTGAAGAGGCCAATGTCCAGGAATGAACGTCTAAGATTAGGAAGAATTGAGGCATAGAAAAAACAGACGAAACTAATTAATAAATCAAATGAATTAATAAAATTGATTTAAAAGTATTCATCTGCTAACCAAATGACTATTTAAATTTTGCCTTCAAAATGAATAATATTTTAACTGCCATTAACAGCAGTCAACTGAAATTACCAATTTTGGAACACCTTATAGATCTTCTGAGAAAAACAGGAACGTTTTAAAGATTTAAGTCGTCTTACAAGGAGAGGATCAGATGTGTGACTCACCGATTTGCACTACGTGTAAAAGGTGTAAGTAATAGGGCGCACTATTCAGCCGTTTCCGAGAAAAAATGTTTTTTTTTAATTTGTTAATTTTCGTATATATGTAATTTTTGCGTTAACAAAAATACACCGAACATTTGGCGCATCGGTAAAGCCACCGATTCGTAGTCGGAAGGTCGAAGGATCGAACCGCATTGTTGTTTGGGTTCATTAATTTTCTTTTTTATAGTTTTTATAAACCCGTGTGTATTTAAATATCTTAATTTTAGAATTAATTATATTAATTTCATTTTTAGGGGTAAAAGGATTCTTAAACAAATAAAACAGAAGATTAAAACATCAATAATTGTATTTCCAGATTATTTTTTTATAAATCCTTGTTCGATATTATTTTAAATATTGGCCAAAAGACCAAAAGTCGAAGCCAAAATAAACGAAAATACAAAATGTAGGCCAAAAAAGTAAAAATCTACAATAGGGCCTAAAACGGTGAAAATTTAGACAAAACATCGAAAACGAGCGTAAAGTTAAAAATTGCAGACAAAAAAATCGAAGATTTCTACAAACCAATCGAATATTTTGGTCAAAATAAAGAAAAATCGAACAAAAAAATCGAAAATACAGAAATCTAAAATATTGGCCAAAGAATCAAGAATCCTGATCTAAAAATAAAAAAACGCAGACAATAAATCGAAAACTTAGGTAGAAGCAAAATAATTTGCCACTTTCAGCCGCCAAAAATAAGTTTCTGACCAGAAAATAAAAGCAAAAAATTAAAAGAAAACACTAGATAAAATCAATAATCCAAGTTAAAAAATCTAAAATATAAGATACAAAATAGACCAAAAATCTAAAATATACTATAAAAAATTGAGACCAAAAATCTAAAATTCTGGCTTAAAAATAAAAATAGTAAACCAAGGAAAGAAAGATTTGAACAGGCAAATAAAAAAAATAAAGACAAATTTAGGACAAAATCCACAGAATTTGAACAGACAAATAAAAAAAAAATTAAAAAAATTTAGGGCAAAATTCACAATGTTGGTCAAAATATAAAATTAAGACAAAACATCGAAAACGCGGCTCTAAAGATAATAAATGTAGACTAAACGAAAAATCAAATATTGGGGCCAAAAAATCGAAAAGTTTAACAATAAAATCGAAAAATTTAGGTCAAAAGATTTAAAAAAATAAAAAAAATCTGTAATGTTGGCCAGAAAGTCAAAAATTTAGACAGTACATCGTAAACTCGGGCCTAAAGATAATAAATGCAGACTAAAAAATTAAAAATTTCAACAAACAAAACTCGAAAATACCGGAAAAAAATAAAATAAATCTCGCATATAAATGAATAATTCAAGTCATAGATATTTTAACCAAAATCATATCAAAAATTTGGAACTAGAATTAAAAATTCGGCCTGAAAAATCAAAAATGTGGACCGAAAAATCAAAATTTTTGACGAATCGAAAATTTAGGTGAAATTAAAGAATATTTAGAGCAAATGATCAAAAATTAAAACCAAAAAAAAAATCGAAAATACAGTTCAAAAATCTAAAATTTAAAAATTCGGCTCAAAAAAATCAAAAATATGGACCAAAAAAAACGACAATTTTAACAATTAAATCGAAAATTTATGTCAAAATAAAGAATATTTAGGTTAACAGTTCGAAAATTTAGTCCCAAAAGAATTGAAAATACAGGTGAAAAATCTAAAAATTAAAAATTCGGCGGGAAAATCAAAAATGCGAAAAATCGAAAATTTAAACAATTAAATCGGAAAAGGTCAAAATGAATGATATTTAGGCTAAAAGTTAAAATATTTTGACCAAAAATATCGAAAATACAGGTCAAAAATTTAAAAACTAAAAATTCGTCGAGAGAAATAAAAAATGCTGACCAAATAGTCGAAAATTTTAACAATGAAATCGAAAATTTAGATCAAAATAAAGAATATTTACGCCAAATGATCAAAAATTTAGGCAAAAAAAATCGAAAATACAGTCTTAATAATAAGAAATGCAGAATATTCTAGTAAGAAAATGGTTTAAATTAGTCTCAAAAATCTCTCTATCTAAAAAATAATTTTCCATTTTTTTTTTAATAGGAAAATATTTTGTTTTTAATGTTCGCTTTAATCGTCCAAAAAAGTGAAACTAATTTGAAAAAGAATTCAAATAAAACAATTAACTTTGTTGGGATCACTTTATTGTTTCACCTTTTGTGCCGGCAGTTTCGACAACTTTATATTTAGTAGATACATTTTGAATAATTCAAATAAAACGTGGAACATGTTGATGGTACTTTTACAATATGGGGAGGCCCTCGCCTCATTTTTCGAAGAAAGAAAGAAAGAAGGAACGATTAATCTTCATAGTCCAAGATTATTTTGAGTTGTAAAGTAAAGGTTCATAATTTCAAACAGCCGAACAAGCTGAAAATATGATTATGTATACTTTCGATTTATCGTGCGTTCACATTTTGTCCCAGACTTGCACGTAACCTCACCATCGAACAAAAAGAATTAAAAAAATTAATTAAAAATTTTTGCTAAGCTCAAAACTAGAGGTAGTGCCATGGCTCCTTGGCTCTATACATATAACGAGCCGCCCCTGCTTTATTGATGACTTCAAATTTGACTTCGAATACTGCTTTGAAATCATTATTGGCGGTCGGCAAAACAGTTTGAATCGAGTAAAAAAACTAAAAAAAAAAACTCCCAGTTCTGGTATACAGATGTCTTCGAAACAATTACTGAATGGGTTAAATACCCTACTTCACTGATGACTTCAAATTCGAATCATGCTTTGAAATGATTATTGATAGTCACCAAACTGTCTGAATCGAGTCAAAGAACTAAAACTAAATTCTGTATTCTGGTATACCGATGTAAGGCTTCGTGAGTCAGTGTCATAAAATCCCCACCGCTGTCCTATACCCTTGAACTCATCCCCGTTAAAACTTCAGAAGATGACAGTGGCTTTCCCGGAAAATAGCAAAACCTGGTCTGAAGAGGCATAGAGCCTGCACCGGACACCAAACGCCTGAGATTACTCTGTTACTCCGTTTCCTCGTCATTAAAGCTGGTCCGCAGTTGTTGACTTTTTGACATCCTATTCTTACCATATTCGTAGGACTTAATTTATGACTCGTTTAACGTCTAGACTGTCATTATTCATAAATGCAAAGTATTGTTTACCTCCAAATATATCTTCAATAGTTTCCTCGATTCTTTTGCCAGTCTTTGGAAATGTTTGTAACTAAGAACATTTTTTTTAAATATATGATGTGCAAATACTTATTGTAACCATTGTTTCGACGTTGTGAATGGTCTGTGGCGGATTTGCGCGTTTGCCAATGATCATAAAGGCACATTTAATATTCCTCGCAGAGGCGACACATTACTGAAGGCCGAACCGTACATAAAAGCGATTAGTAAACGAAAATTACGCGACTAATCTTAATTTTATTCGGTTAAACGTTTGCCTTTCTCGTACCGAATTTCTTGCGCCCGACGAGATAATCAAATTGTAAACATTTGAAATTATTTCCCGAGATAGCTTATCTCTAAAGACGCTGAGATTTTTGTGGGACCGTCGACCAATGACGGCCCACCAGATTACGAAAAAAAAGAACATCGCCGCCGGTAATTCTATTGTGCGATCTTATCATCCTGCGCGAAAATTGGCTAGTTCAATTACCCTGGTATTTGTAAGTTGGATCTTTCCTAAATATGTTTAAGTTTTTATTGTGTCCGGAATGTGACTGAACTGAGTGGAGTTGAATATGATTTGCAAATTAATATTCCCGAGAGCGCGTTTTGAAATCTTCAAATCGGATCTAGAGTTGGTAATGAATATAAATTGCGCCTACATGGAAGCAAAGTTTTTTCTTAAATAAATTTCTACAATGTGGCATTCGCTATTTTCAAATAATGCCGTTGATCGTGTGTCACAGGCGTACGGGGGAAGTAATTTAGATGCGTGAATTACAAATTGATAAATTATTTTGTAGTCACCTAAATCAAACACATTAAAGTCAATGTAAATTGCTTCGAATTAAAAATCGCCCGAGCGCGGACTTGCATTTACTTTAATATGTTTGATTTCGGTGACTCAAAAGTTGCTTAGGAAAAGTTGATAGTGCGCGCCAGGCCGTATACCAATATTTTGAGGTGAAGGAATAACCTGCCGCTTCTACCGAGAATGTCCTTCGCAAACACTTTTCAAGAATCTTGAATACTTTTGGGAATACTTCATTTGAAACCCCACCAAACACCATTTTGACGTTTACTTTGGACTAGTTGTTAGTGAAAATGTTGAGTCGAAATTTCCCAGTTACGAGCTGAGTCGTCGTTTTGGGCATTTGGTGAAATGCCTTGAAAGATAATTACTGCTACAGAAAAAAACTTATCATTCATGTTCCCCAAAAGGCAAATGACTTTCTCTGAGCTAAAACAACGCCCATCTGTTTAGTGGCTATTTCGATCCGAATTTCTAAAATGTAATAAATAAATTGGGATCAGTTTTGACCTGCTGCAAAAATAATTTTTACGCACGCGATACTCACTACCAGTGGCGGCTCGTGGAACATGTTGACGGTGGAGCCACTTATAAATATTACCCCTGCCCCCCCTCCTTTTTGAAGAAAGAAAGAACGATTTATCTCAGATCAAAACTGGCGAAAAAGTGTTTTAACAATTAATTAAAAGTTCTTCCTGAGCTTGAAACTACAGGTAGTGCCATAGCTCTTTGGCACTATATAAAGAGCTGCCCCTGCTTAATTTGATAAAACGATGATTTGCAAATCTTGTAGAATTTCGTCAACACGTTTTAGATATATTTTTGTTTAATTTTTCACTCGAGTATTTCACAATTTGAAAACTAAAATTTTCAAAAATTCACAACTTTTGAAATAATCAGTGGATTTTCAAAAACTCTATTTAGTTTGATAAAACGATGATTTGCAAATCTAATTTAATTTTTGTAGAATTTAGTAGACACGTTTCATACATTTTTTTAAATTTTTAACGCGAGTATTACACAATTCGAGATCCAAAATTTTTAAAAATTCACAATTCACGAAATAATTGGTGAATTTTCAAAATCTCCATTTAGTTTGATAAAACGATGATTTGCAAATCACACGTTTTATATTTTCTTTTATTTTTTTGCTCGAGTATTACACAATTCGAAAATTAACATTTTCAAAAATTCAATACTCACGAAATAATTGGTGGATTTTCAAAAACTACTTTTGTAGAATTTAGTAGACACATTTCATACATTTTTTTAATTTTTTAACGCGAGTATTACACAATTCGAGATCCAAAATTTTCAAAAATTCACAATTCGCGAAATAATTGGTGAATTTTCAAAAATTCTATTTAGTTTGATAAAACGATGATTTGCAAATCTAATTTAATTTTTGTAGAATTTCGCCGACACGTTTTATATTTTCTTTTATTTTTTTGCTCGAGTAATACACAATTCGAAAATTAACATTTTCAAAAATTCAATACTCACGAAATAATTGGTGGATTTTCAAAAACTCTATTTAGTTGGATAAAACAATGATTTGCAAATCTAATTTAATTTTTGTAGAATTTAGTAGACACGTTTTATATATATTTTTAATTTTTAACTCGAGTATTACATAATTCGAGGTCCAAAATTTTCAAAAATTCACAATTCGCGAAATAATTGGTGAATTTTCAAAATATCCATTTAGTTTGATAAAACGATAATTTGCAAATCTAATTTAATTTTTGTAGAATTTAGTAGACACGTTTTATATATTTTTTTAATTTTTAACTCGAGTATTACACAATTCGAGGTACAAAATTTTCAAAAACTCACAATTCGCGAAAAAATCGGTGAATTTCCAAATATTCTATTTAGTTTGATAAAATAATAATTTGCAAATCTAATCTAATTTTTGTAGAATTTGGTAAACACGTTTTATATATATTTTTAATTTTTAACTCGAGTATTACACAATTCGAGATCTAAAATTTTCAAAAATTCACGAAATAATTGGTGAATTTTCAAAATCTCCATTTAGTTTGATAAAACGATGATTTGAAAATCTAATTGAATTTTGGTAGAATTTGGTCGACACGTTTTATATTTTCTTTAATTTTGTTGCTCGAGTATTACACAATTCGAAAATTAACATTTTCAAAAATTCAATACTCACGAAATAATTGGTGGATTTTCAAAAACTCCATTTAGTTTGATAAAACGATGATTTGCAAATCTAATTTAATTTTTGTAGAATTTAGTAGACACGTTTTATATGTTTTTTCAATTTTTCACTCGAGTATAACCCAATTCGAAATCTAAAATTTTCAAAAATTCACAACTCACGAAATAATCGGTGGATTTTTAAAAACTGCACTTAATTTGATAAAACGATGATATGCAAATCTAATTTAATTTTTGTAGAATTTCGTCGACACGTATTATATTTTTTTTTTGCTCGAGTATTACACAATTCGAAAATTAAAATTTCAAGAACTGTACTTAATTCCAGTGGCGGCTTGTGGAACATGTTGGTGGTAGAGCCACCTATACAATATACTCCCCACCCCCCTTTTGAAGAAAGAAAGAACGATTAATCTTCCTTGGCCAAAGTAACTGGCAAAAAACTGTTTGAAGAATTAATTAAAAATTCTTGCTGAGCTTAAAACTACAGGTAGTACCATGGCTCCTTGGCTCTATATCACGAGCCGCCCCTGCTCACAATGTAATAATTTGAAACCCCACTAAATAAACAGATTAAACATCAGATTAAGAACAGGTAAACATTTTGTAGTTAGTGAAAATGTTGAATCGAAATGTCCCAGGCCATTCAATGCCTTGGAAGATAATTACTGTCAAAATGAAAGTGCCCACTGTTTACACTATTGGCGGTAGGATAATACAACCTTGTTAATGAGGTAACTTACGAAAAATGTTCATATCGTGCTCGTGACCATGTCTGCTATTTCCGCGTTATCAAGTTTGACAAATATGCTAATTTTTCGAAAAATATTTTTGTTGTGGAAGTGCACAATTCCGTTCTAAGAAAATTCGACAAAAGATTTGACAACTTTGATCATTCACGCCACAATATCTGTCAAAAGTTTGCCACGTGGAAGTGTACAATTTTATTCTAGCAAAAGAGAGATTCGAGATTTTTATACAGCTTTGACAACTTTGATTATTCGCGCCACAAAATCTGTCAAAAAAATGCTACGTGGAAGTGTACAATTTCATTCTACCAAAATTCGACAGAATATGGAGATTTGAGATTTTTGATCATTCGCCCCTCAAAGTCTAAAATTTTCTACTTGCCCATAATAACAAAGTAAAATCACTTTTGATACACTTTTGATTTCGATCATACAGTTGAGAACAGGAAAACATCGGAGCAAGATTTTTCGGCCTTCAAGAACAAAAAAAAACAATGCAGACATAAATAGCGGTCCGTTTTTTTGCTTATCCTCAATCGTTACCGATAATATTCAAGCTGCAAAATGATTTATTGCTGTACAACAAATTAATCATTTTCCCATTTTGAGTCATACCATTGTATTGCATTGCATTGTATCGCATTGTATTGCTTCTAGACGTGCGATAAAACACATAAAATCATAGGCATATTTTGAGCGACGTAAATAGGTGTTCTTGGTTTAGTTGAATTCTTGAAAAACTGTACAGTTCTCAGTAAATAATGCATTTTGATAACTTCGTGAACTATAAACAATATGGCCATTAATCATTGCCAGTATTCGAACGTTTGATTGCGCACTTTTTTTTTATTAATCGACAATGCGTCTGATTTATAATGAATAAATAGTTTGAAATATTTGCGAAAGATATAAGAAAATCTAAATAATACACACCCTTCATTTTGTTTTATATAAATATGTCTCAGTATACTTTGATCAATGGATCCTTGCGCGCACGTCATAGACGACATTTTCATGAGTTTACTCTCTCTACGCAATCATGTGTATACGTATGTCGTCCAAGGTGAGACAACTTGATCTTCGGTGATGACGCACACGCAAAGATCCATTGATCAAACCATACCGGTGGCGGCTCGCGGATCTTCGTAGAGGAGGCTCGTGCTGCACTACTCACTCTCATAGAGGGAGCAAATATTCCGTTGCTGTTACTGTCAAATTTTCTTCCGTAGCTTCCTCGCCGAACATCTACGAGTCGCCGCTGCTCAGTACAATGGTATAAAAATCACATGACTAAAAGTAAGTAAAATAAAAACTATAAACGATTTATGTTTATGCAATCAAACTTCCTTATTTTCTTGCTTTTACAAATAATTTAGCGCATCGCAGGATGTTTCAACATTTTTTAATACCAAAATGCCCGCACGAGTACGCGTTTGTTATTCTCTGGCTTTGGGTGGGCACACGAAGAGAACGGGTTTTGCAAATAAAGATCTTTCGACGATGTGCAAACAATTTTGTATAATGAAAAAATTCAAAGTCCCGCCCATTCCGTAGCATTCATTCCGAAAAACTTACGTAGAACAATTGATAAATTTCTTATCTGAGCAGATAATCTGTAGATCAAAACGAAAACAACGCACTTAATCGATTAATTAAAGATTAGCACCAACCTGCAACGAGTGATTCATCTCCATCGTAGTTCTGCAACACGTCTGCAACAACCAGAAAAAAAATCATTATTACCGGAATGGCAAGGGCGGTAGTTAGGTTGTTGAAAATCAAGGACGGCCTCGAGGTGCCCGCAAACCAAAGCACCCCTGTAATTATACTTTTTGTAAGCATGAAATCGCTAAATGCAAAATTAATGTCTGGCCTGCATGCATTACTGAAAAAAAGTACGCACGACATATTTCTTCTGGGGGGGAACTCTTAATGCCCGGCGTGCTTGTAATCGGTAAAAATAGCTTGTTATTTTAATAACCACATTCACACCCCCTGCGTTTTAAAATAATCATTACGATGTATTTTTAATCGTGTCCTTTTATTAGCTAAAAACTACACTTCCGGTCATTATGCAATGTAAATATAAACTGATTTAACGGTTTTTTGTAAAGACCCAATTCGTACTTCTTGCAGCAAAAATTATCCTGAAACCTTACTTGAATTTAGCCCCAGTAAATCTTCGAAATTAATAATAAAGATACAAAAGTCCAGGTCTTTATTAAATACTACTTCAAGTTTGATTTTGCTGGATTCATATCCCCCGATTAATACGGCATTTTAATTTTTTAAACCAGTAACATTCAAAATCTTAGAGCACATTTTCTCGTCATTTTTGTTTCCTTTTTTTCATGGCACTCAAATCTAAAAATGGGGTTTCCCCAGTGTGGCGTCGAGGTGGTTTTTAGGGTGCTGTGGAATTTACAAAAATATTTCATCTTTAGCAGTTGAAAATTATCATTTTTGACAGTTGGAAATTGTAGTTTTTTGCAGTTTAAAATTGTCATTTTTGGCAGTAGAAAATTGTCAATTTTGGTAGTTGAAAATTAACTTTTTTTGGCTTCTGAGCATTGTCAATTTTGGCAGTTTAAAACTATAGTTTTTGACAGTTCAAAATTCTTAATTTGGTAGCTGAAAATCATTATTTCTGGTCATTGTTGGCAATCAAAAATAAAAATTTTCAGCTACCAAAATTGATCATTTTGAATTGCCAAAAACTACAACTTTCAACTGCCAAAAATTGAGAAAAATTTTCTGAAGCCAAAAATGACCATTTTCAATTGTCAAAAACTGTGAAAAGTGAGATTTTTTTAAACTCATTTTTATAGTTTTTAACAGTTGAAAATTGATCAATTTTGGCATTTTAAAATTGTCATTTTCCGCAGTTGCAAATGATCATCGTTAGTAGTTAAAATTTGTATTTTCTGACAGTTAAAATGGTCATCGTTAGTAGTTGAAATTTTTCATTTTTTACAGTTGGAAATTGTAGTTTTCAGCAGGTGAAAATTGCCATTTTTGGTAGTTTACAATTAAAGTTTTTGGTTGCTGAAAATTATCAATTTTCACATTTCAAATTGTAGTTTTTGGAGTTTGAAAATTGTATAGTAGAAAATCGTAATTTTTTGTAGTTGAAAATTTTTTTTTGGACTTCTGAACATTGCCAATTTTAACAGTTTAAAACTGTAGTTTTTGATAGTTACAAATTCTTAATTTGGTAGCTGAAAATCATTATTTCTGGTCATCGTTGGTAATTAAAAATGACAATTTTCAGCTACCAAAATTGATCATTTTCAATTGCCAAAAACTACAGTTTTTCAACTGCCAAAAATTGAGAAACATTTTCTGAAGCCAAAAATGACAATTATTGCTGAAAATTATTTCTATTATTTTATTATTATTTTTTCAGAAGCCAAATAAGTAAATTTTCAAGTGCCAAAAATGACAATTTTCAACTGTCAAAAGTGAGATTTTTTAATGTCATTTTTATAGTTTTTGACATTTGAAAATTGAAGTTTGTGGTGCCTGTTGAAAATGATCAATTTTTGCATTTTAAAATTGTTATTTTCGGCAGTTGCAAATGATCATCGTGAGTAGTTAATATATGCATTTTCTGACAGTTAAAATGGTTATCGTTGGTAGTTAAAAAATTTCAATTTTTTACAGTTGGAAATTGTAGTTTTTGGCAGTTGAAAATTGTCGGTTTTGGCGGTTTACAATTGAAATTGCTGAAAATTATTAATTTTCGCATTTCAAAATTATAGTTCTTGGAGGTTGAAAATTGTCATTATTAGTAGCTAAAAATTATTATTTTTGACAGTTGAAAAAGGTCATAGGTGGTAGTTAAAAAATCACAATTTTTCGGTTTTTCACGTTTTGGAGTTTTGGTTATACGATCCAAAAGAAATACCGCTGACTTTCTGAACATTTTCAATTTTGGCAGTTTAAAACTGTAGTTTTTGACAGTTAAAAATTCTTAATTTGGTAGCTGAAAATCATTATTTCTGGTCATCGTTGGCAATTAAAAATGACGATTTTCAGCTACCAAAATTGATTTTCAATTGCCAAAAACTACAGTTTTTCAACCGCCAAAAATTGAGAAAAAATTTCTGAAGCCAAAAATGACAATTTTTAATTGTCAAACACTGTGAAAAGTGAGATATTTTAATCTTATTTTTATTGTTTTTGACAGTTGAAAATTAAAGTTTTTGCTTGTTGAAAATGATCAATTTTGGCATTTTAAAGTTGCAAATGATCATCGTTAGTAGTTAAAATTTGCATTTTCTGACAGTTGAAATGGCCATCGTTAGTAGTTGAAATTTTTCATTTTATACAGTTGGAAATTATAGTTTTTAGCAGGTGAAAATTGCCATTTTTGGTAGTTTACAATTAAAGTTTTTGGTTGCTGAAAATTATCAATTTTCGCATTTCAAACTGTAGTTTTTGGAGTTTGAAAATTGTCATTTTTGGCAGTAGAAAATCGTCATTTTTGGTAGTTGAAATTTATTTTTTTTTGACTTCTGAACATTGTCAATTTTAACAGTAGTTTTTGACAGTTAAAAATTCTTAATTTGGTAGCTGAAAATTATTTCTATTATTTTATTATTATTTTTTCAGAAGCCAAAAATGAAAATTGTCAACTGTCAAAAGTGAGATTTTTTTAATCTCATTTTTATAGTTTTTGATAATTGAAAATTAAAGTTTCTGCCTGTTGAAAATGATCAATTTTTGCATTTTAAAATTGTTATTTTCGGCAGTTGCAAATGATCATCGTTAGTAGTTAAAATTTGCATTTTCTGACAGTTAAAATGCTCATCGTTAGTAGTTGAAAATTTTCAATTTTTTCGGTTGGAGATTGTAGTTTTTGGCAGTTAAAAATTTTCGCTATTGGCAGTTTACAATTGAAGTTGCTGAAAATGATCAATTTTCACATTTCAAAATTGTAGTTCTTGGAGGTTGAAAACTGTCATTATTGGTAGCTAAAAATTATTATTTTTGACAGTTGAAAAAGGTCATAGGTGGCAGTTTAAAAATCACGATTTCTCGGTTTTTCACGTTTTGCAGTTTTGGTTATACGATCCAAAAGAAATACCCTTGACTTTCGTTCAAATGAATTATGTGCGTGTTGCAAAAATTATTACAAAAAAATTGGCTCAAAATCATAAGTATTCAGAATATGATCAAGACTACGTACTGTTGCTAAAATTGTATGTTGGACGTGCCAAGCACTTTTTTTGCTTTAGCTTATAAGCCATTCAGCCACTAACGATGATATGATCAAACATTATTGGAAAATGTTATGTTGATTACATTTTGACGATGACCAACATCAATTATAGCAATAGTACTTTGTTTTGATCGCAAATCAAACATCAAAAACAAATTGCTTTCCAGAATAAATATCTTCAATCAAACAATCACGTTCCAACCACACAATAAATTCCACCACAAATGGTGTGATTAAAGCGTGGCGTTTATTGTTTAATTATGGATCACCATCTAGGAAAAATCTTATCCACGCTGATAATCTCTAAATGTAATCAGTCAAAACACTATTTTCTCTTATTTCGCGAAAATTTGCGAAACCAACAAAGTACTTAATAAACAACATGATTGCAAGCGCTACTACGTGGTAATATTTTTGTTTGTTTTTTTCTGCATATGCTCTGACCATTCAATCACGAACGATGAATAAACCCTACGTGGTAATCATAAGTATTTTTTATGTAATGTAAATGTATCTTCAAATCAAAATTTGTTGCCAAATTTAAGGACAAATGAACTTTTCGATAAATCAATAACCTTTAAATACAAAAGTATCTTCGACTCTAAATATGTACCTGCAAGACATTTCCAAATTTAAGGACAAATGAACTTTTCGGAAAATCAATAACCTTTAAAGGCAAAAGTATCTTCGACTCTAAATATGTACCTGCAAAACATTGCCAAATTTAAGGACAAATAAACTTTTCGACAAAACAATAACCTCTAAAGGCAAATGTATCTTCGACTCTAAATATGTTCCTGTAAGACATTGCAAAGTTTAAGGACAAATGAACTTTTCGACAAATCAACAACCTTTAAAGGCAAATGTATCTTCGACTCTAAATATGTTCCTGCAAGACATTGCAAAATTTAAGGACAAATCAACAACCTTTAAAGGCAAATGTATCTTCGACTCTAAATATGTCGCTGCAAGACATTGCCAAATTTAAGTAAAACTAATCTTAACGACAAATCAATAACAGAGATATCGGTCGTGGAAACAATAGCTACCGGTAATTAAAGTGTAATAGCATCAGTATATTTCGATGCAATTATCCGCAACAATAAACAATGAAATTTGCCAAGAATCCGGAGCGCTAATAATAAAAGAGAAAGGTGAGGCTCTGATGGTCATGAACACTTCGCTCCATTGATGAAACTATTGGAAAACTGCTTGGTGCAGACTCGATGGTCATTAACACTCCAATGATAAATAATTAAATCAAACACCATCAAGGCCAGAAGGAAATAATGGAAGTCGCGTGTTTTGTCCCGCCAATCTATTCACGATGCACGATACTTAAGATACTTTTCGATAACAATTAATTTGCGTTTATTATCGAGCATAAGTTATAATCGATTGATCGATACTGTTCATTAGCGATGAAAAGTATATTGTAAATTAGTGATGACTTTTTCAAGATTTTTTAGGTTTTCAATTCTAGCTTTTACTATTTATCATCTCCATTACTGCACCATAAAATATTGAGTGACTCGACAAATTGCGAAAAATGCAGACACTATTAAATTAGCGTATCGGGTCAATTGTTACCATAAGTGCTTATCGTAAAGACCATTGAATTATTCCAAAGCTCCGAAGCATTCACCTTTACTTCAACGTATATCTAATAAATACTGAAACGAATGTACTTAAATACTCGGACGGAGATAAGAGACCGAAATATTCCACTTGGAAAAATAATATTTACAATCCTGCGGCATTTCAATTGCTTTTAATTAATAACAAAAACCGCAGCACAACGCAAATCGTCGCCAGGATTAATCAGCTTACAACCAACCGGGAAAACACCGCCATTTTCAATTTGCTCGCGCAAGGATTATCCACCTGAATAAAGTAATTGATAAAAATAAACTAGTCTTCAACTCAATGTGTTAATTCACTTACAAAAAAATGATTAACCACTCACTCAGCCCCCGTTGGAAAGGGAGTTAAGAAAGAGATCAATTTAAGTACTGAACAAGCTTTTTAATCAAAACCACGCATGGCTCCAAAAGTAGGGTTTTTCGAATGGATGAAAAAATTGGGTTTCAAGGTCAATTTTAATTTTAAACAATGATAAAGGAGAGAAGCTTGATTTTAAATACCTTCAAAATGCTTTGATAAATTTGGATAATTTTTATGTCAAAGGGTGCAAATTCAAATTTTTTAAAAAGTATGAACAGCTGAAGATTGCAAAAACTAGCACTGATTAAAGGCCGAAATATATTGCCTTAACGAGTACCTTCAAATCCGTTGTTGTTCTTTTGTTGTCACCTAACCTACCCCAACCTTTCTGGCTACATATTATTATTTATTTAAGCTTCTTTATATTTTTTATGTGTTCATATTCGCATGCATATAGCGTATTAAGTTTACTTTATTTCACATATACAGGGTGTTTCAGAGCTCTGGGAACGGTCAATCACGTGATTATTTTTCAAAATTTCGAAAAATGTTTTGTACAAAAGTTGTGTATAATAATGAGCTGCACGCCCTAAAAATATTTAAATTTATAACAAAGTTACAGACCAAACTTATGTTTTTTTAAATGGAACACCCTGTATTTTTTGTCATTTTTGAATTATATGGAGCAAATAAAGGTGAGTTACTTCAATACTCCCTATACCTATTGTTTGCCGTTTTCGAAATATTTGAAGATTTGTTGAAATGCGCTGTCTGGGTGAAATTTTATTTTTGACCCAGTGATTGACGTTGAACGATTAAAATCATTTCTATTATTTGGCTGACGGTTCGAACTATAAAGCCAACCATGATTTCATACAAAAAATTATACAGGGTGATAAAAAAATTGCGGTAGAAAAACCAAACTTATAAAGTTAAATAACTTCGTTTTTTCAAATGGCACACCCTGTATTTAGTAACGTATTCTTAAGTAGAATCCAATTAATTTTGATAAGTTCCAAGTTGTTTCTTTATTTTATTCAAATCACCAATATTATAACATTTTTTCGAAATTCTACGCTCTAATCACATGAAATTATCGCAAAATCTGGATACGTTTTTCACGAAATCATCATTTTTCATCAATTTTAAGTATGGAATTTTTTTAGTTGTTGACAGATGTTTTTATAATTTTTTCAAGTTTTTCGGATCGCCATGTAAATATCACAAAATCTCATGATGGTGTGCAAGCATTTTTATAAAATCATAATCTCGAATAAATTTTAAGTAATTTTGAAAAGTTTCATGTTGGTGACAATTGTTTTTATATTTTTACCAAGCCATCACAATTATAACAAAATTCGCACTCTTACCTCATGTAGTTATCACAAAATCTGGTGATAATGCACATGTAATTATCACAAAATGTGGTGATAGTGATTTGTTTTTTTCACGAAATTATAATTTCTAATCAATTTTTAATAATTTTGAGTTTCAAGTAGACGGCACTTGTTTTTATATTTTTTTACGCCACTAAAATTATAACAATTTTTCGAAATTTTACGCTCTGATCATATGCAATTATCACAAAATCTGGTGCTGTTATGCATGAATTTTTCACGAAATCATAATTTCCCATACATTTTAGGTAATGTTGGAAATTTTTCAGTTGTTGGCAGTTGTTTTTATAATTTTTTCAAGTATTTCGAATTACCTGTATCCATCACAAAATCTGGTGATAGTGTATCTATCACAAAATCTGGTGATAGTGTGCATTCATTTTCTAGGAAATCACAATTTCTAATTAATTTTTTTATAGTGCATAAGTTTCAAGTTGGTGGCAGTTATTTTTATATTTTTTTAGTTAGCAAAATTATAATAATTTTTCACATTCTGATCACATACAATTATGTATTACCAAATCCGGTAATGATGTGCAAATATTTCTTACAAAATCATATTCTCTAATGAATTTTTAGTAATTGACCGTTCCCAGAGCTCTGAAACACCCTGTATGTACCAGATTTGAATAAAGTTTGATTTGATTTGATATTAATTTTCGAAATGTGTTCACGAAACTTGATAATTTTTTATTTGAATACTTCATATTATATACTGTATTAAATGATCTCCGTTAATAAAGAAATTCAAATGTTAAAAAACGCAAAGGGGGGCCGCGGTGGCCCAGTGACTAGAGCTTCTGCTTACGGGCCTCATGGTCGTGGGTTCGAATCCCAACCCCGCGGTCACTTTTGCGGAACCATGGATGTTTAGTGCATGTCCCTTTCATCATTATAAATGATTATTATACAAATTATCGGTTGTGGCAGGACGCCCTAGTTGGCTACATCAATTCCGAAATCATCCGCGCTTCCTCAACCCGAATTCCTGTCAAAAAAAAACGCAAAAGTTCATGATCTTAAAAAAATTTTTTTTTTGTAAAACTGAGAAAATTTTCTCTGGCGAGGAGATGTAAACGCGATTTGGATTCTCGCTAGTTCATTGACTAGCTAAATTTAGAAAGTTGCACAAATTCAGGCAATTATTTAAAGTTCCACAATTTCACGGTCTTTAAAAAAGACTTATGACTATAAAAGTAAAACATGCCATGAAAGATGTCAAAAACTAGCATTTTGTCTGTTTTCGAAAATTACACTGTCTTTAAGAAAGACTTTCGACTGTAAAACTAAAACATTTGAGAGATATCAAAAACTAGCATTTCATCTGTTTTTGACACCGGCGGTGTCAATTTTTATTTTGAAGTCGATAACTTCGAAACGCATTAACGGATTTTAACGATTCAAATACAAAAATGTGAACAAATTCACGATCTTTAATAAATAATTCAGAGATGTTTTTGAAAAATAGCGGGAAGATGTAGAAAACTAGCAATTTCTCTGTTTTTTATACAATTTTTAAGTTTGTAACTCGGAAATGCGTTGACGGATTTTAACAAATCGTACATTAAAAAAGTGCACAAGGTCACGTTCTTTAAAAAATACTTTCGACATTAACACATTGGCTGCCAACAAGTTTTTTTGTAAAACGTCAAAAAAAGTTTTATTACATAAAATGAGTAGGAATAAGCTTATTTAATTCATTTTGATGCATTTTTAGCTAAATAGTAAGTTTAAAGTAGGTACTCACTGTCAGTCATCGGTGACTGACGTGGCCCCATTGGAATACTTCAGTGTCAGTCACCAGTGATTGACAAAGCGGTCAAAGTGTTAAAAGTAAAGCAGCTGAAAGATGTCAAAAACTAGCATTTTATCTATTTTTGGCATTGGCGGGAAAATGAAGTTTTTTTTGATTTTGGCGATAACTTCGAAATGCATTAACGAGCTTTGACAATTCAAATAGATTCACGGAACTTGTGATATTGTTTTCGCGCATACTAACTTGACGTAAAAGTCAAAATATTTCGTGATCTTAAAAAAGTCTCGATTTTTTTTATAATACAGCTGAAAGATGTCAAAAACAAGCATTTGGACTGGAGGAAATTGAGACACAATTTTTATTATCGAAATGCTTTGACAATAATAATAACAGAAACAACAAGTTTTAACAATTAAAATTTTTCGAGAATTAAGAAAATTTTTAATAATATAATGTGGCAAATCAAAATCAAAGAGTCTTATCTTAAATAATTGGATCCGAATACAAGATATTTCCTTCATGCACCACAGCTCATAAATACTATTCATATTGAGTGTGTAAGAAAACTAGATTAGTTTTGAAGTTTTAGATAAGATAGAGCGTTCAAAAAATGTATTCATGGTTAATCAGTAAAAATAAACCAATTCAAAACGCTGAAGGTTCTTCCTAATAGATTGCATAAGTTGTGTTGGGGCAAATAATCGCTCTCATTTAGGAAGGAAGTTATGTTGAAATAATTATATTTTTCTAAAATGGTTAAATAAAGCACATGAGTATTTTATCGTCATTTGAATCTGCGTGTATGTGTCTTCAGCCAGGATAAGAACCTTCTGCTGTAGACTATCCTTATTTGCGTTGAAACAGTTGAAGCAAGCGATTGTTAGGATTTCCTATACTTCAACACTGTTGAATGTTTATGTAACTGTCTCAAAATTAATATTTGCTTGCCAACTTGACTTTTGTAAACTATTAAGTACTTGCATGAATAAATTATTATTATTATTAATACAGTCTAAGTAAGTTTTAGCTCTGTATGGTGAAAACCTTTACTATTTTCGAATGAAATACGGAAAAGAACGGCTTTCCTAAAAATTTGTGAATTAGGAATTTTGAGGTCCTCCGAGTTTAACTGGCAGCATATCTCAAAAGCTGTTTGTTTTTGACATTACAAAGAACCAAAAAGTTATTTCCAAAAATTTTAAATCCTGATGTAGGCATTTTAACATGGCATTGTTTTGTTTTTCTGGATTGTTTCTTTCGACTTACAACTGAACATTTTTTATCAACATTTTGATATCGTGATTCTTTTCGTTTTGCTCGATCGTTTCCTTCAAATTTGGGGAATCACATCTGAAAAATTCCAACCAAAAATTTTTTGGCAAAATTTTGAAATTGTGATGTAGGTATTCTTTTTGTTAATGCTAGAGGCTTCGACTTCGTTATACATTTTTATAGATATTCTTTATTTTTCTGGATTGTTTTTTCGAATCTGGAAGCAACTGAATATTTTTTGGCAAATTTTGAAATCGTGATATTTTTCTGGATTGTTTCTTTAAATTTGAGGAGCCCATCTAAGAACGTTTTTGATAAAATTTTGAAAACCAGATTACCTTAATTTTGTTTAATATGAGACGCAACATCAATATGTACATACGTATTGCTCACTCTTTTGACCCTGGAGATGCGAAACGCTTTTCGTACCGTTCGCATTTCAAACTCTAAACTCTTCGGTGCGTGCCCGCGTTTCTGCACCACACTATGTATCGTATTGTTTATACGTATTTGTTCGAAGCATAGCACCGCTTTCGTATTCATGAAGGCTGCGCGTGCTCTTTCAATGCGGGCTTTGATTTCTTGGAGAAAATTGTTTTTATTGTTCGAACATGTTCAGCAAGTTTAATAAGGTCATTATGGCTACAAATATCCTCATTTGAGGATAGCTTTTTCAGAAACTGATCAACTTTTGTATTATTTGTGAAATGATCTTAGCATAAAAATCTATCTTACTTTCATTTTTTTTTATTTGTACGTTAAGTTTAGAAGACGTAATGATATAATAATAAAGTGTATCCGAGTACTTAGGTAAGGTTAGGCCACCTAATGATAACTGGAGAATTGTACTACTCCGTTTCCTTTAGAATTTATATTTGTTCTGTTAATCGTGCTAACTAGAAGTTATCCTAGCCTTAGAAAATCAAAAAGTGCTTCCAATTGGATTTGTTTAGAACCACCTCCATCTGTGAATTAAAAAAAAATTGTTCTGAAAACCTCTAATCATCTCGAAGACCAAATTTTTGTTCAGTTTTTTTTTTTTATTAAAAGGAAGGATGTTTGATGGAATTGCGGGTTAAGGAGAGTATAAGGGAATTCGCGTAAGCGATTTGCTGTTTGGCCACTAACGAATATAAGTTTTTTGAAGATTTCTTTTTAATAATGAATGGGACATATACTACACATCCATGAACCCGCACGGCCACTTCTTCGTTCTGAAAAAGTGACCGCACGGATGGGATTCGAACCCACGACCACGAGGCCCAGAAGCAGGAACGCTACTCATTAGGCCACCGCGGCCCCCTTTTGTTCAGTTATTATTTGATTTGTCCGACGTATTATTTACCAACTTTTCTCAGGTTAGCACAAAAAGTAGATTGGCTCTGGAAAATCAAAAGTAAACATAGATTCGAGGTAAGAGTTTGGTTCAAGCCCAAAGAGGTTTATTTTTACTGATGAAAAAATAAGGTTTTGCTTAGAGCGGTTTACAAAAAATCTTATCTTTTTGCAGAAATTCATCAAACAAGTTCTAAATAATTTATATCATCTAATCTTTCAACATCACTGCAGGAGAACACAACTTATTTCCCCTTCTCTCCACTCAGGCATAAAGAGAAGCACATGACGCAGTGGCGTAGTTTTTTGTAAGGTGAAGTAATGTAAGGGCGTAGGAATCCTCCCCCGACCCCATGTCATCCAGGCAACGTAGAGTCGTACCAAGCACTCGAGACGTGTAGCGCAGTGACCATCTTAAATTCAATTGACTCCGAAGATTTGTTGTCGCGTTTTCTCTCCGAATACTTTCTCACTCTACACACACTTTACCGGTTTGCAAAAAATCTTATCTTTTTGCAAAAATTCATCAAACAAGTTCTAAATAATGTACATCATCTAATCTTTTAATATATCACTGCAGGAAAACACAACTTATTTCCCCTTCTCTCCACTCAGGCATGGAGAAGCACATGACGCAGTGGCGTAGTTTTTTGTAAGGTAAGTAAGGTTTAATGTAAGCGAATAGTAATCCCCCCCCCCCCCAACCCATGTCATCCAGGCAACGTAGAGTTGTACCAAGCACTCGAGACGTGTTGCGCAGTAACCATCTTAAATTCAATTGACTCCGGAGACTTGTTGTCGCGTTTTCTCTCCGAACACTTTCTCACTCTACACACACTTTACCGCCACTAGTCTCGAGTGGTCGGTAATACTGCACTCTACTTTTCTCACCCATCCAAACAATTTTAGAAAAACACTAGTTGTTTACGCGCACTTCCCGGAATTTTAGAGAAATTCATACAGCCTTTGCATAGATTACATGCAGTTACGCCAATCCGATAAGATAAGCTCATGATTGAATTTCCATCACGATAAAACAATTTAATTATCGGTAATCAATCGAAGACAAAGTTTCAAAAAGCAACAAATATTATCGGTAAAATAATGTATCGATATCTTGCAACAAACAGTGACCCGTTTCGCTTTTATTGAAGCTCATTAGATGATCACGGATGTCTACAAAGCTCATGATCGTAAATTTTACTATTAATTACTTTTTGTTATTATCATGTACAGGATGGCAGATGTAAGTTGGCCAGACGCGCAGAGAGGAAGTGAAAGCTCTCTCTCTACTGCCGGCCGAGTACAGTCTCTATAATAAGCAAGCACATATTCTTCGCGTGGCTATTATGCATTAACACCCCATAGACATATACAGGAATACATGTAACATATACCAGAGAAATACGACACTTTTTGTCTTTTACAATTTAAGAGTCTCTAAGAGACTACAATTTTTATTTTATGAATATACCAGCTACAGGTCGGCAAACATAACTTGCCGTTGCGCAGTGACAAAATTGTGGACGGTACCTTCGAAGTGCGCTCTCGATAGATTTCGTGAACATTCAACATTTCATTCCATGTTAATGCGAACTGTTCACGAAATCTATCGAGAGCGCCCTTCGAAGGTACCGCCCACAATTTTGTCACTGCGCAACGGCAAGTTATGTTTGCCGACCTGTAGTTGGTATATTCATAAAATAAACATTGTAGTCTCTTAGAGACTCTTAAATTGTAGAAGACGAAAAGTGTCGTATTTCTCTGGTATATATTACATGCATTCTTGTATGTGTCTGTTTGGGTGTTAATGCATAAATCGATCATTCTAGAAAGCTTTGATTGTCCAAAATTGGATAAGAAAATAAACTTAAATGCATCTTATCATGAATGATTACAGTTTGATGAAATTGATAATTGTTTGGTAGATATGTCGACTAGTTTGAATTGCAAAATACTTCATTTGATAACTACTCTAAAAAAACATTAAAAGCATTCATTTGGAATTAATTTCATTAAATCGAACTTCAAAAAGTCATTTCATCGCCTGAAAACGCCACAGTGTGACGAAACGATTGTTGCGGTTTTGCACAATAAATTACTTGAAAGTGTTATCGTGTATTATTTACGAATTTATCAAAGTGAACATAAACTATCAGCCACAACGATTAAATTTCTTCAAAAAGTATTTCTTTAGAAAAAAGTTTGGCAACGTTCTAGGGTTTTGGATTTTATTAATACATATTTATATAATAATCTTAATTCTCAGTTAATTTGCATTGTACATTGAGTACATTACAGTATTTGAAAAGGCTATTGACCTTCGCTCGTTTTTTAATTCATTGTTTATTATATGGAAAAAATTGGTTATTTAGTTGTAAAAGGAGGATTTGTAATCTTTAACGGTGGAGACAAGTTGTTTGAATTTACGAGGAATATTGAGGTTTCTCGAGGTGCATAAATGGTTTAGAATTACCGCGTTTTCACTATTACACGAGAAATCTTATGTGGGAACTAAAATTTGGGGGTGTCTAAGTTTTTGCGAGGATTCAGAGACAGAATCTTTCTGCAATTTGTAGGTTTCAAAAAATGGTAGGGGTAGAATATAATTTCGGAAATAATTTCATTAATAAACCTACGTAAAGGTTGCGTGCCTTTGATAATTTTTATCAAGTCGCCGTTTACTTAATGCATGTTTCTTATGCATCCGATTAAATTAAAATTGTCGAATCGAGTAAGACAAAACGCGTACCGGAAATAACTATCGCTGGAATTTCATTCAGAATGCTAATAAATACTCCAACGTTCTAGCGTGGAGTAAACAACAATACTTTTGTTATCTGAAATTTTCATATGTATTTACTAAATACGCGTGTGGGTGGAAACAGGTCAGCTCCGCGTGGGTGTGTGTGCAGCTTGTGCCCCGGATAAAGGCTGAAGGGGCGCTATTTTCATCAACCTGAAATATATTAAGTTTCGTTTTAAACATTTTAATTGCCTTTTTATACGTCTGTTATAAAAGTCACGGTTTTCTCATTAGTTTGCGCTCATAAAATATGTGATTTCTGAAGCATTGAAAAAAGTGCCATTTTTTCACGCTCTTGCGTTAATTTTTTGCGGTTAATTTTTTAACGTTACTAAAATAGTTTGTGTCATGAACGCTTCGCACACAAGGGCGTTTCCAGCCAACTAGTCAGGGGGGGGGGTAATTAAAAAGAAAGTAAATAAACTGGTGCTTCCTCTCTCATACACCTGTTCCGTGAAATCTCCCTATCCTTTTCCAACGTTTTAAAGCGTTGGAAAAATTTACCGGTTATATTATTTGTTTGGAATATGGAATATTGGTAATTTTAAACAATAAAAATTGATAAGCGAAAAATTCTTAGGGGGGACCCGACTACCCCCCACCCCCCTTGAAACCGTCACGGGCTTTCCTACTTACTTTTGCTCAAAAATTAGCTTTGAAATAATTTCCTAAAGAAACCACTGGTTCGATTGGGGGTTTCTACACATCAGTGGAAAGATGCCTTCAAGTCGCCTCGGAAAATGTACTTTCGCAAGAACAAATGTCAATCTGAAGTCTGTGACGCGTCAGCAAAAAAAATCGAAAATGGAAAAAATCAACTTTTTTAAAAATAATCGTAGATCATAGAAATATACCTTCGCGGCTAGACGAAGACTCCAAATTGAACGCGGTTTTGAAATTTTTTTGAGCAAATGTAAGAAGGGGGGACTTCTTACATTTGCTCAAAAATTGGCTTTGAAATAATTTCCTGAAAAAACCACAGGTTCGATTCGGGATTTCTACACATCACTGAATATATATATATATATATATATATATATCAGAAAGACAAGAGAAATTGATTGGCGTTAAAAAAATTATTTATTATTATTATCTTTAATAGCAAAAAAACTAGCGTGTCACCATGAACATGTTGGATAATTTTCAAAATAGTCGATTTTTTCAGACTTTGATCGGCTGTAGCGACTAAACGAAAACTCCAAATTAAACGCGGTTTTCAAATCTGTGCTCCTTGTGTGTAAGTTGGTCGGATTCAATTGAAATTGGCGATTTAAAATTTTTGACGAAAATCAGAAAAACTACCCAAGAGTCCCCCCTTCTTACTTTTGCTCAAAAATTGGCTTTTAAATAATTTCCTGAAGAAACCACTCGTTCGATTCGGGGTTTCTACACATCACTGGAAAGATCCCTTCAAGATGCCTCGGAAAATGTACTTACGCAAGAACAAATTTCAATTTGAACCCTGTGACGCGTCAGCAAAGAAAATTCGAAAATGGAAAAAATCGAAAAAAATCAACTTTTTTTAAAATTATCATAGACCATTGAAGTATACCTTTTTTTCATCAGAAAGACGACAGAAATTGATTGGCGTTAAAAAATTTCAGCTATCTTCAATAGCAAAAAAATTAGCGTGTCACCATAAACATGATGGAACATTTTCAAAAAAATCGATTTTTTCAGACTTTGATCGGCCGTAGCGGCTAAACGAAAACTCCAAATTGAACGCGGTTTTCAAATCTGTGCTCCTTGTGTGTAAGTTAGTCGGATTCAATTGAAATGAGCGATTTAAAATTTTTGACGAAAAACCTGAATAACTACCCAAGAGAAAAAGTATAGTAAAAAACTCGTGAGCAAGTTGGCCATTGACACTTGGGTGAATTGCAACACGAGCCGTAGGCCGTGGCAATGGCCAACTTTCTCACTCGTTTAATAATATACCTGTATCCAAGAAAACGCTCGTTACCTCACCGGCATAATTTTTCGCACCGAATATTTCTTAATGGCACCTTTGTTTTGTGTACTGATAATTACACAGACAATCCTTTGGTCAATCGGCGATCTCATTTTCACAAAAAAACTAAGGGTATTCAGAATTAAAATGATTACTTTTTCATGTAATCATTAATTGAAAATGAATCATTCTTCATTTGTTACCCTTTATTTAGCCATAACCTTACAAAGGCCAATATTGTTGAGGCAGACATTTGCAACACTGTGTCGGTGCAACGCTGATTTAAATATATTCTTCATAAAATTGTTTTCTTGAATGAATAAATATATTTCAGCGAGGAAATGTTAAATATTAAAATATTTGATTAATTTGTTTATTTGGCGCAGTTTATCCATTCGACCACTAAATGAATAATGGAGGGCAAATACATGGACCACGGACAACAGCGAATATTTCTTGATCAGAAAAATGTTCCACCCGGGCGGGAATCGAACCCACTCGACTTGTTATGCAGGAGGTAGATGCTCGCGCTCTCACCCACTATAGCACTACGCCGCCAAAATAATACTATACATATTATTTACGTGTGAGTAAATGCTGGTTTAAGCCATCCAGTGTAACCCCGTACCATTTCTTCCAGTGGTTCCATGCCGTTGTTTCTTATCGACGTTATTATTAAACGAGGCCAAACACATAATAAACAAATAAAGTTGAATTAAAAAAAAATGAATAGTTTGATTTTTAAATGATAATAACATCCAACTCAAAAGTAAAAAAACTCAGGAAAAATAAAGTAAAGTACAGAATATCATTATTATATTTAATACATTGTTTTTAAGGAAGGATGATTGATGAGAACACGGGTTACAGAGATTGAATGATATTAGGGAAATTGGCGTAAGCTATTATGGTTACGACCGATTTTAACCCTTTGCACACCAAAACAAAATGAAATTCATCTTTTACATCACTTATTTCACAATTTTCTTCATAATAAAAACACGCACACCGCTTGGCGCGGCCCTGCTCAAATTGATAGAGCAGTTTGGTAAAGTATTAAAAACAAAATGTATTTTTTTTCTAATTAATTATTTGATTTAATTTTGATGGAAAAAGCTTTTTTTTTAATTTTGTTATACCAGTATAAAGACTTGCAACTATGGTTTTAAGAGTACACAGCGGATAATAGTTTTCAAAATCTTCAAGATATTAATAAACACCAATTAATAAACAAATAAAGCTTTTTTAAATTTTGTTATACCAGTACAAAGACTTGTGACTATGGTTTTAATAATAAGCAGGGGATAACAGTTTTCAAAATCTTCAAGATGTTAATAAACACCAGTAACAAATTAGTAAAGGGAGGCTTTAAGTGAAGAAGAGAAGATAATTGTTTTGTTGTTATTTTGAATAATCAATAATCGAGTACGCGAATGTGTTCACGAAGATCATTGAAATGCAGATTTTTTGGCAATGAGAGAGTGAGGTTCGGAAAATGGGCAAGACGTGTGTGCATTTGTTTACAAGCAATAAATTTGCATGGGAATTGATAGTGGGGCGCGGTTGCGCAGAAAATGTGGTCGTGATGAGGTCAACATTATGCAAGAAGAAGCGACCTCGGACCGGCAACGGCAGCTCGGCACTACCAGGTAAAGCTAAGGTGAAAGGTGAACGTGGGTTCGGCAAGCCCTACTGCTGGTGTGTGTGCCGCCGTTCTGCGGATCTGCTGGTCCGCGACGAGGCGAGCAGATCAGCAGGATACGAACCGGCCGCGCCAAATTGGTCGGCGGTACCAGGAAAAACGGGCTCCGGCCGCCCGACCGTCCTGCGACTGCAAGCGGGTCTGCGTGACGCAAGCCAGGGTGCAAACCACATTACTCTCCATCTGGCGCCTACATGAAATAACGACCGTTGCAACTTGTCATAAAATTATGCTATCCTCTAATTATTCTTCATTGCTCCTTACAAGCTGGTACTTGCAGCGAGCACTTGTTTATTTTTTGTTTGGTTTATTTTTTAGAAAACTTGACGCCAGCGGTAACTGCCGCAACCAGTTCCACTACCGAGTTTAAATATTAAAATCAACCTTGCCTCGTATAATCTGGATGTTTCGCTAATAAATAACTGGCGAAAAGCGCAGGAATCCCGACGCGCTACCGCAGGAAAACGGCGGCGAATTACAAACCGATAGTCGAATTTTGTTTGCGGAGTGGATAAGTAATATTTTTGAATGTATTTATTGGCGCGTATAATTGTAAATACTGTGAGGCCGGTCGCTGCGAAACAGATAGTCTGCCGAGAGCGCGCAGAGCAAAGGGTTCACAGGTCACAGGATCAAAGCGGTTGATATATTTGTCGCAGGATAATTGCAAACCGATTCCTGGTGCAGTAAATAATTTTAATACTTGACCTCTGCTGGCCTTTTGCAGTCTTTGCGTAGAGACCTTCAATGTCAACACTAATACGCCGGTGAAGGCCACTTAGCACGTTACTGTAACGACGATTTCAGGACACCATATTTAACAGGACAACATAACCACAACACACACACACAAAAGCAATAGCAAATAATTCGTGGACTTACGCAAAAATATTCGCTGCACACACGAGTTGATCACAAAACATGGACAGTTCGCAGAGACACTTGCGCGTATACATTACACTACTAGCCAAGTTACAAGTGCACTCCCCCCTCGCGGCTAGGCTGATAGTGCCCCCTCCCCCCGATAACCCAGTCTGACGTCAGATAATATTGATTCGAGAAAGGCAATGGTGGCCACTTGATTCTGTCGCGGAACGGTTACACTTCTGAGCCGTCTCAGCGGTATCAACGGTATCAACGCTCTCAGCCGGCGCGACTCACTCCCAGCATCACCGAACCATTAACTCTCCAAACCCACCATCGCCAAACAACAACATCGACTGATCAACTGTTTGCTATGCTAGGCTTCTCTTGGATGCTAACACACAACCGCACTTCCCGATGATGTCATCATGACATCACATCACACTTGTTCCAACAGCGGGCCACAAGCGAGACCTTGATACAATAGATTTCCTAAATATCTCGCAACATATCCAAATGCCACCATTACACATCCACGAGTGTCCCATAAAACCACCGGCTCCCTTTTGCGCCATTCCGCGTTCCCCAAACACCCGGCCGCCCGCCGAACACCTCGCTTCAGTCACGCCAATTATTTTTATTGTCAATATTACAACAATGAAGTACTTAAGTGTCTTTACGTGCAATAAAACTTGTTTTCTTATTAGAATATGTAATCAACAAGTGTTTCCATCTGACTGGCCCCTTAATACACGCAACCAACTATACTCTTTCACAAACTGGGACAAATCTATAACTCCGTAAATTTACTGCGCTTACTACAAAAACAGATATTTAACAGCTTTTAACAATACAAACCACACACTTGTATAAAAAAAAAACATATTATTTACGGGCTTAACCTAGTAAAGAAAAGATATTAAATAAATTTAAAAAATCGTTTTAAAATAGCTATCGATCCGAGCTCTTACAGCTTTGTATATTATTTCATAACAAGTAAATATGAAGATCTCAAAAATAATTATTTAAAACGAAACTATAAGTTTTACCAAGGCAATAAAAAAATAAATTACTTATTATCTTAAGAAACATTCCAAAAAGTTTTATTCTTTAAAAACGTGAATGTGACGTCTAGTGCAGGGTAATTTGAATCAGAGTCCTGTAGGAGCGTATTTTTGAAAGCCCGGCCCGATAGTGAAAATGGTAAACCCGGCCCGGCCCGATAAAAAGAAAACGTGATGTGGGCTCGGCCCGGCCCGGAGTCGAATATTCAAAGCCCGGTCCGACCCGGCCCCCAAAAAGATTAATTGCTGGACCCACGTACTCATTACAATTCTTAGAATACATTGAATTCATGTTAATAAAAACTCGAGTTTTTGCTCAATTTTACTTTTACCGCGGGCCGGTCTAAATTATCCATCGGTCGGCCCGGCCCGGCCCGAAGATTGAAAAATACGGCCCGGCCCATGCAGGCTTCTGATTTGAATTGAAACAACTTTCGCCGTTTTATACCACTATTTAATTTTTAACAATGCTGACACAACTGTAGTTTCGACATTTGCAGGCCAATATTAAATGTTGAATGAAAAAGAAATAAATTAGATTTAATTAACGATTTATAGTTGTGTTACAAATTTTTGGCTGAAAATGATTGGTTACAAAATGTTGTATTATACATTGACAGTGGATTTCACAAAGGTGGTAATAAATATAACTCTGGCTTAAATGACATAACACTGGTTTTATATTTTCGGCTGCGTAAACGATCTTTCAAATGGTAAACAGAATGCACAATTTGAGGTTAGGTACTACGATTACATTACACATATTTTAATTGATATTTACTCTGTTGCAATTATTTTCTATTTCGATGTATTTTTACCTTAAATCCTCTTCTGAGGCTCAATTTCTAATTTAAACAATAACGATTCAAAAATGTATTCGGTGACAGTGACAGACAATACACATAAAGAACGTTTACACAGCTGAAAATATAATACCGGCTTACGAAAAACCTGGCTGAAATAAATGTTTGTGAAATCCATCGTAAGATCCATCATGGCTATCGGCTTAAAAGTGTTTCAGTCCCTTTATTTCCAGTTGTGTATTCGTTTCGCATGTTGCCTAACTGGCTGTCGATCACGAGATCCTTCGGCCGTGTAGATGTTCGTATGTGTGTGTGTGTGTGTAATTGAGCTTGTTACTTCAGATGATCGCCCCCATCGCTCTGACCCCAATGGCGAATTATACAGCCACCCATCCATTTAAACACCCGAGCCAAAGGCAGCTTACATAAATGATGTCACAGATTTAGAGGGGAAGGGGGTCAGCGTAATTGTGACAGTCTGTTTTCCTGCATGCCATGAAAGGGGGTTTAAATTTAACGAAAAACCTGTGACATCATTTATGGAAGCCGCCAAAGTTACTTTATATACAGGGTGTGGCACTTAAGACGCCTCGGATCATAGCTCCTTTACGATAAAAGCTATCGAAAAAAATCTAAGAACAAAGTGGTGCATAGTTACCGTCGCTATATTTCAAAAATATTTCTAATCATCAGTGGCGTGCCGTACTCCAGTGGCGTACCAAACTTATGTTTTTTTAAATGGAATGCCCTATTTTTTATTGCAGATTTGGAAAGTGCTCGACGAGTACTTATTTTTTTATCTAACATGTTATACCCTTCACTTTAGCGGTTTCGCTGTTATAACCCTTTCTTTCAAAATTGCGCCCCATTTTTGAGATTTTTTTGTAGAGAAACTAATTGACGCCGGCGCCTAAATTTTGAATTGAGGTACAGGTTAAGACCTCGTGTACCTTCACATAATTTTTTTTCGGGTAATTTATGGGAAAAAAATAATTTTTTATTGATCTTCGCATGTTGTCATTTTTTCCGAAAATTTCAAATGGCACCCCCCTAAAAAAATTACGGCGTTGTACAGCCAAAACTCTAAATTTTTCATTGGTGTAAAAAAAATTACACATTGCATAACAAAATTTTCTCCGAAATTTTGTTATGCAATGTGTAATTTTTTTACACCAATGAAAAATTTAGAGTTTTGGCTGTACAACGCCGTAATTTTTTTAGGGGGGTGCCATTTGAAATTTTCGGAAAAAATGACAACATGCGAAGATCAATAAAAAAATATTTTTTTTCCATAAATTACCCGAAAAAAAATTATGTGAAGGTACACGAGGTCTTAACCTGTACCTCAATTCAAAATTTAGGCGCCGGCGTCAATTAGTTTCTCTACAAAAAAATCTCAAAAATGGGGCGCAATTTTGAAAGAAAGGGTTATAACAGCGAAACCGCTAAAGTGAAGGGTATAACATGTTAGATAAAAAAATAAGTACTCGTCGAGCACTTTCCAAATCTGCAATAAAAAATAGGGCATTCCATTTAAAAAAACATAAGTTTGGTACGCCACTGGAGTACGGCACGCCACTGATGATTAGAAATATTTTTGAAATATAGCGACGGTAACTATGCACCACTTTGTTCTTAGATTTTTTTCGATAGCTTTTATCGTAAAGGAGCTATGGCCCGAGGCATCTTAAGTGCCACACCCGGTAGATGCACCAACCAGAAGCATTTTTAATATATTTATTTAGAAGTAGAGATGGGCAAAACTGCTACTTTTGAATCACGTTGCTTCTTGTGATTGCTACTTTTAAATACCTGTGATTTTAAACTGTGACTGTGACTGTGACTGTGATCACGGTTGGTAAACATATGTTATGTATGCCACCTTGTATTGTCTTCTTTCAATTACGTTTTAAGTAATATTTTTTAGTTGCAATCATAGTTTAAGTAGCAGTCACAGTTTAAATAGCAGTGATTTTAAGTTGCAATCACGTTTTAAGTAGCAGTGATTGTAAGTAGCAGTGAAATTCGCCTATTAGTAAGAGCAGCGACCTGTGATTTTTCAATACCAGTGAAAAATCACAGGTACGTGAAATATCGTGAAAAAAGAAGCAAAATCAACACGAATAGCCTTTAAAAAAATCATTATTATTGAAACAAATGCACAAAATGATGTCTAAGTTATGATAATTGGGTGTGGGCACGTGTAGAAGAAGGGGGAGGTAAGTGCGGTGCCGGTGACTGGCAACGCCACCTTGGCTAATTGACTTGCATCCATTCTAACGGGTGAAGAAAAAAAAGGAAAGGAAGACCACGAACAATCGGCAAAGCGGGGATAATCCGCACGCGGATAATCCGTCCGCGGATAATCCGTCCGCGGATAATTGAAAGTTTACTGTATCAGGTTATACCAATATTTGGAAGAAATATACCGAGTGATGGTGACGACTAGAGACACAAGAAGACTGTCTAAAGACCTGCGCTCGATAACCGAGGAAGACTGAAGATGAAATAAAGTTATTATTAATTTATGACCTTAATACAATGCACTTTGTTGGCATCAAACACGTTTTTTTTTTTTTGGACTACAGCTTCGACCCTTACAGTGTCATTATCTGTCGGTTTGATAATAATCCTGTAAAGGTCACAAAAAATAAAAAAAACCTGTGTGATACCAACAAAGTGCATTTTACTGAAAAGTTCCTGAATCAAAATGTGTCACAAATAATTGGCTTCCACCATCAACGATATTATTAATTTATGATTGTTATATAACAATTCTTCATAAAGACGTTTGTATACATTTACCGAGTGGTGACTGGCAAAATACACTATGGAAAATAACATATTTTTTGGATTTTCAAAAACACACATAGTAGAAACCAGTGACGGTTCGCGGGTTTTTTTCTGGTACGGCCGAGGAACAAGAGGTGGTAATACAGATAGGTGCGGTCACGCAGCCAGCCGTCTATGCAACTGACCCTACCTATCTGTATTACCACCTCTTGTTCCTCGGCCGTACCAGAAAAAAACCCGCGAACCGTCACTGGTAGAAACGTAAGCAATGGTATTTAATCAACTCCAAAACTTCGAGTAAATTTGCAAATCTTCAGACTCTTAAATACGGCTCTAATTTCCGTGACGAAATTGTTTAGCACCTGCTTTCAGTTCGAGGCACTGTAAGTTCGAGCCGGAAGCTTTTATAACAAAAAATTCACTCTTCGGGTCAATGACGGTTCGCGAGGTTTTTTTCTGTTACGGCCGTGGTAGCAGGGGGGCAATACAGATAGGTCGGTTGGCTGTGTGATCGCACCTATCTTTATTACCACCTCTGCCACCTCGGCCGTACCAGAAAGAAACCCACGAACCGTCACTGTTTCGGCCCATGGATGCTTAGCGCTTGTCCTACTTTGAATTGAAAATTTACAATACAAACCAATTTCCCTAATCATTTACTTTCTTTGGCCAGCTATTTCTTCCAGCAACCTTCAATAAAAAAAAACAAATTGAGCCAGCCATCTACAGGGTGCATGCGACCACCCTTTTTAAAATCAAGGGAAATATTTTTTTATCCAAAAAAATTGATCATCTGATGATAAAAATTTAATGTTTTTCGGCGTTTCCAGCAATTGTCCGAACGATTTACATCAAAAGAAATTTCGCTTGTCTCAGTTTCTGTAAGTCTCACAAATAATTTTTATAACCAAATAGTGTTCAGAATGGGATTCTAGACTCGAAAAAAAACGAAAATAAATTTTTGAAGAAAAATTAAATTTAATCGTTTTTCTGCGTTTCCAGCAGTTGTCCGAACGATTTACATCAAAAGAAATTTTGCTTGTCTCAGTTTCTGTCTCACAAATAATTTTTATAACAAAATAGTGTTCAGAATGTGATTCTGGACTCGAAAAAAAACGAAAATAAATTTTTGAAGAAAAATTAAATTTAATCGTTTTTCGGCGTTTCCAGCAGTTGTCCGAACGATTTACATCAAAAGAAATTTTGCTTGTCTTAGTTTCTGTAAGTCCGGCTCGGACCGGAACTTCCGGCTCGGACCGGAAATGGGTTATTCAGACCAGAAGTTAATTTTTTTTTTGGAACATGGTATTTCGTATTGCAGATTCGAATTCTACGTGAACAAACATGAAACTTTTGTAACATTTTTTTCAAACAGCCGTTGGAGTAAATGTAGTGTTTTTGGGATGGCTGATAAGTGACTCATAAGCAGCGGCGGCTCGTGGATTTCCGTAGGGAGGGCAAAGACATAGATGTCACTCGTGCTGCACTACTTAGTCTAATAGAGATAGAAAATATTTCGTTGCTGTCAAATTTTCTTCCGTTGCCCCACCGCCGAACATCCATCCCATTTCCGTAGGGAGGGCAAAGACATAGATGTCGCTCGTGCTGCACTACTTACTCTTATAGAGGAAGCAAATATTTCGTTGCTGTCAAGTTTTCTTCCGTTGCCCCACCGCCGAACATCCACGAACCGCCGCTGCTCATCAGGGCAGTATCATCGGCAAATAGCAATAAGTGGAATTTAGTTTTGACAGTTAAATAAGTATCGTAATAGCATATGTTATATATTATATATACTTTTATTTTATTTTGTTTAGTTTATTTAGTTTTAATTTTAATTGTTTTTAATATAAATTACTGATATTTTAAGGTTTGGATGGAAGAACAGTTGAGTTTTTACTCAGAACTGAATCCCGCCTTATGTTTTTGTATTATTAGTAAAATTAATGTTCTTATTTGTATATTTCAATTCTGTTTTCGTTTTATTTTACTTTTTTTTACAAATAAAGTGGTTTATTATTATTATTATATGGGACTGGAGAAAGTGGAGATCCTTGCGGTACCACTTACTCAGGTGTGAATATTTCGGATAAGGGCCATCGAAGTTTTCGATGTTATTTCGATGGCCCTTACTACCTGATTTTTGATATAACAATACTTGTACATTTTTTTGTAAATGACCAATGGTCGAAACTATTTGGAGAGAAAAATAATAAAAATCAATCAATCAATGTAATACAGAAATGTTTTACCATGGGTTAAGTGAGAAACTAATTAATCATATTATAATATTTTCCAATTACAATAGGCTATCGATCAGGAGGTTTTGCGCCTTCTTTTTATTTACTTTTTTTGGCGGTTTCCTATTGAGGGGGTAGTTATTGGAGGGGGAAGTTTTACGGAAATTTTTTTGTGACGGAAAGGCTTTTGTAAATTTCAATTTATTATTTTTTTAGGTTGATAAACGATATTAACTCTTTGGGTCTTAGGGGTCGATGGAGGCACATGGTCGAAAAAAGCCAAAAAACGCAATAGTGCTAGTCTTTATCAAAAGATCTCAACAGCGCGAATGCTCTGATTGGGACTCAAAGGGTTAAAAAAATTGGCGGCCAATGTTCCACATACGTGCGCTAGCTAAGTTGCGAGCAAGAGAACATCAGGGATGTGCTCGCTCCTGGCGGCTCAGTGGTTCTCGCAGGACAGCTAAACTGCAGCGGCGGCTCGTGGATTTCCGTAGAAGAGGCAAAAACAAAGATGCCGCCCGTGCTACACAACATGGTCTTCAAATTTAGTACACAAACAACTATCTAATTGATATTATAAGGTATTCAAACTGCTATATTCTTTTATGTACACCCTGTACCTCAAATCTAACGCTTGTATTCATATTCATACATGGTTATTAAATAAACAGGGAATTGAAATTTTACTTTATTTTTTTAATTTATTGTGTGAATAATAGAATAACTACTGAATCATGCCATGATTTATGATGGCACTTTATATCATCAAATCAAAATGAATCAAAATTTATCATCAAATTTGATTGAATGTTTTTGATAGCCTTAACGCCATTCATTTTAGATATTCAGATTTAATTGACTAATCAGTATTTTAACAGCTCTATGAACTTTCAACATTTGGAACAATAATACAAATAGTTTCTTCTTGTTGTTATTATTATGATAATAACTGTGCAATTAGTAAAGTTCGTTAGTAAAGTTTGGTACCATGCGTGCATGTCGTATATTCTTTCCTTCCTCTATATTACCAATTGTAATTTTTGGGCATATCTCATACGTTTCAAAAAACGCCGTAAATATTTTCTTCATCTTTATTTTATGCTATTCTTCAGAGCTATTTCGTTTCCTATAATTATGACTCTAAACACGGGCGGCTCGTTGTATATTGGCACTACCTGTAGTTTCAAGCTAAGCAAGAATTTTTAACGCGAAAACAGATTGCGGCACACGTTTGTACTTCCCCGAAACGTGAATCACACTTGGATCATTTAACAAAGATACATGTTTATATTGTATAAGTGGCTCTACCATCAACATGTCCCACGAGCCGCCACTGACTTTAACAACACAAAATGTCTATTGGTTTAAATAACACTTCCAGAATTGTTATCTTCCACGGTCCAGTTTTCTAGTTTATCTATCCTTGGTTTATGTCTGAGGCTTTCCAAAATTTCCTCCCCTTTAATTGTTGAGTTGGCTTCCTGTATGACTTTTTTTTTTATTTTTGTGTTTATAACGTTTTAAATTCAATCTGGTTAATATGTTCCACTCATCTCTATCTGTTGACATTGGTGATTTGAAACCCAAAATCTGCACTGGAACTGAACGAAGTCAGCGAAAGAGAGCAACTGGAATCCAGAAGATATGAAAGTGAATCCAAAACAGTAAATTTTGATTCCAATAATATCCAAAACACCCGAAACGTCCAAAACGTATATTGGTAGCAGCAGCGGCTCGTGGATCTTCGGCAAGGAGACTACGGAAGAAAATTTAACTAAAACAGCAGCGGAGTATTTGCTTCCTCTATAAGAGTAAGTAGTGCAGCACGAGCTGCATCTCTGCCTTAGCCTCGTCTACGAAGATCCAGGAGCCGCCGTTAATTTGAACCAAAGTGGAGCAATGAGAGTTATTTTGATTTAATTTTTCTCATCAAAAATCATAGTATTGACAGTGAAATTTTAAATTACTATAATTGCCCATTGGTTTCTTAAAGAAAATTCATGGGTGTTAGTGCAAATTGAACTAGATAATTTATAGCTTAAAATTGTGCCAACAATTAAGAATTTAAACTAAACGTAACGTACTTCATTTGTACAACGCATTGACCACAGTTTCGGCAACCAAACTTGCCATTATCAAAACTTAAATTAAAGTAAAATCGTTTTAATGTATCATCCAACATGTATAAAGAAGTATAAACGAACATAAGCCTCTAGAACACATGTTTCTTCCTCTGTAGAAATTCACGTAGCGCCCGTGTAGTGTTATCATCAAGCGTCCAGTGAAATCCGAGCTCGGAGACCAGACGAAACAAGATGTCGAAAGCCGTGAATCAGCAACATATTTGCGAATGCAGCACTTTGGTGTCAGGGCAGTCGTAAATTAAATCGAGCAGAAATGCACAATCCAAACAAATACTTTTACCACCTGAACCTCAGCATCAAAAACACATGCGAGCACGCTTTCGGTAAACAATGGCGAAATATAGTGGGGCTAAAGTAGGGAAAATAAAATTCATTGATGGCGCGGATGCTCGTAAAACTCATTTATCGCGACACTATACTTTAGCTTTACGATACGTTCACAATACTGTTGTTTCATGTGAATGAATAATGGAAACAAGCTGTTTATGTTTTATGTCTATGAATATATTGGTATTTTTTTAAGAGCTACACATAATACACAACTCTAAAAGGAAATAAAAGTTTCGTATTCAATAGATACTACATTATCCTCTACACGTCTTTTAAGCTGTTGCTTGAGAGCAATTGTTGTGAGCGTTTTCTGGAAAGATTTCAAAAACTATTTTTGAAACTTCTTCTGAAAAGCTATTTATTGATCAGATACGGTGTGTTAGTTTTATTGCCCTTCTTGCGTCTGTTGGTACTAAATAATGCTCACACCAAAAAACTAAGGAAGATTTAATCAGCAATGCTTCAGGTACCAGTATCAAGGTCGCTAAAAAGTGCTTATATTTATCATAATTGAATAGTTGTGGCTGATAGTCCGTGTTCACTTTGATGTTGGTAAATAATACACGATAATACTTTCAAATATTTATTGTCTACGTTCGCGACAATTGTGAAGAAATGGTTTCTTCGTTTGAAGAAGTATTATTTACCAATATCTTATATAAATACAATAAAACGAAATGTAGCCTGAATATATGAATATTCAACCTGTTCGTTAATCTGCAAGCAAAAATAACAAATAACAAATAACTTATTGAAACAACTACTTCCCTGGCTAGTGCCATCTAATGCTTTCTGCAACAAGTAAGATTATTCCCAATTTGTTCAATATCTTATATTTATCGATTGCGACAAAAAAAAAATCTCAACAGGTTCTCAAAGGGTTAATAATCCCAACTAATATAGTCTTTGAAACTAAAGAGGCGAACACACTTGCGCATTATTAAAATCACTTGTTACCAATTATTACCACTTTTCCAATCTCCTTGAGAATCCAGGCGACGCGCGACTGCAAGTTGCACCGGCATCTCCTGACTGTTGCACTTTTCGGCCACGTTATTTGCCAGTAACTCATTTTGTAACACAAATTATGCCACAATCTAACGATTGCTGATCCGATAATCAATAAATTGACCTTAGAGCTGCAAGCAGCGCGAATATGCAGTATTCATAGCCTAATTTGGTATTGTCGGCATCAAATATTCTATCAAGGAATTTACTAATCAACAACTATTATCGGATGATATGGTGGGTGAACTTCTAAAAGAAACATAGTGTGTGATTTCTCCGCAATTAACCCTTAGCGAACGAATGACGCCATATTCCTGATACAATTGTTTCGCCACATTGTTTCTTCAGGCGAAGAAGTATTATTTACCAATATCAAAGTGAACATGGACTATCAGCCACAACCAGTGGCGGTTCGTGAAACATGTTGATGGTGGAGCCACTTATACAATACACCCCAATTTTTCTTGAAGAAAGAAAGAACGATTTATCTTCCTAGACTAAAGTCACTGGCGAAAAAGTGTTTAAAGAATTCATTAAAAATTATTGCTGAGCTTGAAATTACAGATAGTGCCATGACTCCTCGGCTCTATATAACGAGCCGCCCCTGGCCACAACTATTCAATTATATTCCCGACAATAAATTTATTTCTAAAAACTATGTCGTTCGTTAAGGGTCCATTCATATCTGAACAAAATATGCTGTTTCACGGATCATCCCCATGTTTAGTTTGAATCAAAATAAACGTATTTACTGTTGGTTTAATAATCAACAAAATTATCCAGTACTAAACTGCAATAACACAACCAATATGCACTGACTAAGCCCCAGGACAATACCGTCGTTGTGATCCTTTTCTCTAGTCTTAACTTTTCTATATAATTTTATTATTATATAATTTCTAACTGCACAGCTAGATGTCAGGCTCATAATCCCCATGTTCCCACGCATCACGCGGAGTCGACGCGCATGGCGTGGAATGCTAAAGCCCCCGCGTCTATTTTCACCCTTTCAAGTAGTCATAAAATAAGCCCTTGCTCATAATAATACCAATTCTAATTATTGCATAGAATGGATAGCAAGTAAAATAAGAAAATAAAATCAAACAAATTTCTGATTTTACGGATTAAATGGTGGCATGCACCTTCTATGGAAAATCAAATGAGCTTCGAGGTGCAAAATGAAAAATTATACATTTTTTTCAGAATGATCCCGAAGGGAGGTTAGTGAATAGTTTTCGCCCTTTTATAAATTCACAGCTCTCTTTAAAATCGTGGTATTTTTACCCTTCAAGTATTTAAACTTGTGTTGTTTTTAAAAACCAAACAAATTTTATGAAATAGTAGCTGGAAGGACTATGTTCACTTCAAAAACCAAATAAATTTTAAAACGAATGACGCATTTTTCAATTGGTTTAAATTGTTATATAACTTTAGCTATTTTTAAAACCCCAAATCCATATTTTAATGTCGATTTTGTAGAATTTTTACGATTCAAATTTTTCCGATTTTGTAGGTTGATATCGATGTGCTTTTATTTAATTATAAAGCACTTTACCGGTATAGCGGAAAGCACAAATTGGACTAATCAAATTAAAAAGTGTGTATTGTATCAATTTGATATTGTATTAAAAAAATATTATATCACACATTTGTTTACCATACGCAGCAAAATATATACATAACTACTAAAATGATGTTTACTAGGGATGGGTGATATTTCACAGGTATTGAAAAATCACAAGTCACTACTGTTACTTATAGGCAAATTTTACTGCTACTTAAAAGCACTGCTAATATTTCACAGGTATTGAAAAATCACAGGTCACTACTGTTACTAATAGGCAAATTTGACTGCTACGTAAAATCACTGCTACTCAAAATCATTACTACTTAAAGTCACTGCTACTTAAAATCACAGCTACTTAAAGTCACTGCTACTTAAAGTCACTGTTACTTAAAATCACTGCCACTTAAACTGTGATTACTACTTAAAACGTGATTGCTACTTAAAATCAATGCTATTTAAACAGTGACTGCTACTTAAACTGTGACTGTCACTTAAAACGTGATTGTAAAAAAAACAATACAAGATGGCATTTCTAAATATATTATTTAATATTCATTACTTTATTCTCTATTTATGTAGGGTATTATATTTAAATTTCAAACAAATATAAAATATTTATTATAAAAATGCCATAGTACACGATATAAAATGAAATCAATTACAACGTATCTACTTACAATTATCAATTAATTAATCAAGATTTTCTAAGAAAAAAAATGATCTTATCCCACTGTGATCGAAATCGATTGACTCAAAAGACTTTACCATTCGGCTACCGCGGCGCGTCACTCAATAATCATAAAATTATTATTTTCTTCTTGTAAAGTGAAAAAAAAATATGAAAGGGAAATTTGTGTTACTTTAGTATCACAATTAGTTCTAACATAGCATATATTTACCAGCACAGTTTAAAATCACAGATATTAAAAAGTACCAATCACAAGTAGCAGCGTGATTCAAAAGTAACTGTTTTGCCCTCATCTTAAATATATACTATTGAGTGCCATATATTCTGCCGACCTGTCCTTTCGGTCCTTAACACGTTAAGAACAACGCGGCATCTACGCGTTGACTCACTTCCACCGACCCTCCGGACGGCGTGACATCACCGCGGTGTCACGCTAGTTGTGTAGTCACTCTCTAATGAAAAATATATGGCATACGATATGCAGCACCATTTTATACTCTCGGGCCCGCATTTTATTGCCCGATTTTCTTTTTGTCATACATAGAACGGAACAAATTTTGCATTCCATGCCCGGGCTAAAAGTGTCAAAATTTATAGTTTTGCATCAAATGATTTTATTACAAAAATATAACTTTTTACATCGATTAAAATTTTCTTTAAACGGCAAAGTTTTCAGTTTAACAACTCAATTTAAATTTGCAATTTTTTTCAACCAAAACATTATCTAAACATGAAGACGATGGTTGTGACTGTGACGTCTGTGATGCGTGGCAATTCAAAATGAATTTTTCAATTTATATTCTTCGTTTTTAATTTATATAGTGCATTTCTAAGAACTTTTACAATTTTTACTTTCTCCGTTAAGAAGTACGAGAAAGTATTGTGATCGCGAAAAATTTTTCAATTTTTTTTTTACGGAAATATCAGTTTTAGGGTCTCTAGATGCCATTTCAACAATTTCTGGAAAATATTTTTTTGTGTCAAATAAAAATGATTTTATGAAAAATATTTTTAAGCGAAAGATTTTCATTTTTTGTTGTCTTAAATATTTCTTTAAATATTTTTGTGATATTCTTCATATTATTGAAAAAAAAACAAAAAACAGTTAAGGTTTAAGCTTTTCAGTTCTACGGATTGTCAAATAAGACTTATGTTCAAAGTTTCATATCAATTGCTTTATTTGTTTTTGAGATACACCGCGCATAGACACACAGACACATTTTTTTTTCAGAAATCTTTGAAATCGCCTCTAGGTACCCCCAAAACGAATATTTCCCTAAAAAAAAAATTCACGATCACAATACTTTCTCGTACTTCGTAATAGAGAAAGTAAAAATAATTGTTAATGGAATTAGTTTCAAAATTCCCAGATAATCGGGTAACCCCCCCCCCCCAGATTTTTTTGTTAACACCCCATGGTCTTTATATTTATTGAAAAGAACGTTCAATTTTAACACCATAAATTTTGAGCACCTTATTTGGAACGATTAAGTTTCTGTTACATGCGTATTAGTGTATAAGGCACCTTCTGAACCTAAGGTCACAGTATAGTTCCTATGCAGTAGTCTCACTCGACCAAATTAGAGTTTTCAGATTTTCTTTGCGCAAGTTACTGCGCCGCCATTTAAACCCAGCATTTAACAACCACATGTGAATTATATACATAACCCTGGTTTTAGTCCTTATACGCAAGTGTTTCTATAAGCGCTTAAAGATGAAAATCAATAGATGAAATAGGTACTTACTCTTATAACATTAATGAACTAAAAGAAATGATACAGATATATACATTATATAGATCTGATTTATAGTTACAGGTGTTTACGCTAGGCAATACTACATACACTTTTTGAATAATCTAAGAAGCAGTGACGGTTCGCGGGTTTTTTTTTGGGACGGCTGAGGTATCAGAGGTGGTTATACAAATAGGTGCGGTTACGCAGCCAGCCGTCTCTGCAACCGACCCTATCTATATGTATTGCCACCTCTGCTACCTCGGCCGTACCAAAGAAAAAAAAACCGCGAACCGTCACTGCTAACAAGAGCTGTTGAATTAATTGACTTAATAATTGATAAAAAAAAAAAAATCCATGTTTACTGCATATAATTTTTTTATTTATTCCTTATTGTATTCGAAATATCATGACGATCACTAACCTAGAAAGTAATCGCCAAGGGCACCAAAATATCGAAGTGCCATAACCAGCATCAATTAAACACAGTTCACTACGTTTTCTATTAACATTTCATACCTTTAATTGCTAAAGATTAGTTATATATTTATTTGTTAAGCACTGTTTAAAGTATCTCCATTCATTTTTTAAGTTGCTAAACTTGTGTATGTCCATACCAATTAATTCAGTGCATACTTAGATTTACTATTACTTTGGATATATTAGCGGATTACAAAGAATGAATACTTTATTTCATTCCCGTTTTCATTCATTTGTTACAAATATGAATAACTTTATTAAATTTATTCCATCACATATCACATATATGTTTTATGATTTGAAAATAAAAATGTGTGTGCCTTGGTTTTTGCCGTTTATTTCAATGTAATTTATAGTGATTTTATCGGGAACACTATTTCACATTCAGAACTAAATTTAATTTTAATATGCTTCTCGAAGATTTTAATCAAATGAATTATTATTATCCTCAAAATTATGTACTTTCGCCCCATTTAGATTATTAAGTGGGATATATTTAAATGTAAGGTTCTACTTAATGATTAATATAAAATATACACCATTGGGATACTATTAACGGAGTTTCAGTGTAACCAGGAGGATTCTTTGATGTAACAAGCTCAGTTGCGAATCTGGGCGTGAAGAGGTTAAAGTCAGATGAGTTGAATAATCTATGATTCTACTTTACCATCCCTGGCATAATTGGTTCTTGTAGTTTAAAACCAATTATGCCAGAGGTGGGACAGCAGTGGATATTATTATCAATCCACAGCATACAGTAGATTTTATTATCAATCCACAGTATACGGATTGAAAATAATATCTACTCTGCTCCCACCTGTGGCATAATTGTTTTCTGTAGTTTAATCCGGGAACGCCAAAGTAGAAACAAAGATTATTCAACTCATGTGCCCTTAACTCGTACTAGTTTTTGACAAATATGTGGAAGGAGTGATGCACAACTATTCTTGTTGCCTGAATAGTATATTGAAATTAAAACATGTTTCATAAGGAAGGTATTATCGCACGAGTCCAAGTTTCAAACACGAGTTGCTTGCTGTTGCTTGTTGGAATGCTACCAACCCTAAAAAATAAGTTGCAGCCAGCGGCGGCTCGTGGATTTCCATAAGGGAGGCAAAGACAAAGATGCCGCTCGTGCTGCACTACTTACTCTAATAGAGGAAGCAAATATTCCGTTGCTTTTTCGGTCAAATTTTCTTCCGTTGCGTTACCGCCGAACATCCACGAGCCACCACCGGTTACAGCAATAGCAATAAGCCATTACGATACAGCATTTTCGTGCTGCAATAGCTTCATTATAGACGCGAAATATATGGTATTTTAAAGAAGCCCAGTTAAGCAAAACCTTACAAGTATCATTCATTAATAAAAAATTAAATTAAATAATTCTTGCTAGTATGAAATGCGTGTGAATAACATAATTTGTTACTTGAAAAAGGTCGTGAACCTGCTTTGCTCATGGTAAATAAACAAATTGTAACATCACTGCCATTAAATTATCTACATCATTTTCCAAAACATCAAATCTGGCTATGTTGTCGTATACTAAACAAACTCGTGTGAATGTTCGGCAAGGAGGCTCCGGAAGAAAATTTGACCAAAACAGCAGTAAATTATTTGCTTCCTTTATGAAAGTAGTGCAGTACGAGCGACATCTCTGTCTTACCCTCCTCTATGAAAATCCACGAACCGCCGGTACTGCTGGACAGTTAGCATTACCTATACAAATTAAACCAACATTACACATAACATAATACATTTCATTTAAAGGAATACTCGTTTCTCTCATTAAATAATGAATAATTTGCAACCATTAGATAATATAGAGATTAAATTAAATACATTTAATGATCAAAATTCATTTCACAAACCAAAAAAACTTTTACAGATTTATTTTAATTTAGAATATTTAGACAGTAAACATATGGTTAGTAATACAAAAATTATGTTCAGGTTACATCTATTTATTTTATTCTGTACAAATTTACAATGATTATAGGATCAAGAAAATATAGATCTCGTATATATATTTATATGTGCATAAAATAATCAATTCACAATATCTAGTTAGATCGGAAGCACCCGGAACGACGGCATTTTGGCTGGTTTAATTGGTGGCTGCAACGTGTCTGGGCCCCCCCGATTACAATTACAATAGAATACGTTCAATAAACTGGATATTTGACATTCGAGATTCCTCATACGTTTTAAAGGTACAATGGTACTGGAGGAAGCTGCGACCAGTAGTCTCGCATAGCTATTCACACCCTGAGCTTAGACCTTAATTCATTTTACCTGACTACAATACGATCTAAAAAAATATAACTATTCAAAATACATCTTTAAAGTCGCACTACAGAACTTGTAAATGATATGTTACGGGTAAATCATAACTCTGGTGTAGATATGTTTTCTCATTTGAAGGCATTGTTTTGTACGTAGCAATAGAAAAATATCTTAAATTATCCACGGCAGCGGCTTCCTCGGCGCCATCTATATATATGTATATATAAATTGTGTCACATTTATTTTCCTAAAAGATTGTTTATAGTTACCTGATACATAAATGAGAAAGAGGTGTAACAAAATAATTTAGTGTGATATGTGAAGATCCTAATGCAACCTGTCTAAGGGGATTTAAGAATAATGCACCTGCCCTTTTTCTCATAGTCATCAATGTAAATGTGCCCTTAATATAAATTGACTCTGTGTTTTCTATATATTTGTGCAATTATATTCGTAACATAACTTAAGGAACTGCGTCTTTAATTAAATCAGTCTTAATAATTGTTTGGAATGTAGTTACAGTTTGCTTCCATTGAAGTAACCCAATCACAACCGAAGAAAATTTACAAATAATACTGGCTTTAATCATCATGTATAAAATTATTTACTTCAATGAAGCAAACATGGTCCAAATAAATTTAAAAAATTGAGATTCCCCGACAGTGCACTGCTTTAAATTTGTCCCGATTAATAAGTACTAATATGCACCCATTTACGTGTACGTTTAACAAACTTAAAAGATAGATAATTGGTTATATGTAGTGGAGTAGTTTGGAATGCGTCGATCACATGTAAATTTGGAGTTCACGGTAAGTGTATTAGTCTTTATAGACGTGATGCATCTTCGTCTGGAATGAAGTTGAATTTTTTCGACTTTGCCCAGTTGTACTCCGGCGGCCCAGCCTTGATGCAATATTTCAGATCTAATGGTAAGTCTTGGTTAACGTAGTACATAAGGTAGAAGTTACACATTTCATCCGCATTTGTTGGGCTACAACAAAATTACATATAGGAATGCTACACTTTTATCTTAGCCACAGGAATGCTAGAAATATTGTTTCATTTATTTTTGTATGGACTTAAGAACTGTCAATGGAATTGAGGGCTGTACTAAGAATATAACAAATGACTTTTTAAACATTGGAATCTTAACCCTAGATAACTAAACTTAAATCAGTGTTACTCTGTAACTAATCATTCGACTCATAGTACGAATTAAAATCAAGTATATCTTCTTGAATTATTTTGAATTAATTAGCTTAACTTAAAGAAAATTTATAATACTTCAATAAAAATATAGAAAAGTGCTAAAAATTAGCGTTTGCACTCCAACTATCAGAAGTCGGTAGTCTATTAGACGAATGTTTAGTTATCTAGGGTTAAAAATCTGCCAAATCCTAAATTTTGATCATAGACAGATTTTCAAATACCAAAAATACTGTATAAAATTTCTTACCCAACATGGGTATCCCTATCACGATGACTTTCCATGGTGCACCTAGCTGCTAAGATATCTCCAGTTTTAATAGGTTCCTTGCTTAATGTCGGGTAGAACATTTGTGGGGTCAGAGGATCCCGTTTTCCCAGGAGCACCCACTGGTCTTTATAAGCATCCTGTTTAACCTGGTACCCACTTACAACTTTTCCTGCACGCGGTAAAAATATATACATGAATTTACTCTGTTAAGCTGTCGCAAAAACCAATTTTCTTCTGTTTGGTATAACTTTATGTCTGCACTTACCTAATCCATGTGTGTGAGTGCGGTATGCGAACGGGTAAATCTCCTTGTTTTCCATAATCATGCAATCGGTTTCCATGTGCGTGATATTGTGAGGTAGAATGATTCCACCAGTTGCTAACAGGAGGACTCCTGCTAGTTTGGTTTGTCTGAAAATCAACAATAATAATCGGTGATCATCACACCGTGAAAATTTTTACGTCAAGGCCATTTATTATAAGTGAAGCTAATCATCATTAACCCTTTCAGTACGGGTATATCTGGCAATATCACATCCGACGGACGTAAAAAATGTCCATTTTTCAAACATCGATTTCTAGTGTTGGATTTTGCTCCGAAACTAAAAACATATCTGCAGTGTCAATGATGAGCGTTATTCGGATATAAAAACAAGTAAATTTATCAGAACGCTTATTGATGCTACCCTGCTGTCGCAGAAGTTACGTTAAAACGTTTATTGATGTGACCCGTTCTGAAAGGGTTAAGGAATTAAAATATGTAGGTCTTTTTTTGAAATCTTTGCTAAAGTAAAAGTGTAATTAGAAACTTAGTTTCCATAAAGAAAGCAAAACAACACATTTTTATTTATATGACATGATTTTCCCCTTTTTACGAAGTTATAAATATACTGAAATGATGCAAGTAAATAATTTTCGAAATTTCTTCGTATTAAACTGGATCAAAAGTGTGAACATGTCTCCGACAGGGATCGAACCTGCAATCTGGAGGTTGCAGGTTCGATTAAGAGCATCATCACAGAAATAGGAAACACAACAAAGAAACGGAGAGATTAATAAGGAACAGGAAAGAATGGAAAATATGAATCAGACGCCCTAAAGGGTAACACATGGTTCAATGCTGACCTCTCCCTAGCTGTACTATCTCTTAACTTAAAATAACACAGTGATCGTCTACTTACGGTGTTTCCGTGTAGACTAAATTAATTCCTGAATTGTCCCTGCCTCCATCTGGGAACTTCTTGGCGTAGTGCACTTGCAGCACCAGGTAGGAAATCTGCGTTCCATTTCCCACCTGGAATCCAACGTCATCCGGCAGCACAAGGGGATCAGCGTTTCTCGCCCAGGCATATATAACCTGCGGACGTGCGCGTTACACACATAGTCAGAAGCTAAATCAGTTACATACGTGAGAGCCGTCAGCGCACGGATTAGCACGGCTAATTCCTTTGCTGTTATCACTTGCCATTTCACCACAATCCCTATACAAATAACCAATACATTATAATTTCTGAAGGTATTTCTTAATTGATGATGTATGAGACTGATATGTGGGATGAATCTGATGAATGGCTAACCATTGTAATTCAGTGCATTTAAAAAATTCAATTTTGGTAGCTAAAAGCTCCAGAAGTCGGTATTATTTTAAAAAAATATAGCATGGTAGGTAGGGATGTTCACCGAGTCCTGTGCTGTTTAACTTGTATATAAGTGAATTGGAAGAATTACTGAGGAAAGGACAGGCCGGAGGGGTGGCAGCAGCAGCTCGTGGATGTTCGGTGGTGAGGCAATGGAAGAAAATTTGACCGAAAAAGCAACGAAATATTTGCTTACAGAAAAAACAGACGGGCTTTCAGGTGCGATTATCTCAGAATTTGAAGAAGAGATATTTTAGAATTATTATGGTATTTTGTAATAATTAATTTTCATTCTTTCAAAAATTGGTCGGTATACGCTAGCATTCCAGCCAAGCGCTGAGCAGTGCTCAGTTACTCCGCCAGAAAAAAACTATTTGGTTGTGAAAGGGTTAAAAATACAAAATGCATCAAACCCATGCAATAAAGAAATAAGACAGAATTATTTAATAACATACGCGCCAATGACAAATATTCAAACATGGTTAACTGAACTCCAAACCTTCAAAAACTGTAACAAAGACTACTATTACAGCAAACTTGAAATTACTCGCCTGCGTCATCCATTAATGCAATGTAAATGGATAATAACTTTTTGAATTTGTTGTCACAATAATGTTAGAGCGTGATAATCATCATTGGAATAATTTAGGTTATGCAATAATTTTTTTGTCATAAAATCTGATTCAAACACTAATGCTTTCCTGTATTAAAAACTTATGACTATAGTTTCGATCCTAAGCTACTCAGGCCTTTGTTAAGCTACTCATAAGCAGTAGCAGCTCGTGGAATATTTTGATGGTTATTAAACTTATGGAGGAATTGTTTTAACATTTAAATAGATAAATTAGTGACTTTACATGTAATTAAAAATTCTTGCTAAGCTTGAAACTAAAGGTAGTGCCATGGCTCCTTGGCTCTATATGACGAGCCGTCCCTGCTCACAAGTGTGATATATTATCGTAACAAAGTAAAAACACTTCCAATTACACTCAAGATTACCATGAAGTAATCGCCTGCAGCATAAAACATTTGATGAATATTGTGATTCCTGTAATAGATTGCTTGTTATTAAAAACATACCAACGCCGAATGATTACAACCTGATAACTTTTTTAAATTATTACGTTGAAGATTGTTCCACAGTTATTGAATTGTGTGGTTGCACTGAATACCTACCAATACGGATGCTCTGTCCCAGGGTTTGAACATCCAAAGAGTATCATGTGATGCACTTTATCCATAGTGGCATTTGGCTTGAAACCCACTGGAAATATATAATTATTAATATGCTTACTCATGTGCCAATTTTTTCAGGTAGTTACCTATGTAGAAGCTTTTATCAGGTACAACTTTAACCGGTGTGCATAAATACAATTCATCCTGAAGAAGAAAAGAAATATTATTTTTTTCATTCTGCTCAAATAGATATTTGTATTTAATTGTAATTGAGGAAAGAAAGTATAAAATAAAATTCATTTTTGAATTAGTAAGTTATTATTAGTTATATATACAACATCTTTATTACAGTAACTTTTACATAGTTTAGCATTTCATTTATTTGTGTTGTTAGTTAGTAAGTCACTGTCTGGGCTATCGACCGTAGTCTTTCTGCCCTGTTTTATAAAAAAAGAAAAAGAAAAATGAATCGGGTTTGATGTTAGTTCGTAGAACTGTCTAGATGATGTGATCTAATGAATTGATGTTTGTATTTTGAGGGGATATTGGGGTTATACATATAATATTTATTAAGAAGGGTTATGTTGGAGGGTTTAGTTGTGAATTTTCTACCAATGGCTAATATTCGTTGAGTGATTTGGGTGGATTCGTATAACAATTCGTTGGATGGGTTATGGAGAGGATTATTTGGATGTCTGATTTTGGTTAAGGTTTGGAGTGCGGATCTTTCTGTGATGTATGGTGGAAGGGCGGCATTGGGTAAGGAGGATTGAGTAGTAGTCTAACAGGGGCTGGCAAATCGATTTGTAGATACTGACAGCTGTTGTAGAAATGCCTTGATTCTTAAAAGTTAGTGCCCGAAAATGCCAGCTCCTGGTTTTGACTTTCGCTTTAATGGATTGAACATGGGTTTTGAAGAATATTTTAGAGTCGAATAAAATTCCAAGTGTGGGATGGCGGGATTTCGGTTTGGCGGATTTTAATTTTGAGAGACGATGGAGTAATTCTGTGATAAGGAATAAAAAGTTTTGATTTTGCAGGATTTAATTCCATGCGCCAGAGAACCAGATTTTTAATAAATCTAGTGCAACTTGTAACAAGGTTATTATTAGTTATTATTATTGTAAATAAATAAATAAATGAGTATCTTAATATCAGGGCTTTAACTATTCAGTCACTGTGATGATTCCACAGTATATATTTTACAGTTTATCTTATGTGTTAAAAGTTATTATCATGCGTGGCCTTGTTAATTGTGCTGCCATTTGGTTATCAGTGATAAGCAATGAACACAATCAATACAAGTCCCGTTGAGAGGAGAAGAAAAAACAGGTACCAGGGAACAATAAACATAAAGGAGTATCCGACATAAAAACGATATTTTTGTTATTTTTATAAAATCCAGGTACACAAAACACTAACTTGTTTTGTGCAAAAAAACCAAACGTTTAAATTTAAATTTGAAGGTAATAAAATAATTTTGAATTTTTACAGATGTGTAAGCCATAATTTTATCTGCAATTTTTTTAATTTAACGAAACCTCGCCCATGACCTGTAAACATGCTGTACCTGTTAATTGATTGCCCGGACATGTAAATTAGTGTAATTAGCATAATACATGCTTCTAAAACTAGCGTAAAAAAATATTTAGACAAATAAATATTTCTTCACCTGAGGGAGCTGTAGAGTTCGAACAACAAATAGAAACATCAAAACCAAGATTATTACAATACACAGATTACTATTTAGTAAAAACACCGTTTTAATAGTTACGTATTGATAGTTCATAGAGAACAGAATCATAAAATAGATACATGCTGAACTCCGCCTATTTCCTCTTGCATATTATATTTATACTTGAGCTTGTATCTTATGTACACACTGTAATATCTGTATGTATGCATTGTTATGTATCGTTGAGGAAAATAAAGATTTAATAAATAAATAAATAAATATTAATACTTCCAAATAAAAAGGCAGCTAGTGTCGGAATGTTTAAAATTCTTGATTAGTTTCACCTTATCAGTGCACTTTCAAGGAATTTCTGCAAATGCTCTGATAAGGCGAAAATCTTACTTCAAAAACATCACAGTGAATAAACTTATTTTACTATAATTTTTATTGTTTAACATTATTAAAATCACAAATTTACCTATTGTGTAAATACAAATAACCGTAGAAATTTATCTCTTGCATTATTCTGGGCGAGTGATGCGTTGATAACGGTAAAAAATTGCGGTAAAACCCGGTTTTCCCAAACGTTTTTCATCACCGCAAAATGCGATAAATCAAACGCAAAAAAAGTACCAATAACACTTCACATCCACCAATTATGTTGTTAACTCTAAATCGTTAAAATCACGTTTGTTCACCTTGTTTACAACAAAAATATGTTTCGCATATATTTACAATTTAATCACGAAAAAATGATTCTAAATTCCTACAAACTATCACATTTATTTACTAACATGAAGGGTGATCGGGGTGATACGATTTTTCCGTGAATTATACACACTTTCATTGAATGTTGCAACAATTTCTCAGAAAGGTCAAACCGCGTTCGCTCTTTAAATGGTTAACCTCAATGACAGGCCTCGAATTTACTTACTCTGTTGATGGGGGCGTTCGGCATCGAAAGGGGGAAGTTTTTGACTTCATAGCTGACTGTGGTTTGGATTAAAAGCAGAAATGATAGGAGAATGTTGCACACCAAGTTACTCTCCATTTTCGAATATTGATTCGCAACTCGCTGACGTCGGAGCATATATACGCACACTCAGGTCTACCAATCTTACGGGGAAAAACCTAATTTCAAATGCAAATGTTGTTTAAAATACAAACAATATTATTATTTAATTAACTATAACTCTAAATTACGTGTAATTGATTATTATTTAATTAACCATAACTCTAAATTACGTGTAATTAATAGTGAAACTAGTTTTAACTCTTATTTAGGGAAATACCGCAAAGGTGTATGTTGAAAACGATTTTCGGGTGGGTAATTTTTACCGTTTACCGTTGCAAATCGTGGAAAACTCATTTTTTTATAGAGATTCAATCTCGAAAAATGCACAATTTAAACGATTTCTACACCCACGCATACAAATTGTAAACAATGGGCGAGAAACGAGAGAGATGGACGGAAAATGAAAAAAGATGGACGTGTGAATACCGTGGGTGTGCGATTGCTGGCGATTTTAGCCAATAGAGTGCAAGGTTAAATAGGTATTATCCTTTCCATGCAGAATCCTTAAAAAAAATTGCTGTAGCATTTCAAAGGGCCTCAGAAAGTGTTTTGATAAATGGTCTTTTTTTTATATAGAACAATTGAGAGCGTAATGGAAATTTCATGCTGGGAATAAAGTCTGGAAAAAAAGTATGATATATATAGTTAGAAAAATATAATTAAAACATAATACATCTTCATCAGACATTTTAAAGCTCTTAAAACAATACACTTAAATCGTAAAATGATGGATCAAAATCAGGTGACTCATAGTACGGCCGTGGTAGTAATACAGATAGGTAGGTTTCACGCTGGGAATAAAAAGTATGGAAAAACGTATGATATATAGAAAAATGTAATTAAAACATAATATATCTTCATCAGTCATTCTAAAGCTCTTAAAACAATACACATAAATCGTAAAATGATGGATCAAAATCAGTGACGACTCGCGGGGTGACTCATAGTACGGTCGTGGTAGTAATGCAGATAGGTAGGTTGCAGAGATCTGTATTACCACCTCTGCTACCTCAGCCTTACCATGAGTCGCCCCGCAAGCCGTCATTGATCAAAATACAAAAAGAATATCTATAATTTGTCTCGGAATAAGAAATGATTTGAATATCCCGCTAAAACCAGGAATCAATGAAATCTCTTAAAAATATGTACCATTCTGGCGCAACATTTGAATCACTCCTTATTCTGAGAAAAGGTTTACTACTGTCCAATTCTAATTAGAGCGACACAATCTATAATTTGTAGATAAGCAAGCCGGCAACAAAATATAAAACTTATGGAATAAAAAGGTGCGAAAGATTATCCTATAAATTGCAGGTATGCCAAGATGTAAGTTTCTAAAATAGGTAAAAATAAATATTCAAGTTTTATCCGTCGTTTATTGTTCATGTCTTTTTATATACTAATAATAAAAATAGCATTACAAAAATAACTCAGAAATAGTAGAAAAAAAAGTCACGATCCTCACACTAATTAACACGGATAGAAATCTCGCAAATAAAACCTTCCGAGTATATTGCTTTTCGACTAAAAATTGTACATAATTACATTTACGCACGATTTAACTGTAATGACTATTACTTGATTACGTATCTGCAATTAAAACCCCCAAGGCTAGTAGTACGTGACTGTGTCTACTAAGTAGGAATACAAGGTATTCCTTTGGTTCGGTGTTAGAGACGACTCGGCCAGCGTTTTGAAGCTGGAGTAGGTCGAAAACGTCCTCAGGTAGCTAAAGAGGTAGTCTTCCACGCCCTTTTGCGTGATGGGCTCATCGAGGACGCTGCACAGGTCGACGAACTGATCGCATTCGTTCACTTCGTCCAGTTCGGATTCTTCTATTTCCTCATATTCTTCAGACTCGTCTTCTAACTGAAAATACAAATCGGTTGGGTCTACTCTCATCTGTGCATCAGTTGACATCTCAATAGTGAGATATTGCCAAATATTGGGAATATGCCAAATGAAGGGCTTAGAAGTAAAACGGTTCAAGTGCACTTTTTATGGTTTTGATATCCCTTGAATATTACTTTGATAATGCAATTTCTGGTTTGAAATGATATTTTACGACAGTTATTTCACTTAAAGGCATAAAAATATGATAGAGATACCTTTTAAGTGCCGCATACCACACTTAGTTCATTTTTGAAAAACCCTTTTACTTCCAGGCCTCTCAATTCCCTTTAAAGGTGTGATTCCTATCACGCAGGCGACGGTCGCGATACATTGCTACAATGATATACTTTTGGAGCTGATGCCTCAGAGCGTCCATGTACTGCTTTGAAAACAGTCGAGACGCGGATGCTTAGCGACGGACGCGTCGTAGGAATCACACCTTAAATTGTGCACCGATATTTAAGAAACTGAACGAAATTGCGCCAGTGAATTTATCATTTTTGAATTGAATTTAGAATAGTAGATTTGCGAAATGATAAAAAGGAGTAGTTAAAACATGGATAAATAATTCCATACTACTTACAACATTAGTATTGCTTTTTTTGATAAATAAAAAGCTCTCAGCCAACGCCTGAAATATATATGATAACAAAGGTATTTCCTTGACGGAACCGTCCTGAGTGATATCTATGAAGAAAATGTCCGACATCCTGGAATCCTCTATCAGGAGTGTGGTTTCCAAGAATTTGCATAAAACCAGAATGCTGAAAACCCGAGCGTGTAATTATTCAAAATGGCGCACGCAATCTTACTTACTGTAAATTCCGACCGTAGTTAGACCGCACGTACTTAAAATTTATAACAGCCTTTGATATATGTTTGAGTGCGCTACCACCGTTGGGGCCAGGTACTTTGTTCAGCAGTGTGGTGATCAGGTCGTTATAAAAGTAGAAATAATGCAAAAATATTACGTTGAAGCTCTCCTTGACGTTATGCGACTTCGAGAAGTTTAGTTTACTAAGGATGCACTTGACGAGCTTCTCGTTATGGCCGGTGAGCTGCTGCCGGAAAGCTTTGAACGTGCAGATTATCAGTTTGTCAATATGTTTACAAAAGTTTTCGTCCCTGTTCGGTTCGAGAAACCGGTAGATCACAGCTAATACGGCCCCTAAGGCCTCTCTTTGCTTATTCATTGCTGTTATTTGTAAGTGGCACTTAAGTAAATACATACATAAACATCGATTTCCCATCTGAAAATTAAAATATGCACTTATTCACTGATGAGGCCGACGCCTACTTGTTGAATAATTAAATGTTTCGAATGCTAAATACAAAATCGCATGTTAGATGGTTACTTTTATGAACACTATTTGATAACACAGTCCCTTAACCCTTTAGTTACCACCCACCACCCTTTCAACTATCTGGAGGGTAGAACAGGGCCTTTGTAGGTTATGTTAAAGTGGGTACGGATGGTGGTCTGTGGGCCCTATCCTACGATCCAACCTGTGCAACATAGCCTAGGGTTCTTACAAATGAACTAATTCACAAAATACAAAAACACCCATGCAATATTTCCATGTTCGATTCATTACTCTACATCGAGCAACCATTGTTTATCCTCAATTATTTCGAGGGTAGAATAGGGAACACCCACCACCCTTTGTGTTAATTTCACCTCAAACTACAAATCTTCTTTCCCGACGACTGTTAAACTTCCAACACTACAGATTTATAATAAAATACATGGCCGAAGGATCTCCGGATCGATGTCAAGTAAAGTAAAAGAGATGACTGTTAAAAATACAAACCTCGGTAATATACAAATCATCTGTAGAATTAATAGTATTGATAACTAAAAAGAATCCTTGAAGGAATAAGGCATTTCTGATAGCGTCTGAGTAGGCGTTCTCTATCACAACGCTGAGAACGTAGAGCCCGACCGATTGGGCCTCCGTGCGGTCGACGTTCGTGCTCCCATTGAGGTAAGAAATCAAATCGAGTAGCGGCTGCATGAGCGACGACTGTATATATTCCGCACAGTACTCGTTCTTGCTTAAACCGATGATCAACTCCTTGCAGCGGCTGATGATCAACGCGTTCTGAGTGTTCTTCGCCAGTGTGTTCAGGATGAAGGGCACTAGGCGGTTGGCAAAGTTCGCAGTTAAATTCTTGTTCATCTGGAATAAGTAAATCAGTAATAATTGAATATTTCCAATATTTAAAGTAAACGTGTATTTTTCAATGCAACGTGCATTGCGGAGGTGTGTTCAAACTATAATGAAGTAGTGATAATTACATTGTAACCATTATTACAATTTGGATTTAAATAGATAAAGACAGAATAAAGTTTATTATTATTATTTCGACCAATTTGCAGGCACATTTGATCAAGGGCTTGCCACTAGTATAAGTATAGGCAGAAACTAAATTATAACTAATACACCATAATAACTAATTACTCTTTTCTCTATCTGCTAATTTGATACTTACATTCGTAATATCACAAATATTCCTAATCGTGGTGCCGAAAATCATGGGGTTCAAATATTCCCCGACATTGATCAGACTGTCCAGCAAGGAGTTGAAGACGTTTGCGAACGCTTGCAGGTGCTGTTTCTGCATAACTTCGGAACCGTGTTGTGAGCAGTTCCCGCTCGAATTGCTTATTCTTTGGCAGTGGAAATTCAGCGCCCTAAATGTAATTCAATTATTAATCACTCATACAGCTGTTTCAACAATGATCATCTACAAGTAAGGTATTGGAAAGGTAATTTTAAAATTGGAGCCTACCTACTAAAGGTTATACTAAATTGACCTCAATTTAATATAGGGTTTTGTTATGCGTAAAAACATAAACCATCTTGAAAACTTGCAAGGGCAGGCAGGTTAGTTGTAAGTGAGAAAGTGCAGTCCGTTGTGAGTACAGAACATGCATTTATGATTCTAGAAAAACGAGTAATGGGATTAAAGTATGGGGAATACCGTACATCTACAATAAGCAAAAAATTGGAAATGGTAACCCTTAACTTATTACAGATGTAATAAATAAATGAACAACAAATTTAAACAATAATTTCCTTCTAAACTACACTGATAAATGAGTGTTGCTATAACTAGAGGTCAGATTTTTATGCCGTACAAAATATGTTGTTTTAATGGTTTTTCTAAACTTTTTGAACCCAAGGCCGCACTGAATATTTTAGGAAGTAGGGCAGGTCAAAACTTCCCACTCCTGTATATTGTTTAGTTAGGGAGAGACAATACATTTATTTGAAAATCCCAGATATCGTACCACTCGAAAACGCGCATGTGCAAACAACCAGTTTCGTTTTATCAATGATCAAACTCATACACACACACGCGCCCGCTGAAACTATTAGTTGGCCCAAAAGGGGGAAACAGTAGCCTTACCCTAACCTAAGCATAAGCACCAATCGTCAAAATCCTGTGTGTGGGTAAAATGAAACTCGTTGAGTGCTGCTGGAATCGCGTTTGCGAGTGGTACAAACCCATTTATTGAGACACTTTTACAAAGCCTAGCTTTCAATTTATCATTACTAATTCGCTTAAAAAACGTTATAGCCCAGTTTGAGGTTATGTCTGAAGGAAGCACTTTTGCACAAAATTCCAGTCTCTATTTTGAACATTTTCATATTACCATTGTGTTTGTACACCTTAACCCAACCAAATAACAACACATAGTGACTCGAGTTTCGATCATAAGCTGATCATTTTCAAACTTAAAGTTAAATGATGATCGAGACTCGAGTCACTAAAAAATAAAGTGTGATATTAACAAAGAAACTATTTTATTTAAAGTTCCAACATGTATCACGAAGTTAACACCTCAACTATTAATCAATTAAATTATTATATAAGCCAATAGTTAATAGAACAAATTAATCACAATTAAGCCATCACACAATTAGGAACACTGTTAGCAAATGAAAAAACACTTTGAAATATGAATTGCTTCTCCAGGTAAAGAAATAGTAGTTCTTTGAACGTATGCAGAATTTTGAATTTACTGTTGAAATGGTGACTACATGCAGGCGTGCACCCTGGGGGTTGGCTATTGGGCTTGAGCCCCCTCTCCCCCAAGATATTTAGGACCGAAATGCCATCTACATATGTGTATTTTGTTAATGTTTTACGCATTTAAAACATGAAGTGTGATTTTCAATTTACACAAATGTTTGTGTCAATGTAGCGAAATAATTTTAGCACGAATTACACAATACATATTTGAAAGTGTTTATTTTTTATTTTATTAGTTTTCAACAATTATCAGTTATTTTTTTCGGTAGGAAACACAGGTGGAGCCACTCTAACCCTAGTGATTGTGAAGGACGGGAAATGGAACCTTTTGGATTCACTAGAACTACAACAAAAAACGGGTTACGACTATTAGAAAACAAAAGGCATACCAACCTGATAGCGGCATTTCTTAAAATGTGCTGATTGCTGCGTAGGTGCACGCAAATCGCGCTCAAATGTTCGACGACCTGCTCCGAGGACATACAGCAGGAAAATCGGCCGACGACCAGCATGATTCTAGCCAGCAGTATGACGTTCCTGCATTCGGTGACGATCAGCGAAGCATTTCTGAGGTATATGTAAATGTTGAACGACTCGTGGTGTGTCCTCTGGGATTTAAATATATCACTGACACACCCAATGGTGCACATCACGCTCTCATTAACCCTCCAGTTCAACGAGTCGTTCGGTTTGATGTCGTACACGCCGCCAAGGATTTTATTAATGGCGCATGATAATGACATTAGGACCTTTTCTGGGTTTAACTGATCCACTAATAACTATAAATAAAAATTTCTCTTACAGTGGATTTCACAAAGGTGATAATAAATATAACACGGGTATTATAATTTCGGCTGTGTAAACGATCTTTCTAATGGTGTACAGTAAGCACAATTTGAGGTTAGGTACTGCGATTACATTACACACATTTTAATTGATAATTACTCTGTCACAATGTTTATTAACAAATTCTTTTCTATTTCGATGTATTTTTACTTTAAATCCTCTTCTGAGGCTCCATTTGTAATTTAAACAATAACCATTACAAAATGTATTTGGTGACCGACAGTGACAGACAATGGTGCATAAAGAACGTTTACACAGCTAAAAATATAATACCGGCTTACGAAAAACTTGACTTAAATAAATGTTTTTGAAATAAAACACTTGAATTTATTAATTAATTTAAATACTTACAACTAGTAAAGTCTTCAAATCCGTCCTTAAACTATTATTCACCATGTTATTAAATTCATCGGCGCAGTAGCTATGCTCGTCCTCCATAAACTCCTGCTCGATATCGGGCGTGATGCACATAAAAATCATCGTCGAATAGAATATATCAGAAAGCATCACCGTCAGATGCTTACTCATGTGTCTGTTCGAGGCAATGATTTGCACCAAGGCGAAAATGTTGTTGACCAACTTGATGAAATACTTGGGGTTGTGCTCGTCCTCGTCGGCGTCCCTGGGTATCGGCTTGTGGTTGCCGATGATCTGAATGTACTCCGTGGCGCACTTGTTTAGGATTTCCCAAATGATTGGAAGCGTCGAGATTATGAGTTTGCTCGGCTCGACGGCCTTCTCGCAGTACAGGAACTGGATGAAGGCGCCGCCGATTATCTCCGATTTCAACTGGAAGTCACTGTGTGAACTGTAAGGCTGGTTTAAGTGATACGCTAGTAGGCCGCAGAATTTCTTGCCAGCGTCATTTAGAATTTGTTCGTGGGACGGATCTTCGTTTTTCTCCAGGTCCGACAACAGGAATATCGTTATCAGTGATATCACTGTCGCTCGAATGTATGTAGAATACTATGAAACAAATATTAAATTTAATTAGCATAAAATATAGCCGGAGTATATTTAGTTAAATTGTTATGATTAAATATAAATATGTTAAAGAAATAAAACAAAATTCACATCTCATCATGTTATACTACATCTATCCATAGATTAGACTTTTTTGACAACTTGAGTGAGAGAAATTCTACTAGGTTGTCGAACAATTCTCGTCACAAAAAATAGTACTTACGAAACTTTGTGGGAAATGTAAAAATTGTAATTGTAATTTATTACCAAAATCGCACTAATATTGTTTGGAACGTTCTCCATGGCGGAAATTCGAAAAATAAAGGATAAACTGTCAATAATGTGTTGGTGACTGCGTATGAATATATTGGAACCTAACGTGCTGCAAAATTACATTATTTTCATAGCTGTGTTCGTACTTCTCACTTTCTAGTGTTCATCACTAAAGATGTCAAAAAAGTCAAATCTATCAGTGGATATAATATATAATGTAATGTATTGTCAAAAAAAGTCTAATCTATCAGTGGATATAGTACATAAGGTAATGTATTTTTGAATTTAAGATAAAACTTATTGTATTTAATTTAATTGAGTGTATAATTAATTACTGTGGCACAATAAATAATTTATTACTTACTTTTTCATTTCCACAAATTTCATATAAACAATTAAACAAGGTGGGCCCCAATTGCGTGACTATGTTGTAGGGCAGACACTCCTTCAGAAAGAGCACGGTCCCCTCGACGAGCTCCTTGCTGACCGACTGCAGCATCTGCTGTACCAGATTCATCATGTTAGGCCACCGCTCCGGATAATCGACCGCCGCAATATAGGCCATGATGTGCGCGCTCGATAATCGCAACTGCCTGTTACTGTCGCCGACACCGGCCGGCAGGAATTTCTTGATTTTCTCCTTGATCTCCCCGGAGAGTATCGGCTGTGCGAAGCTTTTATTGTGCACAGTCCAGTAAGAGGCTATGTACTGGCGTAGCAATATACTAGCCATTAAGCGTTCCTCCAGGTGCTCTCCGAAGTCCATCATTATATCAATTAATACGAGAGGGTATTCTGTAATGTAATAATGAACGTAAACAAGCATTTCATGTAAATACTATATTGATAAAACAACAGATTAACCAAGTAAGTCTGGCCATACATATCGCGATAACTAGCACGGCAGACTGAGAGAAATACATGAGCGTCCGAGGACAGTCGTAGTCATAAGCATACTTACGTTTTCTCTTAAATTCCACTGTACAACACGAACGCTCAAACTGCCACTATTCCCGCCACAAGCGCACCGGCAAGACTTATTTGGATGTGCAGTAAATATTAAGTTTGATTAACCTATAAATCTGTGACTGGTCGACAGGGCCTAGAAGTCTATTACTATGCATTACCTTACTTTAAAATAATTGCTGGTGTCGTTAAAGTACGAATAAAAACAATCACTTACCTTCTATGAACTCGAGTGCTTTCCTCCTATCCTCAGAAGCTCTTCGCAAGTCACCCTCGGTGCACATGATCCCACTAATCACGGTGAGGATGTTATGTTTTATGTTCGGTTGAGCCATTTTTCACAATTAACTTAACAAAAATATCGTTTAAAAACAACAATAATATAACCTCACATTTTACGGTCGAAAATAAACGCCCGCACACAGTCCACGTGCAAGAGGGAAACACAATTCGGTAAATAATCACAAACAACGCTGTGTTTTTGGATTGTATTATATTAATTAATTTTCCACACGCATCTTGCATGCGTATTTCGACCAAAATAAACGACACATTTTACACGAGCAACGATTTTAATACGAGGTAAATACAATGAGATGGCGTGGCGACCTCGGTTCTGTTTAACGTGTTGCGATAAGATGGCGCAGCAGTTCAATATTGTATATTAAATTATGAAAAAATATATACCTTTTTTCATCAGAAAAATAATCTAAACCGATTGGATTTTAAAAATTGCAGCTACCTCAAATAGCAAAAAAGTCACCATGAACATTATGTAAAATTTTGAAAAATGTCGAATTTTTTAGACTTTGAATGGCCGTAGCGGCTAAACGAAAAATCCAAATCGAACGCGGTTTTCAAATCTGCGCTCCTTGGGTGCAAATTAGTCTGATTCAATTAAAACTAGCGATTTTTAATTTTTGACGAAGACGTGAAAAACTACACAAGGGTCTTACTTTTGCTCAAAAATTGCATTTGAAATGATTTCCTGGAGAAACCACTGGTTCTATTCTTCCGAGTTTCTATACTTCACTGTAAAGATGCCATCAAGATCCATCAGAAAATGTACTTGCTTAATAACAAATGTCAATTTTAAGCTCGTGACGCGTTCGCAAAAAGAACTCGAATGGAAAAAATCGAAAAAATCAACTTTTTTAATCATCATCATAGACCATTAAAGTATACCTTTTTTTCATCAGAAGAACGAGCTAAATCGATTTGGCTTTAAAAAATTTCAGCTACCTTAAATAGCAAAAAAGTTGGCGTCACCATGAACATTATGGAAAATTTTGAAAAATGTCGAATTTTTCAGACGGCCGTAGCGGCAAAGTACTAATAATCGCCTCGAGGAAAAATGAGGTGAAGATGAAAATGAAGGTGATTTGAAGAAACTGGAAATGGGACAATGCAAAGAAAAGATGGTGCCGGAGAGAAAGGATACTTTTTAGTTATGTATTGTAATTGGCAAATTATGAGTAATAAATGAGTTTCCAAGTTTGAAAATGGCCCTCGGAGATTATTAGCCAGAATTGAATGGTGTTTATTCAGAGAGGTCTTCCCGTTGCGGATGGTGCACAATTTCAATATGAAGATGAGGATAACAGGTACTCGGACGAGATAACGCGAATTTCCCGACCGTAACGAGCGCATCACAATAACCAACAGTAAACGTCTAATTCGTGTTGCATAAATTTGGCTTTATCTGGCGACCATTAGCGCCGGCAAAGGCTCGAACCTGAAAATGAAGTGGATGCGCAATTAGCTTAGAAAGTATGCTGTGCTGTTTTTTAGAGCAGCAAGAGAAGATGGCTGGGATGGTACTATCTGCATTTCCGGACGTCCCGCGATAAATCTAATACCTACTGGTCCGCGGGTAAATAAATGAGCCAATTAAGTAGTCCCCGAGATAAATACGAATATAATATATTGCGTGCATAATATGATAATTCGAACAATTTGGTTTAAATACCAAGGTGGGTCATGGACCCGGGATTATCCCTGCATCTCAATCATAATCAAATATAATTCATTATAAATATTAAAGCGCTGCGGAGCATGACGATGCACCACGACCAACAAAACCGGCTTCTGTTCCAAGAGTTATTCGTCGGGCGCCATATAAAACAACGCGACCTGTCATTAATTACCCCCGCGCGCCCACGCTCACGAAAATATCAATTTTTGCATCTTCCGGGCCCGCAATAACAACGGCCCACGCCGCTCCTCTCCTCTTTTTGATCGGTTTTTTGAAGAAAAAGTCCACGGCACGCCTTGCTCGTTCGCAGCTTCTTGGATGCTGGGCGAGCTACCGTGCGTGACGAAGCGTCCGTTCTTGGGGTGGCTGCCTGAATGCATTGCCTATATCCAACTGGGGCACCGTTGTTCTGCTCCAACATTCTTCCGAATCGGCACTTTCAAATTACTATCGTGTAAACGAGAAAATTACATGCGCCAATCTTACAATTACTTTGATTTCACAACCGCTTGATAAAATTTACTTTCATAAATCACGTGCTAGATAAACACCATCGGATATTATTCATACGATGTACGAAAAGATTTATCTTAATTTACTAAAAATACGTAAACAACGTCGATTGTGAGAAAGAATCTTGTGAAATCCCAAATTCCATTTACGTCAGTGTGTCAGTGCTGCCATATACAGGACGCGATTTCTTTCCACCTGATTTATCAACGATCTCCGTTGCTTCTATCAGACTATAATTGCTCGACTTATAAGTATCATAGGCTGCATTAATCTGCTATTTATCTAATAACTAGTCTATATACAGCGAGCAGGTCGATTGAAAGTCTGCATTTTCTATCCGCGGGCTGCCCATGCGCTCATTTTTATCAATGAAAATCGCATTTTCTCAAAGGCCGAACCACTGTTACGTTTAACCTTTCTAATTAATCATTTCTCGTTGATTTAAATACACTCGTCGCCGGCTACCGCTAATTGCATGCAAGTGGGCAATTAAATCTGACATTCTTAAATTTGCTTAATTACACATTCTACTATTTGCTCTTTACACACCAACGTTTTTACATATTCATTCATTTAAGTCAATTCATTCAACTTAATCTCTTAATTAAATAATGCAGTAATCATTTAGGTCCACCTAAACACGTCTGGAGTTCATAGGTCGAACCAGGGCTTCCGCAACCCTTTGTCAATGCTTGTACACAATCGATAAATCCATTGATAGCAATCGCATGTTTATGCAACGCTAATCGGTGGACAAGCAGACAATTGCGAATCGCTATCTCCCGGACACATGTACTTTGTCACGATTTCGATAGCGCGCTGCTTCGTATTCGAAGACGTTTCGAAATCGAACACAATGAACAAGTTGAAAGGATGTACTGGATTTTTGCCTAAAATCAATCATGAACGATATAATTCGTTTTAGTAATAACCAAGAAACTATATATGGGGCGCTCCGCGGTGGAGAGGTTTGTCACTGTTTTTAGTGTGAGCGGTGTGGGTTAAATTTTATTTATTTGATGTCGTGGTAAGACGTAAATTCATGGAATTTAAAATTCAATAAATTTATTTTCGAAGAATTGACATTCGGAAAATTTACTTTCGAAGATTTTACCCAAAATTAATCATGAACGACATAATAAGTTCTAGTAACCAAGAAACTATATATGGGACGGCTCCGTGGCTAAGAGATTTGTCACTACTTTTGGTGTGAGTAGTGTGGGTTAGATTTTATTTATTGGATCTCGTAGTTAGATGTAAATTCATCGAATTTAAAATTCCATAAATTTATTTTCGAAGAATTGGCATTCGGAAAATTTACTTTCCTAAATTTTTGCCCAAAATTAATTATGAACCACATAATAAGTTCTAGTAACCAAGAAACTATACATGGCACGCTCCGTTTCGGAGAGGTTTATAGCTTCTGGTGCGAGCCAGAAATTTATTTTCGAAGAATTGACTTTCAAAGAATTTGTTTTCAAAAAATTTGTTATCGAAGAATAAATTTTCGAATTAAAAATTTGAAAAATTTATTTTCGAAGAATTGGCATTTGAAATTTTCTTTCGAAACATTTGTTATCGAAGAATCTATTTTCGAATTGAAAATTCGAAAAATTTATTTTCGAAAAATTTACTTTCGAAGAATTTGTTTTCGAAAAATTGGCAATCGAACAATTTGCTTTCAAAGAATTCGTTTTCGAAAAATTTACATTCGAAGAATTTGTTTTCAAAACATTTACTTTCTTTACTTTACTTTATTCGTGCTGTACAAAATTGTAGTCGAATATAGTGAATACTTAAAATTAACACAATAATAAAAATACATACAGGGTGGTCCATCTCAGTTACCTCTGAAATGGACCACACTGTATGTAGCGGCTTCGTTGAGTTACGCGGCATTTTTGGAAAAATCTCCGAGACAGGTTGATTTTTGTTTCGAGGAGGACAACTTTTGATGACATTTCCACCTTCATAACCTTAACTCCCTAGTCACCCCTAACATCACCCCGATTTTAAATAGGGAAAGTGAGTTTGAAAAGCACTTTTGATTCTGAATATAACGGTGTCATTTGTTTTCGTTTTTATTGATTCCTGGGGCAATTTGCCTTTGAGATAACAAGGTTCGTGCATGTATCTCAACCACATCCCATTATGCACGATTTTAAAATTTGTTTTGGCATGTAAATTTTCACATTTGTCCCTTGCCGAAATCATGTACAATGGAAATTATAGAACTATATTTTTCGAATGGAAATTGTATCAACAGAGCTGCAAAAGTATTAAATTTGCGTTATGTGGCTTCAAAATCAAGTCATTACCTTCATAATAAAACTAGTTGCAAGTGATCAGGAAAACCAGTTAATTTTTCAACAGGATGGTGCATCTCCACATTTTACTTTAGCTGTACGACAGTTACTCCAGACATGTTTTCTAATGATAAAAACGCCTTATAAAACAATAATTGGTGATTCTTTACTGAAAAAGAAACGTTTTTCATTGTTTTAATGCCTGAAACAAAAAGCTCCGAAAATTTTGAAACGCGATATCTCCGCAAATATTTAAGTTACAAAGACGAATTAAAAACCAAAATGTCCCTTTTTTAAAAAGTTTCCGCCTGTTGCCAGAAAATGTTGACATACAGAGTGTTTCAGAGCTCTGGGAACGGTCAATCACGTGCTTATTTGTCAAAATTTCGAAAAATGTTTTATACAAAAGTTGTGTATAATAGTGAGCTGCACGCCTTAAAAATATTTAAATTTATACAGGGTGTCTCATAACAAAGTTACAGACCAAACTTATGTTTTTTTACATGGAACACCCTGTATTTTTTGTCATTTTTGAATTATATGGAGCAAATAAATGTGAGTTACTTTAATACTCCCTATACCTATTGTTTGCCGTTTTCGAAATATTTGATATGTTCTGGGTGAAATTTTAATTTTGAGCTCTGAAACACCCTGTATATGGGAAATTCCACGAAAAATCGATTTTTCAAGACGCCGCGGCATGATATAAATATGTGTCGATGCATATTTTAGTAGATTTTTACTGGGTAAAAATTATGCAAATGTCAAAAATCGGGCACAAGGGGGCCCTGTAGGTTAAAAATCGATTTTAAAAATTTTGGAATTTTCAACGACCTTGAATGGAATTGGAAAAAAATGGTCAGATAGGTAATTAGGTAGACTATATTCATATTTTTTTTCAGAATTTTTCATTCATGCAATCGTCAGTAAAAAAATTATGTTTTAGAAAAAACATTTTTTAACCCCCAGAGAGGGCGGAGGGGGTTGTCGGCCCACTGATCATGGGGACCTTAATTTTACACCCCAAAAGAGCCTCTTATCGGGAAAATTCAAAAATCTAGGGATAGGGGTATTTTGACTATCTTAACCGTAGGTACACTATTTGTCTTCGAAAATTTGTTTCGAAGAATTGGCATTTGAACAATTTGGTTTCAAAAAATTTACGTTCGAAGAATGTGTTTTCGAATGCCATTTCTTCGAAAATAAAATAAATTGTTTTCAAAAATTCGTTTTCGAAGAATTTATTTTCGAAGAAATAGCATTCCGACAATTTGGTTTAGAAGAATTTGTTTCCGAAAAATTTACTTTCGAAAAATTTGTTTTCGAAAAATTGGCATTCAAACAATTTGGTTTCGAAAAAATTTGTTTTCGAAGAATTGGCATTCGAACAATTTGGTTTTGAAGAATTTGTTTTCGAAGAATTTGCGGGATACTGGATATTGTGGCTGAATAAGGGTTCATGCCTAGTCAGGAGGCCGAAAAATAGGTGATTTTTGGGAATTTTTTTTGCATAAAATATAAAACTTGTTTAAAATTGAGTTGGTCTATGTGGTAGCATGTATTTTCATGAATGTAACATAAATGTTATAAAAAAAAATATTAGTAATCAATAAAGATACGTCCTGAAGGCCGTTGAAAAAAAAATATGTTTTGCGGTAACCACTGCTGCTCAGATTTTGATTATCATAAATCAAAAACAAAAACAGAATTCTTTAGAATGTTAAAGTATCTAGTGTTTGAACGAATAGTTTGTCGAAATATTGATCTGGGACAAAATGGCGGACGGGAGTTTATTGGAAGGATTATGGAGAGGATATATTGGATGTCGCAGTTTAGTTAAAGTTCGCAGGGCGGAACGTTCCCTTACTTGGAGATTTCCAATTTGAGGTTGGACAAGGATCTTTGCACAGGTATTGATGTTGTATTGGTGCCGTAGTTTTCGAGATTTCGCGGATACCGACTTTGAAAATGCGGTTTACGCGGTCGAACGGAGTACTTTGAACGCCTGTAACTCAATTTTAATTGGATTAATTCCAACTTTTCGAAGAATATTCTTCAAATGTTCTATTTACTGAAAATGTCAAAACTCAAAAATCGATTTTTTGAAATTTCTGACTAGACATGACCCCTTAAGCCATTTTCCCTAAAATCATTCACAGATTCCCTCCAAATATCCTTTCTTTAAAAAAAGGAAACTATGTACATATGATTATAATCACTAAACATGAATTAGCGTTTGCATGACTTTGTAATCAGAGTGAAGATGTTATCAATATTGTTCCGAATACGCTTGAGTTGTTGGTAAACAAAAGAGGAAAATGTGCACGAGCGGCGCGGCGATGGAAGGAGACCGGCGATCGCGGTCCGCGATCCTCTATCACTGTCGACCTCTAATGATCAGTAATGGGTGCGTCTTTATTTAATGAATTGAATTTATCGCGGTATATTGTAATGTCTGCGGAAGGAAGGGGGAGAAGGCAATCGCGTGCTATTCGAAATCAGCTCGACTTCGGACAGTCGAAGAAGTTTCTCGTGCGGTGCACTGCCTTGAGTGCCTCGCGCATCAAAACCGACACAAAACATAGCGCGTGTGCGTGTGCTATGTGAATGTGAACCTATCGAATCCGATTTACTCAGCAAGGTAACGACACTCATTACAGTAAGTCTTATTTCTTGGGCACCGTGTTACATAAGATCTCTATTAACAGGCAGGGAAGGACACGTGTGGGCTCCCAATACATTTCCTACTCGTGCTTTTTGTCACAACACACCGGCTTCGAATACTGTCATGGAATTAGCGAAAACACGATCGCACCTTAAATTAGATCCGGACTGCTTCGACACCTCCGTCTTTCCAAAAACAATAGACAACAACATTGACATTTAGCTTTAACCAAAACATGCTTGTAAACACGCGTGTAATACAAGCATCCTCATAAATATGCAAGTGATAGTATGTGCAACATCAAAGTTGCATTCTTGGCGAGAGTAGTATCCGTTTTTGAAAGATTTTTTGATAAGAAGTAAAATACTTCACCTAATCTTGTTAAGAAGTTATTCATTAGCACCGACCAGTATTTATTTCTTATAGTTTATTGTTATGCAAAAATCTCGTTTTTTTTTCTGTGGAATATTGGATTTACCAATTTGTAATGGTTCGTCATGTTTCTGTTTTTAAATATTGAAAAATTGAATAAAGAACACAAAGAGTAGGTTTATTTTTTACATGCCAACATTTGCGTAAAATTCACGAGATTAAAAAAAAACTAGGCTCAAGGGGGAGGGGGCGGTATTGACCTCATTCCCCTCTCCCGCTTGGATCCGCCAGTATGTATATAGTATAATAGTATAAATCCCTAAGGTTGTCTTCTCAACTCGTCCGTTAAAATAGCACTCACCTAACTTGTAACTTTTTTTTGTCGATAGATGTTACCATAGTCAGGCCCTTATCAAAATCGTCCTTGCTAATGGAATTAATAAAAATTGAGACCATAGAGGGGAAGGGTTTCCCCATCCTTACTGAAATCCTGGTAAAAATCATTAGTCACGCCAAAAAACAAGCCTCTCTGAAAGAATCACAGGCTTCTGCTCCCCAAGCGCAAAATTTCTTGACTACAACCCTGGTAAAGTATCAGAACCTCTCTGAAATCCAAAATAACAATCTGCAGAGGCTTTTGCAAAAGAATTTCTGAAATAGCCAGTCATCGCAAAACTTGAAGAAATAAATAACAAGCTTCTGTAAACTTTTCCAAATTTGGAATAACAAAAAAAAACAATAACAAGCTTCCGCAATAAGTGAGGGTTTTTCAATCAAAGAAACATTTCCTTACAGAGATAGGATGGTAATACTGTCCGAAAATCATCAATTCGTAAATGTGCTCAAACAGCTATAAACTTCTTTTTCTTCCCAAAATAATAAGCTTATCTCGAAATCATCATTTTACCAAGTACCAACTTCCATGATATTTGTTCATTTATTCCATTATTCATACAAATAAAATACAAAAATAATAGCCGTGTGTGACTGAATGGCTAAAGCCTAAGTCAAAAAAAAAAAAACTTCCATGATCTACATAATGCTACATTGCATTTCAATATATTTCGCATATATCTTTCGAGATTGTCCATTGTTTATCGTAAAACAATGATCTCATCCACAGTCCAAATGTCGAATTGTAAATGATGGAATTCAAAACTTCACAGTTATGCGGAATGTGGGTTGGAATTTTTTAGAACGAAAAGTCATGCAGTCGCGAAATTTAGATAAGGCCACGAAGAATTTTGTTATTTCGGAAAATCATTTGTTTGCTTCGAGTGGTATCTAAAAAAAAATCCGTGCGTGCCATAACTTAAATTATTCCCCGATTAATAATACATAAGATATGATACAATTTAAAGCTAAATAATTCGTAAACTATTGCATGAGGTTTTCCTGAAAATTATTATCTGGGTCAGTTATAAGATAAATATTAAAAAGACGAAAAATAGCCTGTATGTATGAAAATTGAACCTGGCCGCAAAATTAAGTCTTACTAAGACTATAAACAAATAACTTATTAAAACTACGTGCCACGCTGTATATTGAATGATGCAAAAGATATTTACAAGTTATTACTGGTACTACTAGATAAATAACATTGGTTTAAGATCGTATTTTTTTCTACGTAAAGGATTTACTTGAAAATTATTCTAAAATTAAATTTGACAATTGGGGGCCGCCGTGGCCCAGTGAGTAGAGCTCCTGCTTACGGGCCTCGTGGTCGTGGGTTCGAATCCCATCCGCGCTGTCACTTTTTCGGAACAAAAAAATTGCCGTGGGGTCCATGGATGTTCAGTGTATGTCCCTTTCATCATTATAAATGATTATTATACAAATTATCGGTTGTGGCAGAATGCCCTAGTTGGCTACGTCAATTCCCAAATCATCCGCGCTTCCTCAACCCGAATTCCTGCCAACAATCCTTCCGAAAAAAAAAAAATTGAAAATTTTAAACTGTAAATGTTATTATTAAAATAAAAAAGCTAGAAAAAACATTTTGTCAAGGACAGACGGTGCTAAACTTAGCTAGTGTTACTAGATAAAACAAATAAATGTACAACTGTAACTTGTAACACTTGTTAACTTGTAAAATTAAAAATTAAGAATTGTAAAAATAAAAAAAATAATTATTTTTGATTCCTATAGTAAAAAGTAATATTATTTCCTCAGTTACATAGCTTAAATAAAAATGATACCGAAGGGTTACCCTCCAATTAGTGATTGTTTCCATAGACTTTAATTTTTTGACAAATTTTGAGATCCTTAAAATAAATATTTCCAAGATTCATTGTCACCCCCATCAACGATAAAACCCAGACCCATTTTGAACTATTAGTCCTCTTCAGAACAGTAATCGATTTTATTTTCTAAAACTAGTGGAATTTTCAAAAAAATCGGCGCATTTAATTTGCCAAAAAATAGGTTTCTTAAAATTCAATCAAAACAGGGTGTAAGGGTGGTCAGTATCCTACCCTACAATTAACAGACCAGGGCGTCTTGCAACTTTCTCTGATTTTATGGTGAAAAACAGGATATTTCTGATATTTTCTCAAATTTTCAAAAATTCGTAATTCGCTTGAAAATTGTTGGATTTAAAAAAAAAACGACAGTGTGTTTTAAAGAGTGATATTTTGGTTAATTAATACCATTTTTCTAGAATTTATTTTCTGCGATTTATAGTTTTAACGAATAGTTTTCAAATTTTCAACAAATTGAAAATCAAAAATTTCAAACATTCGTATCACGATTGAAAATATATATATTTTTTTAAACAAACCTGCCTTTGGAAGAGTGATATTATAACTGAATATATATTTTTTAGAATTTATTGTCCACGGTACATATTTTTTGGAATTGTTTTCTTAAATGTTCAATAAATGGAAAAATACAATTTTTAAAAATTCGTGTTTCCACTCATGCGTCTCAAATGTTCAACAACGCAAAAATCAAAAGTTTCAAACATTCGTATCTCGTTCGAAAATTTTTGAATTAAAAAAAAATAAAAGTGCTTTTGGAAGAGTGGTATTTTAGCAATTGAATATATTTTTTTTAGAATTTTTCTCTACTGTATATGTTCAACAAAAAGAAAAACATTTTTGAATTTTTTTAAATAAAAGTGCTTTTGTAGGGGTGTTATTTTAGCAATTAAATATATTTTTTAAATCTATTCTCCACAGTACATATTTTTTTTTAAATTTTTTCTCACGTGTTCGACAAAAAAAAAATTCGTAACTCGTTTGAAAATTGGTGCATTAGAAAAAGTGGATATTTTGGTAATTTAATAGTTTTTCTAGAATTTATTTTGTACAGTTTATATTTTTAACGAATTGTTTTCAAAAGTTTCAAACATTCGTTTCACCTTTAAAAATTTATGGATTTTTAAAAACAAGAGTGCCTTGGGAGGAGTGAATATCTTCTTTTTAGAATTTATTCTTCACGGTACATATTTTTTAGAATTAGTTTCTCAAATACCCAACAAATAGAAAAATAAAATTTTCAAAAATTCATTTGAAAATTGGTGAATTTAAAAGAAAACAAAAATGAATTTTAATGAGCGATATTTAGGTAATTTGATACAATTTTTCTAGAATTTATTTTCTGCGGTTTATTCAACAACACGAAAATGAAAAGTTTGAAACATTAGTATCGCTTTCGAAAATGTATAAATTTTTCAAAATAAAAGTGCTTTTAGGAGAGTGATATTTTAGCAATTGAATATATTTTTTTTAGAATTTATTCTCCACGGTACATATTTTTTGGAATTTTTTCTTAAATGTTCATAAATGAAAAAATTAGATTTAAAAAAATCGTTTGAAAATTGGTGTATTCACAAAGTGAATGTTTTGGTAATTTAATACAATTTTTCTAAAATTTATTTTCTGTGGTTTATATTTTTAACGAATTATTTTCAAATGTTCAACAACGCGAAAATCAAAAGTTTCAAACATTCGTATCACGTTTGAAAATGTATGCATTTTTAACAACAAAAGTGCCTTTGGAAGAATGATATTTTAACAATTGAATATATTTTTTTTATAATTTATTCTCCAGGGTACAAATTTTTGGATTTTTTTTCTCAAACGTTCAACAAAAGGAAAAATTAATTTTTCAAAAATTCGTTACTCGTTTGAAAATTGGTGGTTTAAAAAAATACAAAAGTGGATTTTAAAGACTGATATTTTAGTATTTCAATTCAATTGTTCTAGAATTTATTTTCTGCGGTATAATTTTTTTTAACTGGTACAACGCGAAAATCAAAAGTTTCAAAAATTCGTAACTAGTTTCAAAATGGATGAACTTTTAAAAACAAAAGCCTAATACGTACGTCGCTTAAAAATGTGTGCATTTTTAAAACCAAACGTAGCTTTGAAAGAATGGTTGAAACGTTTTGAAAATATATATATTGTTAAAACCAAAAAAGTGATATTTTAAGAATTGAATATAATTTTTTAGAATATATTCTCCACGGTACATATTTTTTGGATTTTTTTCCTCAAATGTTCAACTAATGAAAAACTGAAATTTTCGAAAATTCGTTACTCGTAAATAAAAAAAAAACAAAAGTGGATTGTAAGGAGTGATATGGTATTTAATGCAATTTTTCTATAACTTATTTTCTGCGGTTTATATTTTTAATGAATTTTTTAAACTGGTACAACGCGAACATCAAAAGTTTCAAAAATTCGTAACTCGTTTGAAAATGGATGGACGTGATATTTTGGCAATATAATTTTGGTAGAAATGATTTTTTACAAATCTTACTTCTTTAGAATTTTTTCTTTGATGCTTCAAAGATGTTATGTTTTCAAAAAATCGTACGTCGATTAAAAATTGGTGTATTTTCAAAACCAAACGTAGCTTTCAAAGAGTGTTTTGGCAATTAATTTTTTGGAACGAGTTCTCTGCGGATAGTATTTTTAGAATTTTTGCCAAACCTTCTACAACTCGAAAAATAATATTTGTTTTGAAGAATTGTTATTTTGGCAATTTTTTTAGAATCTATTTTTTACAGATCATATTTTGCCCAAAAAACAGGGTGAGAGGGTAGTTAGTATCCTACTCTCCAATTAACAGAGGGAGGGCATCAAATAACTTGCTGATTTGATGTTAAAAAAAAGGATTTTTCACGTTTAAAGTCTGAAATTTTCAAAATAACTTGTTGATTTGATTAAAAAAAAAGATTTTTCACGTTTAAAGTCTGATATTTTCAAAAATTCCGGTTGCATCGAAAATATAATGATTTTAGAATAATTAACCGTTATATCCTGAGATAAACTATATTTACAATTATATTCTATTATTTCAGTGACGCTATAAGTTTACATTGCAGATCACGATTTCTATTAGTTTCCCATTATGACCAAAAATAAACATTACTTAATTCCTCAAGTTAGCATTCCATTTGTATTAAACATTCGTAACTGAGATCATTACTAACACGTATTAACAAGAATGCGTACTCGACAAAAAGTAAACTATGCGAGATTTTTGGGTTTTAGAATCAAATTTCAATGATGCGAGATAAATCTTGAAACACGTGTATGACTTTATTTGTATCAAATTCAAATTTCTGTACATTTTTCTGATCGAGAAATATCCGCTCGGATCGTTGTATTTGTCTTTCATTATTAATTTAATTTCATATATACAGGGTGAAACTTCGTGTTATTCTTTTCAAATGGATAGGCGTAGGATCGTTGTATGCACAATTTAAAATTATTACTAGTAATACAGGGTGTCCCCTAAAAAAATCTACATCAAAGTTATGTTATTTTAATGGAACACCCTGTATGTTTTTTGTAATTTTTGACAAATAAAGGTGAGTTACTTCAATATTCACTTCACCTATTGTTTGTCGTTTTCGAAATATTTAAAGATTTGTTGAATTTAATGGTACAGGTGAAACTTCATATTTGCCCCAGTGATTGACGTTGAACCATTACAATCATTTCTATCGTTTGGTTAAAGGTTTTGACTATAGCGCCAACCATCATTTCATAAATTATACAGGGTGATAAAAAAATGTGGCAGAAAATCCTTACTTATAAAGTTGAATGACTTCGTTTTTTAATGGCACACCCTGTATTTAGTAACGTATTCTCGCGTAGAATCCAATTAGTTTTCAGATTGAGGTTCCATTATACACAAATAAATACATTCAATTTTACCATTAATAGTGACACGAAAATGTTTTTTTGTATAATTTAATTTTCGTTAAGTCCAAACAATCAATTGAAAAACAAACTTATCCTAAACCCATAATCGTAACACGATTATAGTTTAAAATTATTAGTTGTTCAAGAAATCAGCAATTAAAATACCTGTTCCGCCATAAATTCATTCCTCGGTAATTCACAACAATTAAGCGTTTAACCTTCAAACCGTGCTCGCATTAAAAATACAATTAGGAGGTTTCCGGACGTTTAATTCGATCGTCTTCATGGTTTACGCAAAATGTGGTGGAAAGATATTTCCTCATAAAAGCACTAATTATTCACTAGTATTAATTAATTAATAAGCATTAGAAACAATTATTCGAATTGATTAATTAAGATATCAAAAGTGGTTCTAAGGTATGTGCGCTTGTAACTATTGCAAAACCGATTTATGCAAATTTCTACCGTGAAAAGTTGCCGTTTTCTATTTGTGCACGAAACGCTCAAGGAAATTTTTATTGCGCTTTTCTGAATAAACGAGAAAGTACTCTGTTTTCCGTTCACTTCACTCGGTAATTGGGTGCTTTAATTAAATATAAATGTTGTTATGGTTTTGTACAATTCAAGCAGCAAAACGTAATCATTTGGTTGCTCAAAGCGCATCTAATCAAACGCCTGAAGATGATCTTAACCATATTATTACTTTTCGTCAAGTGCATATTTACTAAACGTTCTTTAACCGAAAAAAATGCACCATCCCAAACTTTATTTTTTCGGTAATTACAGGGGGATATTTCCGTAAAAATTTTTAATTTGAAAAAATCACGAAAACATAGTTTTTCGTACTTTGTATATAATAAAAAATGTTGCTGTTATAAATAGAACCAATTAAATCTTTTACCGCCATCTCGTCTCCAGCGCGAAAACCAATAGTATTATTAAAGCGCACTAATAAATAAGCTTGGAATATTGGATTCAATTGATGTCCTAATTTTATTAATATTTATTACTTCCAAGTTAACAAAGCGTATGTAAAAAAAATTAACATGCTTGAAAAAATTATAAACTGTACTTGATTTGACGATAAAACCCTCACCACCCACAACAAGCAGTTCTGATTATAGATTCTGAATGGCACTGATAATAACAGTAGTAAACAAAATTATCATGCAATTTTTAATTAAATTTGCAACTGATACTATTCGCGTATCCGGGAAACGATCCACTATTTTCATGGTATTTATCGAGCCCATTGACTGATTACGGTTATCGCCGTCGCAAATAATTTCGACGAACTACCGGCCGCGAGTGGACCAAATATTTGGAGCGAAAGTGAGTCAATGCCCGTGGGCGGTAAATTAGTTAAATAAATCGAAGTAATTATAGATTAAATCTGTTTTTACATATTACACAAGTTAATTATATGGCTAGAAATTATGTGTAACGGCGGCGCCACTGTCGTGCTTGTCAACATGCGCAGATTGAGCTGTAATTATGTATTGAGTTTATATATTACAAAAGATTTTTAAATGAGCGAACGTATTTTTATTATATATAAAATTCAGTTTTGTCTACACACACACACAGAGACCTCACACAAAAATAATTTCTTCATAGTTTCCAAATTGCTTGAACAACAATCTCAGACTCAAAACAACATTTCCTCAGAAAAGCCTTCCAACGAGATTTTTTTGGTTTATTGATAAAATGGAAAACCATATATTGCATATATTATAGATATCATGTCAATGATTTCCTCAATTTTCGAAAAACACGATAGATTGCTATTTGAAGAAAAAATGTTTGTTGTCATAGCAACGAAACAATAAAGGCTAGAAAATATTTAATGCCATTACTAGATGCATTTTTAAATACCAAACAACTTTTATATAGATAATTTTCAGATCCGGTTTATAAAATTGATATTGCGATATTTTTGAACATCCTGTATATATAAATAAAACTTCAGACTTTACATATACATAAATTTATTGTTTACAAATGATTGTTCGTATGATTAGCCTATCGACCAGAGGGTTTTCAGCCCGGATATGTCTTTCTTGGCGCGTTAAGCTACGCGCACACTTATCGGAATCGGACGGACGGCACGCATCGGGAAAAATTGGTTAAAACAGTTGTAAACGAGTCATTGCACATTTATCGGTACGGCATGGAACGGATAAATGTGCGTTGACTCGTTTACAATTGTGTTAGGCAATTTTTGCCGATGCGTGCCGTCCGTCCGATCGCGACAAGTGTGCGCGTAGCTTTAGTCAGTCTGAGATGTTGATGGATGAACTGATGAAAAATAAAACTATTTTATTCATTTCTTCATACCATTTTAGTAACGATGTTGATTTTGTAAAATTTACTCGATTTAAACGTTTCTAGTAATCTTGGCTTCGCCGGTCACCGGTGACCCCCCCATGGCACTCAACGCGTTAATATATTCATTAGTTGTCAATTTTGCTAGAAATATCTATGTAATATTTATTAGATGGTCGCCCCAGGTACCTGCCATGCACTGCAATGCAACATAAAATATATTACGATGACTGAATAAGGTTAGATCTTAAATTAAATTTATGATTGGCGCCGTACCGCGGACACAATTTTATGTCGCCAATTATTCGTATCACATCCTCATACCTTCACACCTGGTGTGGTTCGCGAGTGCTCCTCTTGATGATTTCCAACGTCGAAGATGTAACTTTTTTTTATTATTAATCGTAGAACTTTTTTTTTCATCAGAAATTGTTGCTGACAAGAACAATCTTATGTGTAAGAACAAGTTTAGTGCACTTTGCTAGTGAGTTGGTAGCGTTCCGGCTTCTGTGCCCCGCTGGTGCGATAATTGTTCCAACATGAAACAATCGTGCGAGTCCTTGAGTGTTGTGATTTTAACAGTTGGTAGCATCTTTGAGTTTGAATTTAAACTTCCCACTACACACATAGACAGTTGACAGCACTTTTCCGTTTCGAGTTTGAATTTCCCGCGCTGAAATTGACAGTTGGCAAGACTTTTACGTTTGAATTTCCCGCGCTGGACTTGACCTCTGCCAGCACTTTTCGCGCTGAAATTGACAGTTGACAGCACTTTCGCGCTTAAATTTCCCGCGCTGAAATTGACAGTTAGCAAGACTTTTGCGTTTCAATTTCCCGCGCTGAAATAGTTGGTAGCACTTTTACGTTTGAATTTCCTGCGCTGAAACTGACAGTACCTTTGCGTTTGAATTTCCCGCGCTAAAATTGAGAGTTGGCAAGACTTTTGCGTTTGAATTTCCCGCTTTAAAACTGACAGTTGTCAGCACTTTAGCGTTTGAATTTTCCGCGCTGAAATTGATAGTTGGCAGCATTTTTACCTTTGAATTTCCCGCACTGAGATTGACAGATCTTTAGCGTTTGAATTTTCCGCGCAAAAATTGACCGTTGGCAGCACTTTTGCGTTTGAATTTTTCCGCGCTGAAATTGTTATTTGGCAGCACTTTGGCGTTTGAATTTCCCGCGCTGAAATTGACAGTAGCCAAGACTTGCGTTTCATTTTCCCGCGCTGAAATAGTTGGTAGCACTTTTACTTTTGAATTTCCTGCGCTGAAATTGGCAATACCTTTGCTTTGAATTTCCTGAGCTGGAATTGACAGTTGTCAAGACTTGCGTTTCATTTTCCTGCGTTGAAATAGTTGGTAATACCTTTGCTTTAAATTTCCTGCGCTGGAATTGACAGTTGGCAAGACGTTAGAACTTGACGCTCTGAAATTGATAGTTGGCAGCACTTTTGCGTTTGAATTATCCGCGCTGAAATTGACAATTGGCAGCATTTTTACTTTTGAATTTCCCGCGCTGAGATTGATAGCTCTTTAGCGTTTGAATTTCCCGCGCTAAAATTGACCGTTGGCTGCACATTTGCGTTTCAATTTTCCGCGCTGATATTGTTATTTGGCAACATTTTGGCGTTTGAATTTTCCGCGCTGAAATTGACAGTTGCCAAGACTTGCGTTTCATTTTCCCGCGCTGAAATAGTTGGTAGCGTTTTTACATTTGAATTTCCTGCGCTGAAATTGGTAATACCTTTGCTTTGAATTTCCTGCGCTGGAATTGACAGTTGGCAGCACTTTTGCGTTTGAATTTTCCGCGCTGAAATTGTTATTTGGCAGCACTTTGGCGTTTGAATTTCCCGCGCTGAAATAGTTGGTAGCACTTTTACATTTAAATTTCCTTCGCAGAAATTGGCAATACCTTTGCTTTGAATTTCCTACGCTGGAATTGACAGTTGGCAAGACTTTTGCGTTTGAATTTGACGCTCTGAAATGGACAGTTGGCAGCACTTTTGCGTTTGAATTTTCCGCGCTGAAATTGATAGTTGGCAGCACTTTTACATTAGAATTTCCTGCGCTGAAATTGGTAATACCTTCGCTTTGAATTTCCTGCGCTGGAATTGACAGTTAGCAAGACTTTTGCGTTTGAATTTGACGCTCTGAAATTGACAGTTGGCAGCACTTTTGCGTTTGAATTTTCCGCGCTGAAATTAATAGTTTTCAGCAGTTTTACGTTTGAATTTCCCGCGATGAGATTGACAGCACTTTGGCGTTTGAAATTGACAGTTGGTAGCATTTTGGAGTTTGAATTTTCCGCGCTTAAATTGAAAGTTGGCAGAACTTTGGCGTTTGAATTTACCGCGCCGAATTTAACAGTTATCAAGACTTCTGTGTTTGAATTTCTCGCGCTGATATAGTTGGTAGCACTTTTACGTTGTAATTTCCTGCGCTGTACTTGACAGTTGGCAGCATTTTTGCGTTTGAATTTTCCGCGCTGAAATTGATAGTTGGCAGCACTTTTACGTTTGAATTTCCCGCGCTGAGATTGACTGCACTTTGGCGTTTGAATTTCCCGCGCTGGAATTGTTAGTTGGCGTTTGACTTTCCTGCGCTGAAATTGACAGTTGCCAAGATTTGCGTCTGATTTTCCCGCGCTGAAATAGTTGGTAGCACTTTTACGTTTGAATTTCTTGCGCTGAAATTAACAGTACCTTTGCGTTTGAATTTCCTGAGCTGAAATTGACAGTTGGCAAGACTTTTGCGTTTGAATTTCCCGCTCTGAAATTGACAGTTGACAGCACTTTTGCGTTTGAATTTCCAGTGCTGAGTTTGACTGCACTTTGGCGTTTGAATTTCTCGCGCTGAAATTGACAGTTGGGAGCATTTTGACGTTTGTTTTTCCTGCGCTGAAATTGGCAGTTGACAGCACTTCTGCGTTTGAATTTCCCGCGCTGAAATTGACAGTTGGCAAGACTTGCGTTTGATTTTCCCGCGCTCAAATAGTTGGTAGCACTTTTACGTTTAAATTTCCTGCGTTGAAATTGACAGTACCATTGCGTTTGAATTTCCCGCGCTGAAATTGATAGTTGGTAGCATTTTGGCGTTTGAATTTCTCGCGCTGAAATTGACAGTTGGTAGCACTTCTGCATTTGAATTTCCCGCTCTGAAATTGGCAGTTAGCAGCACTTTTGCGTTTGAATTTCCCGCGCTGAAATTGATAGTTGAAGTTTTGGCGCTAAAATTGACAGTTGGCAAGACTTTTGCGTTTGAATTTCCCGCTCTGAAATTGTCAGTTGACGGCAATTTTGCGTTTGAATTTTCAGTGCCGAGATTGACTGCACTTTGGCGTTTGAATTTCTCGCGCTGAAATTGACAGTTGGGGGCATTTTGTCGTTTGAATTTCCTGCGCTGAAAATGACAGTTGGCAACACTTCTGCGTTTGAATTTCCCGCGCTGAAATTGACAGTTGGCAAGACGCGTTTGATTTTCCCGCGCTCAAATAGTTGGTAGCACTTTTACGTTTGAATTTCCTGTGCTGAAATTGACAGTACCATTGCGTTTGAATTTCCCGCGTTGAAATTGGTAGTTGGTAGCATTTTGGCGTTTGAATTTCTCGCGCTGAAATTGACAGTTGGTAGCACTTCTGCATTTGAATTTCCCGTTCTGAAATTGGCAGTTAGCAGCACTTTTGCGTTTGAATTTCCCGCGCTGAAATTGATAGTTGTCAGCACTTTATGTTTGAATTTCTGGCGCTAAAATTGACAGTTGGCAGCACTTTTGCGATTGAATTTCCCGCACTGCTTGTTCTTTGGATTTCTGAATTTTCTGTGGATATTTGTCTCTTTGATATCTGTTTTTACTAGAAGGTATACTATTTTAGTGTGATGAGCTGTTGCTTGTTGTTACAGAATGTATTTTAATGAATCTCTGTTGTAAATGTGATGAATATTGGCACGGATGACAGACACAAAGCTAAGCAAAAAAACCTCTGGTGGATAGCCATTTGGCAGAATAACAAACTAAAATCATTTTATCATTATGCGTATTATTGTTTCTGTTAATAAAGATGTTATATTAATTGGCAAACTACGCACGTATTACAATAGTGGCGTAACTTTTTTGATTGATTTGAACTCTATACAGATCAGATGCTAAGTAACACGACATTCCTGTACGCAAAAACAGACCAAAAAAGCAATTCGCAGTGACTTCCATCTGTTCACACATCACACATTCCGTAACCTAATTAACATTCTAGAAAAACACCACAAGAATTTTATGTATCCTGCCTCCTGAATGGGAGTGGGTGTGAAGCTAATTATTGAAACAGGAACCGCGGACAAATTGAGCGGCAGCAAAAAATCAAATTCAAATGCGAGTTTTTCCAGTCTGCTTTGCATGCCCGGTTCGCCTTTTATAGACCTCCCTATAAAAAGGTATGTCTAGTAACCTGCTTAATAATTGCTCAATCACGTACTGACTAAGCAAATTGTTCTTAATTGTATTAAAATCGGAACTTGAAGCAAATTGCTATTTAAAGGTTACTCTCGCGCTATAATTAGATTTTGCTGATTTTACTACAATAGAAAAAAACGGGATAGCATGTTTGTTGATGTTAGGCCAACACTCCTGAGGTGAATACATTATTTCTACACCTGACCAAAAGTGTTCAAATTTCTCAGAATACTCATAGTAGTCATTGCGTAAATATTTATAATAAGAAAACTGTTATCAATAGGTTTGGTATTGAACACAAAATTATCAGACCGTGTCCTTGACCGGGCGCCAAAATATTATTGTTACGTATCTGAACCCACACAATAGTGGATTTTCTTGAAGCTGGGCTATTTTGGGATGTCGCGCTAAATGCAAATACTACTAATATGAATCACTTGCGAACTCGGAGAATCTCTGAGTAACCCGTGATTAATCAACGTCGGATTTGGCAAACCCGTGTAACTGTCCTCCCAAATTTACCAAAACGCGCGCTATTTATAATCCAACTGTAACTCTCGACGCTGGCGCTAGAGGTCTAAAAGTGGTGTTAAGTAACGGGCGCACATGCGCGGCGTGCTCACAAACATGATAATTAATCAAAATGGAATGAATAAAATTAGATAAGATATTATAATTATAAATATATTAATTCGAAAAAAATTAATAAAATATGGTACTTCCTGATTTATAAAATTTTTATTTTCTGGACTATTTTCTGAAAATAATTTTTTTATATATCAGGAAGTACCATATTTTATTTATTTTTTTCGTATCAATTTAAACCTAATAAGAAGATGGATTTCAACCCTCAAATTATAAATATATTAGTGTAACTGAAAATCTAGGATCTGTGGTTTTTACGTACTCGAAATTTAGCATGCACTAAAAGAATATTTGGAAAGTTGGAAATTTCTTTTCGGATTATATAAATGATTATTTTTTACATACTCAATTGACATGAAAGTATACGGAATCAATCTTGAATGAATTTTAAGAATTTCAGGTCAATGGCAAAATGTGTGTACGTTTTCACTGAATCATTCTTGAGCAATCTTGGGCAATTTCAAGCAAAAATTTCTTTCGTTTGTTTAGGGTTGCGATGTCTAATTCTTTTAAGTACGTTAATCTTTGATGTTAAAATTGGCACATATTCGAAATTTTTACAGAATTTTGATGACAATTTCTTAGTTAATATCACACTCATTTATTGCTTCAATCAAACACGGATAATTTTCAAACTAAAAGTTTTAGATCAGTACATGATTAATGATTTGCATTTACCGTTCGCGTCTATTAATCATTTCAAATAAACTTGCAACAAAAACAATCAGTTGTGGCGGAATAGTCTAATTTATGAATCCTTCCTTAAAATAAAAAAAAAGTCTAAGGTGCGCGGATCCCACGATTAGCATGCGCAACGCTCTCATCTAAATAAAGACAATCGTCACCTTTAAACTTTGCATACATCTGGTTATTTAAATGCCACGGCTCATCCAATTAAATCACCAGCTATTGTGGTATCTGGTTTATTTCGATGATCCGGTAAAGACGGGCGTTTCTCGGATTCTTGCGCCATAAGCACTTTCGATTTCAGCTCATTACGAGTTCTGCCGAGCGAGGAGCGCACCGCGACCAACATTTACATTTATACTCTATTTTTTTTCGCTCACATTTGAAAGTTAAATTCGCGTATTTTAATTGCTAATGCCGGTACCATTAACCCTCTTTCCTGACCGGAGAAGCATGAAGAAAATGATGGAAATTTCAAAAAAATTATTCCACCGGTGCGATCGGCACTTTCCAGTGATTTAAATATTTAGTGCTATTTAGGCCAGATCGATCTTATGAGTTAAAGAAGAAATCGAGGCAGATATTAATTTTGCGTTGTTGGTGATTTCCTGGAATGTTCTTTCATAAAACGATTTTTTATGACTTCATAATAGGCGGTACGGGTCATATAAACCCCGTACATTTTTTTTTTAAATTGTGTTACTGCAAACCGAACAAAGTTAATCGGTACCACAAATTAATATTAATCTGTCATCAGTACCAAAAAGCTCCGTCAAAGTACGACGAAGTTACAACCTTTGCCCGTAAGGAGGTTCGAGAGAATTCTATTCCACCAAAGTCCTCGACGGGACATATATGCCCCGTAACGCAGTGAACGTGTTAAAAAAATAAAAAGTGATTTTGACAAAATATTTTGTGATGTTTTTAGAATTGATGAAAAAAATATTTCGATGTCGATGAAAAATCAAAATTTTCAAAAATCTAAAACGTATTTTGACATTCTCTACAATTTTATGTAACTATTATCATTTCATAATAACGGTACAATTTTGAATTTTTTTTATCAAAAATTAAGAATTAAAAAAAATATATGTAAAAAAAGATCAAACTTGAAAATGAAAATATGCCCCGTAACGCAGTAAACGTGTTAAAAAAATAAAAAGTGATTTTGACAAAATATTTGGTGATGTTTTTAAAATTGATGAAACAAATATTTCGATGTCGATGAAAAATCAAAATTTTCAAAAATTTAATACGCATTTTGACATTCTCTACAATTTTATGTAACTATTATCATTTCATAATAACCGTACAATTTTGAATTTTTTTTATCAAAAATTAAGAATTAAAAAAAAATTTATGTAAAAAAAGATCAAACTTGAAAATGAAAATATGATCCGTAACGCAGTGAACGTGTTAAAAAAATAAAAAGTGATTTTGACAAAATATTTTGTGATGTTTTTAGAATTGATGAAAAAAATATTTCGATGTCGATGAAAAATCAAAATTTTCAAAAATCTAAAACGTATTTTGACATTCTCTACAATTTTATGTAACTATTATCATTTCATAATAACGGTACAATTTTGAATTTTTTTTATCAAAAATTAAGAATTAAAAAAAATATATGTAAAAAAAGATCAAACTTGAAAATGAAAATATGCCCCGTAACGCAGTAAACGTGTTAAAAAAATAAAAAGTGATTTTGACAAAATATTTTGTGATTTTTTTAGAATTGATGAAAAAAATATTTCGATGTCGATGAAAAATCAAAATTTTCAAAAATTTAAAACGCATTTTGACATTCTCCACAATTTTATGTAACTATTATCATTTCGTAATAACGGTACAATTTTGAATTTTTTTTTATCAAAAATTAAGAATTAAAAAAAAAATATGTAAAAAAAAGATTAAACTTGAAAATGAAAAGTTTTAATTTGAATTTAATCAAAATGCACTTACTGTATACATGGCAAAATTCATTGTGGCTTACGGTATGAAAGCTCTTGAATGGTAAAAACGTAACATGGCACCATCAACATTTTCAATACAATGCCACAATCGCACGCGAAACTTCTTTTCTTTATCAGCGTGAATTATTATTGGGCATTTTACTTTCCGAACAGCACTCGTATATAAAAATGCAATCCACTTATCGATTAGCTTATTAATATATTAACATAAAATATACATCAACAGGAAATTTCCTTTAAATTTTTTTTTTATGAAAGAAACATGGTCTGCAATAAATATAAACATAATTGATGCTGTACTATTCCACTAGACCTTAGAATGTTAACTTGCGATGATAACATTTTCTAATAGTCCCGATTGAGATTTTTTGGAAAACATTTGAAACGTATTTTTCGGCCAAATTAAGCTAATTCTGATTGGATCTAACTAATTCATGCGATTACCGTGGCCGTATGGCCACGACCATTTAAACGAGGAGAACTCGTTTAAACGCAAATATCTGTTTAAACGTGTACACGGGTAAACGTAAATATCCGTTTAAACGAAAAAAAACACTTTAAAAGCAAATATCCGCTCCAACATCAACACGTATAGACGAGGAAAACACGTTTAAACGCAAATATCTGTTTAAACGTGTATACGTTTAAACGCGAATATCCGTTTCTAATGACCTTCGATCTGAGATCTTTCTGCCCTACACCCTCTGACGATTTTGATGTGTGGCCACGACAATTTAAATTTCGAAAAATTTTCCACTAACTCGATTCATCATGTTTTACTGAAAAAAACATATCGATCATTTGGAACGACCAAGATGAAAACGCAGATCGATAAAAAAAAAAACTCGACCCTATCTATTGGTCGAGTTATGGGATGGTTATTTATTTATTTATTTATTAACTTTACATTTCCTGTTACTATAATATGTGCAAAACAATATATAATTAAAGTTAATCACCCAACAAATTTAGGACACATGATTTTTTTAAAAATTCGCATCTGTTTGACAATTATTTAAAATTATTGATACATCGTCGACAGTTGATTATGATTATGAAAACAAATGTATAATCCACTTTCTCATCCAACTGCAATTACTGGATGATTGATGTGTTCTAAAAATAAATAGCACTGTTACAAAATTTGGCAAATTCAGCAAGCGCATCGGTATCCTCATTTTTCATCAGAACACCACCGTGCAATATATGTAATTTGAAGTAATTCGTTTCGAAATCAGGCGCAAGTCACGTATTGTGGTCAAGCAAATTTCCTATCGAAATCTCGACCGTATAATTTCATTCCCATTGGGTTCGAACTAATTTGGAGATTAACGACACCCACTTCCCCAATAATAACGGTTACAGCTACAGTTACCCGCGGACATAAATTAGCGAAATTATCCGAAATATTCGATCCGCTTGAGAGGCTTTTAAGCCGTCGCGCAGAAATGCAGAAATTCTATTCGTCCGGAATTCAAATTGAGCATACCATCTGCGCCGCATAATCTTTGAAATCGCCCAAGAATCCCAAAGGTAAGCGCAATTAAAATTGAAAACCGCGCTGAGACCGTCGCGCAACCAGACGGGAAAAATCGGCTTGCGCAAACCGCGCTGACGCCGTCGTGGGCGCCGAAATGGACACGATCGCTGCTAATTTGCATGTTGTTTATTTACTTACTTAATAATTAGCCGTTAATCAGAAGGGCAAAATGTGCGCAATGATTGATCTGGATGTTGTGATTGTACTCGTAAATAAATAAGCAATCCGGACATGAATATGCAAACCTCAACACCCCAACAGGAGCCGCTTTTATTGGCGCCGCCTGTTTTATGGGCTGTAAAAATACGGCATGTGGTCGTTTGTTCCTTGTAAATTATTCAAATGTATACGCGGGAATACTTTATTTATCAATGAATTTGTTATTGAGCGATAAGAATTAGAGAAAAGTTGCCAAAGCCACCTGCTTCCAATTCTGGGTATCGCCAACGAGGAAAACGCGCTGCGGCGGTTAATAATTAGAAGGTAATTATATGCTTGAAAGCTGTCATCAGGTAATATGTTACAGCATCCAATTATGCAATGAATTAAATACGTTTTTTGATTAATTATAAATTATGTAGCAAAAACTGGACATACGGTCATTATTCATTATTATTAATCAACTCCTGGACGTACGGATCTTCTCATGATTCTTCACGTTTATCTATATTGTGCAATTAGCGACTAGTTTTTGAATTGTACTGGTGGTCTCGTTTTTCATTGATCGAACTTCATGTTCCTGCTTCAATTTTGTATTTATTTCAATACTACGCTAATTTAAAACGTCTGAAATAACTATAGAATTTATTAATTGGTGTTTCCGATTCAAGGGTAGATAATATACATGCATGCGCTCCGGATTAAGTAACTGAAACTATTACAGGAACATATAATCTCCAATGGTCGAAACTAGTCGGAGGGAAAAATAATAAAAACAGTGAAACTAAACCGTTTTAATCAATTAATAGTAACATATAAAATTATTTAAATATACGCTGTTTTAGCGTTTGTTGCAACCACAAAATTAATTCGTGTTTCACGCATGCGTTCCAGATTAAGTAAATAATTCCGCGCGTAAAATCACGCATGCGCCCAGGGTGCAACCACAGGGTTGAAATAAACAATCATCACCATTATCATCGTAAACTTCCGATGATACGGAATCGAATCACCGTAGCGACCAGCGAACAAATCATCGTGATTCAGTGGCGGTATTTCGAATTGACAATCGCACATTGCGGTCGGATTTGCGTTAATCCTATTCATTAATCACTGTTTCATATTTAAGGAAGTTGACTATTTTATTATCAGTCTTGCGACAGACGCTTATTATTTAATCAGTCGTGACCGTGCACAAAACGAGTAAGTACACTGCTGCTGCTAAATTCATTATCCATTCTCTTTTATCGTTTATGCATTATTAATTACTATTCTATTTTGTGTAATTGTGACACCTGCGCTTGTTCTCCGGAGCGCGGTATTTCTTTTGTGATACGCAATATCTTACCAACTCTGTTGTGGATTTATAAACCGCAGCATGATTTGAGAAATACAATCGTTTTCTTATGTAATTACAGTAGCAATTATTGTTTGTATTTTGTTAAGTGTAATTGAATTTTTTATTGATTACCGAAGGTTTCTAGTATAAGAAAATAAACCGAAGCAACGTACAAATAAGTCGCAGTTTCTTTCAAACGTGAAATACTTCATTGTTAGACATTTTCTTATAGCACGAAATTTCGTAACTCGTGACTATAGAATGAATGAATTTGGATAACTAAGATTATTCGCACTATTTTTTCTCAGCTAGTTTTTTTTTTTTTTTGCTTTGGCGTTAACCATTCAGTCACCAACGGTTATGTATTCAATGATAGAAAAATTAGTACACAGTGCTACAGAATATATGATATATTAACACAAACGGTAGTGGCAGATGACCTTGCAGTCGACGCCAAAAAAACAAAACAAAAAAAACAAAAAAAAATATCGGATCTAATCAAATATCGCCATTTAAGAATTATCGGTCAAAATTTAAAGCATTTGTCTAAATAAATGTGGAATTTCTAATTTCTTAGCTTTTGTCTTCAAAATATGTTTTCTAACGCAGCTATTTTTTGTTATTGTGAAATTTGAAAAATTTTGAATACACGTTATTCAATATGAATCTGTCAAAATATCAACCATTTGTTACAATAAATGTAGAATCCATAATTTTTAGATAAAATCTATGTTTGGTCACCAATTTTTTTTTTCATTTTTAAATGTGGAATTTGAGGGCATTCCTTAAACAAAATCCATTTTTGTTCATCACCATTAGCTTTCTAGCACAGGCATTTTTGATACTGCAAACTACAGATAATTCTCTTTTAGTAATTGGAAAGACTTGTTATTCAAGATTACATTGTCAAAATTTAAAGCATTTGTTACAATAAATGGGATATTCACAGAGCTATTTCTAGCTAAAATCTATTTTTGATCACCAAAATTTGCTTTCTAGCACAACCAATTTTGTTGCTGTGAAGTTCAAATAATTCTTCGAAAATGGAAAAAATCGAAAAAATCAACTTTTTTCATAACCATCGTAGACCATTTCAGTATACCTTTTTTTCATCAGAAGAACGAGATAAATCGACTGGCGTGAACAAATTTCAGCTACCTTAAATATTAAGAAAGTTGGCAAGTCACCATTAACATTATGGAAAATTTTGAAAAACGTCAGTAGCGGCCAAACGAAGAATCCAAATGGAACGCGGTTTACAAATCCGTGCTCCTTAGGTGCAAATTAGTCGGATTCGATTAAAATTTGCGATTTTTAATTTTTGATGAAAACTTGAAAAACTATAGAAAACAATTTTGCTCCAAAATTGCATTTGAAATGATTTCCTAAAGAAACCTCTGGTTCGATTCGGGGTTTCTATATGTCACTGTAAAGATCTCATTAAGACCCATCAGAAAATGTACTTGCGCAAGAACAAATGTCAATTTGAAGCCCTCCACGTGTTCGCAAAGAAAACTCGAAAATAAAAAAAATCGAAAAAATCTACTTTTTTAATAATCATCGTAGACCATTAAAGTGTACCTTTTTTTCATCAGAAGAACGAGCTAAATCGATTGGCGTTAAAAAATGTCAGCTACCTTAAATAGCAAAAAAGTTGGATAGTCACCGTGAATATTATGGAAAATTTTGAAAAAAGTCGATTTTTTTAGACTGAACGGCTGTAGCGGCTAAACTAAGAATCCAAATTGAACGCGGTTTTCAAATCTGTGCTCCATGGGTGCAAATTAGTCGGATACGATTAAAATTGGCGATAATAAATTTTTGACGAAAACCTGAAAAACTACACTACCCCGTTCTTACTTTTGCTCAAAAATTGCATTTGAATCAATTTGAAGCCCGTGGCGCGTTAGCAAAGAAAACTCGAAAATGAAAAAAATCGAAAAAATCAACTTTTTAATAATCATCGTAGACCATAAAGTATACCTTTTTTTCATCAGAAAATAAATCGATTGGCGTTAGAAAATTTCAGCAAGTCACCATGAACATTATGGAAAATTTTGAAAAAAGTCGATTTTTTCAGATTTTGAACGGCCGTAACGGCTAAACGAAAAATTTAAATCGAACGCAGTTTTCAAATCTGTGCTCCTTGGGTGCAATTTAGTCGGATTCAATTAAAATTGGCGTTTTTTAATTTTTGAAGAAAACCCGAAAAACTATAGAAGGGTACCCCATTACTTTTGCACAAAAATTGCATTTGAAATGATTTCCTGAAGAAACCAGTGATCCGATTCGTACTTTCTATACGTCACTATAAAGATCTCGATAATACCTATCAGATAATGTAAAACTTGAAAAACTATAGAAAACACTTTTGCTCAAAAATTGCATTTGAAATGATTTCCTGAAGAAACCACTGGTTCGATTCGGAGTTTCTATATGTCACTGTAAAGATCTCATCAAGACGCATTAGAAAATGTACTTGCGCAAGAACAAATGATAATGTGAAGCCCGTGACGCGTTCAAGAAAAAACTCGAAAATGGAAAAAATCGAAAAAATCAACTTTTTTAATAATCACCGTAGACCATTAAAGTATATCTTTCTTTTCATCAAAAGAATGAGCTAAATCGATTAGCTACCTTAAATAACAAAAAAGTTGGCAAGTCACCATTAACATTATGGAAAATTTTGAGAAAGTCGATTTTTTCAGACTTTCAACCGCCGGCCGTAGCGGCTAAACGAAGACTCCAAATCGAACGCGGTTTGCAAATCTGTGCTCCTTGCACACAAATAAGTCGGATTTATTTAATAAATAAAATTGGCAATTTGAAATTTTTGACGAAAACAAATATAGTACATTTTGAAACATTACAAGATCTAAAATATTGGTGAAGAAATTATATCAGTCTGTTCGGTAGATTAAGCGTTAATATTCTTATTTGGACTGTAGAAAAACCATTCGATTCAATTTGGCAAACTAAAAAAAGTTTTTTTTGATAACCAGAAATAATGATTTGGGCGGTCCGTTGGTGTAGTGGGTAGAGCGCTTGTGCCGGCTGCACCGCGGCCGTGTGGGTTCGATTCCCATCCCGGGCGGAATATTTTTCGGAGATCGAGAAGTATTCGCTCGGGTCCGTGGTTGTTGTATATGTCTTACATTATTAATTTGTTCATTTATTCCCATTATTCATACAAATAAAAAAATACAAAATAATAGCCGTGCGTGACTGAATGGTTAATCCTAAGTAAAAAAAAAATTATCTACACGTGATTCCAAAATTTTCCTAATTTTTGAATTACAGATTACAAATTGTTTTTTTTTAATGCAATATAAATGCCAACTGGAGATGGGCGAAATGACTCTTTCCCGGGCGGAAGATTTTTCAGAGATCGAGAAGTATTCGCTCGGGTCCGTGGTTGTTGTATATGTCTTACATTATTCATTTGTTCATTTATTCCCATTATTCATACAAAACAAAAAAATACAAAATAATAGCCGTGTGTGACTGAATGGTTAATCCTTCGTAAAAAAAAATTATCTACACGTGATTCCAAAATTTTGAATTACAGATTACAAATTGTTTTTTTTTAACTGCAATATAAATGCCAACTGGAGATGGGCGAAATGACTCTTTTTGTGAGTCGAGTTATCGTGAAGAGTCGACTCTTGACTCTTTAGAAAATGGAAAAGGATGCCCCCCCCCACCTTCTCCATCTACAACTCCTTTCTTCCCAAAAGATCCCTTAAAGTTAAATCATTTTTCACAAGTTCCTATCCAGAATAAGGGGTGCCCCAAGGTTCCCCCTTGTCACCGCTGATTATTAATCCATATGTAAACAATATTTTTATCTTGATTTCAACCAATATCGCCCTAATTGCTCATGCCTTAATATTACCAAATGCAATAGAATCACTATTACTATTAACAAATTTTTTTTTTGTTGTTTTTGGCGTCGACTGCGGGGTCATCTGTCACCACCATTTATGTTAATATATCATATATTAATCTATTAACAAATGCAGAATAAAAATTAACTTCTCGAAAACACCTTCAATTCCACAGATTATCTCAAACTCAACACATTTTCAGCATATAAATTATTTTATATTGTTATTATTGTTATTTGTTTTTAAATCTAATGTAAGCAATGTGATTGGCGACACTTCGCAATCAAGCAGATTGATTTCGTGGGTGTTCTCCGTTTGTTTTTTTCTCAATCGCTGAATTACAATTGAAACCTTGCTGGCAATCTGGCGTGTGTTCATTTGTTTATAATATAGAGTAAACGCTCTGTGGAATCAAGGACTGTAATTAAGTTTGCGTTAAATTAAGCCCACACGGTACGTTTTTTGAGCCGGTCCCTAATTATAACAGTACCGGCGTCAGTTCATTTGAATTTGTTTAATATTAATCGGCGATCATTTGACAAGCACTGATTAAATAGTAATTTATGCAGCGGATTGTTTGTTAATCGACCGTGTCAATCAAGCACGGTTCATTGATAGCAATGTTCATAATAAAAATTTAAATACGAAAACAATATTCATTTTTATTTATTATTTTGTCCCATACGCTATTGACGCTAAGATTAAATATAGCCTGAATATATGAATAGAAAAAATTAAGACTATAAACAAATAACTTATTGAAACAACTACTTTCCTGGCTAGTGCCACGCCGGATATTGAATGATATAGTTTGATCAATGGATCTTTGCGTGTGCGTCATTACCGAAGACTGAGTTTTCTCGCCTTGGACGACATACGTACACATATGATTGCGTCTTATTTAACTTATCGTAGAGAGAGTAAACGCGTGAAAATGTTGTCGGGGCTAGGTTCAGCTATCACGTGCATGCAAAGATCCATTGATCAAAGTATACAAAATAAATTTGCATGTTGATAGCCGGCAAATTTTTGTTGATTTTTGGGGAATAAGTCAACTCACTTTGGTTATCAGGAAACTAATAATATAATAATGAAACAAAACAAGTGCCTTATTTAAAAACCCAAACACAGTTACTTCAAGCCGAAAAATCAACTAAATCTTTACGATCTTCATCGGTTTATCCGAATAGGACTGAACATCCTTAACAAATTAAAATTAATCATTATACACATGTTGTAAATATGAAAAAATGTAAAACTTATTATTTCACGAAACTATAAATACTCGACTTGTCAGTGCTAATGAGGCGTAATGATTGTTTAGGAATGCAAAACGGCTCAATTCAAGCATCATTAACTGTAACTTTTTTAAAGCAATAAATAACTATAATCAGTCGGTTGCGTCCTAACTGCGAATGCTGCCAGAAAAAGGTGCAAATTAGCCATTTATTATGTGTGTGCGTATTGAGGCAGGATGTGGCCGTCGAGGGACACAATCAGGTTCAAAAAGTCCGCCGTAGTAAATGCAGTGTTACTTCAATTTACATGCATCTATAAATAATATAGTTTATTGTCTAACTGTAAACGTAATTTATATATCGCAGCTTTTCAGATGCAAGATAAGAAGATTTGCATTTAGAGCAAATTTGCGCGTGGTGTGTTCTAACAACTTGGATTTGTTTATTTATAGAATTTAATATTTTTGGAATTTTGGTAAACAAAAGTTTTGTAGACCAAAAATGTTTTTGGATATAAATTGAAAATTATATACTAAGGTTAGCGAGGTCAGGCGCAAGCCAAACTAAAAAAAGTTTCTTACCCTGAAGGTTGATAACCACAAATAATTAACTACACGTGATTCAAAAATTACAGATTACTAATTGTTTTTTTAACCCTTTCAGCCCTGGATTTTTAAATTTGAAAAAAAAAAATTTTTGTTAATATTGATGGGGAGCTTCTTAAGACCATAAATACCAAATTTGAACTCATTTGATTTACTAGTATAGGAATTAATTAGTGAGGCTTTGTTGAAGTGACATCTAGTGATAAACAGCAAAAATATGGATTGTCATAGTAAGTAAAGACATGTAAATGTTGCGGTGGCAATTGCCACCACCATGGCCGAAAGGGTTAAGCAGCGATCCATTAGAAGAAAAACCGCTAGAAATTTTGCAAAAATTGTAACTAGTTTGGATAGTAAAACCAGGCTATCTTTTTGGAACTCAAAAATTCTTTACACACTTGCGCCGAAAGCCGCGACGCGCAGATGTTTACGGTGTTCGCGTGCGTGATTTGCGGTTCGTGAAAATGCGCAAGTGTGTACGATGCATTTCAAAGGGGTTACCATTTAAGCCGCTAGATCGTAATACAATTTTTTGGTACGTTCTGGTAGCGCTCCACTTCAAAATCATCGGTACAGCAAATTGTTTTCGTTTTCAAAATGACTTCGTTATGAGGGATAAATATTTTCATGTCGGTTTGCATCAATTCAAATTTCAAAAAGTCTGGAATTTTTCTTGGAAGATTTTGAAGCTTCGAACATTCGAAGATTCATAAAAAATCTTCGAAGTTTCGAAGATTGAAATTTCGAAGTTTCGGATTTTCGAAGTTTAGAAACTTTGAATCGAAGCACCGAGCTGGAAGTTTTCTTGGAAGATTTTGAAGCTTCAAACATTCGAAGATTTATAAAAAATCTTCGAAGTTTCGAAGATTGAAATTTCGAAGTTTCGAAGATTGAAATTTCGAAGTTTCGAAGATTGAAATTTCGAAGTTTCGGATTTTCGAAGTTTAGAAACTTCGAATCGAGCACCGAGCTGGAATGTTTCTTCAAAGATTTCCAATTTCGAAGGTTCGAAGCTTCAAACGTTTGAAGATTCATAGAAAATTTTCGAAGATTGAAGACTTCGAATCGAAGCACCGAGCACAGGAAAGATGGTTCGTACATTTAGGTCAAATGTAGGTAATCCAGAAAATTGAATACCAAATGTTACTGCTCCTAGAGTGTGTCTGCATTTTCAATTTTGCAAAACTTAGGAAAAGCTGAAAAACTGAAAGGCAATCGAGACTCGAATTCGCATTTTTTCACTGTAATCTAAAGAGCTAGAAGGGTAGAATAAAAAACGAGTGAATTTTCAAAATTTCTTCAACTGTTCTAAACTTATAGCTGAAAACTGAAATGTAAATTAAATTAAATGTCGGCTACCAGGGCTGGAATGTTTCTTCTAAAACTAACATGATGGCCACATCCAGGGGCGGCTCGTTATATAGAGCCAAGGAGCCATGGCATTACCTGTAGTTTCAAGCTCAGTAAGAATTTTTAATTAATTCTCAAAACAGTTTTTCGTCAGTTATTATTATTATTATTTCTTCAGAAAAGGAGGGGGGGGGGGCTATATTGTATAAGTGGTGCTACCATCAACATTTTTGATGAGCCGCCACTGAAATTAAGTACAGTTTTTGAAAATCCACGAGTTGTGAATTTTTGAAAATTTTAATTTTCGAATTGTGTAATACTCGAGCAAAAAAATATAAAACGTGTCGACAAAATTCTGCAAAAATTAAAATACATTTGCGAATCATCGTTTTATCAAATTAAGTGCAGTTTTTAAAAATACATTGAATTTTTGAAAATTTTAGATTTCCAATTGTGCAATAATCGAAAAAAAAAAATTAAAAAATATAAAACGTGTGGACTGAATTCTATAAAAAAAAAATTGGAATTGCAAATCATCGTTTTATCAAACTAAATAGAGTTTTTAAAAATCCGGTAATTATTTTGAGAGTTGTGAATTTTTGAAAATTTTAGTTTTCAAATTGTGTAATACTTGAGTAAAAAATTGAAAAAAAATATAAAACGTGTCTATTAAATTCTACAAAAATTAAACTAGATTTGCAAATCATTGTTTTATCAAATTAAGTGCAGTTTTTGAAAATCCTCCAATTATTTCCCGAGTTGTGAATTTTTGAAAAATTTAGTTTTCGAATTGTGTAATACTCGAGCAAAAAAAAATATAAAACGTGTCGACTAAATTCTACAAAAATTACATTATGTTGTGCATATCATCTTTTTATCAAATTAAGCAGGGACAGCTCGTTATATATATAGAACCAATGGCACTACCTGTAGTTTCAAGCTTAGCAAGAATTTTTAAAACACTTTCACCAGTTACTTTGGTCTAGGAAGATAGATCGTTCTTTCTTTCTTAAAAAAAGGGGGTGGTGATGTATAAGTGGCTCTACCATCAACATGTTCCTTATAAAGGGCGACAAATTGGGGACCGTACGCCACTGGTTGATGTTGCTTCCGATAACCTTTTTTTGTAAGCGAATTCAGCAACTTTATTAAATCATTGCGATTCCCGATATAAAAAATCTTTTTGCGATCGATGACATGTTGTTCATTTCTTATTGACCTGACTGTCAAATATTTTAATAAAATTTCGTCTGTGATAGGCATCCATAATGTACAAAGAAATTTCCGCGTCTTTCTTGGCGCCATACGTCAAGCTTTCATAACTTTCCTAAAATAATCATTACCTCAAAAAGTTGCAATTTCCTGCAAATGAAAGTATGATTAAAAAATGCTTATAATCTGAATGAAAACGAATAAATAATACTTGAAGGAAACACGGGTGAAGACGGTGTTTAGCAAACTACACAAATAAGATTTTTTATTCAAAATTTCGGAATGGAAAACTTTGACGATTTAATTTAAGCATCACATGCGGAGAAAAAATATTATCATTACCTTCATTAAAAACATCCGTTGTTTAACTTTAAATGAACAGCTATTGAAACTTGCGAGAAATTTCCAAATGTCTTGAAGTCTGACACTCTTGTAAGTACCCAAACGGTTTTGTAGCATCAGAGCGCTACGTACCAAAAATAGCATGTCGTAGTAGGTAGCGCACTGAAGCTGCAAAACCGTATGGGGTAAACGGTAGAGGGGTCGTAAATGATCGCAATGTACTAACTACCCTCTAATAATTTATGCATCCATTTGAAAATATTTTCTGCAAGCCAATTTATAGAAATTGATCTCTGTACATCGTCCCGTGCAAAGGTTTGTTATTTTGACTAAAGATAATTCCTGATAAGCTATTAATTCATTTACCAGCAATTTGTTTCTTTGGATTCTTGTAATCAATTCATATAAACGAGTACAAGTAAAATCAAGTGGAAACTTATTAAAAAAAAGAGAAGAAACCCGACGTTCCGTTAGTAGTACGATGTGATTGTGGGGAAACCATTGAATTATTTTTGTTTTGACACAAATAGCATATTTCAGAAATATGTAGTGCGATCAATTAAGCGAACCGTTAAATGAATAGTAAGCGCGAATGTTTAACAACGGGTACCCCGCTTACTTGGAAAGTCGTACCTCGATGCTGACCAAGAATTGATCCAATAGCACGGCTACTAGGAAGAATCTTGGACGGGTAGGTTGGTGCTACTATAAAACTGATCTGGAGCGCGGCCAATGTAGGTGCTGGTACTTACGCAGAACGTCGAACATAAATTTATTAATGCCCACGAAATAACCACCGATTGATTCATGATCGAATGTAAACCACAATGCTCGCTTTCCATCTTCATTAATGACTTACCTTTAAGGTATGCACCCAAGTGTTCGAACCATTGGTGAAAGGAAGGTTATTTTTCTAACATTAAGCGAGATGCACGCGCTCCAATCGCAATAACAAGTGCGCTCTCGCGCGATTAACACGCGCCGGGATGGCACAACCAAAACCACCATTTCCGACTTTCACTGACCGGCTCGTTTTTTTGCATTTCAGAAATCCAATGAGAGGCCCAATCACGAACCATTAACCGTAAGTAGTACTTTTTGTTTACTAAGCTTCGCCGCTCACGTGGACCTAATTGCGCGCAATCCACTTGATAAATAGGAAGTTGTAATAACGAAACAGCGATATTGCATCAAGACCGCGTTTATTGTTATAAATTAATTGCGGCGACGGCCTTACAAAAACGGATATAAACATGTGCGCAAGAAATCGCCGTATCCTCAAATTATCCATACTAATTAACAAGTGATGAGTCGTTTGATATTTATATCTTAATTTCGAAATTTTTATAGCACTTTACGCTACAATTCTAGTGTGAACATCGTGAGCAATAAATTGACTAAAGATGCAAGTGAATATTTTAGTTCCTCAGATATTTCATTGCCTCAATAAGAACATTATCGCCTTCTTTATAGAAAAAATAAAAACAAACGGCGTTCAAATCATATAATCATTAGCACCCGAGCTCTGCATAAGTAGATAATTTTACTTTCTATTTAGCATTTCACCCCCTTCATGTGGGGATTAAAATTCATCCGCTGCCCTCTCAGCAGGTCATAAGAGGCAACCAATGAGTATCGGATTACAACAAGTGTCCTCATTGCTATTATCCATCTTGCAAATGTTAAAATTGCGTGAAAATGATCTTCAACAAATACATAAGCATTTTTGCAGTTTTGACTGTTCGCATCCAGGTTTAATTTTCAGATTATTCGATAAAAATCTGATCAGTACTTATATTTATATATATATATATATATATATATATATATATATAAGGTTGTTAAGATTCCATAAAAATCCAAAGACTTTCCTTAGTGAGATTTCGATTTATTTCCGCAAGAAATTCTGAAGTTGTGCGTTTTATCAGAGCTCAAGTAAATATTTCAAAAAAATTGCAACAAACTTGAAATGTTCTGGATTTCCTTAAGATCAATTCTACTTCAAGATTCCATAAAAATCAAAAGATTGCGTTCGCGAGATTTTGAAATATTTGCGCGAGAACACAAATTGTTGAAATTCTGAAGTTGTTCAATTGCCCAGAGCTAAAAAAAAAATATAAAAACAATTTCCACAAACGTGAAACTTTCCAGATTTGCTTAAGATCAATTCTGCTTCGAGATTCCATAAAAATCCAAAAACTGTCCTTCGCGAGATTTCGAAATATTTGCGTGAGAACACAAATTGTTGAAATTCTGAAGTTGTTCAATTGCCTAGAGCTAAAAAATATAAAAACTATTTCCACAAACTTGAAACTTTCCAGATTTGCTTAAGATCAATTCTACTTCAAGATGCCAAAAAAATCCAAAAACTGTCCTTCGCGAGATTTCGAAATATTTGCCTGAGAACACAAATTGTTGAAATTCTGAAATTGTCCAACTGCTTAGAGCTAAAAAAAATATATAAACAATGTCCACAAACGTGAAAATTTCCAGATTTGCTTAAGATCAGTTCTGCTTCAAGATTCCATAAAAATCCAAAAACTGTCCTTCGCGAGATTTCGAAATATTTGCGTCAGAACACAAATTGTTGAAATTCTGAAGTTGTTCAATTGCCTAGAGCTAAAAAAATATAAAAACAATTTCCACAAACGTGAAACTTTCCAGATTTGCTTAAGATCAATTCTGCTTCAAGATTCCATAAAAATCCAAAAACTGTCCGCGAGATTTCGAAATATTTGCATGAGAACTCAAATTGTTGAAATTCTGAGGTTGTTCAATTGCTTAGAGCTAAAAAAAATATAAAAACAATTTCCACAAACGTGAAACTTTCCAGATTTGCTTAAGATCAATTCTACTTCAAGATGCCAAAAAATCCAAAAACTGTCCTTCCGAGATTTCGAAATATATGCGTGAGAACACAAATTGTTGAAATTCTGAAATTGTCCAACTGCTTAGAGCTAAAAAAAATATATAAACAATGTCCACAAACGTGAAAATTTCCAGATTTGCTTAAGATCAGTTCTGCTTCAAGATTCCATAAAAATCCAAAAACTGTCCTTCGCGAGATTTCGAAATATTTGCGCGAGAACACAAATTGTTGAAATTCTGAAATTGTCCAATTGTCTAGAGCTCAAAAAAAAATATAAAAACAATTGCCACAAACATGAAAATTTCCAAATTTGCTACAAGATTGCTCAAAAATCCGAAGACTTTCCTTCACTGGATTTCGATATATTTGCGCGAGAACACAAATAATTCTACTAGAAGATTGCTCAAACTTCCGAAGACATTCCTTCACTGGATTTCGAAATATTTCCGCGAGAATAATTGTCCAATTGTCTAGAGCTCAAAAAAAAAATATAAAAACAATTGCCACAAACATGAAAATTTCCAAATTTGCTACAAGATTGCTCAAAAATCCGAAGACTTTCCTTCACTGGATTTCTATATATTTGCGCGAGAACACAAATAATTCTACAAGAAGATTGCTCAAACTTCCGAAGACAGCCCTTCACTGGATTTCGAAATATTTGCGCGAGAACACAAATTGTTCAAATTCTGAACTTGTTCAATTGACTTGCACAGAAGAATGTAAAAAAAACTTTTCAAATTCTGAAATTGTTAAATTGAGTTGAACTAAGAAAATGTAAAAGAAAACATTCCAAATTTGCTTCAGATCAATTCTGCTTTAAGATTCTACAAAAATCCAAAGACTTTCCTTCACGAGATTTCGATTTATTTCCGTGAGAAAACAACTGGCTGACAATATAAAGTTGTGCGTTTAAAAAAAAAAATATATACAAAAAATTGCAAGAAACTTGAAATTTTCTGGATTTGTTTAAGATCAATTCTACTTCAAGATTCCATAAAGAAACAAAAGACCGCCCTTCGCGAGATTTTGAAATATTTGTGCGAGAACACAAACACAAGTGTCTAGAGCTCAAAAAATATAAACACTATTGCCACAAATGTGAAAATTTACTCAAAAATAATACTACTAGAAGATTGCTTAAGCTTGCGAAGACTTTGCTTCACTGGATTTTGTAATATTTGCGCAAGAACACAAATTGTTGAAATTCTGAAATTGTCCAATTGTCTAGAGCTCAAAAAATATACAAAAACAATTGCCACAAACATGAAAATTTACAAATTTACTCAAAAACAATTCTACTACAAGATTGCTCAAAATTCCGAAGACTTTCCTTCACTGGATTTCGATATATTTGTGCGAGAACATAAATTGTTCAAATTTTGAAATTGTTCAATTGAGTTGAGCTAAGAAAATGTAAAAGAAAACATTCAAATTTGCTTCAGATCAATTCTGCTTTAAGATTCTACAAAAGTCCAAAGACTTTCCTTCACGACATTTCGATTTATTTCCGTAAGAAATTATGAAGTTGTGCGTTTAAATACAAAAAATTACTTTTACTTGAAATTTTCTGGATTTGTTTAAGATCAATTCTACTTCAAGATTCCATAAAAAACAAAAGACCGTCCTTCGCGAAATTTCGAAATATTTGTGCGAGAACACAAATTGTTGAAATTATGAAATTGTTCAATTGTCTAGAGCTCAAAAAATATAAAAACAATTGCCACAAATGTGAAAATTTCCAAATTTGCTCAAAAATAATTCTACTGAAAGATTGCTTAAACTTCCGAAGACTTTCCTTCACTGAAGTTCGAAATATTTGCGCGAGAACACAAATTGTTCAAATTGTGAAATTGTTCAATTGACTTGAGCACAGAAGAATGTAAAAAAAAAACTTTCCAAATTTGCTTCAGATCAATTCTGCTTTAAGATTCTACAAAAATCCAAAGACTTTCCTTCACGAGATTTCGATTTATTTCCGTGAGAAAACAACTGGCTGAAATTATAAAGTTGTGCGTAAAAAAAAATATACAAAAAATTGCATCAAATTGTTCAAATTCTGAAATTGTCCAATTGACTTGAGCACAGAAGAATGAAAAAAACACTTTCCAAATTTTCTTCAGATCAATTCTGTTTTAAGATTCCATAAAAATCCAAAGGCTTTCCTTCGCGAGATTTCGATTTATTTCCGCGAGAACACAACTGGCTGCAATTATGAAGTTGTGCGTTTAAAAAAAAATATACAAAAAATTGCAACAAACTTGAAATTTGCTGGATTTGCTACAGATCAATTCTACTTCAAGATTACATAAAAATCAGAAGACTGTCCTTCGCGAGATTTCGAAATATTTGCGCGAGAACACAAATTGTTGAAATTCTCAAATTGTTCAATTTTCTAGAGCTCAAAAAATTTAGAAACAATTGCCAGAAATGTGAAAATTTACTAATTAGCTCAAAAACAATTCTTCTACAAGATTGGATTGAGACCTCAAAATATTTAGTAAATTTTTGAATTGAAACCTATAAAGATTTAGTAAATCTTTGGATTGAGACCTCAAAATATTTAGTAAATCTTTGGATTGAGACCTCAAAATATTTAGTAAATCTTTGGATAGAGACCTCAAAAGATTTAGTAAATCTTTGGATTAAGACCTCAAAAGATTTAGTAAATCTTTGGATTGAGACCTCAAAAAATTTAGTAAAAATCTTTCGATTGAAACCTCAAAAAATTTAGTAAAAATCTTTGGATTGAGACCTCAAAATATTTAGTAAATCTTTGGATAGAGACCTCAAAAGATTTAGTAAATCTTTGGATTAAGACCTCAAAAGATTTAGTAAATCTTTCGATTGAAACCTCAAAAAATTTAGTAAAAATCTTTGGATTGAGACCTCAAAAGATTTAGTGAATTTAGAATGTTTAAAACTAATTTTCCGACTGTAATTTTAAAAGTAATGCAAATAATTATTTTTTCGAGAGATTTAGAATTTAAGCTTGAAAATCCTTCAAAATATCCTCAACCGTCCGGCGGATGATAAACGCTTCGACACCCAAGATTTACAAACACGTGTCCCGACGCGCACTTTTTCCGCAATTCAATAACCTTTACACACTTGCCTGCTGTGAAGTAAACGTACATTACACACTATTAAATATTCGAATTTTATCACTTGCTGGCATTTTCTTACGCCTTAGCGTTTTGCCCGTATACACGGCTGAAGCGAAAATAAGCTATAAATTACGTTTCGCAACAATTTTGCAATTATAAATATTGCACAGTAGAATTATCTTTTGCTAATAATATATTGCATTAATATCTCGTTTAGATCACTTGTTCTGCACGTAATTGCGAAAATTCATCCTTGGGGAAGTATGAGAAAAGTGAAAACTTTTGTTACTCAAACATATTTTATTTCTAAATAAAACCGTTGGTGGCTGAATAGTTAACGCTAAAGCCGAAAAAAAATATTTCTGTTAAAATTGGATAATTAAATAAATTCGTAATTCTGCAAAATAAATAACTTCTTGAAACGACTGTTATATTTTTACATATCTTCCGTCTTTACTGAATTCATTTACTGTGTCTGCAGCAAGTGATGGTTTCCAACTGATTCCTGGAAAAAACATATTTATTTTGACCGCAAGATGGAAAATACTCATATCCGTGAGCGTTTGTTACTTATAACAAATCATTAATAATATCCAGCTGTTGACAGATCGTGTGATAATTTTTGGTCGAGCGAAATGTTGCCAATAATTCTAATCAAAATACGCATTTCACTTCTTACAACAGGTTTTCAGGCATTTCAGTAGCAATAATCGAACGAGTGATCTGACCTTACTGGATACGTCTGAATGCGTTCACATATCTCGTATTTACACGTCGTTATCAATAATAAATGAATTATTTCCATGTCATGGGATTACTTAATGATTGCAATTAAGGCTGATTGTTTTTAATTGGCTTTACATGGGATATCTTTGTTACGTTATTAATTGAAACGTCCGCTCTGTTGGTGCACGTTTGAACGCGAATTAATTTTTTTTGTATGCGATTGTATTCTCAGCTTAAAGGTGTGATTGCTATGACGCGTCCGTCGCTCGGCGATGGTCGCGATACCCTGCTACAATGATAAATGTATGGAGATGATGATGGAGCGTCTACCAACCATTAACCGCGCGCCCGTACTGCTTCGAGAGCAGTCGAGACGCGGACGCTCAGCGACGGACGCGTCATAGGAATCGCACCTCAACACGTTCACTGCTTGTGTTAGATAAACTGATTGCCAGCCGATGCTTGCCTATAAGATTTAATGTCAAAGAACGTATCACGCACCAGGTGTGTGGTCGGCCCCAGCGTTAAAACCAATACCACCAAATAGTGCGTGGTTGGCAGTGAATGTGTTAAGGGCTCTGATTATTTCTAAACGCGTTAAACGTGAAATCTAATTTTTACTTCTCTTTCTCGTAGAAAAATGCGATTCTTCAAAAGAAGACTATCAGACCCGAATCCGCAACTCGTCAGTTTATCGCCACTATCCGACGGTGCAGACAATTCCAGCGCAATGACTTCATCCTATTCCGGACCATCAGAGCGCGATCCGTCACCTGTTTCGAAATCTAGTAAGCAGCAAACGGTTTGTAGTTGCGTCCGAATTGAATTAAACTCTAATTTATTTCTAGGTCTGGCTACATGGAGTAAAAGGGTTGGTGAAAAATGGGATAAGATCAAAAGAAGTGACTCCTCCGAAATCCTCACGAACGCCCAAACCAGAAGAAAACACTGGACGCCGAAGGCGAACAGCAACCCGGTTTCACCTGTGGCCCAAGATAAACGGATATCCCGCGTTGAATCCCTGAGGAACCTATTTACCCGTAGCGATAAATACTCAGATACAGAAGCAGATCAAAAGAGCGACACGGAAGGATCTCATTGCAAATTTTTCGCCAAGGAAACAGGGAAGAGGACGCTGCGGAGCAAGCACAAGACCCGCTCCGTGGTCGATAATCTGGAACTAACCGAGCAGCAGTTGCTGGATTATCTCTCACTGATACAGCCGAACAAACAGGAACTGCAGGATATACTAAACGATATTAATAATGAGGTCAAGAAAGCTCCGAAGCCTAGAAAGCTCGCGATACTCAGCGAGGAACGCGGAACGCCCAAACAGCACAGGAAGTTCAAAAGCGTGAAGAATATATTTTCTAGGTCTTCCTCGAAATCGGATGACGAAGGTGACTTGAAATACAATCACAAATCGAAACGGAGCGTCTCCTCCGGAAGCCTAACGAGTTTATCAGATCTGATACTGACATCGAAGAAAACCCTCTCGCTAAGCGAGATCTCGTCCGTACTCACCTCGATGCTGATCAAGTCTGATGAAAGCGGCTACGGCAGCGATTCAACTCGGGCTGGCATGGATTCCCCGAGGGGGTCGATCAAATCGCAGATTAGTGATTCCCAGAAGGTGTCTCAGGACAAAACCCTGACGCCACCCGGGGTGTGCCCGATGGACATAGACGACGACGACGACACTCTGACACCCATGACTCCGAAATCCAAGAGGCTGACCAAGATCTACAACGACGATACCGACACAGCCGAGGAGGACGACGACGACTTAAAACTTTCGACTTTGAAGAAACAGAGGAGGTCCTTGCTGAGGTCATCCTCACGAATGAAACGACCACGATCCAAAAGCGGCGAACTCGACCAAACACTTTCGAGGAAGAAGAGTAACAAAGTGTTTGGGAATAAAAAAGAATACTCACCTATTAACGTGGAGAAATCGTATGAGTCTAAAGTTAGCTTGGAGAAGCTTAGTCAAGATTTCGCGGATAAGTTGGATAAACTTTCGCTGGACTACAATTCCGCCTTCAATTGCTCCACGGGGACGCTTAGGTCTAACGAGCTACTGAGTAGACAGCCTTTGCTGGAGAAGGAATACAAGTGCGTGCGTTTACGGCTGGAAAGCCATGAAGATTGCGGTATCTCCATTGCTCCGAAGACACCTCTAGAGTTTTCAACTACTTATGTTGTCTCCGTTATCAAATCGTGTTCGGCAGCAGAAAGGTAAGTTGTTATTCAAAACTAACATTTTTGAACAATTTTGTTTTTGCAAATTTTCCAGTAGCAATCATGGACCACACATAATTAATCAATCTTAATTGATTTTTGTTTTATAAAATAGTGGATAAACGGCCGCGGTAGACTAATGGGTCATTAGCAGCGGTGGCTCGTGGATCTTCGTAGAGGAGGCTAAGATAGAGATGCCGCTACTTACTCTTATGGAGGAAGCAAATATTCCGTTGCTGTTTTGGTCAAATTTTCTTCCGTAGCCTCCTCTCCGAACATCCACCAGCCGCCGCTGGTTATTAGTCGTTAAGAAAATTAACCACACGGATGGGATTTGAACCCTCATTGGCTCTACATGACCAGAATTGAATTTAGTTTTAATGGTTATTGAGTTCGTTAAAACCTTTCTCGTTTTGTAGCTATAACTATTAGCAGAAGCAATATATAAATCGATAAATATTTCATGTTTTCATTTTAGAAATGGAAACATATTTATTGGAGACGAAGTCGTGAAGGTAAACGGTACAAGATTAAAAGGTACATCCTTCAGCGTAGCCTCTTCATCGCTCAAGCCCCAAAACGGCGAACTAGAAATTGTGATATCCCGCCTGAAAGCTGTCAAGTCGAAGACCGAAGAAAAGTCCCCGAACCGCTTTGCTCAACCGTACATCGCCCTGTACTCGAAATACACTGCCCAAACGCCCGAATACGTCCCCAACATCGGCCACACTAGTCCCGGCCACAAGTACCACTTACCAAAATCGTTTTGTGATAAAACCGAAGAGTCGAAGATCAAGCAGGAGCCGATCACCAGTCTGTTCAGCACTAGTCAAGAGAGCCGAGTCACGTTCAACGACGGACGCAAGTCGAGCTTCGAGGCCGTGAAATCGCCCTCGGTCTTCAAGAAGCCCTTCGAGAAGTCCAGCAGCTTTGAGAAGCCCGCGACGGGGATGAGGAAGTTCTCGTGCTCGCAGGGACCCGAGACCTTCTCGACCAGGAGGAGCAGTATTGCTATTGCTATTCCGAATAGTAACCTTAGGAGGAACAACAAGGCCTTTAACGTGAATTTCAGAAAAGGTCCGGGGATGAAGTCGCTGGGGTTCTCTATTGTTGGAGGGATCGATTCTCCTAGAGGACCGATGGGGATTTATATTAAAACTATTTTTGAGCAGGGACAAGCTGCTGAATCTGGAATACTCAAAGAAGGTATGTGTTTTTGATAACTAATTTAATCTCTCTGCATCAAATTACTGCAATTACCCCTTTAGCGCCATCTATGGAATATTTTTTTTGTGACAGTGAAATAATATTTCGTAGAAAAACATTGCAACAAAAAAGTATTTTTTTTATAAACCTGGGATACTATAACCCAATCAAAGCAGCATGGGCGCGAAGTGGTTAATATCCATATCAAAAAAGGCAACAATGGAAAAAAACAAAAAAAAATATTCCAAGATGAACTGTACAAGAAATTTTGTTACCAATCTGCTCAATTTCCAATATGTAACATGAAATGTGTTTCGTTTTAACCATTTGGGTCCCAGGGACCGTTGGAAGCACACGGTCGAAAAACGCATTAGCGCTTGTTTATCGATTGCGACAAAAATCTCAACAGCGCGATCGCCCTACTTGGGACTCAAAGGGTTAATAATCTTTGTACAATTAGCTTTCAATCAATCTCTTGTATATATCAATATTTATCAAAAATGCTTAAATATGATAAACTTTATCTTTCTTTGTTTTTGCTTTACGTTTTAACCATTTTATCAGTGACGGGTCGCGGAGTGACTCATGGTACGGCCGAGATAGCAGAGGTGGTAATATAGATAAGTGCGGTCACGCCGCCAGCCGTCGCTGCATCAGAACCTACCTATCTGTACCTCACGGGCCTTCACTGCATTTTTTACAAAGTGGATCCCGTATTTACTAAGGCTAGCCCTAGTTCACTTCAGTAATTATACTCGGCCAGATGTGTGATGTTCTAGTCGACCAAAATAACTGAGAGACCTCACTGATTCCATTTAAAATATAATCCGTATTTTCTAGGCGATGAAATTATATCAGTGAATGGAACCCCAATGAAGAATTTAACCCACAAGCAGGCGATAAGCCTCTTCAAAAACATCAAAACGGGCGAAGTTACGATGGAGGTGACGAGACGAGAAAATTACCAAAGAAGGTCAGAATCACTATAAATCTAAATCTTCGGCTTTTCTGCAGATGGCATAATTGAGTTCTTTTTATTATTATTATTATTACGGTGTCGGGTTTTGGTGGGCAAATAACTCGATGTTGCATTTTCAGTTTAATTCTGCTTCAGCTTCGCTTTGGTTTTACGGTTTTTTAGCAATTAATGATTGATTTAATGGAATTTGTTTATTTAGGGCTGTTAAATCAAGATCTTGCGATGCGCTGGACAAACTTGACTGATCAGCTGTAACTGACGCGAAAGGTGACTTTTGCTAATACAAAAATTATTGACTGTAAAAAGGAGAATAATGTGCAATATTTATTATATTGTTTAGTCTAACAAAATTTGTGATATTACACATTAAATTATTAACAATCGGATGATATATTGAAGAAATGATGTACCTAAAAGTGCCTGATTTACTGTAAATATAAGTTCACGTAATATTAATCCCAAAGCTTTTTTTACATTAACAGGCAACTAATTATTATTAGAATATGTTATTAGTGATTAATTTTGAGAAGATTTTTTATTTTCACAAACACAGAGGTCACTGGTGTTTTAATTCCATTTATGATCACAACTACTGTATTTAATGAATAATGTACTAAGTTAATTAAATAATTTTGATAATCCTTACTTGTTTTATTCATCAATTCCAGTTACTAATTTAATCTGTGTGAATTAGTTTAAACATACTAGTGCCGCGGTCAATGGGTTTGCAATACGAATCACTTAAAATAATTGTGCCAACAAATGCTGCCAACAATTTTGAACTGTTTATATTTTAAAAATACAACCGTATAAATTTTATTTCGTGTGATATAGTGTAAGCCTCCACTGCTCTCTCTAGTGTTAAGAATTAGTCTTTCGACGAGGCATAAAATACCAATTTGAGCATCTTGATTCCACCAGTGAGATATTCTTACATTGTTGTCCACCTGAGCACTTCTAAATTAGGTGCCGCAAACTGAGCAGTAGACGAGCAGCATTTAAAGAATGTCGGGTAAATTTCTATACTTCGGCTACGCTAGCAACTTATTATCCAAACGACTACACATCAACAACCCCAATGCAAAAAGATATGGTGTTGGAAAATTAAATGTAAGTACTTTTAAATTTTACTTAATTTAATTATCATGTTAATATTTGAATTAATTAGGATTACAGAATAGATTTTGCCACTTATCTACCAAAATGGAAGGGTGCATCGGCTACAATAGTAGAAAGTGAGGGTGATCACGTGTGGGGAGCAATTTGGCAAATGGATGCAGCCACGTGGATAGAATTAGACAAGTGAGTAATATATAGGAATTTTAATCTCCTGTGCTAATTGCTATTTATATTTAGGCAGGAAGGTGTTGATACAGGAATCTATGCTGCCCGTGAGATGGATATCGAATTCGATGGGCAGACCATCAAGTGCTGGGTGTACCAACAGAGCAGGGTACCATCGAAGACGGATAATCTTAAAGACCTCCCCAAGGATCGGTTACCCTCGGGAGTTTACTTGGACATCATAAAAGCGGGTGCGAAAGAATCTTACTTACCTGAGGAGTACATTACATTTTTGAAGAAGATTCCAGACAACGGGTACTTCGGTGAGGTGGAAGTTCAAATTGATTTATCTGAAAATTAATTAAATAATTAAAACTATCATAAATGAATTGTGATATTGATTTGAGTTAAAATTGTTATTAAATTCTTTTGTTTATTGTGTTTCGTTTTTTTTTCCAATACGTTTTCCAATTGATGACGCTCTGTAAGTAGCAGGATAACAGGAAGTGGGAGAGGTTAAAAAAATAGTTGTTCTTCACAGAGTGTGAATGTAGGTGGCGCAATTGCTTTACTAGAGTGTTCTGTTCAACGATTAAAGTCCGCTTCACAACAACGCGGGAACGGTAACGAATACCAAGATTCTCGTTCCCGTTACCGGAAATTGGTTATTAAGGCCGATTCACAATAACCCGGGAACCTTAACGAGAACGTGAGCCAAAAGTTGGCACTTATAACTAATTTTCGGTAACAGAAACGAGAAGTTTGGTATATTTTCGTTCCCGTTACCGTTGTATTGTAAAAACTAACTATGCACAAATAAAACATAAAATATCATTCAGTAATAATGGTACGGACATCTGTTTTCAAGTTGCTTAACTAATTGATGTCGGTAAATATAGACGATGCGTGCGACTCATGGATGAACAATGGGTTGCCTATAACAATACAATGAATTCTATAAAATTCTCTCCAAAAGGGAAACTTTCTAAAAATAAAGGGCTAACTTTTTAACCGAGTGACCTAGATCAAATGTTATGGTACCAATGGATTCATCTCGTTCTCCTGATTCCAAAACGGTCACTTTGATGATCTAAGCCTTATAATAAAAAAGTTACAGCCAATTTAGTAATAAAGAGCAAACTTTTGAACCGAGTAAGCTAGCTCAAAGCTTAGTATACGTTTATGATAAAAGGTTCCGACATTATATTTTATTATAGGTTAATCGATCTCTTTTAGTTTTCTTTATTTTTCGCAGGTAGATTATTCCTGTGGAAAAATGGGCGAAAATCATGAAATGGCCAAATGTCTTGTAATGTACATCAAAATGTTCACAAAAAAAACAGGGAATACGTGGTTAGATTTTTAGCTAAATCGTACTTGCAATTTTCTCGTTTCGCGCTCTCAAACTGGGCACTCGTAATTTGGCCAGAAATTTTGGTCGATTTTGGGATTTTTTTGGCGCCGTCTCACAAAACAGATATAGATGATATTATAGCAGTTTGTAGCTACATTCTTCTAGAATTCTATGGTTCTATTCATAACTATCTGCCGTATTCACAAACCAAGATTTATTCGTTCGAATTAGTCGGTGTCTGGTAGCATCAATTTGCAGGCTCTCGGTATTCGCTTCTCATAAGGCTCTATGTTAATTTTCAGTTGGTGAAAAATGGTAGAACAAATTTTTTTTCGGGAAAATAATTACTCCACACCCTTTTTCTAGTCAATTAGAACCGTCATGATTTTTTTCAGATTTTTCTAAGACCCTACATTTTTCCCCTTTTTTTCCTGGAAAAATGGGCGAAAATCATGAAATGGCCAAATGACTTGTAATGTACATCAAAATGTTCACAAAAGAACGGAGAATGCGTGGTTAGATTTTTAGCCAATTCGTACTTGCAGTTTTCTCGTTTCGCGCTCTCAAACTGGGCACTCGTAATTTGGCCAGAAATTTTGGTCGATTTTGGGATTTTTTTGGCGCCGTCTCACAAAACAGATATAGATGATATTATAGCAGTTTGTAGCTACATTCTTCTAGAATTATATGGTTCTATTCATAACTATCTGCCGTATTCACAAACCAAGATTTATTCGTTCGAATTAGTCGGTGTCTGGTAGCATCAATTTGCAGGGTCTCGGTAATCGCTTCCCATAAGGCTCTGTGTTAATTTTCAGTTGGTGAAAAATGGTAGAACAATTTTTTTTTCTGAAAAATAATTACTCTACACGCTCTTTCTAGTCATTAAGAACCGTCATTAATTTTTTCAGATTTTTTCAGGACCCAACATATTTCTACTTTTCTAAAAAAGTATTTACAATAATTAATTGTAGTTAAAACGTAGTGAAATTTTTATTGAAATCGAAACTACTTTCCTGGTTAATTGTACAATAAATTAAAAATAGCAAAACTATCAAAGAACACAAGTTTAGATGTATTTATTATTATTATTATTATAAATAAAGTTTGGCCACCGCGGCTGGTATTGATTCCGTCCTAATATTATTATACGTACTTAGTTATTGTTATTTCGGTATGAATTATCCAACACGTCGAGCTTTATTATCCCGCAGGATCCGTAAAATTTATTTCACGCTTTAATGGACTTAATTTTCACCATCTGGAATTACAAAGGATTAAATCAACACGGTTCTGGCACCGACGGCATTAACTTTGTAATACCGAATGCTCAGACAAGCTGACATCGTTTAGCTAAAAATTAGGATTTACTGTATTTTTCCTGCGCGTACTTGTATTTTTTTCTTTAACGGTTATTTTTTGTTGTATCGAGCTCGGCGGTATTTTTTTGTATTCGAACCGCTTTTTACAGGTAAGGAATAACCTGCCATGAAAACATTGACACCGGAGCTTCGGTGAAATATAATGCCAGCATTCAATATCGAAACCTTTGAAAATTCCCTTTTGTATGGGAGGACGGAAAGTATGATCGACGTCCTTGAGTAATACTTCACTCGGTGAGGTTTTGCCCTTTTCAAAGACTCGCGAATAAAATTAAGAGACGCTGGTAATATTATATTTATTCGAATAACTTGAACGCTCTTTTCTAATCCTCGAGGTGAGCTTTTAACGTTATTTGAATATTCCAGTATTTCTTGCGCTTCATGTTCTTCTGTGAAGGGTACAAAGTGAAAATGTTATCTCGTGTTCGGGGAATCCCCCGGGGAGGGTACATTTATCTGCTGGGGATTTGTAGGGAATCAAAGTAATTTAACTTAACAGGGCATTCACGCTGGATTTGCATGATATGTCATTGTCATTCCTCTTTATTTCTTGCAGCTTGGACAAATTGTATAAGTCGGCGAGTTGTTACCATGCAATTCATATAAAATGTAATAAATTTCCTTGAACTGTTTTATCGATTTCGTCGTGGCATTACAATATCAAAGGAAATGTGATATCCTTTAATAACACGTAGCTGGTGTGTTGTGTAGCAATACGATAATGCAAGGATTAAATTAAAGGAAGATTATTGTGTATGTACATACTTTGATAATCTCCACAATCTGAATTGAAAATTTCGCTTTGTATTTAACATAAAATATTATTGCAATAGTTATGTGTGGTTGATGGATACATTGTGGTTAGGAACTTTTCAATAAAATGCACTTTGTTGATGTCACAAAGCTTTTTTTATTTTTGTGACTATAATTTCGCCCCTTACAGCAGTGAGGGTTTGCAGGTTTTTTTTTTGGTATGGCCGAGGTAGCAGAGGTGACAATATAGATAGGTAGGGTCGTTTGCAGAGAGGGCTGGTTGCGGACCACACCTATCTGTATTACCACCTCTGCTACCTCGGTCGTACAAAAAAACCGCGAGGCATCACTGCTTTAACTTTTTGTCGTGAATGTTATTTTATTACAAAGCATTTTTTCCAAAATTGGGTTTAAGCATTAACGACGCCGAAGTGATTACTCGTTTTGTTAGCCCTATATAGGCAGATTGCTTAAGTACTTTTAGATTTTTTATGACGGAAGAAAATCCCAGTTAATGTGATGGTACACCCATTCTCGGTGCATGAGGCAATCATTTTTTTTTTCGAATTGATTCAGGAACTGTTAAGGTATTTTTTGTTAGGCCCATATATCTATATTGTTTTATAGGGGACACCGATCTTTGAAAAAAAAACATCCGTTAATGTGGGTGGGCACTTCTTGATATTTTTTTAATTTTTACGATCACATTACTTTCCTGTACTTCATAACGGAGAAAATAAAATTATCCATAAATATGAAAAATATAAGAAAAATCCGAAAAATAATTACACGGCTACATTAACATTTCATCAAATTATTGATTACCTTGCGCTAATTAATTTCAAACGAATCCACACACCATTTTTATATTCACGATTACAAACTTCCTTTGTTTACATTTAAAACGAGGCACTTGTTTTGTTACGTAATAATGAAACAACAAATGCCTTATTTCAAACCCAAACACAGTGAGTTATACCTTTCATCAAGAATGTAGCTGCGGAAGTTTCAACTACGTTTTAAACTCCCTTCACACATCACTAAAACAATTTTCAGCGTGGCGTAACGCATAATGGGTGCTCTATCATTTACTGTAAGAGCGACTCGTACCATTAAACTACTCTGAAAACTGAAATTGGATTTGGTGTAATTGCAAGGATCACTTTTAGAACTGCGATAAGGAAGTTGTTTAGGCGTCGTGTAGTGTGATGGAGAAACTTTTAATGCATGTGCATAGTTACGCCGTAGTTTCACCCCGAACCTTTTTATAATTAGAGTAACTGAAAGGGATTATGTATCGATTTAGGATTACATGAAAAGTTGGAAATGTGATAACTGCTTTATCGTTAATTATAACGTTAGGATAATCATAAATAGTGGTAGTTGTTGTATTTGTTAGGTCTGGTGCAGCGTTACTCAAAAGTGGCCCGATAAAGAGGAAAAAAAGGTTGAGTATGGCTGGTCTAGTGGGTAGAGTTTCTGGTGTCCTTTATATTACCTGAAAATCTATCGATTTTATTAATTAATAAATTAATTTCATGGCTTTATTTTGAATCTTTATTAAAATGATGTAGCTTATTTATAATTGGAATTCTAATCAACCGTTATTCCTTAAAAAAAAAATATATATTCCTTAGGCTCATTATAACTGGATATCGATTATAACGTCCTTCATCCACATTCGTGTATTTTATATAATAATATGTTTAATATTAATCCTTGTACGGTTTAGTAGTATTTATATAAGGTAGCTCATCAATCATCCCAAATTTACGATTCTGAATTGTCTTTTTATGTTCTTATCACTTTAATAAATTACATTAATGCTGTACTTTTTTATACACCTTGTCAGCACATTCTGTATTTATACACGAGTCGGGTGTAAACAATACATTTTCGCCGTTTTTAGTATTTATTTCAAGCGGATGTAAACAAAACGGGGAGTATTAAACAAGAAAATATCATGTGTTATCATTACGTAGGTAGAATTTATCTCTAAAATATGTTTATTAACTCGGCAAACAATCCCATGTGCAAGTACACAGTTTTGTTAACCATGTTTAACTCGGTGCGCGTTGGTTGAAAACTATTTGCGCCCGTTTTATATATTTCAGAAGGGAATATACGTTACTTCATTAAATGTTACGCCACGCCCGGTGCATCCACCATTAGTACGCGTTGAGTAAATCACATTGGTAACGCTTTTGCTACGTTCATTCATTTTTAGTGCATTATTAATAGTTGGATAGAATAGATAGAATATATTATTAATTTCTTTCAACTTAAATATTCCACGCACACACCTTTTCCCCTTTGTATTGAGCTGTGTTATTAAATCGGCGGTAAAGGAAGCATTCCCTTTGAGGAACGGCTGTTTTATGTAAAGTGTTATCACTTATTTTCGTCCCGAATTATCGTCTTGTGTGACGTGAATGAAAGAAACGTAACGGTGCCCTTATGCTCCCTGAAGGGCCACCAATTTTAATCAAGTTTACGGCCTTGTCACACCACCCCTTTATTGCCCTTTTGATCAGAGTGTAGCAACAGTATCACTACAACAGAAAAAAAACTTTCCACGAAAATGTTAAGGTTCGATTTAAGCTTTGTTCTACTTACGCAAATGCGATTGTATTATTTATAATTAGCATTCCAAGGAGGAGGATTTTAAAAATTCTTTTTATTTAAGAAGCTGAAATACGAGGGAGTAATATGCAGATTTCCATTTTAATAAAATTTAATTAAAATAATATAAATAGGTAAATACATAACTTACAGCAATAAGAATCAGTTAACCGAAGTACATTCCACCTAAGCCAATTATTATATTTTCAGACAGAATTAATGCTCAGGCTTCTGGGTCCCATTTAATTAAAGCAACATCTAAGACGAGACGAGCTTATGAGTCGTGTCCCGGCTAATTAATGCTCCAAACTTGATGGCATTGATGCGCGTAAAACAATTTCGCTTTAATCAGGGGCTCGGCTCCGAGCCGTAAATACGAATGTGTAAGAAAAGGGCGAGCCTTTTATCCAGCCATTGTTCCCCGGTTTTTCCATCTACATTATGCTTAATAATTCTCCGCCGGCTAATTCCGGCTTCGTTTTTCCGCATTTTTCTTTCCAGGAAGTACAATTTGTTTGTGTTTACCACAGCGCCGGATTGTAATTTGATTATGGTGGCCTTAGCACGCCTTATTTCGACGAGAAATCGGATTCCCTCAGAAACCGACCTTGGGAGTCTAAGCCCGGAGGCACTGCAGTCGACGGATTCCTATTGATTTTCGCATTTGTAAATAGTGCACAAAGGACCTCTTCGGTTTCCGCGTTGTAATTTTAAAGGATTTCACTGCAGGAATATGTGCGACCATGAAGGAAATTCGAGGCACCGCTTGACCTTTACGTTCCGGTCCCGATTTGCAAATGGAGTGGTAATGTAATTGGAGGTGTAATTAAACGACCGGGGTAATTTTTCCAGCCGGAACAAGGGCAATTATCGAAAGTGACCGTTTCCGGCAACCTGCATATAAGCTCGCAAATGAATGCACCCATTGCGCGCAATTTCCACGCGGAAAAACCGCTCGATTGGGATTTGCAATGCAAAAATGCACCAACAGGTGAAAACGTTCATCATCGTGCACGCAAAAATTACCATCGGCACGCCAACGGTCTCGTTTCTCTTTGAAGTATGCATTACTTACCATAGCTCAAAATTTCTAATCTAAAATCTTAATTTATACATTACCAAAAAGTGTACACAAACTGGATTTTCCTTCGGAATAAAAATAAGTAATAGCAGCAGGTTTACCTTTAGTAAAGTAAAGTAATCTACAAGAAAGGTTAAAACAATCAAATTTCCTTCCTTTCTCAATTGATACGGACGAGAAGTTAGCCAAGAATTTCCAGCCTCGGATATTTCCGGCGCATTCACCAAAACGACACTATGATTTTTTTTTATTGCAGTGCTTTTCTGGAGGTATATTTAACGAATACAAACTGTCAAAAAATCGTGAAAATGGTGAAAATGTAAAGAAATATATATATTTTTTTTAATATCGAACATATCGTGACTCCAAAAGGGCACTAAAAATTTCAAATTTTATTTTTGATGTGCCTCTCTGAAAGTATATTTAATACATACAAACTATCAAAATCATCAAACACTCATTTTTTTAATATAGAACAGCTCATTGATTCGTGGCTGGCACTTAAAAAATAATAGCTCTAAAAGGGCGCTAAAAATTTTCAATTCTATTTTTGCAATGCCTTTCTGAAAGTATGTTTAAGAAACACAAACTGCCAAATAACCCTGAAAATGTTAAGAAACATTTTTTCAAATATCGAACAGTGATCCGGGCTGGCACATATGTTCAAAAGGGAGCTAAAAAAAATAAAAAATAATTTTACTTATGCAATGCTTTTCTGAAAGCATATTTGACAAACAAACACTTAAAAAATCATAATTCCAAAAGGGTGCTAAAAATTTTGATTCTATTTTTGCAGTGCCTTTCTGGAAGGATTTAACAAATGCAAACTGTCAATTATCATTTTTCTCAGGGTTCTAAATAATATAGGTGAAGAGGGTGCCAATGATCTCGAGGTAGTTCGATGATATGGAAATGACATTTTTATTGCATAAATACTTTACTTATTAGCATTAATTTTATTTATTCTTGAGATACTTGAGAAGTTAGCCATAAAAATTCCAGCCATAGATTTCCCGGCGCACCCACCATTTCCGTGCGATTTTTAATTTTTATTTGTGTAGTGCCTTTCTGTGGGTGTATTTATCAACTACAAACTGTCAAAAGGCCATGAAAATTAAAACGAAAAAACAAAAATTATCTAACAGCTCATTAACTCACGGGTGGCGTTTAAAAAAATCGTAACTCAGAAAAAGCATTGCAAAAAAAAAAAAAAAAATTTCGCAATGCCTTTCTGCAAGTACAGTTAATAATAACAAATCGTCAAAAAACCGTGATGAATTTTTCTTATATTTTTTATTTAACATCACCAGAAAATCGTGGCCGGCCCATAAAACAACAAGGGCATTGCAAAAAAAAAATTATTGTTGCAATGCCTTTTTGCAAGTACAGTTAACAATTACAAATCGTCAAAGAACCGTGATGAATTTTTCTTATATTTTTTATTTAACATTAACAGAAAATCGTAGCCGGTCCATAAAACAACAAGGGCATTGCAAAAAAAATATTTTATTGTTGCAATGCCTTTCTGAAAGTACAGTTAACAATTACAAATCGTCAAAAAACCGTGATGAATTTTTCTTATATTTTTTATTTAACATTAACAGAAAATCGTAGCCGGCCCATAAAACAACAAGGGCATTCAAAAAAAAAATATTGTTGCAATGCCTTTCTGCAAGTACAGTTAACAATAACAAATCGTCAAAAAACCGTGATGAATTTTTCTTATATTTTTTATTTAACATTAACAGAAAATCGTGGCCGGCCCATAAAACAACAAGGGCATTGCAAAAAAAATAATTTTATTGTTGCAATGCCTTTCTGCAAGTACAGTTAACAATAACAAATCGTCAAAAAACTATGATGAATTTTTCTTATATTTTTTATTTAACATTAACAGAAAATCGTGGCCGGCCCATAAAACAACAAAAGCATTGCAAAAAAAATATTTTATTGTTGCAATGCCTTTCTGCAAGTACAGTTAACAATAACAAATCGTCAAAAAACCGTGATGAATTTTTCTTATATTTTTTATTTAACATTAACAGAAAATCGTAGACGGCCTATAAAACAACAAAGGCATTGCAAAAAGAAATATCTTATTATAGCAATACCTTTCTGCAAGTACAATTAACAATAACAAATCGTCAAAAAACCGTGATGAATTTTTCTTATATTTGTTATTTGACATTAACAGAAAATCGCAGCCGGCCCATAAAACAACAAGTGCATTCCAAAAAAAAAAATTTATTGTTGCAATGCCTTTCTGCAAGTACAGTTAACAATAATAAATCGTCAAAAAACCGTGATGAATTTTTCTTATATTTTTTATGTAACATTAACAGAAAATCGTGGCCGGCCCATAAAACAACAAGGGCATTACAAAAAAATTTTTTTATTGTTGCAATGCCTTTCTGCAAGTACAGTGTACAATTACAAATCGTCAAAAAACCGTTATGAATTTTTCTTATATTTTTTATTTAACATTAACAGAAAATCGTGGCTGGCCCATAAAACAACAAGGGCATTGCAAAAAAAATTATTAACTACAGTTGTAGTTGATAAATACATCCACAGAAAGGCACTACACAAATAAAAATTAAAAATCGCATCGAAATGGTGGATGCGCCGGGAAATCGATGGCTGGAATTTTTAACTTCTCGTGGGTCTTGAGATGTGCAGCGTCTCCGTCTCCGTTATATTTTATCAATATATAAAGTTTACACCGTAATCTCAAGCGTGTGTACTCCGTAGATTTAATGTTTGCCAAACTAAGATCGGTCCCTTAGTCACTAGGAATCGGGATTTTGGATTCGGTGGATAAATTTTCGAAATATAACTCTAGAAAAGAAGCAAATTATACGAATGAAAAAAATAACATTAATTATTCACTTGGAGATTTAAATAAATCCCTAAACAAATCGGCTCATACTTCCCTTATTCTCTTTCTTACTATGGTAACAACATAATTGCTAATATTAATCTCCTACTTTGAAATAATTTGAGTCCATAACAGGAATGAGTCCTTAAATGTAGGCCAAAATAACAAGTGCAGGTATTTTGTATCACTGTTCCACGTAACAGTCGACTCGGAACTGTTGTAAATATGAGTTGGGTAGCTCATGAGTGAGTCGACTCTTAGAAATAATGAAGAGAAATTTTTGAGGTGAGGACCTTTTCTTTTGCTCATTACTGTTTTTAGACATACTTTTTATTTTTTTCAACGGTCATCAGTCGACTCCTGAAATCTTTTTCAACAGTCATGAGTCGACTCCCTGAGTTTTTTTCAATGAGTCGACTCACAAGAAAAAGTCATTTCGACCATATCTAGTGAAATTCTTTAATTGATTTACAGTTATGATGGAATAGGCTACTTTGACTGCAATCAAATAATTAAACGCCCGAAACATCACAGAGAGATAGTGTTCATTTATTTTTGCCGGACAAAAATGCGCCCTTTTGGACTTGATTTTTCAAATACCAGCCACGGATCAATGAGGTGCTCGATATTTAAAAAACGATGTTTATTAACATTTTCACGGTTTTTTGACAGTTTGCATCTGTTAAATATACTTCCAGGAAACCGATGCATAAATAAAATTAATTTTTTTAGCGCCCTTTTGGACTTGATTGATGATTTTTAAGTGCGAACGATGGATAAATGCGCTGTTCGATATTTAAGAAAAATATTTCGTAACATTTTCACGGTTTCTTTAACAATTTGTATTTGTGAAATATACCCCTAAAAAGGCACTGCAAAAATAAAATTTAAAAAATACGCCTTCTTTTTTCTTTCAATGATCTGTTCGGTATTAAAAAAATATATTTCTTAACATCGTCACGGCTTTTCGACAGTTTGTATTTGTTAAATAAACTTCCAAAAAGTCACTGCATAGATAAAATTAAATTTTTTAGTGCCCTTTTGAACTAATGATTATTTTAATGCCAACCACATATCAATGATGTGTTCAGAATTTAAGAAAAAATGTATTTCTTAACATTTTTTACGGTTTTTGAGAGTTTGTATTTAGAAAATATACATTTAGGCCGACGTCAAAAATAAAATCTCTTGATAACGGTAAGAAATCGGACATATGTTTATTTGAACTTTTCTGTTCAGAATAATATTATCGACTTACCGTTTTCGTTTGGCACACTCGAAGCGTTTGTATCTAGTAAGTAGACATTTAGGCCGACTTCAAAAAAAATCTCTCGATAATGATAAGAAATCGAACAAATGTTTACTTGAACTTTTCTGTTAAGAATAATATTATCTACTTCCCGTTTTCGTTTGGCACACTCGAAACGAGACACCCTGTATACTTCCAGAACCGCACTGCATTCATAAAATTAAAAATTCGTGTCGCTCTTTTGGCGGAAGCGCCGGGAAATCCGACTTCTAATCTGTTCCTATCGATGCAGCGATTAAAATTTCGAACATGTTTCCAATTTAAAATCTTCTGTTACGCCGTAATGTAGTAGCAACTACCGTGACTTAACTTTTCCGACATTTTTTATTAAGCGAGCAAAAAGACCAGTGACTTATCGAAGTTCGAACATTAAGTATTCACGGGATGGCATCGGACTTATCGCAGTAAATTATTTAAAGAATCAAGGTGACTCCCGAGGACTGCACTCGCTGCCTCCTTGTGAATAAATGAAGAATAATCGTTCAGGAATGTAAATTTCCGCGTAAACCCTCCTGAATTTTGTTTATGCTCGAATTAACATTATTCAAGATAATGCATAACACCCCCCCATTGATTTCGGATTAGCATATTTCACGCCGGAATTGCTTAACAACAATATAGCGTGAGCTTTAGAATATGACTAATGAATATCATTTGTGTCGATCATATTACATTGAATCCACTTCAACTCCGACATTTACGTTAACCTACTTTTCACAAACAATGCTTTTTTTAAATTATTGTGTTCGTTATATTTTCTTAATAAAACCTACCACAACGTGTGCGTGATTTTAAATTTAATGGGAAATCCATATAAAATTATCTGCCATATATATGAAGGAAATCCTCGTCAGAATTATGTTATTTGGGTATTTAATTTTGAATAGAGCTATTTTGCAAAGCCGATTTGCGTTTTGTAATCAGCTCTGGGTGGGATATTGAAATTGGAGCTTTCATGTATAAGTAATTGAATGTAAATACAGAATATTACGGTGTATGAGATGTAAAACGGTTTGCAAACGTAATCTGCTTTCGATTCGATTCCACTGATTTCGATTATGCCACATTTTTTATTCATACAAACAGCTTAAAATCCGTCGATAAAATAGATGGTTTAGGCACATGAGGTAAACATAAATTAAAAGATTTAAATTTTAATTGTTCTACGCACAAGGACTAACATTAAATTTGATGTTAATGTTATTAACATTATTAATTATTATTGAAGTGAAAAAGAAAAATAATTGTGGTATAATAGGTCTTCTTAAAGGCAAGCTTTCAGACTGCTGATAACAAAACATATTTTTTCTTACGAACTTAATAATGAAAACCCTCACTTGTTGAAGAAGCATTAAATAAATTAAATGAAGTAGCCCGAATGTATAAATATTTGAACGCGTTAAATAACTTGTAAATTCTGCAGAGTTACGAACAAGTTAAAATCCATACATTCGGAACTTTTTGTCTTAATTTAATCAACCCCTACGAGTATAGCGGTGTGTAAAATGAACAATTTTTATTTAACTGCGTAGAGCAGGTAATTAGCAGTTTGTCGGTAATAATGAGCACACGCCGTTGTTCTTGATAACATGTTGTTACACGGTAATAAATTAGAAACGTGACCATTTGCAATGCACGTAACACGTGTCCTTCCATTAAATCATAATTTACTAAACCTGAGTTGTTGATGAATTTTTAAACGCCCTTTTCACATGTCCCCCGCACGCCTTGGCAAAATGTTTAAAGGAGCTTGTTTGCGATGGAAATTAGGACCGCAACACGGGAATGGGTTGTAATTTTAATTTATTTTAAATGAAAAACATTTTGATTACACCCTGAAGCATTCGCGTAATTTATTTATATTTTTTTTTAATTGCTTTGTACATGCACAGTAAAGAATTGATTATTCTATTAATATCTGTTGCATTTTTCCAATTAGTTTAATTACACGATGTTTCCACTAATTTGGAATTATCATGATCTCTTAGATGCGCGTCACAGCAAATATTATTTCTATTATTCTGTGATTTTCATTTTTGTTAGAATCCAAACAGTTGAACAATACGACAGGGTTTGTACACATTAATTAATTGACAATTGGAGTGCAAATCCCTTTTCTTTTCTGTTATATATGATGTCTCAAAATTGACGTTTGGGATATAATTCAGAAGGCAAGAACAAATAAAAAATTAGGATTGCAAAATTTGGTGATTTTCCTTGTTAAAAAATGTATATAATACGTTTTATCGCAAGTTGTTAAGGATAATTCAATTTTGTTGCTATGGCTACGTTAAAACAAATCCTCAACAAAAATTTACGTAACAATAGGAGAGAGATGAAGTGGACCAATATTATGGCCACCTAGATTTTCTGAACTGAATTCGTTGGATTTTTTTTTACGGGGCTTTTTAAAAGAAAATGTTTACCGCGAACCAGTTTTATAATAAATCCAGAAGATGTCGCAGCTCGTATTCATGCTACTGAAAGTTTGTAATTCATCAATGAAAAATCGTGCGAGAGTTTGCCTTGAAATTGAAGGTGATACGTTTGAAGAAAATAATAATAAATAAAATACTTTATATACATGCATCTTTATTCAGACCAATTTTTAACAGTAATTTGTTTGAGTTTACAATTTTGGTTGGTTAGTCTGCCTGGGCTATTTTTCATCAACAACTATTACTAATTTTGCGCATTTTAATGCATAACCAACTGCGATTCATTTTTTTAAACACTTGTACTTGTAATGTTATGCACATTAGTAAATAATAATGACTTTATTTAGCACTTTGCTAGATAAATTACATGTATAAAATAAAAATAAAAGAACACGAAGAAATATTTGTCATGCGGCAAAATTATAAAAGATGGAAAAATTATACCTCAAATTCAGAAACTCAGTTTACTCAAAAACTAAAGAGATTTAGAAAAAAACTTATTCTTTATACGTTGTTCATTTTAGCATTCTCTACAATTATTATTGAAATAAATTTGCTGTAACTATTATCGTTTCATAACTATGAACCAAAAATGAAAAAAAAAATAATAATTTTTTTCTCGAAAAACAATGATTTTATGAAAAATGTTTTCAAACAAAATAATCTCATTTCTTTATTGTCTTCAATATTTGTTTAAATGTTTTTGTGATATTTTACATATTTAAGAAAATATTGGCAAAAAACAAGAAACTGTTAAGGTAAACACCCACTTCCGGTGTACGAAATTTTACCAAAAGCTTTTCAGTTCTTCGGATTATCAAATAATACGTATGGTCAAAGTTTCATATTAATTGCTCACACACACAGACACAATTTTTTTTTTCCAGTAATTGTTGAAATGGCATCTAGGGACCCGAAAACGGATATTTCCGTAAAAAAAAATTTTTGAAAAAAAAATCACGATCACAATACTTTCTCGTACTTCGTAACGGAGAAAGTAAAAATTAAGGAATGTGATCGAAATAGGTAATTCTGAAATCTTGCAGGTGTAATAAAAAATGAAGGCCTAGGCCTAACAATGACTTTTGTTTTTTTTTGAAAATTGACCATATTTCCTAATAGTGCTAAATAAAAAAATATTTAAACAAAAATTAAGAGTTTGTGTCCTTTTTTTATTACTTAATAATAATAACAAAGCCTGTTAGTACACTTCTGATCAAAAATATTGAACCTAAACTAGGCCTAACAATGAACAATGAAGTTTGATTTTTTGAAAATTGAAATAGTGCCAAGGTAAAAAATTATTTAATTGAAAATGAAAAATATGTGTCCTTTTTTATTGTTTAATATTATTAATAGATCCCGTTGGAACATGTGTGGCCAAAAATATCAATCCTAAACTACGCCTAATAATGTCTTTTAAATTTTTGAAAATTTAGCATATTTTAGATAATCCTAAATTAAAAAAAATGGTGATGTGGCCATCGTGTTACTTTCTCCGACTAGATGGTATCATTTATATTTACGCTTTCATGATCTATTTTCAATTTAAATCATATTTTAAATGTACATCGAACGTTTTGTAGATGGATAAAACTGACGTTTAAAACGTCAAAATTATGAAAGATGGAAAAATTATACTTCAAATTCAAAAACTCAGTTTACTCAAAAACAAAGGGATTTCGAAAAAACTTTTGTTCATTTTATCATTGTCTTCAATTATTATTAACATAAATTTGCTGTAACTATTATCGTTTTATAATTATAAACCAAAAATTAAAAAAATAATAATAAATTTTTTTCTCGAATAAAAATGATTTTATGAAAAATATTTTCAAGAAAAAGATGTTCATTTCTTTGTTGCCTTCAAAATTTGTTTAAATGTTTTTGTGATATTTTTCATATTTAAGAAAATATTGGCAAAAAACAAAAAACAGTTAAGGTAAACGCCCACTTCCGGTGTACGAAATTTTACCGAAAGCTTTTTAGTTCTTCAGATTATCAAATAAGACAGTTGTTCAAAGTTTCATATCAATTTCTTTATCAGTTTTTGAGATACAGCGCGCACAGACAGACAGACACACGCGCACACATACACAGACACACACACGCACACAGCCACATTTTTTTTTTCCAGAAATTGTTGAAATTGCCTCTAGGGACCACAAAACGGATATTTCCGTAAAAAAAATTTTTGAAAAAAAAATCACGAACACAATACTTTCTCGTATTTCGTAACGGAGAAAGTAAAAATATTTAAACAAAAATGAAGAATATGTGTCCTTTTTTTCTTACTTAATATTATTAACAAAGCCTGTTGGAACACTTGTGATCAAAAATATTGAACCTAAACTAGGCTTAACAATGAACGATGATGTTTGATTTTTTAAAAATTGTTCATATTTCATAATAGTGCTAAGGTAAAAGAAATTATTTAATTGAAAACGAAAAATATGTGTCCTTTTTTACTGTTTAATATTATTAATGGATCCCGTTAGAACATTTTTGGCCAAAAATATCAATCCTAAACTACGCATACCAATGAGTTTTGATTTTTTTAATTGGCCATGTTTGGGTAGAAATTTTATTCTTTTATTGTTATTTGATTTTTTAACAATTTTCAGTAAATGAATAGAGGTTACTTAGAAATTCGTTAATGCACAAAATGGTGGAGGCGCCGGATTTGTGGCTGAAATTTATGGCTAACTTCTAATCATTACAACACGTTCAATTTTAAATTAAATTTTGGGCATCTGATCATTCAAGGGAATGTTATCAAATTAATTGCCAATTCGTCCTGCGATAAACCTGTTTTTGTCGGTTTACTTTGAAATATGCGTAACGCTGCATTGGATCAAGAGGTAGAACGAGAAAGAAGTAGTTTTTAATAGGGGATTCTCATACTGGTCGGATCTCTAAATAAAAAGAAATTTGAAGAATTGAAGAAAACTAAATTTTCGCAAAAAATGATTTGCGATTTTTGTATAATTCAATATTCGTGGTAGCATTATCCATAATAAATGTATGCGACTTAGTTTTTTTTTATGGAAAAAAGTAAAGTTTTATTTTAGTAATTTCCGTTTCCCCATCAGCAACTAACTACATTGATGAGACCTGAAAGGTCGAAACCGGTCTGTAGGTGTTATTTTCAAACGTTGATACGTTAAATATCAATTAATTACTGTTGCCTCAACAAAAATTGGGGACCCGTTTTGCTCTATTTTTTTATCATTCCCAATATTTAGGGATGATGTAGATAAATAGAAAGACATTACAAACTGATAGCATTAAAGTTATATTTATTTTGCAATGTATCATATGTATTTTTTTATTGACATATTTCACTATAATAATGAATATTTGTTGCATCTTCTCGAGGTTTTACGTATTTCAGCATTTAATAATCCTCTACCAAATACATTCTTTATACATCTTGCTTTATAAATACAACTGTAATCACAAGTATAAAAATATCTTCACATTGCGTCGCAGTTTTCCGATTCCCGTATATAATAAGATTGTACTTGCTTGCAGCAAACTTCTATCGAGTTAATATAAGATAAGCTTTATGCAGAGCTTTTTCAACATCCTTAATTATCTGTCGCAGGTAAACAGGTAAACACGGATGCCCTAGTTTTGGAGAGCGATGCAGGATTTGCTGGAGTCGTAAATAATAACTGCTCTAGGCTGTCTCATTTTTGTAGTTCGGCGTAGTTTGGAGAGCAAAGATAGAATGTTTTCTAAATAGTTATCAACAAAGCTTATTGATTTTCTTTCCTGTAATCACAGCGTGCGACATATTGCGCGTTTCCAGTTTTCCCGGAAATTAAACAAATACTGCACTTCTCGGTATTCGTTCCTTACTGTATTTAATTCTGCGAAATAAAGTTTAGATTAAATAGATGAAGTCCTTTAATTGGAAAGAGATATTTTAACTTCAACGCATAATTTGCACGTATACTTCGTATAAAGAACTTCCTCGTGATAAAATCTTTGTTTGAACTTTCATTATGAAATAAATAATTTATTTGTCGTAAAAATGATAAGTGAATAATATTCACGTTAATTAAATTAATTTTAGAAATCCGTTGAGAGAAAGTTCTTGGGAAAGGACATACATTTATACTTATCTAAGTAAATTGTCACAGTTTGCATTTATAACGGCGTTTCAAAGGTAATTCTAACATATAAATTTTACATTACCATACCCCCCTCTTAATGGGAACGGCTGGTTCCGGTGCGAACACATTCAGCTCGACGTTGTGCGCGCCAAAAATTTTTGTGCCACAATCGCGGTGCAGTGCGTTTTGCACAAGTGTGTACGATGCATAATATTCTTTCCACCGTAATCCTATATTCGTCGCACTCGCAGTGGCTCAATTCATCCAGAAGTGATTGCAGGTTATTTGAAAATGTACGAATAAATCAATAATTGATGTTAACTAAAAATATATAATAATTTTTGTTGCTACGAGACAGGTATTGATTATCCCAGTCGTTAATAATAAATAAATCACAACTCCGGTCGACGATAATGTGTAAAAAAAAACACGATTTACCGCCCTTTAGAATCACTACAGCCCTTGATAAGTATTTATAGCGACATGAAGCCAGCCAAAATTTATTTAGTTCAGGGTATAAAATTTAGCAACAAGTGGATTTGTTTATTGAGAATTATTGCAATCAAAGTTGGAGATATGAAAGGTTCGGATATTGATGTGACTTTATTGGCGCACGGCGGTGACACTTTTATCAATGTGAATTGTTACTCCAAAGGTCAATATAGCATGTTTCGCGGAAATTTATTGAAATGCTGTTTTCGGAGAACTGTCCAAGCGGTTGTTAATAGACATGTTAATTATGATTGAATGAACGTGATAATTACAGGCGACGAGGAAGGTCAGGGTAAGATTTTCGATAATATCTAACTAACCGTTAGGTTTCGTATTTGGAGATAATAATCATATCGGCAGCTATAGTTTTTTTTAATTTTTGGGTTGATGTAGGCGTGTTGATGATTTGAGATTAAGCTACAACATTATGAAAAGTGGAAAAGTTTTTTTGGGAGAGTTTTTCTTGCTCAGTAGAGGAAGGTAGCTAGGCCACTCTTTCTATGTAATATTTCCATCAGAATTATTCGGACTACTCTTCCCATAAGACGTCATCAATCAATCAGTGGTACTAATAAACACCTAGTGTTACTCTCATTTGCCTCATTATTACCCTCATTACCCTCATTATTACCTTTATTATTACCTTCATTATTACCTTAATTATTACCCTCATTATTATCTTCATTATTACCCTCATTATTACCTTCATTATTATCCTAATTATTACCTTAATTACCCTCTTTACCCTCATTTGTCTTTACTTTACTTTATTCGTGCCATACAAAATTGTTTACACAGATCATAAAATCAAGTTGAACACGGTGAATACTTAAAATTAACACAATAATAAAATTATAAACAAATAAAACACTATAACTAACACATTAAAACAGTAACACCATGAAATAAAATGTGTAGACTAAAACGAATGATCTGTTATGACGAAGTCATTTATGCTGTAAAAAGATTTGTATATTAAATATTGGTTGTTGGTTTTTTTTTTAAAGCTGTATGGCCAAGAGGTTTTATTTGATCAGGTAACGAATTAAATAAATATCTCAATTATTACCCTCATTATTACCCTCATTATTACCCTTATTATTACCCTCATTATTACCCTCATTATTACCCTTATTATTACCCTTATTAACCTCATTATTACCCTCATAGGTTAGGTTATATCTAGACCTGAGAGGGTAATAATGAGGTAATAATGAAGGTAATGAACGTAACCTAAACTGGACTTAAAATTTCAGACTAACTGAAACAAATTACAATTGGAGTTGAGCGAGTTTTTCGAATTATCCAAATTTTGTTAAAATATCAAATTTGCTGAATCGTCTCCCTCGCATTCAAAATTTTTGGAAATGTCCTTGAACTGAAATCGGAAGAAATAAATTTCGGTTCAGCTCTTGATTATAGAGTAACGAGAATACTAACAAATGCTGAACTTTTAGTTATTAATAATTATTCTTCTTAAATCTTGTCAACCTAAAATAAAAAATATTCTTAAAACTTTTAATTAGATTTTTCCACGTAAGAAACATTTTGCACAATCGACAACACAGTTACATTGAACAATCTTGAGCACACATATTACGATTTATATCCAGGCATTTTTTTAAATTAAGAATACAACAGTGTTATTTCAAGGAAATGAAAAGTTACAGACATTCACTGCGCTGTAAACATTTTAATATTACAGCACAAAATTGATCTGCGTGAATTGCACCGTAAAAAGCAACGGCGAATTAATGTATATATTGTGGAGCTTTTCATGTTTTATTAATGAAGCTTGTTTCCACAACAAAAAAAAACACAAAGAAATATTTTCATTCAGGCTGAAAGACCGCGAATCAATAGCTATTGCTAGAGGTATGCGAAATTGATCTTTTTGTGAAAAGAGTCAAGTGAAAAGAGTCGAGTGAAAAGAGTCAAGTGAAATTTTTTATTTTACATTTTTCATTTACTTTATATTTTATTTTGTTTAGTTTTGGTTTTTAAGTTTTGAGATTTTTTACATATACATTTATATATAAATATTTAATATTTGAAAGTTTGGAAGGAAGAGCATTTGAGTTTTTACTCAGAACAAAAAATTAATGTCCTTGTATGTTAATCTCAATTCTGTTTTGTTTTATTTTACAAATAAAGTGGTTTATTATTACTATTATTATTATTAAAATAGTCGAGTGAAAAAAGTCAAATAAAAAGAATCAAGTGAAAAGAGTTGACGCCAGTTGACGCCGACAGTCGGCTCATGACTCTGTTGAAAAATTGAAGTGTGTCTGGAAAAAAATGATGAGCAAAAAAAAGGTCGTCACTTCGAAAAATATTGGGAACCATGTTTATTACAAAGAGTCGACTCATAATTGAAAAGAGTCGACTGATAATTTCAAAGAGTCGATTCATCGGGAAGTCCAGAGTCACAAAACAAATGTCATCACTTTTTCAAAAAATAATTTTTTCAAAAAATTTGATTACAAAAAATGGTTTAAATTTTTTTTTCGCGACAACAAAGTGATGAGCAACGGACATTTCATGATGACTCAAATGGAGCTACAAATGTACACAGGAGTCACTTGACTCCGCGACTCACTTCTAAGAGTGTTGAAAAACTGAAAACAATGTCTGGAAAAAAAATGATGAACAAAAAAAGGTCCTCACTTCGAAAAATACTGGGAAAACATGTTTATTACAAAGAGTCGACTTATAATTGAAAAATATCGATTGATAATTTTAAAGAGTCGACTCATCTGGAAGTCCAAAGAGTTACAAAACGAACGTCATCATTTTGAAAAAAAAATTCCCAAAAAATTTTGATGACAAAAAAAAGTTTAAAAATTTTATCACGAAAACAAAGTGATAAGCAATGGACATTTTATGACTCAAATTGTGCTGCAAATGTACACAAGAGTCACTTGACTCCGCGACTCACTTCTAAGAGTGTTGAAAAAATGTAAAGTATGTCTGGAAAAAAATGATGAACAAAAAAAACGTCCTCGCTTCGAAAAATATTGGGAAAACATATTTATTACAAAGAGTCGACTTATAATTGAAAAAAAACGATTGATAATTTTAAAGAGTCGACTCATCTGGAAGTCCAAAGAGTTACAAAACGAACGTCATCATTTTGAAAAAAAATTCACAAAATTTTGATGACAAAAAAAGTTCAAAATTTTATCACGAAAACAGAGTGATGAGCAACGGACATTTCATGACTCAAATTGAGCTGCAAGTGTACACAGGAGTCACTTGACTCCGCAACTCACTTCTAAGAGTGTCGAAAAAATGAAAAGTATGTCTGGAAAAAAAAGGTCCTCACTTCGAAAAATATTGGGAACCATGTTTATTACAAAAAGTCGACTCATAATTGAAAGGAGTCGACTGATAATTTCAGAGTCGACTCATCTGGAAGCCCAAAGATTCACAAAACGAAGGTCAAATTCACAAAAAAAAATTATCACGAAAACAAAGTAGCAACGAACATTTCATGACTGAATTGAGCTGCAAATTTACACAGGAGTCACTTGACTCCCCGAGTCATTTTTAAGAGTCGACTCAATCAATTAGTTGCATTTGTTTTTGGTTATTGTTTTGTTGCAATTTCTACAGTATTTCCTCCAAAGGTAATTTTAGCTTAATCATTGATTAAACCTGGAGGATGTAATTTATTGCCCTTATAGGGAGTAACACAGGAATAGCTTGTTTTAAAAATAAACAGCACAGCAGGAATGTGAGGGCTGGGAGGAAGTGACGATTTATCTCGCGAGGGCTTGCCATTTCAGTTATAATGGAACCGGAGGCATTAGAACATCGAGTGCCCGGTTATGATAGACTTGTGATAAGTTAATTCAGGATTAAATATGTACGAGACCCAACCTGGTCCTGTTTAAACACATAGGGCTTCATTCTTGGTTTAAATTTGCGACCCCAACTCCCCGAGAAAGTATCTGGTTCTAGCAAATTCACTGTCCGAAAATATCACACTTCGTTCAAATGATTAACAATTTAGACCTCAACACTGACGATAGAGGGAGTATCTGGTTCCAGCAAGATTGTGCTACGGTCCATACATCAATCGCTTTGCTGGCCGTTCTGCAAAGCATGGACTTATTTCCCGTTTTTTTTTTTCTGTAACTTAGGTCGTATTTTTCCATCCACAAACCCCAAATATTGGATGATTGGATGCGAATATTGAACCGAGTCGCGTGAAACTTCAAAAAGGGACTCGAGCACTGCAATGTACCATTTAAACTCGATATTATCTGACACTTGTGATTGCAATGCTCGAGCCTCTCCTTGAAATACTCGGTTCAAGTACTTCCAAGACCTTTTGATCGCATCTTTGAATTCATCCTCATTTTTATGCAAATAAATAACGACTGAACTGTTTGTTTTATAAACATCCTATATAAGGCGAATGTTTTCTTAACTACTAAACATGAAATCAAAGAAATCCACACCGCGAGGAAAAGTATGAGTTTCTTGACTGATGGCTTACTCAGACTACAAAATGGAAATAAATTGTTATGTATTTCAGGATTCGGATCATATCCTTAAACTTACATTCTATTTATCTGCAATCGAATTGAAGGGATGGCTATTTAAAGTTATAGAGAACATAAATCTTACACATTATATTTCATATTGATGTTGTGCTTAAATTTTATTTGCGGCAATATTTAAGCGTTGGGATTTGTAAAGTATTACGGATCCGTTTCCTTTATTGTCGTAAATCGATGTTTTGTAACTTTGTAGTTGTAACACATCCGGTGTTACGTGTGAAATATTGATGTTGGCTTTATGGTATCAGTGCTGGGTATTAAAAATGTAGGTTTGTGCGCGAGAATTTGCAAACATCCTTTATGTATGAGGCGACTTTTTCAGTGTTCGGAGAGGGCGAAATGTTGACGACGGACACGGATTAAGGGATGCGTGTCGGTGTAATGAAATGGACATTGGAAAGGGCGGCAGGCCGTGTGGGGAAAGGAAGGAAGGAATGGATGTATAATAGGCTATTAGGAGAAGAAGGATATGAATGTATCCTGTAGATATAAGAGTTTGGTAGCTGAGAATGGTAAGGCATAGGTGGGCACATATTGATTGAATCAACAGCTGGTGGGTGGTTGCGCAGGCGGGAAGGCTCCTGGACGGGATTGGCGCGGCATCGTGACGCAGGTAGAGTCGCTACGGTATAAAGTAATACGGGACAGGAAGGGTGCTTGTTGTGAGCGGTCTCCGTCCCAAGTTGTGTTCCTGACCAGCCATGGTTCGCGTGGCGATGGCGCCGCACCCGCTGCTGCTGATCACGGTAGTGGTGGCCGTGTGTGCGGCCATCCCGCACGCCGTTATGGCCATAGATCTGAGCCGACTCTACGGTCACATCAGTTCCAAACGAACTGGTAAGTACTTTTTTTGACTCTAGCTACACCCTCCGAATCAGCTTCCTCAGTCGTCCCAGGCGCGAGCACTTGTTGGGAACGCATCAACAGTTGACCAAACCGCAGCGGCCTTCCGATCGATATCCCCATTGCATTCGCGAAATAATCAACAACCCTTCATTCATTTTTACCTTTCAATCGCTCTCAAAGGGCACGCGCACGCAACAAATTGCCCTCAATACACGCAATAATATTAAACGCGCCCTCATTTTTATAAATACATCCTTATTCCTTAGATCAAATCAACGAACAACCTGTTGCCCCATCCTCAATCATCGGATATTCTTACATTCAAAAACGAAATAATGCACGCGTGAACTACTAAAAAAGTTATAAATCCTCCGTGAAATAATTATCTTCCCCAGATGACGCTATAACTCTTGATAACAGACGCGGGGGGTTTGCACATTCGCACCGTTCACAACCCTTACAAGCCATTACTCAAAATAACGGTGGCGCCTTATTTTAAACGATTGCATGATACAACAAATTAAATTAAGAAATAAAGTTATCATACAATTTAATACAATATGAAAGCACCAAAGAATAGCAAAACATGTTTGCCCTCCTGTAACCGATCATAGCATTTTTCATCACAAGAGGTTGGACTAGAATACTGATAGGGTGAACCCTTGTTTTTGCAATATGACAGTGCGAACTAACTTTTAATTAAAAGAAGTCTTTCTGGGTCGAACGTGTTTAGAATATACTTTTAGCCTACAAAATCATTTGTAACTTCAACTACATGATGATATATTAATATATTTTAGACGCTGAAATACATAACTGCTCATCAGTTTCTATCTGACTGTACATTGTAGCGATGTTTTTTATTTTTTTATTTAATCTTGATCATATTTCAATTGCTCAATTCAAGCGGTTAAATGGGCAAAGAAGTGCAGTTTTACGATCCTAATAAAATAACACTTTCAAAGTTTTCAAAAAAGTGAAGGGTAACTAGATATTTTGAAAAATGTAAAAAGTGTCAATTTTTTAAAATAAATACATCACGGTTAAAAGTTGTAGATAATTCAGAAATTTTTTAACGCCATTATTTACATTTTTTTAACGGACACCATACTTGACTATGACCTCATTCGAAAAACTGTTTTGTTCTCTTTAATCCGATATCACATATGACATAGTTATTTTTGAAAATAAGTGAGTTACAGTCATTTTTAAGTTTTATTATAGATCAAAAAATAGTTAGCCATGAAAAAGATGAAAATAAAACAATTGCAGTTTATTCTATTTACATGTTACCTTAAATAGTGCTCGCCTAAAGTATGGATAAATTCAGTAAGACCGAAATAAAATATTTTGAGAAAAATCCTGGAACAGGTCGATTTTTGATAAAAATTCACAATTTTCAGTCATCATGTAGTTTTTGAATAATGACGGTATCCATTTTTTTTTAATGACAACCCCCTTGATTTCGAGATATCTTTTCATTGACGAACTGCTAGTATAAAAATTTTGTCATCTTACATACTACATTTTTCAAGTAAAATACAATTGAAAGTGAAAAGCTGTAAATTTTATTATCAACACCAAATAAATATAAACGCGATTATTAAATTAAGTGTACGAGCTGCCATCCATCGACTTCTTAACAAAACGCAAGCCCGTGTAGAAATTCTTCTTGAATATTTTGAATATTTTCCGGGCGTATTTCATCTCTTTTGCAATATTCTAGTTCAGCTAAATTTTGTGGTCTGTAGACTAAGATCTTCAACCCCATTAAAAGTAATTAAGGAGTGTAAGATCTCTCGGTCCTCGCCTGCCAATCGTAAAGCAAGAAAAAAACACACATAGTGCAGGGGTGCACCGTCTTGCTAAAACCATATTGTGTTATATGGAAGGTCAAAATCATTGTTATTTGGAAACATTGCTGCCAGCGCTGGAACAAGGTTTGAGTATTGGGTTCTCGCCTTCAATTGTCATTTAATCGAAAAATTTCTTATGTAAGATGGCAATATGTTTATACTGTCAGTTCGACAATAAAAATCAAGAACTAAAATAGAGGGTAGTAAATTATGACGTCATTACTCAGAAATAAATGATGACTGAAAATCGACTTTCAAGCAAAAATGTGTATTTTTATCAAAGAAAATCGACCTGTTTGAGAATATTTTACCAAAATATTTTATTTCGGTTTGACTGAATTTATTCCACACTTTAGCCGCGCACTGTATACTGTTTGGTGATCATGCTGTAGATGGGTGTTTCTGAAAACTGAAATTTATAGTGTTATTAGTCGATATTTTTAATCGTAATTTCATAAAGTTTGCAAATTAAGTTTTTTTGTTAGGATGCATAGCCGTCCTCGCCGCGTTGGTTAAACCTGCTTTAGACAATAGATCTCGCCTTAAAAGTGTTTCTATCCTAAAGTTTATAGTATTTCGCTTCCAGCATAAAGGAGAAATAATACCGTCGGAGATTTATATCGTAAATTTCAATGAAATTGAATATTACTCTAAAAGTTTAATGTGCTGAGCTTTTCAACAACTATAAATCAAATATGACATTTATTAAATCTACATGAGCCTTACTAAAGGTACGAAATTAACGAATAAACAAATTTTCATAAAAATTGATTAAGGAGTCCAAAATCCAATAAAAAAAAAATACGGGGTTTATATGACCCGTACCGCCTATTATGAAGTCACAAAACAATCGCAGTGAACGTGTTAAAGATTATTTTTAAAAAGTAGATTAGATTTATTTGCAGTATGACATGATGATCATGTATTACAAATGTCAGAACTAAAATTAGGACAAATAAAAAATACAAATTAAAAAATATTAAAATTTACAGACCTTGACAATCATTAAGTAATATGCTTTTAGTAAGATTTCTTGTTGTCGTTACATTAATGGTAATAGTAAAAATCACTGAATAAAACACTTACTATGTTTTTTACCACAATTTATAAATTGTGGTAAAAAACATAGTAAGTGTTTTATTCAGTGATTTTATAATGAATTACCACGTAGTAACGGTCGCAACCATCACCATGAGGTAATAGTAAAACTTATTTCATAGATTCTATTTTTCAATTTGTGACTGAATGGCGAAAAAAATTGTATCAAAATGTTATTGCTACAAGTAATGGAACAAATAATACCAATATTCTGTTATATTATTTAAATTTCAAATTATGAGTAGACGTTTCTAATTTTATTATCAGTTCGGAATACTTAACAATCTGCTGATCTTTCCCTGAAATATACGCTAGGTAAACTTCATTACTTATGTATTATTCTCTTTCCCTTGCACAAACAGTAAAAATTATAAACGGCATCGTTTGTTTACACTGCGAGAGAATATTTAAATTCAATATTTGCATTAAATAAAACTTGTGTTTTAATTAATTTTTTTACAATACATATATTTAATGGTTCAGGAATATTTATATTATTCCACCTACAACATTTTTCATTGTTTATCCTATTGCGCCAAATTAAATATAAATATACACTAATTAATTGTTCATTTTATTACAAATTAATTAATTAATTAACCAATAACAGGACGATACAAAACAATGTGATAAAATATACGAATACTTTTTTGTATTCTTAAAAATTAAAGCAATGACTAATTACCTGAATATACAATTGAGGCGTTTTGTCCAAAAATTACGTTTTTATTACTCATCAAAGATAACTGGGGGGCGCGGTGGCTTAGTGAGTAGAGCTCCTGCTGACGGGCCTCGTGGTCGTGGGTTCGAATCCCAACGAAGAAGTGGCCGTGCGGGTCCATGGATGACTAGTGTATGTCCCATTCATTATTAAAATGAAATCTCAACGTAATTATCGTTAGTGGCTGAATAGTACATGCTTACGCCAATTCCAAAATCATCTGCACTTCCTCAACCCGAATTCTCGTCAACCATCCTATCTTTTTTTTTTAACTGATAGTATTAACTGACGAATTTAGTTAATTGACTAGTATTAGGAAAAAATAGAGAAAAGCAGTAGGACATGAACAATGTTGCAATAAACAATAAAATTAATATAATTTAAAGCGCTGTAACTTTTTACGTGTGTGGTTTTTAAATAAATTAAGTTCACCGTCGGATAGCTTGCAAAATACTCTACCAAATGCCGCAAAATTGTCGATTTCTACAATTTTGGACATATGCTGTTTATGAAATTAACGCCTCAATTGTATATTCAGGAAATTAGTCATTGCTTTAATTTTTAAGAATACAAAAAAATATTCGTATATTTTATCACATTGTTTTGTATAGTCAACATTTTTCTTTTTTACCATTCCTAGATAAACTAGTCGGAATAAAAAATATAAAAATTGTGAAACCAACCAAGTGCCTCATTTTAACAATCCTAAATACTAACTAAGGAGGTTGAATTAAAAATAAAACCGATGTCCGAATTCGAAAATAGTCACAATATAGTGAAAAATTCGTAATACCAGCAAAGTGTTTATTTTATTTTTAATTCAACCTACTCTGTTCAATGTGTATCACAAAGTAATGGCTTCAACAATCAATCATATTAAACTTAATCGCCTTACATCTCGCGGTAGAAAGGCATAAGATTAAAGAAATTGAATAAAAATATGTTGAATCCGACGGATATACGTTCTATGATAAAATGAAAACAAAGCTTAAAATAAGTTCGCCCGGCGACTCCACCAGAAACGAACGGTGATTTTAGAAGTACCCTATCGTCTAAACAATATAATGTGATATATCTCAGCTTAAATCAGTAATTCAATTGTTTAGCCTTATTTTTTAATTATTCGATAAAGAATGCATTAGAGAGAATACATTTATTGAGACACTTCTATAAAAGACCTCAATAGACAATTGACCAGAGGTCTTTCAGCCTTTTATTATGATTTTTGTTAATATTAAATTCATACCGAAAAGTAAATTTTGAAAATGCGAATTATAATATATGCACCGAATCAGCTTTTATGATTTCTGACAGATTCGAGATTACATACGGGGATTAGTCCTCTCGAGGGCAACCATTTTCCTTCAACGTTGAGTTTCCGCTTTCTCGGTTCGATAATCAATACGACTTTAATATATTTAGTATCTACAATGTATGTTATTACTTATATAGTTAATTTGATTGTACAGGGTTGAGCAAGGTTTGCATTTTTAAAAGGCCGCAAATATCAGATGAATTGTTTGATTTTGATTGGAAAATATGCATTACATTACTTGTTAGTTTATTAAACTGCAAGAAATATTTGTTTATTTGACTTTGCAATATCTGCTGAACGCTTTAAAATCCGCCCAAAATAGCTATTAATTTGTGTAATTGTAAATACCACAGATAAAAGGTGAAACCGTTAATAAATAAACAAATTGTAACGAATAAAAGACATTTCATATCAATTACTTTATCAGCATATAAAACGTGTTTACTACCAATTTGTAAATAAAGCGTTTGTTGCAAAAGTCAACGTTCACGTAAAAACAGCTTATGATCAAAATTATAGCCAACATTAATAATTAAAGCATTATTGTTTCTAAATATTGGTAAATAGAGTCGATTCTGGGACAGGAAGCCTTCCCAGAAAACCGGAAGTAAAAATTGCAACTCTGTACGCGCAAAGTAACTGCCAACTGAGGAAAATCTGGGAAAATTTAGTAGCGGGAAATTCAAATCTGGGGGAATCTAGCGGGGTAAATTCAAATCTCACCAAATTTTTTTGGAAGAAGAAAGTGTGTATGTGTACGTTTGAGTTGGCTTACCTTGTTCCAGCCCCCGCTTGCTAGAAACACATATCATTGTACTCCTCCGGTGATCTTGAAGCTAGAAAATCGTACTTAAATAAATTCAGTCACGTTTTCTTAAAACCTAAACTACAAGATATTCAAGGCCTATCAAAATCGGCGTGTTCCTGTTAGTAACATTCATGCTGTAAATGACGAAACGCTTCCTTGAAATTTAAACTATTACGTAATTATGAAAATATTTGCGTTGTATTAATTTCACAAATGCCGCACATAAAATTTAGTTCTCCCCGAGCTCGCATCAATTTCATTAAGGCATTGTATTAATTGCGGGGAAACCAGTCCCATTTATTTTTAATTTATATCAGTAGCGTGACTGGCCAGTAGAATCAAATAATAAAATGCCTCTCTGTCACCAAAAAAAATGGATTCCATTTCTGGCGGTTCATTTAAATTCCATGATAACGAAACGTGAACACTTAAAGAAATTCAATTCATCACTGTCGCCGGTTTAAAAATACGAATTTCAGGGTTTATTTATCTCCATCATCTGTCAACGGTAATTAATAATAATATTCGGAACTACAAGGTAGAGATGGGCGTAATGACTCGTTTTTTTGTCGACCGAAAAAAATCGACCCATGACTGAACAAAAACAATTTATTCAGAAAAAATAAATATATTACTTCTTGTAGAAAATTTTATTTTCCGGGCTAGTTTCGGTGGTTAAACCATCTTCAGCAGAAAACTACAAATAACACGTACATGTAAATTTACATTGAAAAATATTGTTTTAATAAAAACTTAAAAACAATTTACACCGAAAACGTATGGAAAGTAAACATTAAATATTGTTCCCCCATCAGAACACCAACAGACCGGTTTCGACCTTTCAGGTCTCATCAGTGTAGTTAGTTGTTGATGGGGAAACGGAGATTAATATTGGAATATAAGTATTCCAAACACCGTTAAAGGTAGAAACGCCAAAGTGGCGGAATCTATTGCCTGAATGCTGTACTGAACCAAATCCGGGTGGCTTTAACACCGACAAGATATGGACATGTCCATGTTAAAGCCACCCGGATTTGGTTCAGTACAGCATTCAGGCAATAGATTCCGCCACTTTGGCGTTTCTACCTTTATTGGAAAGTAATTGAATAGTTGTGGCTGATAGTTGTTGAAAGTCCATGTTTACTTTGATATTTGTAAATAATACACGATAATACTTTCAAATATTTACTGTCCGAGTTCGCTAAAATCCTTCGCCTGAGGAAACAATTGTCGCGAACACGGACAATAAATATTTTAAAGTATTATCGTGTATTATTTACCAATATCAAAGTATTGTAGAGTGTTATGAACTCTTCTGCCCTTCAAAATGTTGATGGCCAAAAAAAAAAAGTTCCTCACCCGTACAAATTGTACGACTCGAATTAGCTTGACTACTCGAATTATTTCCAAAAGTCGACTCTTTTATTCGACTCACGCATGAGTTGCCCAAGCATTATGTTAATTTGAAACAGAAATATTTTCACAATTAAGGTTTTTGAATTGCTAGTACAAACAGTAATGGTAATTGGTGATGATGAGGAGTTTGGTACAAAAATCTAATAAAAAAAAATTCGGTTTCGATATAAAAATTACAGAAATGTTAATCAAAATTGTTGGTTGTTGAAGGTAATTACGGTTGTAAATGTGCTTTTATAAAATAAACGATGTCGCATAATTCAATTTTTGTGTAAGCGTTCATCTCGAGCATTGCCAGTACAAAAAAGTAATTGGTGATGATGAGGAGTGGTTATGTACAAAAAATCTAATAAAAAAAATTTCGGTTTCGATATAAAAATTACAGAAATGTTAATCAAAATTGTTGGTTGTTGAAGGTAATTACGGTTGTAAATGTTCTTTCATAAAATAAACGATGTCGCATAACTCAATTTTTGTGTAAGCGTTCATCTCGAGCTATGCCTGTTTTTGACACGTGTGACAGTTTTAAAATTCTGATCTTTCATTATTTATTCCCAAGCAGCCTTTAACAATTTTGAATAAAATTTGTATTATTTTTATCTCGAAAGAAAAAAAAGAAACAAACAGTATTACTTTTAAGTCGATCAGACCAGCTCAATGTGGTATTTGCATAAAAATATTTCAAAGAAAAATGCACTGCTTTGACGAAAATATACAATACCTTTGAGTGCTTTTCAACTGGATTCCACTATTGTGGCATTTCCCGGAGAATTTTCTATATATATACATATATATTGTGAATTCTTTGGAATACATTTCAACATCAATAAAATATATTTATTTGCAACACAAAGCAATATTCCTCCTTTCAAATCGATTTTATGCTGGGGCCAGGGCAAATATATTTATTGTAAAATAAATTTAATTCGACGGACATATTTTTCTGAAGATAATGTGAAAGTGAATAAAACAAATGTTGAAATGTTGAATGTTTATTTAATTTACATTTACCTTTTAACAAGGACTTTAGCGAAAACATAATGAATTATACAATAATTTCACTTTGTGCAGAAATACCTCATTTACTCGAAAAATTTCTTATGTAAGATGGCAACATTTTTATACTTCCAGTTCGACAATGAAAAGATCTCTCAAAATCAAGAATAAAAATAGGGGGTTGCCATTTAAAAACAAAATGTCATTACTCAAAAACAAATGACGACTGAAAATCGATTTTCATGCAAAAATGTGTATTTTTATAAAAGAAAATTGACGTGTTCGAGGACTTTTTCTAAAAATATTTCATTTCGATTTTACTGACTATATTCCATACTTTAGGCGCGCACTGTATTAGCTATAGTGAATAACAACTGAAAATAAAATGGCAGTAAAAAAATTGCATTTCACGATTTACAAAAATTCTTAAAACAATATCTCACTGAGAATTAGCTTCAAAATCTCCAAATATACTTAAAATTAATGTATTTTTCCTGCGTCGTACCCCAGCTGGGAATAAATTGGCAACAATCCAAACGTAAATTGCAATAGACGAAATTTTGCATCTCAAAATTAAAAAAAAAAGTCTCAAATAATTATTACTTTGAGAATTAGCTTCAAAATCTCCAAATATACTCAGAATTCGTGTATTTTTGCCATAATGAAAAAACAAACGTCGTACCCCTGCTGGAAATAAAATGGCAACAATCCAAACGTAAATTGCAATAGACGAAATTTGCATTTCTAGATTTAAAAAATTCTCAAATAATGATCACCATGAGAATTATCTTCAAAATCTTCAAATATACTTAGAATTAATGTATTTTTAAAATAATGAAAAAAACAAACACCGTAGCTCTACTGGAAACAAAATGGCAACAATCCAAACGTAAATTTTAATAGACGAAATTTGCATCTCAAAATTAAAAAAAATTCTCAAATAATTCTCAAATAATTATTACTTTGAGAATTAGCTTCAAAGTCTCCAAATATACTCAAAATTCATGTATTTTTGCAATAATAAAAAAAACAAACGTCGTACCCATGCTGGAAACAAAATGACAACAATCCTAACGTACATTTTAATAGACGAAATTTGCATCCCATGATTAAAAAAATTCTCAAATCATTATCACTTTAGAAATTAGCTTCAAAATCTCCAAATATAATCAGAATTCGCGTATTTTTGCTATAATGAAAAAACAAACTTCGTACCCCTACTGGAAACAAAATAGCAACAATCCAAACGTAAATTGTAATAAGCGAAATTTATTTTAAATAAAAGTGGTTTCTTTATATCGAAATTGAAAATGTACCACCAAGTGAACGCCTCCAAGATTCAAGAGTTAAATTATTTGTTATAAAAACATAATAAGCGTTTTAGTGTGTGTGTAACTAGTTTTTCCTAGGCTAAAGTTTGATGTATGTGAAATTGCGAAATGTAAAAATGTAAGAAAAGTAACTGGTGACGAACGACGGCTCCGCTGCGCTGCGCCGTCGTCCATGCGGGGCCCATCAAAATTAAGCGATTGAATTGCGATGCGCCATCAATGAAAAACATAATTTTTTTCTAAATTCAATTTCATTTTTCGTTTTTTATTTTTCATTTTTCAATTTTTAATTTTTCATTTTTCATTTTAAATTTTCTATTTTCGAGTTTTGATTTTAAATTTTTAATTTTTAATTTTCATTTTTCACTCTTCATTTTTCATTTTCCATTTTTTATGTTTCATTTTTATTTTTTATTTTTTATTTTTATTTTTATTTCTTTTATTTTTTTTAAAGCCAGTTGTATCCTCTGCGATCCCTAAAACTTTCGGCTTTCCAACTTAAAAAGAAAAAAAAATTAAAAGAAGGAAAACGAACCCAGAGGATGCAAATGGCGCGTAGGAGTAGTTCCACAAATTTAAAAAAAAATATCTTCTGCCATCCCTGAAAGTTTCAGCTTTGCGACTTTAAAAGAAATAAATTCGTCCTTAAAAGAAGAAAAACGAACCCAGGGGGTGCAAATGATGCGTAGCGGTAGTTTCAAAAATTTTGAAAAAATATCTTCTGCCATCCCTGAAAGTTTCAGCTTTTCGACTTTAAAAGAAACAAATCCGTCCTTAAAAGAAGAAAAACGAACCCAGAGGGTGCAAATGGCGCGTAGGGGTGGTTCCAAAAAATTTGAAAAAAATCCCAATGAAAGCCACTTATCGCTTCCGTCATCCCTGAAGGTTTTAGCTTTTCGACTTGAAAAGAAAAAAATACGTCCTTAAAAGAAAAAAAAAATTTTTGCCTTGTTTTTAAAAAATCATATCTCGGAAACGGGGCAAAAATTCCAAAAAGTGGCCCGATCAATTTAAGATATTTTCTTTAAGATTATTTTAAGATATACCGGGGTCGTCCAGCTCCGGCGGTTACGGAGGAGATATTTTTTTTTTTGGAAACGTGCAAAAATCGAAAATCTGCGTTTGAAAAATCGAAAATCGGGGTGAAACGAAACGACAGGACCGGTTCTAAAAGCTTGCGCGGTTATTTGGGCGTTGATCTGCGCGCAAAAACTAAAAATAAAATACCGAATAAGGCCCCGATAAAGGGTGGGGTTTAACCCCACTCCCCCGTTTTAAGGGTGAGTTTCGGGGGACGCAATTTTCAAAATCCTCCTCATATTTTTTGGCTATTTATTTATTTATTTGTACACTTTCCAACAGAAAAATATCCAGTTACTGGGAAAAAATAAAATTTAGATACATATGAAAATAATTAATTAATCCTAATTAAAAACTACAACATAACAATATTCTTAATATATGATGAAAACATAGATAAACTTGGAAAAAATATATCAACAAAACATTGAATGCTATGGTAACTATTCCGCCAAATACGGGACACATATGCCCCGTAACGCAGTGAACATGTTACTATTTAAAACTGTGCCTCTTTTTCTGATGCGTTTGACTATTCTATTCATTTAGACAGCTTGTATTTTCATCTTTTATCGTTTACTGAATACTCGCAGAAATGATTTATTTATAGCCCCCAGAAGGTCAACTTTTACAACGCCCTTAAAACGCATCGATTTCATCTAAATACAATCGAATTTACTAGAATCATTTGAAGAGCGAACCGTATTGCAGTACATAAATTAAACCGCCTGGTTGATTGGAGTTAATTCCAAAAGGGATACCCTTTCGTGAAAACTCAATGTCAACATGTAATCCACCGGATGTGAAATATAAATAAAGGGTCGAGCTGGAAATGTAAACGTAGAGCTGAATTATGCGTGATCCCGATAAAAGTTTAATTATTCACGGATCTGCTTTATGAACCGAATATTGATCCACTCTCAGGATTAATAATGTATTCATTATATCTATTTGTAAATGCACCTTTATTTTTACGGAAGTGTACGTTTTTACTTTAATTAATTTTTTAGGTTTATCTGTACTTCCTTAATATTTAATTTACCGGTTTAGGGTATTTGCCATCCTCAGGTGAAACTAATTATTAAGGAAGTACATATAAACATTCATTACATATCCATTAATTAAACACGGCTAATAAATGATGGGAAACGACAACACTTTTGAGTACAATTCTGACATGCCATGACAAATCTCTTACGAATCTCTTAATTGATAAAAATTATATAAGAAGATTTTACACAGGGTTACGTAAAGGATGAATGTTGGTTTCTAAAGAATTATATTTTTTATAAGTATTTCCGATAATGCGTAATTTAGTGTTTAAAAATAGGTATTTTCAACATTAAATAAAATTTAAATAAACGCTGAAAATCTAAAATGTTTTACTATAGAAGCACAGATTGATTCTCTAGTATTAAAATTTGCTAAGCCAAATTAGTATTACCTAAACAATAAAGACGCAATTACGTATGAGCTAGATCCTGCCGCGAGATTTTTTAGTTGGCATAAAGTGACGTTATCTGGAGAAAATAATTTTCGCATAGCGATATTTAGGCATATTTATAAACCCGATTTCAGTCGATTTTTCAGGGCATTTATTGTCCCGCGTTATTATTGCGGAACGAACAGCGCCTTAAAGTTAAATTACAAGATTTAAATAAAACTTGAAAATGATCAGCTTATGATCGAAACTCGAGTCACTAAAAAATGTGTGATATTAACAATAAAACCGTTTTAAAGTTTCAAATATATCACGACGTTAACGCCACAACCATCAATCAATTAAATTACAAGCATTAAACTATTATTGTTCTCCATTACCGACAAATTACAGACCAGTTTCGGATTATTAGTTATCACCAGTGCATCTACTTTTTACCGCAAATAAACTTACAGGTGAAGTAACTTCGCAACTGAAGTTTCCGTATGCAAAATACGTATTTGATAATGGGTGGCAATTTCGAATTTCAATCAACATTCTGAATAGACTGAGAGCTTTCCACTAATGTGGGGAGATTTGCAAATTAATGGAGTTTGGGAAGGTTTAAGCGTATGGTATTAATTAAGCATGCTCTGCTTGACGGATGTGAACCAACGATTGCTTCTGAAATTTAGATCAGGTCTAAAATTAGCTTACACTCATTGGAAAATTGAATATTGAGATCACGTTGATTTTAATCAATTTGACAATAATGTAGGTTATGGTTATAATCACAATTATGTTGGTACATAGAATTAATGATTTATTTTATCGCTTCAGTAGAACTTATTTTTTTCCATTTTTTTGCTATATACGATGCGTGGCTCACACAAAGGCAAGAACTATAATCACGCCCCCTTTAATATATTATCGTTATCAGCATCCACCTGATTGGAGAGAAGAGGATGAGGAATGCGTTGAACTAAATTTCGTCGCGCGCATACAACTTTTAAGCAATTTTAAGAAATCTAACTTCTTATTGAAATTGCGTAATTGGCAATCAATAATGACGAGTTTTAGTATGGTCACTTTAAATTGAATTATCTATGCATCAAACTCAAAATAAGTAACTATAAGACAATTTTACGCTAATTAATGACAAAAAAAATAAGAATTTGTTTTTTTTTTACAATAACACATAGTTCAAGACATAAACAATTTAATTTTATTTATAATTTTTGGTTTCTTAACTGTTTACAAGATCAACTTTAGGAGAACAATATGAAGTTTCAAGAAGCGTACGAATTCCCTGCCCTTAAGCTTTCGCCATTCAGTCGCGACCGAATATATTTAATTGATATGCAAGATTAGTGTTTCTATTTCTACCTAGGGCCTTAGAATATACAATCGCAACGATGTTTACTCATAACACTCAAGTTTCGGAAGTGGTAATCGCGAAACGGCAAGTTGTATATATCGTTGAAATGGTCTCCCAATGGAGATATTTCGCTTGAATGGTCCCTCAACAGGGCGGGGGAGGCTTTTCCAGCAATTTATACACACCCTGTATATAAGTAAATGTTTTGTTTAACCCGCCATTGGTGACGCAAATTTAATGGTGATGCACCGGGGTTTTCAACTGAAGATTTTTCGAAACGTGTTACTAATAGTTCATGTTTTTTTTTTTTTTAATTTACGCTCTTTGACAATAAAACAAAGATATTTAATCAATTTAAGCTCTGCAATGCGGCAGCTACTCGAAATTGCAACAAAAAACAATAACGGAGAATAAAGTTATTCGACAAACCCGGTCTCACAGACCAGTAGGTCACCATTGGCGGGTTAATATACGCGTACTACAAGTTTTTGCGCCATTCGAGCGATATATTTTACACATCTACGCGTGTTCGTGAAAATGGTTTTTGCTATTTTAAAAAACGTCCGTATTCTGTGGACCAGTTATAGCTATTATATAAGCAAGGCCTTGTTCACTGTGTTACGGGGCATATGTGTTCCATCGAACTTCCCGGAGGGTGGAGGTTGTAACTTCGTCGTACTTTGACGGTATTAAAATTTTCTTGATACCGATCACAGATTAATATTAATCTGTGGTACCGATTAACTCCATTCGGTTTGTAGCAACATAATTTAAAAAAAAACTGTACGGGGTTTATATGACCCGTACCGCGCATTATAAAGTCACACAAAAATCGTAGTAGATATAACTACAAGAAAGGTAAACTTTATCTGGGCTAAAAGTCATAACCCTATACCCGAAAATTAATAGGCGCTCGGAGTTGCTAAATTAGGTGCAAATCCTGAATATAACATCAAGAAAAGATCAATCTTATTACCCATGAAAGGCATTGAAACATAATATATTAACACCGTGGAAACGTGAATACACATTATAAATTAATCCGCCCCGCGTTACCCAAGAAAGTTCCTCATATTTTTAAACTTTCATTCCCCGGGAGATTACTACCCTTACTAGCTGAATAAAGATTGATCATGGACTATTCCCAACGCACCTCCGCAAGATTGGAGTGAAAAAGGCCGATTATGTGGTTGTGGTGAATTACGAGACATAAATCACATTTTCTAGCCTGTCCTTCAAAAATTTTTCATTAATATGTTTACTTCAATTATGCCACTATCGATTAACCCGCCATTGGTGACGCCGGTCTCACGCACCGGGATTTTCAACTGAAGATTTTTCGAAACGTGTTACTAATATAATTAAATAAATAATAATCGAAGATTCTCCGTATATAGCTGAACCAAAAGTGTGAACATGCCTCCGACAGGGATCGAACCTGCAACCTCCGGATCTCCGGTCTGGGATGCTACCAGTTGCACCACAGAGGCCACACAGAAACTGTGAATCTTCGATTATTATTTATTTAATTATATTAGTAATTCGGGAAATAATCGAATAGTGTTACTAATAGTTCATGTTTTTTTTTAAATTTATGCTCTTTGACAATAAAACAACGATATTTAATCAATTTAAGCTCTGCAATGCGACAGCTACTCGAAATTGCAACAAAAAACAAAACACATACCAGTAGGTCACCATTGGCGGGTTAAATATTACTAATTTTATATTATTGGAGAATGGTGATGTATACAGGGTGTATTTGAAATAACGAACAAGCTCGTAACCACAAAGAGATTATATTATTTTTAAACAATATTCGCAATTATTTTGTTTATAACTGTAACAAAAAGCCCGCAATTAATTATTAAAGTTAATTAGTGAAAATACGCAACATGTTTGGGGGCAGTGGTAATGTGACCTAATTTTTAAACGGCATCGGCTTTAGATATCGAATTACAACAAGCGCGTAGGAAATATCTGAGTGCTCTTTAAGCGTCAATGAACTTGAGGACTGTTTATCTTTTACAAAAAAAAAACACTTCAAATTTCGGAGGCAAGAAATCGTATCTCCCGTTTTAAATAAACAAACACACATTCCATGCAGACCTAATTAAATGAGAAAAGCATCGGTTCTCAAAATGTTTAAAAAACCTCGAAAAATTAGGAAAAACACTTCAAATTTCGGAGGCAATAAATCGTATCTCGCGTTTTAAATGAACAAACACACATTCCATGCAGATCTAATTAAATGAGAAAAACATCGGTTCTCGAAATATTTAAAACACCTCGAAAAATTAGGAAAATTCAAAAAAAAATTTCGAATAAATTTTGACGGAAATGGGTTCACAAATATTTTGTGTATGTGCCCTTAAATGCCTGTTCGTTATTTCAAATACACCCTGTATAGGTTTTTAACACATTCACGGCTTTCATTTAAACCGTAGAAATTCGTTCACTTGTTCGCGTAAAATTTTCACCTACTGCACTTTTGTTAGCTCTGTTAACTCTGTTACTTGAACTTTTAGCTTGCTTTTTTTTTAATTATTAATTGCAAATCTAATGTGGAAAATGAACAATGTGATAGACCAATAGAAATTCTATTCTATTCAAAGCAGTAATAATTAATAGAAAACGAAAATCTCAATGTTTGTAATAATAAAAATACGGAAAATAGAAATTCAAATTCAAATTTATGTTTCCTTTGATGATAGCAAACAAAAGCTCGCACGTAGAAGGATAGACAGCCAATCCAGAACCCAAGGGAGAAGTTAGGATATCTAAAGTGAAAAATTTGCAACTTGAAATTGCTTTTTCTATTTGCAAATAAAACGCTTTGTATTGATAAGTGAATGTAAAATTTTTTTTTTCATAATCTAAACAAATATATTTCCTGCCATAACGAATATTAAATTATGCAAAAAATAAAGTACGCATTAAAAATAGCAGAGCTATCAAAACAACAGAGTGTTAAATGCATTTATTACTTCACGCAGTCACTAAATAAAACGGAAATATGAAGAGGATGGTTGCGACCGTTACTACGTGAATACAGAGAGATAATTTATTTATTAAAAAACATTAAATTACATTACATTAAATCTTTCAGCCCTGTTACGTGATAATACATAATAACTGAATTGAAAAAAAATAACACGTTTTAAGCGCAATTTAAGTTTTTTTTTTTTTAATAGAAGGACGTGAATGGAACTACGGGTTGAATGATTTGGAAAATTGGCGTCGGCTACGATATTGAAAATTAAATAAATAAATGAATAATGGGGGCCGCGGTGACCTAGTGAGTAGAGCTTCTGCTCACGGGCCTCGTGGTCGTGGGTTCGAATCCCATCCGTGCGGTCACTTTTTCGGAACGAAGACGTGGCCGTGCGGGTCCATGGATGTCCACGACTACGGTCCCGAGCGAATATTTCGCGATCAGAAAAATGATCCGCCCGGGCTGATCGTTATATTTATAATACCGAATTATTATGTTTATGTTATTGAACAAAAGTTATGTATATTACATTACATTAATAATTCTAATTAAAAATAAATATTTTTGATGAATTTACGTTAAATTTTCATTCTTTTAACACAATCAAATACATACCACCGATGGTACGCACCCCCAAATGAGACAGTCTAGTGCAGGCCACCGCTGGTACGCGCCGCCCGATGAGACAGTCTAGTGCGGGCCACAGGTGGTACGCGCCGGCGTGAACGTGTTAATTTTATACTTAGAAATTAGAATAAATAATAAAAAATATTTTGCGTATTTCTCAAAAATTAGACGAATAAGAAGTATTTTGTTTAGTACTGCTAAATAGCAATTATCAAGAGCTTTTCAATGAGGTATCACAAAGGGGGTGTTGCCATTTTAAAAAATTGAGTTGGGGCGGCTACAGCCCCTTAGTGAAGGTCATTTTTGCGGTCATTCCGATTCCCCTTATATACACATCATATCTTTTTTAGGTACTTATAGAGCATTGCTCGTTTTTAAATAAACACCCTGTATGTAGTATTGTTTGTGCTAATAAAAATGTATTAATATATATAGTAATAACATGAGAAGGGCGAAAAGGAAAACAGTTTAAATGGACTTTTTTGTCAACCATGGACCATAAATATAATATTAAACCTCAGCAGAAAATAGAAACCACATTTTTTTTTCTAAAGTGTTTATCTCTCCCTAAATACATATGCAACCTTCTGTACACATAAATTTTTTTCATCGCAACGGAATAGACTTCTTAAAAAACTCACTTTGGGCGCGAAACTTAAAATTATTTTTCCTGCAGTGGTACCAACTTAACATCATAAATTATTATTCATCTTAGTATATTAACCTTCCTCGAAAAGAGCTACTTTACACTAGAACAGGGGTGGCTCGCCAAGGAGCCAAGGAGCATGGCACCACAGGTCCGGGACAAAGTGCCGAATGCCCAAAGTGCCGAATCGGTATTTTGCCCAAAGTGCCGAATTTCATACTACCGACTAAGCCCAAAGTTCCGAACGATGCCAGGCGACGTCGCATCGTTCGTAAACAAGGCGTCGGAGCCAAATGCGAATCGGCAGTTTGGACATTCGGCACTTTGTCCTCGCGCCGACCTTTCAGTAAGGCCCAAACTGCCGAAGGCAAGCCGATTCGGCACTTTGGTCCTCGCATGCACCTACCTGTAAGGCCCAAAATGCCGAATATTTATGTTATAATACGTTTAAAAACGTTTAAAACAAAAATACAATTTGCGTGCGAGGACGTTCTGTCGAATGACCAAAGTGCCGATTCGCATTCGGCTCCGACGCCTTGTTTACGAACAATGCGACGTCACTTGGCGTCGTTCGGCACTTTGGGCATGGTCGGTAGTATGAAATTCGGCACTTTGGACAAAATATCGATTCGGCACTTTGGACATTCGGCACTTTGGGCAGACCCCGGCACTACCTGTAGCAAGAATTTTTAATTAATTCTTAAAACACTTTTTCCCCAGTTACTTAGGAAGATAAATCGTTCCTTCTTTCTTTCTTTCTTAAAAAAAAGAGGGGTGGGGTGGGGTATATTGTATAAGTGGCTCTACCATCAACATGTTCTCCGAACCGCCACTGCACTAGAGGTGGGAAACTCATGAGTTAGTCATGAGTCAACTCTTCGAAAGTCGAGGGGATTTTTTTGCTCATAAATATTATGAGTCGACTCTTTGAAATTATTACTAGACTCTTTAAAATTATGAAAATTAAGATTTTTCTCTGGGGCCACAGTGGCCCAGTGAGTAGAGCTCCTGCTTACGGGCCTCGTGGTCGCGGGTTCGAATCCCATCCGCACGGTCACTTTTTCGGAACGAAAAATGGCCGTGCAGGTCCATGGATGTTTAGTATATGTCCCTTTCATCATTATAAATGATTATTATGCAAAGTCTCGGTTGTGGCAGAATGCCCTAGTTGGCTATGTCAATTCCCAAGTCATCCGCGCTTCCTCAACCCGAATTCCAAGTCAACAATCCATCCTTGGATGGAAAAAAAAAAGATTTTTTTCATCAACATTTTTGGGGAAATATTTTCTCACTTTTTCAACAAAGTTATAAGCCGACTCTTTTCACTCGATTCTTTTCACTCAGGCAGCTCACAAAAAAAGACTCATTGCGCCCACCTTCAGCTTTACGTACGTAAAAATTATAGGTAATCACAAAATTACTAAAAAAAATTTGAATTTCAAGATATTAAAACAGTATGCTTTCCCACATTATCTCTAAATGTAAACTCTTTAAATCAGAAATTTTCAAAGCTATGGCATTTGATAGTAATATCAAACATTATATAAAAGTAAGATGAATGCAGTAAACCAATTACATAACCTCGGAAAACTATTTCCTAGATATCTACAAAAAATATGGTATTTGATAGTAATATCATGCTTTATATTAAAGTAAACTACTTCCATATTTACAAGAACGTCACCTTACATATGAAATCTGCGGATATCAGTGACGTCTCGCGGGGTAACTCATGGTACGGCCGAGGTAGCAGAGGTGGTAATACAGATAGGTGCGGTCTCTCCAACCGATGCTACCTGTCTGTATTGCTACCTCGGCCGTACCATGAGTCACCCCGTGAGCCGTTACTAGCAGATATAGATGACGCATTAACTGTTTTTGCCGTGACTTCGATTTTAGTACATCATCATTAGAATTACTATAGCTTTAGTGAATAGCTTTCGATCATTCATGCATAACACATTGGCTGCCAACAAGTTTTTTTGCAAAATATCAAAAAAAGTTTTCTTTGTTTTTAAGTTTTATTTTATAAAATGAGTAGGAATATGTTTATTTAATTCATTTTCGTGACTGACGGCGCTAAATAGTAAGTTTAAAGTAGGTACGCACTGTCAGTCATAGTTAGGTGTCAGTCATCGGTGACTGACAAAGCGGTTAACGTGTTAATTTTGGCTAAATAGTCAGCTAGCGCCATCTTAAACAACGTAACCATCGTAGTTTATCATCAAGATTTAAACGTGAACGCGAGCGGCGACAGCGAAGAAAATAAAAGTATCCTTGAGAACTTCCTATTCTCCGCTATCTCTCCTTACTTGCGTATTCTGACAAAGATTAATTGCAACCCTGCAAACCCAGTTCCGTGTGCATTCGCAAACCCATTATTTCTCAAACAAACCACTCAAATCACTCCATTATTTACATTCACAAACGATACGACAAGTTTGTTATTGCGCGTCTCCGAATTCCGACAATTATTAATAAAATTACAACAAATTAAGAACACCTATTAATTTTAGTATATAATAATAGGTGGCCGTATATAACTTCCCTGAGCCGCTCATTAATTTTAGTTAATCCCGATGCGCCCCTTCCGTCCTTTGTGCTCAAGTCTTGATGGCGACGTTCGTTAAGTTAATTAATTTTTAGACGTCTAACGTTAAATTAATGAAAATTTATTTATAGCAGGACATAATGCTAATTGAATTACTAGTACGAGTCTTAATAATTAATTTTAGTAACCGAATTCCCAACCAATTAGTATCCGTTATTTGTATTCTCTGTACATAATTTTATCTCAAGGTTGAGTTATGATTTTAATCAAATACGATATCTCTCTTCGATGTTAGATTTTCTTATGTTTATATTATTTCGGCAACCAAGATACAACTATTGTTCGGCAATTATTCCAATTGCATAACGTATTTACAAAATAGAACTACTAGTTAAGCATCATTATTCTTATTGAAGTGTTTTTAATAAACAACTATAATTATTATTCTTGATGAGAGCGCCAGGCTATTTATAAATAGTTTAACACGTTGGCTGCCGTGAGCATCACCGGTGATGCTCACTCACGGTTCACCTTGGTGAAGTGAGCATCACCGGTGATGCTCGCTCACGGTTCACCTTGATGCCGTAAGCATCGCCGGTAATGCTCGCTCACGGTTCACCTTGGTGCCGTGAGCATCACCGATGATTCTCGTTCACGGTACACCTTGGTGCAGTGAGCATCACCGGTGGTGCTCACTCACGGTTCACGTTGGTGCCATGAGCATCACCGGTGATGCTCATTTACGGTTCACCTTGGTGCCGTGAGCATCACCGGTGATGCTCGCTCACGGTTCACCTTGATGCAGTGAACATCACCGGTGATGCTCGCTCACGGTTCACCTTGGTGCCGTAATCATCGCCGGTAATACTCGCTCACGGTTCACCTTGGTGCAGTGAGCATCAACGATGATGCTCGCTCACGGTTCACCTTGGTGCAGTGAGCATCACCGGTGATACTCGCTCATGATTCACCTTGGTGCAGTGAGCATCAACGATGATGCTCGCTTACAGTTCACCTTAGTGTCGTGAGCATCACCCGTTTGAATCTGTCCCCCTTTTTATTAAAAGTAAACTCAATTTTTTTGCAAAAATAATATATGTTTCGTTCTTTGTAAGCCTAAAAAATAACAAAAATTCAATTTCACTATATTTATTTATAATACTTATTTCTATCTACGCACATAGGGAATAACATTTTCTTCTTATATGGACAGCCAACGTGTTAAACTGTACTTTCCATAATGGACGTTAAGCTATATCATTGCTAACGTATTCAAACAATAAAAAAACAAATTTCGCTCAGTCCGTGTTTTTCCGCTTGTTTCGACTCCGTCAAATTATAAAAATAGGATTAGATTATCATGCAGCCTGGGGAAATTCGTACGGCTGTAAGCTTTATCAAGTCAGTTGTTTTTCCATCAAATATCCCCAGCGGGACGTCGTAATAATACAACCGTAAACTGGTGTAATATGTTTATATTAGTCCCTCTTCTGGCCATCCCTCATTTTGATAATGAGTTAACAAGCCGCCGGGCAGACCGGCAAAATTTTAATCCAATTTTTTTCCGGCCGAAGGGTGTTTATTATCTCAAGGGAATTCGTATAATTCAGAGGTGGTTATTTAATTTATGCGAACGTGATGGTTTTACTACATTGCAGCAATATATTAGAAGTATTTAAAAAAAAAGTTATATTCACCGCTCATAAAAGTATTGATTACTTCGTTTAAGTTTCAAAGAATTGAGATTAATGATCTATCCGATTTCATTCCTATAATTGTATGGTTATAAAATATGATTAATGAACGCTTTGTCGATGAATAATTAAAGGTCTTAAAATGGTTTTGGTTTTATTTCATGCAATAATAATAATAATAATAATAATAATAACAGAGCACTTGTTTGTTTCACGAAATTTTCGATTGCATTAAATCATTTTTTTTTATTTGAATTATTCAAAATGTATCACGAAGTGAAAGCCTCCACAATTACTTATTTAAATAAAATTAATCAAATAAAAACAAGTAAAGTTGTTTCTAATTTGTTTACTTATTTAAATCATTTTCGTTTATTTATTAATCCGTTTTAATGTTTTATTATCAGATAATTTAATAATAATTTTGTTATTTATTGGGAGAATAAGAGATGTACACATAAACATTACAATGATTAAGGATAGTAATATAAAGTACATTTTCTAAAATAAGGCGAAACTAGTCGCGAATTTGAAACATTCAGAGTTTTTATTTGGTAGATTTATTATCTATTTCATGTTAATATCATTAACCCTTAGCTAATGAGCTAGTTTCGTCGCAACCATCGCTTTACAGACAACTAACATGAGTTTATTTATGAATTGACCAAATGGTGCATGCGCCGGGAAATAAATTTGATCTTGCAGGATATTTTTTATTATTGTCACGAATATGGCGGCATTCGTTACGTAAAAATTAATAATATAAACTACCAATATTTAAATAATAAAACAATTAACATTGCAATAGTTATACAGTGCGCGGCTAAAGTAAGGAATATAGTCAGTAAAATTGAAATAAAATATTTTTGGAAAAAATCCTCGAACACGTCGATTTTCTTTTATAAAAATACACATTTTTGCATGAAAGTCGATTTTCAGTCGTCATCTGTTTTTGAGTAATGACGTCAGCCATTTTGTTTTTAAATGGCAACCCCCTATTTTTATTCTTGATTTTGAGAGATCTTTTCATTGTCGAAATGGAAGTATAAAAATGTTGCCATGTTACATGAGAAATTTTTCGAGTAAATGACAATTGAATTTTTCAAAATGACCTTGTTCCAGCGCTTGTAGCAATTTTTCCAAACAACTATGATCTTGACCTTTTATATAATACAATATGGTTTCAGCAGAACGGCGCATTCCCGCACTAGGCGCGTTTTTTTAAATTTTTTTCTAATTTAATTTTTTTTTTTTATCGAACATGTAGAAATTCTTCTTGAATATTTTCCAGGCTAATTCTGCGCATTTATCTCTTTCACGGGCTATTCTATCGGTCCTCACCTGCCAATCCACCTATTCGTAATGCAATTGTCAAAAAAAACGCGCGTAGTGCAGGGTTGCACCATCTTGCTGAAACCATATTCTATGTATGGAAGGTCAAGATCATTTTTGTTTGAAAAAAGATCATTTTGCAAAAACTCTAGATGTCAAGTTCTCACCTTCAATTGTCATTTACTCGACAAATTTCTTATGTAAGATGGCAATATTTTTATACTGCCAGTTCGACAATGAAAAGATCTCTCAAAATCAAGAACAAAAATAGGGGGTTGTTATTTAAAAACAAAATGGATGATGTCATTACTCAAAAACAAATGACGACTGAATATCGAATTTCATGCAAAAATGTGTATTTTTAAAAAACAAAATCGACGTATTCGAAATTTTTTTCCAAAAATATTTTATTTCGGTTTTACTGAATATATTCTATACTTTAGGCGCGCACTGTATAAGCTGTGGTCAAAAAGTTTGAAACACGTGAAATATTTTTTGTGCCAAAAATACTGATATTTTTTTAAATACTTTAGACCTATGTACAGTGGCGTATGCTTACAGGGCCAACAGAAACGCATTTTTCTATGAAATGACATTTCCTATTTTACGTTCAAATTAAAAATAATCCAAGAATTTTTGGCACAAAAAAATATTTCGTAAGATGAAATATTTTTTTGTACCAAAAACGTAGCTATTTTTTTAAATACTTTAGAACTATGCACAGTGGCGTATGTTTACAGGTCGAACAGGAACGCATTTTTCTATTAAATGACATTTGCTATTTTACGTTTAAATTTAAAATAATCCAAGAATTTTTGGCACAAAAAAATATTTCGTAAGATGAAATATTTTTTTGTGACAAGACGTAGCTATTTTAAAAATACTTTAGAACCATGTACAGTGGCGTAAGCTTACAGGTCGAACAGAAACGCATTTTTTTTTTAATGACGTCCTATTTTTTGTTCAAATTAAAAATAATCCAAGAATTTTTGGCACAAAAAATATTTCTTAAGATGGAATATTTTCTGTGCCAAGAACGTTGCTATATTTTAAAATACTTCACAACTATGTACAGTGGCGTACACTTACTAGGAGGGGTTAAAAAATTTGAATATAAATATTTAAAATAATTTTCTCAACGATTTTAATTTGCTATTTTTTTAAATACTTTAGACCTATGTATAGTGGCGTACGCTTACAGGGCCAACAGGAACGCATTTTTCAATGAAATGACATTTCCTATTTTACGTTCAAATTTAAAATAATCCAAGAATTTTTGCCACAAAAAAATATTTCGTAAGATGAAATATTTTTTTATGACAAGACGTAGCTATTTTTTTAAATATTTTAGAACTATGTACAGTGGCGTATGCTTACAGGTCGAACAGGAACGCATTTTTTTTAATGACATCCTATTTTTGTTCTAATTAAAAATAATCCAAGAATTTTTGGCACAAAAAATATTTCTTAAGATGGAATATTTTCTGTGCCAAAAACGTTGCTATATTTTAAAATACTTCAGAACCCTGTACAGTGGCGTACACTTACTTTGGGGGTTAAAAATTTTTAGATGATAATTTGAAAATAAATATTTAAAATAATTTTCTCAACGATTTTACAGAATTTATCTGTTATAACCACTGTAATGTTTTTTTGCATAAGTGATTAAATGCAATTAAAACTAGTCGGAATAAAGAAAAATTTCGTTTAACAAATATACGTATTACAATTTACGAAGTTCTAATACAAGAAACTTATTTTATTCATTAAAAAAAAACGATCCATATATTATGAAGATGATGGTTGCGACCGTTACTATGTGGTAGTCCATTGTCAGGTAACTGAATTAAACAACTTTCGACGTTTTTTACATTTATAATGACCTGCAAAGGTCGAAACTATTGTTAATAATACATATTAAAACATTGTGTTTGTCTGTATTATGCAATAAATAAATAGTGGTAAAAAACGTCGAAAGTTGTTTAATTCAAAGTTACCTGATCCATATATTGATTACGAACTTTACGAACATGTCAAAGTTCAAATGGGTTCCATTAAAACTGGCAAGTTAAAACGCGCATTCAAATTGCAACATGGAAATTGAATTTCAAGTATCGTTTCCATGACGTGACAATTTCACAGGGGTGATATGTCGATATCGGGGTAATGTGTAATGTATTGTGTTTATTTAGAGTCGGGTTACATTTCTACAGAAGGAACAAACTTATGAATTTAACTTTAACCAAATACGGGAGATGGATAAAACGTAGGAAGTTTTGTAAGAGATTAAGTTTCCCGTCAATTGTGTTATTGCAGGTCTTCGCGTTTAGGATTACATCTGTTTACATCAAATTTATATCTCACTAGCGTCTTCAATGTAATGCGATAATTTATTTAATACGAGTACTCGGTATGCCTCACAATGCAAAGAAAGTGTTTGTGTTTTAATTCTCATTATTGAAGTGCTAAACTATATGGAATACACTCATTTGTTGAAATGACTCGCGCGCCACCTATTGTAAAAGAGTTGTACTAATTCAAGAACCTTCGTGGGCGTGCGCACAACAACTCACCAAATGTTTAATCGCAATCGGATAAATGGTACGAACAAAGATACTTTTATTTTTATATATAGGTAGATGTGGCTTTCAATGAATTTGTGATGTCTTCTCAAATATACATATTGAGAAGGATATGTGATCATTTACAGCCCTTTCGAATTTCGATATCCTGTGACTAATCCTAATTTAGCTCCATATGTACAATCTGTTCGTTATACCGTGATGAATTTACGGGCATTTCTACCGATAGGGGCTGTAATATTTGACCTATTGGCTCAGTGGCGTTCGTCGCTCTTCGGGCGACACTGCATTTAATAGGTTATTGTTAGGAGCATATTTTGCCACGGCGCATCGCTGAGTTTACGACAAATTTATCATGGTATAACGAACAGACTGTACTTTATTATAATCAAGATGATTCTGTTGTGTAATTTTTATTAATCAATCTTTAAGCACTAAAGATGTTGCACAGTGTATTGTAATTATCTCACATTTTAATAAATTTAATTTAAATTTAAAACTTAGTTACTACCATTGTGGAGCATTAGTCAGCTGATGTTCTATAAATACGGAAAACCCATAAATCGATGGGGCAGAAATTTTCCTTAATTATTCTATGCACCACGGACCTCATATCTATTTATGTATAGACAATACGTATCGTATGCAATCTCTACACATTGTGCCTAGAGGGTAATAAAAATACCCTTAGGCTACTAATTTAATAAAAGCATGCTATGCAGTATTTAAGTCCGACATACAAGAGGTTGATAAACCTCCTTGATTATCTACACGGGGCATCAATGTCCAATAAAGAGTCCACTTATTAAATGTAATACTTTTTATACGCATTCCAGTAACGAGAAAGCGCAATTTGTTTCTACCATTAGCTTAAAAGCATAATCAAAGATGGAAGCACTAAATTCCGTGGAGACACACGGAGCGGTCTGTTTTATTAATAAGATAATCTCATTAGTAGCACTTGAGCGTAATAAGCGCATTTAATCTCCACAGCCTTGGAAATAATTAAGATAATAATAATTATAAACCTAAGAGAATAATGTAAGTATTAAGTTGGTTTCTGGTAGTAATTCTGAGGCATTCGATGTTATCAGAAACAATTTCTTACTGTAAAAATGAATTGTACACGCCAAGAACTCATAAATATATGTTTATTGCATTGGCGAAGTTAGCAGCTAGAAGAATGTATCGCCAAACATATCTATTCACCTGATTGGCTCATTACTTTATCTGCCTAGGCATTATTAAGCATTTTAAAAGCCTAATCCGTAAAATTGATACTTCACTAAAAATCTTATTATTTCACCAAAAGATGGATAAAATTGTGAATAATTCTAAAAAGCGATTTTCGAATCGTAATTCTGTTTTAAAGGCTCGGAATGTAGTACTTGCAACAAGTAACGGTTCCATCGATCCCATTGTTGCTGTGACTCTGGTGTGACATTCATTCCCTTTCCAATAGCGAATGGCGCCGTACACTCCGAGTAGAAGTGGTCCGCGGAGCCTCATTAGTGCGCCCTTAGCTTTTGCATTGAATCAGTTGATTGTGATTAATGCGAGGGAATGAATATTTGCGGGGAATATGCACCCACAGCCACCCCGGCATGAACTTCAATCCATGCGGTGTTTGTGACCTACTAACCTACTACCAGCAATTTCAATGAAGTTCCCTGCTACAGCTGCATTATAACAGTCTGCTGCGTAGTTTTTATGGTTATTGCATTCATCATTCATCCCCTTAATGAATAAATTAAATGTTTCTTTACGAGACAATATTAAATTTTTTTATGCCCGAGAAACTAGAAACGTGAATGTATAATTAAAAATTATAAACGCGAATGTTACGTAATTTGATGTACAATTGTGTCTTTTATCATTTCATTACTTAAAATGTTTTACCAAATGTGCAACAGAAATCAATAAAACGTATAACAAATTTGATATACTATACAATTTTAATTTTATTAATCAAAAACACAGCATCCCGGAATAATTCAACATTATTACTACAGCCTTGAAATCTGGTGGATGCGCCGGGCGCGCTAGTAATTAATTCCTCTTTTATGTTCAGCGCTATGCTGTATGATATTTATCTCATGAAATAATTGGATATTTGCTTTGTGCATTTTCAATATGACATTGAAAAATCAACCAAATACAATTACGATCTAATGACAACATACAAACATTTTCATTACGGAGGAATAAACAAGGCAATATTTTTATTATAATCGGAAAATGATTAATTGGACTCATTGAAAACATTGATTATTATTACTAATAATAAACGTCTATTGCACTTAATACATTCAATATATTTTAACCACAAAAATTAATTTTTCAACTGTGGTAGATGGCCTAGTTGCCAAAATTAAATCAATTAATTAGAACAATTAAGAAATGGGATTCTAGACTTGAAAAACACGAAAATAAATTTTAGAAGAAAATATAAATTCAATCGTTTTTCGGCATTTCCAGCACTTGTACGAACGATTTACGTCAAAAGAAATTTTGCTTGTCTCAAGTTCTGTAAGTCTAACAAATCATTTTTATGAACAAATAGTGTTCAGAATGGGATTCTAGACTTGAAAAAATACAAAAATAAATTTTTGAAGAAAAATTAAATTTAATCGTTTTTCGGCATTTCCGGCAGTTGTACGAACGATTTACGTCAAAAGAAATTTTGCTTGTCTCAGTTTCTGTAAGTCTCACAAATAATTTTAATGAACAAATAGTGTTCAGCATGGGATTCTCGATTCTTAGGAGAATTATATTGTGTTTACTTGCACTTCTACAACAAATATTTATACTCGAACAAACGAGCAAATTTAATAATTCAATATTGATAAATTGATAAAAAAATTCTCGATTATATGTAAACGTGAATTCGATTTTAAATGATGATTAGATTACGCAATTCAACCAAAGCTCGTATGTTTAGTAGTGAAATGTAAAACGTTTCCGGCCCTAGGGTGTAATATTATATATTTGAAATTCTAGCCTCGGTTTCATCACGTTGTTTGCAAGGAGGGAGCTTATTTCTGCGGGATTCTGTAGATGTAAATTTATTGTGCTAAGGCCCTTCAGGAGCTTATCGATTTCAGCCAGGGCTTTCAAGACGTTGGTTTATGCTATATTCAGATTAAATTATTTAAATTAGAAATTCTGGCATAAACGACTTTTTATAAATAATCAAGGTTGTATATTACTTTTCATAAATTAAAATAGATTTTGTGTTTGAAATTCGCACCTCGATTCCATCAAACTGTTTGCTGGAGAAAGCGGATTTCTATGGGATTCTGTAAATGCAAATTTATCGTGCTTGGGCTCTTAAGGAGCCAATCGATTTCCGCCAGGGCTTTCAAGACGTTAGTTGTTATATTTATATTCAAATGAGAGTGAAAGTTTAAATTATTGATATTAGAATATCAATGCGGCAGGCACGAAAATTTATTTTAATTTAAAATTGTTTGTAAAAATCGACTGAAATCTGGGTAATAACTATTATCACTTTAGGCCAACGAAAATATCTCGCGGAAGGGTCTAGGTCATTCTGTAATTAAATTCGCTTAAAAATGAATTTTTGTACATTGGTAATATTTTTTTTATTTCTTGGCTTAGGCGCGGAATTCTAGGTAATGTATTTAAATAAATTCGAAATAAATTGAAAATGAATAATGTCATCCGGAAAATATTTCTCGGCCAGAAAAATGTTCCGCCCGGCAGGGAATCAAAGCATCCAAATGCTCGCGCTCTACCCACTACACCACCGAGCCCGTTCCTGGTAATATTTTATATTTGAAATTCGAGCCTCGACGTTTGCGGTGAGAAAGCGAATTTCGGTGGGATTCTATGAATGCCAATTTATTTCGCTTGATTTAAAGCTTCTGCCAGGTTTTTGTTACATTCACGAACGTAAGGCGAATGATTTAATATTTCATTCTAGTTATATTCATGAATAAACGTTATGGCGCATTGTTTTCCTTTCGAAATGAATGTAAATAATTGCCACGGAGATGAAAGGGATCGTGTTGTACAATACGCTCTTTATTATATTTTCGAATTGTAAAAAAAGACGCTGTAAACAATCTTGTACAACAACAAAAACACAGTATTGTTCTAGAACAATTATCCAGAATGTTAGAACTGTAAGCATAAAAGATAATTCCAGAATGCATATATACTTTGATCAATGGATCTTTGCGTGCACGTCATAGATAGTTGAACCTAGCTCCGACAACATTTTCATGCGTTTACTCTCTCCACGTTAAGTTGAATTAGACGCATCATGTGTGCACGTATGTCGTCCAAGGCGAGAAATCTCGGCCTATAATCCAGTGGCGGCTCGTGGAACATGTTGAGTAGAGCCACTTATACAATATAAACATGTATCTGGTAAATGATCTAAGTGTCACGTTTCGGGGAAGTACAATCTGTTTTCGCGTTATCCGTTCTCAACGGTTAAAAATTCTTGCTTAGCTTGAAACTACAGGTAGTGCCATGGCTCCTTGGCTCTATATAACGAGCCGCCCCTGCTATAATCCATTAGTAATGTTACAGAAAGTTAAATTATACTGAAACGATACACACCGAGACTTGTTTATCCTTTCAAATTTCTACACTTCCGTACCTTAAATTTCAAACGTGTTTCCGTGAAAATTTTACAAAACGAGCGAAATTCAAGCAACCGAACACAACGAAAAAAAGTTGCCCATCGATTTTCCACTAAGAGAATAAATAACAATTTCATTTATGTCAGCGTGAAAATTCTAATTTACAGCATCATTAATAAATGATTAAATAAGCGAGGAACTTCGGTGACATGGAACAGACATTTATCGACACACGTCAGCCCGAGTTCGAAACATTCAAATTACTTTCACCCTAATTGACGGGTTTATACCGCGCAAACCGATCAATGCGATCCATAAAGTAATTGAACAAAACGGGGTTTCGAATTACAAACAATTAAGTGCGCACCCACGCGAAAATCAATACGAGCAACTGAACTTCAACTCGGTTTGGATAATTGGAGTATTAATTAGGCGTGAATGACACACAAATTAGTTTTAAGTGATATCACAATTATCTCTTGATAATTACCGAAAACAGCAAACAAGTGAATTAATTATAATTATTATTACCTCAGTACAGTTTTCTTTAATAATAAACTTTTACACATTTTTTTAGAAATTTTATTTTATTTTTCGAAAATAAATAATTTTATGAAAAATATTTTCAAACAAAAGAAATTAATTTCTTTGTCGTCTTTGATTTCTATTTAAATGTTTTTGTAATACTTTTCATATTAAAAAAATTATCGGAAAGAAACAAAAAACGGTTAAGGTAAACACCTACTTCCGGTGTACGATTTTTTACCAAAAGCTATTCACTTCTTGGGATTATCAAAAACGACTTGTATTCAAAGTTTCATGTTAATTTCTCTATTAGTTTTTGAGATACAAAGCTCACTTTGACTTTCACCTGACCTTACGTAGACGTCACAAGGTCAAAACAAGGTCACTATGTCAGCACTGTACGTTCAACTTTTTTCTGAAACATTTTTTTGAATCATTAATAGTTTCAGAGAAAATCGATATAATCCACCCTGAATTTTTTATCTTTGATAGAACCTCAAAAGTTTTCCCCAGACTTTTCCGGGGTCTAACCTACGTTTTCATCATCTATAGGCCTTACTGATACATATTAAATAGGTTTTTCCCGTTGCGGCGTTCGAAAAAAAACATTGTCCTTTATTATTAAAAAAATGTCTCCATCATGTGATAGAATATTTTTTAGATTATAGTACCTAATTGTATTTCATTTTTGTAAAAAGTGATTTACGTTTAATAAAAATTAAAATCAATTAAAAGGGATTTTTCTGATATTTGCATATTTATCGGTTTTTCTAGATTCCTTCTAGTGTGATTTCCAAAAAGTTGTGTTCCTTACAAGTTGTTGATTTTACTATACTCTACAATTTTTGTGTATACAAATTGAACTATTATGAAAATCAATTTTTTTCCACTTGGTGATTAGCTTTGAAATTAAATCGAAGTAAAAACGATGAAGATTGAATTTTTTTAGCAATACCACCACTATTACCCTCATTATTACCCTCATTACCTCATTATCACCCTTATTGTCCTCGTTATTACCCTCATTATTACCATCGCTACCCTCATTATTACCCTCATTGCCTCATTATTGCCCTCATTGCTCTCGTTATTACCCTCATTGCCCTCATTATTACACTCATTGTTACCCTCATTGTTACCATCATTATTACCCTCGTTAACCTCGTTACCCTTATTATTACCTTCATTACCCTCATGTGGTGGTGGTGGTGGTGTTGGAGGTGCCATTGGTCTTATAAATAGGAGCAGGGATACTTAAACCATCCAGTATAACACAAGGTATTAAATAGCTAACATCATGTGATGATCTATTTTTTTAGATTATTGTATTGTATTTAATTTTTGTAAAAGGTGATTTACGTTTAATAAAAATTAAATTCAATTTTTCTGATATTTGCATATTTATCGATTTCTTCTAATGTGATTTCCAAAAAATTGTGTTCTTTACAAGTTGTAGATTTTACTATTCTCTACAAATTTAACTATTATCAAAATCAATTTTTTTCCACTTGGTGCTTAGCTGAAATTAAATCGAAGTAAAAATGATGAAGGTTGAATTTTTTTAGCAATACCACCACCATTACCCTCATTACCTCATTATCACCCTTATTGCCCTCGTTATTATCCTCATTATTACCATCGTTACCCTCATTATTACCATCATTGCCTCATTATTGCCCTTATTGCTCTCGTTATTACCCTCATTATTACCCTCGTTGCCCTCATTATTACACTCATTGTTACCCTCATTGTTACCATCATTATTACCCTCGTTACCCTCATTATTACCTTCATTACCCTCATGTGGTGGTGGTGGTGGTGTTGGAGGTGCCATTGGTCTTATAAATAGGAGCAGGGGTACTTAAACCATCCAGTATAACACAAGGTATTAAATAGTTAACATCATGTGATGATCTATTGTTTTAGATTATAGCACCTAATTGTATTTCATTTTTGTAAAAGGTGATTTACGTTTAATTAAAATTAAATTTAATTAAAAGGGATTTTTCTGATATTTGCATATTTATCGATTTCTTCTAGATTTCTTCTAATGTGATTTCCAAAAAATTGTGTTCCTTACAAGTTGTAAATTTTACTATTTTCTACAATTTTTGTTTATACAAATTTAACTATTATCAAAATCAATTTTTTTCTACTTGGTGGTAGTGGTGGTATCAGCACTGAAATTATATCGCGGTAAAAATGATGAAAACTGAAAAATTTGTATCAATACCACCACCACCATTACCCTCACTATTACCCTCATTATTACCCTATTTGCCCTCGTTACTACCCTGATTATTACCTAGGTTACCCTCTTTATTACCCTCATTACCTCATTATTACCCTCATTGCCCTCATTATTACCCTCGTTGTCCTCGTATTACCCTAATTTTTACCCTCATTATTACCCTCGTTACCCTCATTATTACCCTCGTTAGTCTCGTTATTACCCTCGTTACCCTCATTATTACCCTCGTTACTCTCATTATTACCCTCGATACCCTCATTATTATCTTCATTACCCTCGTGTGGTGGTGGTAGTGGTGTTAGTGTTGGAGGTGCCGTTGGGCTTCTAAATAGGAGCAGGCGTACTTAGACCATCCAGTATAATACAAGGTATTAAATAGCTAACATCATATGCAATTGCCAAATGTGCAATAAATTTGCATTGCCTGTTTTTCATATTAAAATTTGTTTTTATAAAAAAAAAACAATAATCGGCTAGGGTTAAACAATCGCTTCCGGTTTTCAAAATTTTACCTAAACCTTTCCAGTTCTTCAAATTATCAAATAAAGCTTAAGTTGAAAATTTCATTTCAAAATCTCTATTAGATTGTTTTTTATTTTAAGTATTAACGTTTAGGATCTTCAAAACTGACCCATTGCACAAAAAGTAACAATATTGCAGTAATAAATGTACAGGGTGACCACGGGGTACTGGGAATTTTGATTGGAAGGGGGAGGGAGGTAGAGTTGACCACAGTGAGCTTTCCAAGTTATGCCATTTCCGTCACAATGGAGTTATTGGATGTTACAACAACGTGTGTTTGCGTACTATAATTTTGTTGGTACGTTCTGGTAGTACTCCACTTCAAAATCATCGGTACAGCAAACAAGTGCGTCAATAACGGCAACTCAACGTCGTTTCCGGCTTCATTTCAACATTGAAAGGCATACTGAAAGAAAGTTGCGTAGGGGGAGATTAAACACGAACGAAATTTGGTTCCAACAAGACGGTGCAACAGCCCATACTGCAAGAATATCTATTGTACTTGCTTAGAAGTGCCAAAGTGGCGGAATCTATTGTCTAAGTGTTGTACTAATCCCAAGTGCATAACCACCGACAGATAGAGGAATGCCAGTGGCGGCTGAAATATGACAATAATAATGTAAACATCAAATATTGTTTCCCCGTCAGCTACGGACCGGTTTCGACCTTTCCGGTCTCATCAGCGTAGTTAGAAGCGGGGGATATTGTAATAGAGTGATGGCCGAGGTAGCAGAGGTGGTAATACAGGTAGGTGCGGTCATGCCGCTAGCCGTCTCTGCAACCAACCCTACCTATCTGTATCAGAGCCCTGCAGAAGCGGGTTTTCGAAAGCCCGGCCCGGCCCGGCTAGACAGTGAAAATTTAAAACCCGGCCCGGCCCGTCCCAATGAAACGAAAATGTGCTGCGGGCCCGGCCCGGCCCGGCTCGTCCCCGAAAAATGTTGACCCCGGGCCGGGCCAAAGCCCGGCCCATGCAGGCCTCTGATCTGTATTGCCACCTCTGCTACCTCGGCCGTACCATGAGTCACCCCGGGAGCCGTCACTGTTGTAATATACATTCAAGTCAATAGATTCCACCACTTTGGCGTTTCTACCTTTAACGGTGTTTGTAATATTTATATTCCAATAGTAATTTACGTTTCCCCATCAGCTTCTAACTGCGCTGATGAGACCTAAAAGGTCGAAACTGGTCCGTAGGTGAACTGATGGGGAAACAATTTTTATGTGATTTTCCACAACTAACCGTCTATTTCAAACGAATTGTTAAAAAAAATGTGTAAATACCCAGCTAAGTTATTACTTTACTAGAATTCAATTAGTAATCAAATATTTGTCAGGTTAATTAGCAATAAAAATGTTTCGGTGTCTGGTTTATTTAGCGGCGCTGTCGTGTCGTCTTTCCCCGAAAACCTTAATTCAAGAGATATCCCATATCCCGCAAAACCGGCTGAGTAATTGCGAAAATTAGTAGAGTAATCTTATTACTAAATTAGATCTATGTATCTGGGACATAAAATATATACGACCCCTCGAGTTTACAGGGCATGAAGCGTGAATCATTTTACCGAGCCCGGATTCCCGCCCCATTAACATTACTAATGTACACCAAAAGTTGTTTCACAAATTTTCCTGTTTTCACTGTGCGTGTTAACAACTTTCGCGAAACTTTAAAATCCGTCAGACTTGCCTCGGGGATTGTTGAATTAAAACGCTTCCTCGCTGACAATTAAAACTTGTAATCGATTGCATTTTTTTTCATCACACGTCCGCGTATTAAATAAACATGACCTTTTCTATTATGTCAGTTAGTAAGTTCGCACGCCTTTGTTTGCAGTAAAAACCATCCTGAATGAACAATGTTTGCTTGCCCTTTATGGACTCACTGCGCTATTCCCCCTTACAAACGTATGTAATCAACGTATAAATTATCTGACCCCGATCAATTCAGGCAACGAACATTATTGTCCGATTTTGCTTTTATATTCGAGTACATTCCTCATCATTAATAATCCGGGTTATAATAACGCTCCACTAGACCGAATTGAATTTACCATGACCCGAACTTTTATAATTGCTGTTTGGTTTAGATCAAAGCCAGTCACAAACATTTTATAGCGACGCTTAATTCGTGCTTAATTTTGTTTAATTACTCCTCCAAGTTTGAAATTCGTAATTGATTCAGATCAAAGCTCTCGCTTATCGTTGGGTACGTTAATTATTTATTGACGCAATCACATAAACGTGGGCGTTTTATTTACCCACTTTAAGAACGGTAGTTGACGTAAATATTATATGGCAAATGTACGGAGACTACCGTCAGCATTAAAGACCCATAACATCCTGGAATCACCCAATCTCGTGTACTTTCATAACTTATATAGCACTTTATATAAAGAAGGGTCGACATAAAATTAAATTAAATGCTATATAATCTTCGCGATAACAGCCTTGAATATTTCATGTTTATACGAGGTGTCCATATTTTGCTGTAATGTATGGGGATCTCGGTTCATTTCGGGAAAAGTTGCGCATTTTGAGGCCCTATAATAATCTGAAAATAAAATGAACCTAACGTTTTTTTACTCAAAAACTAATTTAGATGTTTACATCTTAAACATGTTTTTTAACGAGGAATACAATAACAAACTTGTTTTTTTTTAAATACTCCACACAAAATAATCGAGGGGAGCACGAAATACCATTTTAACCATTCGACTATTGTGTGGACCTAACTTTGTTTTTACTCAAAAACCAATTTAGATGTTTACAACTTAACCATGTTTTTTTAACGAGGAAAACAATAGCAAACTTTTTTTTTAAACCCTATACAGAAAATAATACAGGGGGCACGAAATAACATTTCGACTATTGTGTGGAGGTGCACCATCTTGTTGAAAGCAAGCGGTTTAATGCGAAATTGTTATCCACACTATCCGTTAAAAAAGTTCTACAAAAATCGAGATAATGTTAGAATGTTTGATACCAGGCTAAGGTCCATTTATAAAAATCAGTTGGCTACTATGCATTTTGTTAAATCGAAAGCACGATGAAAGAATTTAGATGACAAACCTGTACATTAATTTAAATGTATTGATTTATATTATTTCTTCTTAAGTCGTATAATCTATAACATCTACCAACACGCTACAATATCTGTGAAACTATATGAAAAGACCAACTCTATTAAGTGCGGTAGAGGAGTAAGATGAGGGATACCATTTCCGGGACTGTCTGGAAAATTCCGGGACGAATGGTCATTCTACGATGATTTAGTAAGTACGTCTCAAACAATAATTATTCCTTATTCCAAATTTTATGCTTCCTTGAAATTTTATAAATACATTTCCAGAATCCTAGACTGTTTCGGAAAATTCAGGATGGGTGGTCATCCTACAATTATAAAGGATGACTTTGGAGTAATACAATATAAGTATACAATAAATATGCTCCATTTTAAATTTTAAACATTTCCCGCGCTTTTGAGATTTAACCCTTTGCACTCGTATTTATATTTGAGAGCATGTATTGTGGCGACTCCGAGTCGACATACGAGTGCAAAGGGTTAAGTCGACTTGCGCAAAAATCTACTACAAGTCATAATTTAAAAAAATTATAAATATGAGATATTTACATTGCCAAAATCGGGGACTTTTTTCTGAATACTTAGGACAAATGATCATCTACAATTAGAGCATTGATCATTTGGTGAGTTAACGTCAAATTATGTCATTTTTAAATTTTAAATATTTCCCGCGCTTTTGAGATTTCAGCAGACGCTCGCAAAAACTTTCGAGTTTCATCATTTTTAAATGATGACTCGCTCACGCTTGTCCAAATTTTATTACCACTATCTGCTTGAAACGCAACATTTCGCTAGGATTTAGTATTCCATGCTAGGGTCGCAGAAGTTAAAGAGGATATATTGCTGGAAATCAGTTGGCTATCGTGGGTTTCGTAAGGCGGTGAATTTAAATTTTAAATATTTTTAGGTGACAATTTAATACGTGCTTAAACCATGGAGAGAGAAATTACATAAATTCAATGGGGAATTAACCGAATTGCACACAGTGGAGTGTAATCTTTATCTGTGCCGAAGTGTGAGGTTATGGAGATGCATCGGTGGAAATCATCTTGATTTTAAATTTTATTCGTTTCCCGCGCTTTTTGTGTGCTATTTTTGGCATCGGCTACTTGATCATTTACAACTACCATTTTTTTAAATATATGTATATTCCTTAAAAACTAAAATGTGACTTATGAATGAGGCATAGGGGCACAAGGGAGAAATTTTTATGAGAGTCGTCATGGCCTCTCGACTATTCAAAACAGGAGTAGACCCACGGGAAGATTTACACTATAGTCTGTCCACGGTACACATAGAGTTGTAAAAACGCCCACAATCGCCATTTGTTCTGAGCAAAAGTGTGATTTACACTATGTAAATTTATTTAAACAGAGCTAGTGGCGCCACCTGTTAGGAACAGTCCAAACTGTAAAAGTTCAGTTTTTGTCAAATTGTTGCAGAAATCGAACAGTAGTTAATGGAACCAGTAAATTTTGAAATTAAGAACGTACCTCCTGCATTTGCGGTGAGTACCACATTTTCAACTTTGGTGCGTTCAGGATAATTTTCCTGACACACCTTAAAAATATTAATAGATTCCTTGGTGGACACTGAATAAGGTTTCGCACGGCGTCGTTTTGATGGAGATAGAGCCATTATAATGAAAGAAGCAGAAGGGTACTCGATTGCAAACCGACGCTAACAGCTAACACAATACAATGAGGCAATCAGCTGACGATCGCGTCAACCATTTGCATTCGTACTGCGTGATTTGGACGTGCGGATTTCCCGCAATTTTTCGAATCGGCCAGTAAGAATGATGCGTTGGCGATTGTGGGCGTTTTTACAACTCTATGTGTACCGTAGACAGACCTATCTATCTTATATATGTATATACCTATCCACTTAATTTTATATTTTGTATTTCCCGCGCTTTTAATATTTATGCAAGAAATCTAAACGAAAGCATCATCTAGAACAGTGGTTCTCAAACCTTTTTGTCCTACCGCCCCCTTTCCAGAAAAAATATTACTTAGCGCCCCCTATTTTCGTCAGCAGTAATCTTAAATCATCAAGATTGACTGTTTGCAATTCGTTTCTTTTTTTGTTAATAAAGTGATTACCGCACTGAACCCACGTTCCACTAAATCTTCTCTTCTTTCTTTTATACTATCACCACCTCCTTACAGTTATTCATCGCCTCCCAAATGCATCTGTGGCCATCAGCGCCCCCCTGAATCGCTGCAGCGCCCACCAGGGGGCGGTGGCGCCCACTTTGGGAATCACTGATCTAGAAGATGATACACCTATAAATTGGATAACAAGCATCCCGTATCTCTTGCTTGCTCATCCGTCTCTAATTTTTATTGCCACTATCTCGTTGCAGACCGCAAATTTCGTTTGGAGTTGTTGTTGGCTACCAGGCTTGCAGAAGTCATTGGAGATATATTTATATAAAATGGTTGCATACCGTATGTTGGATTGTTTTTATAATTGCATAAGATATGTATCCGGATTATTCATTTTGCACAAAAATCTTTGTTTGTTGAGGAACTCACGTCAAAAATAGTAAATCTTTGGTCTTCTCGAATGACGCTCAATCCTTCCTTTGTTCGGAAACAGTGGCATTCATATAGCACAGTTTCATCAACGGATGATGGAAGAGTTAGATTGTTGGGAGTATTGGATTTTATAATTGTATGCCAAACGGTTTTTTTTTTGTCTTTGAAAAGTAACTCATGTCTTGGTCATTTTTGAATACCCCAAAAATATCAGTACCATGAATAGAATATAAAAGATGGTTTGTTAGGAAACGGAAAAATAAAAGTGGCACTTATTTATGTATTGCTTCCCATGTGTTTTGTTTGGTCAAAAGGATGATGGAAGAGTTTTATTACCGTTAGTTTTTAACACTACTCTTGTATAAATCATCGTCACATCTTTGGTCTACGCTCAATCCTTCCACAACCGAAATTTAACAACTACTTTTGGAATCGGAAAGTAAAAGCCAATTACAATTTATTCAGTGTGCCATTGTCAAGCAACACATATTCTTCTGCATTTTAAATTGTGCACGTTTCCCGCGCGTATGATTCATCAATCGGCGCAAGAAAAACTCCAAACCTAAAAGATGACACTCTTCCAAATGTGAAAATTGGTATTTCGCATCATGGGATTCACTCATGCGTGTCTGTATTTTATTACCACAATCTGCACGGAGGCTTAAATTTCGCTTGGAGTCGTTGTTCTACACCAGGCTCGCAGAAGTTAAAAGAGGTATATTGCTGGAAATCAGATGTATTTACAGCGGTAAATTTAAATCGTAAAATATGTGCCGAAGTGTGGAGGTTATGGAGATGCATCGGTAGAAATCATCTTGATTTTAAATTTTATTCGTTTCCCGCCCTTTTTGTGTGTCCGGCAAAAACTCTAAACTCTAAACTAAGAAGATGACACTCTTCCAAATGTGAAAATTGGCATTTCGCATCATAAGATTCACTCATGCGTGTCTGTATTTTATTACCACAATCTGCACTGAGGCTTAAATTTCGTTTGGAGTCGTTGTTCTACACCAGGCTTGCAGAAGTTAAAAGAGGTATATTGCTGGAAATCAGATGTATTTACAGCGGTAAATTTAAATCGTAAAATATGTGCCGAAGTGTGGAGGTTATGGAGATGCATCGGTAGAAATAGTCTTGATTTTAAATTTTATTCGTTTCCCGCGCTTTTTGTGTGTGCAGCAAACATTCTTAAACTCTAAACTAAAAAGATGACACTCTTCCAAATATGAAAATGGGCATTTCGCATCATGGGATTCACTCATGCATGTCTGAATTTTATTACAACTATCTGCACGGAGGCTTAAATTTCGTTTGGAGTCGTTGTTCTACACCAGGCTCGCAGAAGTTAAAAGAGGTATATTGCTTGAAATCAGACGTATTTATAGCGCTGAATTTAGGTCGTAGATTCTTTCACAATCATTCTAATTCATCATTCAACTGACATTGTAAGGATATTTCATATTATCAGTTTTCAAGCGAAGTATATTACCAAATTTCTTCTTAAAAGTAAAAAATCTTTACACAATTCTCAAACAAAAGGATTTAAATTCGATACATTTAATACGTTTAATGATGGAAGCCATTAGTTTAGATTTGATACATTTAATATAATTAATTCAGGAAGCCATTAGTTTCGTGATGCATCTTGAATCAGAACGTTTCAATTAAATGCACTTCCTGAATTTAACAACTAATTTTGAAATCGGGAAGTAAAAGCCATGATTACAATTTATTCAGTGTGCCATTGTTAAGCAACACATATTCTTCTGAATTTTAAATTGTGCACGTTTCCCGCGCTTATGATTCATCAATCGCAGCAAAAACTCTAAACTAAAAAGATGACGCTCTTCGAAAGGTAAAAATTAGCATTTCGCATCATGGGATTCACTCATGCGTGTCTGTATTTTATTACCACTATCTGCACGGAGGCTTAAATTTCGTTTGGAGTCGTTGTTCTACACCAGGTTCGCAGAAGTTAAAAGAGGTATATTGTTTGAAATCAAATGTATTTACAGCGGTAAATTTAAATCGTAAAATATGTGCCGAAGTGTGGAGGTTATGGAGATGCATCGGTAGAAATCATCTTGATTTTAAATTTTATTCGTTTCCCGCCCTTTTTGTGTGTCCGGCAAAAACTCTAAACTCTAAACTAAGAAGATGACACTCTTCCAAATGTGAAAATTGGTATTTCGCATCATGGGATTCACTCATGCGTGTCTGTATTTTATTACCACTATCTGCACGGAGGCTTAAATTTCCCTTGGAGTCGTTGTTCTACACCAGGCTCGCAGAAGTTAAAAGAGGTATATTGCTTGAAATCAGACGTATTTACAGCGGTGAATTTAAGTCGTAGGTTCTTTCACAATCTTTCCAATTCATCTTTCAACTGACATTGTAAGGATATTTCATAATACCAGTTTTCTAGCGAAGTATATTACCAAATTTCTTCTTAAAAGTAAAAAATCTTTCCACAATTCTCAAATAAAAGGATTTAAATTCGATACATTTAATTTGTTTAATGGTGGAAGCCATTAATTTAGATTTGATGCATTTAATATGATTAATTCTGGAAGCCATTAGTTTCGTGTCCGAATTTTATTACCACTATCTGCACTGAGGCTTGAATTTCGCTTGGAGTCGTTGTTCTACGCCAGGCTCGCAGAAGTTAAAAGAGGTATATTGCTTGAAATCGGATGTATTTAGAGCGGTAAATTTAAGTCGTAAAATATGTAGGACTTGCTCATTTTGCCCAATGGACCAGGCGCATGGCTTCCCCCGCTACGGTCCTATTCATAAAATTAACAATGGTTGCGGTTTGTTTACTACCAACCATTAGTGATCCTTTTCAAGATCTAACCGTGAAGAAATTTAAATTTATGACTATGCCCTAGCCGTTTTTATCAGGTAGTGAATAAACTACTAACAATTCTAGGCAATACGATCTATAATTATATACTAATTACTCGCATGAAAATTATGCGTTTAATTGAAAATCCTTTTTGAATTTTAGTATAATTACTGCCAAATTAAATAATGAGGATAAAATCAAATAAATTTGGTTGTTAATTATGGGAAACTCTGGATTACGCTTCGCTTTGTGTATTTCAAAAGCCTTTTTTCGGTAAAATAGATTAACTTGAGTATCTCACTAAAAGAATGTCTATTTTCTATTGATTGATTTGCGAATGTGAAATTGGTTTAATTTAATGAGATGGACCTTATATGTTTCTTTAATCTGATCCAGAAATTACGACCAGAGTGAAATTGTTAAAAAAGACAATATCAACAACAATAAGTTTCGAAGTGCCACTTCTCAAAAAAACATCGCAAACGTCTTAACCATGCGCTTGCCGATTAAAAACATTTAATTATACTTATAAAAAATATTTATTTAAAATTACATTATCGTATTAAGTATTATTTAATTTTTTTATTCCCATGAACGAGCTATTCGAGGTTGATCTGGAAAATACAAAATAGAACTACTAAAATTTGGCCACAATGGCTTGCCATTACTAGGATGGTTTGTTTAAAAAAATGTAATAAAAAATGTAATTATCAAATTTGATTTTTTTAAGTGAACAGTGATAATGCAGAAATTACGTTATTATTATTATTTGGTATTTATTTCTATATTAATATTTATAAGCAATGTATGAATAAAGTATTATTGAGAAAATGGACGTAATAAAAAATGGAAAATATAACACTTATTTCTCTAGTGGCGTTACATTGAAATTCAGTTTAAAACCGCAAAGAAACTTATAAAACGGTATTAATTTAAATAGCAATATTAAAAAACTATTTTTAAATATCTATAGAAGTAGGAGTCATGCCACATTTTTTTCATATTTTGCAGATGTTAGCATTCGTCACACCCCAAGTTTTCTACCTGTTTTTGACCATCCCTTTAAATTTTAAAGAAATTCGTTCCAATGAATACGTCACATCCCAATATCCGGTTCAAACTAACATACTTTAAATACATTCAATTCATATTTATTTCATATTATACGTATTTTTAAGTTTTAAATAGCGATTAACACTTTAAAAAAAACGTTTACACATTTACAGTAAAATGAGAATGGATAAAATAAACCAAGAAATTCAAATTAGATGCATAATTGGAGCATACAGTGTGTCTCAGCCAAATGGAATAAATTCGATAATAAATAAATGGGGGCGTATTCGAAAAAACGATCGGATACGTCGATTGGTATTTTTAGTTGCGCATTTTTTCCAACAAAAACTTTTTATACATATATAACAGAGGCCAATACCAACTTTCTTATTTTAAATGCAACACCCTGTTTATTATTTCATTTTTGGATTGTTCATAAAATTCTAGACATATTTCAAGTACCATGTCCTATACCTATCTTCAACTGTTTCGGAAACAAACACACACACACACAGACACATTTTTTTTCCAGAAATTGTTGAAATGGCATCTAGGGACCCTAAAACGGAAATTTCCGTAAAACAAATTTAAAAATGTTTCACGATCACAATAGTTTCTCGTACTTCGTAACGGAGAAAGTAAAAAAAGAATATTATTTGATTACAGAAATTCACTACAATACAAAAACTAATAAGTAAAAAAACAGTTGAAGATAGGTATAGGACATGAAATATATCTAGAATTTTCTGAACAATCCAAAAATTGAATAATATATAGGGTGTTGCATTTAAAATAAGAAAGTTGGTATTGGCCTCTGCTACATGACACACCCTGTATAAAAAGTTTTTGCTGAAAATAATGCACAACTAAAAATACTAATCGGCGTATCCGAGCGTTTTGTCGAACACGCCCCTATTTATTTATTATCGAATTTATTCCATTTGGCTGAAACACACTGTATTTTAAAGTGCAACATATACAAAATATCCATTTATGTCCATTTTATGAACGTAATTTAAATCGTAAAAAGTCACTGAAGGAAGGAATGTAAATCTGGTATGAGAAAATATTTTTTTTATCGATTAAATGTCTTTGCAAATAAAATAATTTGTGAATTATATATTAAAATCTCTGTTTTGAATAACTGTATGAACTTATTCCTGAGTATATAGGCGAAAATTAATATTTTTTTAGCATTTATTGTTACATTGCTACGACAAGAAACATTTTTTCAACAAATCTATTCAAAATTAATTTGCCGTTACAATTCTAGCAAAATCTGTAAAACCCTGTCCCTAAGTTTCTGGGTAATCAAATAGATAAAATCAATAATTTCTTATACAAAATCTAAAAACAATTGGCGTCGACTTGAAGTTTCAGAAAATTTGCAACATGTGGGATTTTTTTTTATTAATTAACGAAACAAAACTATTGTAAAAATTTGGCGCATCCCTTTCTATTTTATTCAATATTGGCAAAAAACAAAAAAACGGTTAAGGTAAACACCCACTTCCGGTGTACGAAATTTTACTAAAAGCTTTTCAGTTCTTCAGATTATCAAATAAGACGTATGTTGAGAGTTTCATATCAATTGCTGTATTAGTTTTTGTGATACAGCGCACACAGCCTGACACACACACACACAGACACACACAGACACAAAAAAAATCCAAAAATTGTTGAAATGGCATCTAGGGACCCCAAAACGGATATTTCCGTGAAAACAAATTTTGAAAAAAAAATCACGATCACAATACTTTCTCGTACTTCGTAACGGAGAAAGTAAAAAACACCATTTTCTCATGGACAATGTGTACATTAAATAACTACATGGCATCTATCGAATTTGGCACCGACTTAAATGTTCCATCAACTGAAATGTTTATATTTTGGAAATTCTATCTTACAATTTCCAAAATTTTGGAAGACATCCAAATTAAAATATTTGTTTATATACAAATTCGCAAAAAATTGTTACCATCCAAATCTTTTCCAAAATTTAATTAGATATTTATAAGATGTTTAATTTGGAAAAACTTGTGTTTTTTCCGTCAATGTTTTACCAGGAAAATAATTATAACATTAATAAATGGTATTAACAAGTAACGGGGAGACACATAACCCATAGTTGTTTTTTCTTGTATTTTGAGATAACTAAATATTAAGGTTCAGTAATTAATCTGTGCGTTGAATGATATCTCCCAAAAAGGTTCTACCTGCTTTTGAAATGGATAGCGAGACCCGTGCCGGAAAACGCCCTGACATTTTTATGAGCTCATAGTGATTATTACTTACCCCAACAAATTCATGAATAGAATTGCGGGGAAAGGAGGGTCGCTGTTCGACTGGGCAAAATGAGTACGTCGCAAATATGTGCCGAAGTGTGGAGGTTAAGGTGGTGCATCGGTAGAAATCATCTTGATTTTAAATTTTATTCGTTCCCCGCTCTTTTTGTGTGTGCTATTTTTGGCGTCGGCTACTTGGTCATCTGCCACTACCGTTTTCTTTTAAAATATATGTATTTTCCTTAAAAACTAAAATGTGACTTATGAATGAGGCATAGAGGCACAAGGGGGAAATATTTATGAGAGTCGTCATGGCCTCTGGACCCTTCAAAACAGGAGTCGACCCACGGAAAGGTTTACACTAGACTTATCAGTTTGTTAATAATCTATCAGTAATTTTATATTTTGTATTTCCCGCGCTTTTAATATTGATGCAAGAAATCTAAACGAAACCATCATCTAGAAGATGATCCACATATAAATTGGATAACAAGCATCCCGTATCTCTTGTTCGCTCATCCATCTCTAATTTTTATTGCCACTATCTCGTTGGAGACCGCAAACTCCGTTTGGAGTTGCTGTTCGCTACCAGGCTTGCAGAAGTTATTGGAGATATATTTATATAAAATGGTTGCATACCGTATGTTGGATTGTTTTTATAATTGCATAAGAAATGTGTCCGGATTATTCATTTTGCACAAAAATCTTTGTTTGTTGAGGAACTCACGTCAAAAATAGTAAATCTTTGGTCTTCTCGAATGATGCTCAATCCTTCCACAATCGAAATTCAAGAGGTTTGTTCGGAAACAGTGGCATTCATATAGCACAGTTTCATCAACGGATGATGGAAGAGTTAGATTGTTGGGAGTATTGGATTTTATAATTGTATGCCAAACGGTTTTTTTTTTGTCTTTGAAAAGTAACTCATGTCTTGGTCATTTTTGAATACCCCAAAAATATCAGTACCATGAATAGAATATAAAAGATGGTTTGTTAGGAAACGGAAAAATAAAAGTGGCACTTATTTATGTATTGCTTCCCATGTGTTTTGTTTGGTCAAAAGGATGATGGAAGAGTTTTATTACCGTTAGTTTTTAACACTACTCTTGTATAAATCATCGTCATTTCTCGATTGATTCTGAATACATCAAAAATAGCAATATAAAACATCTTTGGTCTACGCTCAATCTTTCCACAACCGAAATTTAACAACTATTTTTCGCATATTCTTCTAAATTTTAAATTATCCACGTTTCCCGCGCTTATGATCCACCAATCGACGCAGCAAAAACTGTAAACTCTAAACTAAAAAGATGACACTCTTCCAAATGTGAAAATCGGCATTTCGCATCAAGGGATTCACTCACGCGTGTCTGTATTTTATTACCACTATCTGCACGGAGGCTTATATTTCGTTTGGAGTCGTTGTTCTATACCAGGCTCGCAGAAGTTAAAAGAGGTTTATTGCTGGAAATCAGATGTATTTACAGCGGTAAATTTAAATCGTAAAATATGTGCCGAAGTGTGGAGGTTATGGAGATGCATCGGTAGAAATCGTCTTGATTTTAAATTTTATTCGTTTCCCGCTCTTTTTGTGTGTGCAGCAAACATTCTTAAACTCTAAACTAAAAAGATGACACTCTTCCAAATATGAAAATGGGCATTTCGCATCATGGGATTCACTCATGCATGTCTGAATTTTATTACCACTATCTGCACTGAGGCTTGAATTTCGTTTGGAGTCGTTGTTCTACACCAGGCTCGCAGAAGTTAAAAGAGGTTTATTGCTTGAAATCAGACGTATTTACAGCGGTGAATTTAGGTCGTAGGTTCTTTCACAATCTTTCCAATTCATCATTCAACTGAGCTTGTAAGGATTATTTCATAATATCAGTTTTCTAGCGAAGTTTATTAACAAATTTCTTCTTAAAAGTAAAAAATCTTTCCACAATTCTCAAACAAAAGGATTTAATTCGATACATTTAATATGTTTAATGGTGGAAGCCATTAATTTAGATTTGATACATTTAATATGATTAATTCTGGAAGCCATTAGTTTCGTGATGCATCTTGAATCAGAACCTTTCAATTAAATGCATTTCCTAAATTTAACAACTACTTTAGAAATTGGAAAGTAAAAGCCATGATTACAATTTATTCAGTATGCCATTGTTAAGCAACACATATTCTTCTGAATTTTAAATTGTGCACGATTCCCGCGCTTATGATCCATCAATCGAAGCAGCAAAAACTCTAAACTAAAAAGATGACACTCTTCCAAATGTGAAAATAGGCATTTCGCATCATCGGATTCACTCATGCGTGTCTGTATTTTATTACCACTATCTGCACGGAGGCTTAAATTTCGTTTGGAGTCGTTGTTCTACACCAGGCTCGCAGAAGTTAAAAGAGGTATATTGCTTGAAATCGGATGTATTTAGAGCGGTAAATTTAAGTCGTAAAATATGTGCCGAAGTGTGGAGGTTATGGTGATGCATCGGTAGAAATCTTCTTGTTTTTAAATTTTATTCGTTTCCCGCGCTTTTTGTGTGTGCAGCAAAAACTCTAAACTCCAAACCTAAAAGATGACACTCTTCCAAATGTGAAAATGGGCATTTCGCATCATGGGATTCACTCATGCGTGTCTGTATTTTATTACCACTATCTGCACGGAGGCTTATATTTCGTTGGAAGTCGTTGTTCTACACCAGGCTCGCAGAAGTTAAAAGAGGTTTATTGCTTGAAATCAGACGTATTTACAGCGGTGAATTTAAGTCGTAGATTCTTTCACAATCTTTCCAATTCATCATTCAACTGAGCTTGTAAGGATTATTTCATAATATCAGTTTTCTAGCGAAGTTTATTAACAAATTTCTTCTTAAAAGTAAAAAATCTTTCCACAATTCTCAAACAAAAGGATTTAAATTCGATACATTTAATACGTTTAATGGTGGAAACTATTAGTTTAGATTTGATACATCTAATATGATTAATTCTGGAAGCCATTCGTTTCGTGAGGCATCTTGAATCAGAACCTTTCAATTAAATTCACTTCCTGAATATAACAACTACTTTTGAAATCGGAAAGTAAAAGCCATGATTACAATTTATTTAGTGTGCCTTTGTTAAGCAACACATATTCTTCTGAATTTTAAATTGTGTACGTTTCCCGCGCTTATGATCCACCAATCGGCGCAGCAAAAACTCGAAACTCTAAACTAAAAAGATGACAGTCTTCCAAATGTGAAAATTGGCAATTCGCATCATGGGATTCACTCACGCGTGTCTGTATTTTATTACCACTATCTGCAAGGAGGCTTAAATTTCGCTTGGAGTCGTTGTTCTACACCAGGCTCGCAGAAGTTAAAAGAGGTATATTGTTTGAAATCGGATGTATTTAGAGCGGTAAATTTAAGTCGTAAAATATGTGCCGAAGTGTGGAGGTTATGGTGGTGCATGGGTAGAAATCATCTTGTTTTTAAATTTTATTCGTTTCCCGCGCTTTTTGTGTGTCCAGCAAAAACTCTAAACTCCAAACTAAAAGATGACACTTCCAAATGTGAAAATTGGCATTTCGCATCATGGGATTCACTCACGCGTGTCTGTATTTTATTACCACTATCTGCACGGAGGCTTAAATTTCGCTTGGAGTCGTTGTTCCACACCAGGCTCGCAGAAGTTAAAAGAGGTTTATTGCTTGAAATCAGACGTATTTACAGCGGTAAATTTAAGTCGTAGATTATTTCACAATATTTCTAAATCATAATTCAACTGACAATTGCATCAACACAATCTGTTAGACAAAGTTTTAAAGTCAACTGTACAAAGAGCATACATAGAAAATAATGGGAACTTATTTGAACACTTGCAATAATCGTTGAATTCTTTTTCCAACGCCTACTAGATTAAGAACCTACAAAATATTAAAATTAATGTTTCTCTGTTTTTTTGGCTTTAGAAGCATATTGTGAGATACATCGTTAAATTTGTAATAAAAAATGCTACCGTTTACAAGGTGTTTCTACTTTTGTGGCCATATCAAAAAATTAAGTGGATGATGATTTCTCGGAGAGAAAGACGCCATTCATTTTGTAGAGCTTAAAAAGTGACAATGACAAAGTGCCATTAGTTTTTTAATATCTTTTAAAATAAGTACAAAAATTGGAAAAATCAAAAATCAAAATTTTTTTTTAGAAAATTTCAAAAACGATAAACAATTATGAATTTCTGCGATCGGCATGTAAACATACTCTGAATACTGCAACTTTTTCCTAATTTAAGCCACCCTGTATCTTTTACCGTTTTAGACATCCCCATGCTTTGCATTCTTATCTTGGACACGGTGTATATACTCTGTAAAATGTATGTATGATTAATTAGTTTCTAATATTAATTAAAACCAGTGACGGTTCGCTGGAGAGAGTCAGTAGAGTCAGTTGCAGAGACGGCTGGCTGCGTGACCGCACCTATCTGTATTACCACCTCTTGTTCCTCGGCCGTACCAGAAAAAACCCTGCGAACCGTCACTGATTAAAACACTTGGAAAAACAGTGAAACAGAACCAAGTGTTTTAATCAATATGTAAAATGTATGTATGTTAATTTTGAAGGCATTTTTGATCAAATAAATACAGTGACGGTTCGCGGGGTTTTTTCTGGTACGGCCGAGGAACAAGAGGTGGTAATACAGATAGGTGCGGTCACGCAGCAAGCCGTCTCTGCAACTGACCCTACTTATCTGTATTACTACCTCTTGTTCCTCGGCCGTACCAGAAAAAACCCCGCGAACCGTCACTGAATAAATACTACCCAAGACCTAAATACAACCACTGTAGAACTCTAGCCTCGCTACAACACAATTACACAGTTTGATACATTGCTGATATAGCATCGATAAATTCAGTTTGTCATCATTTAATTTTTTTGAATTTCCCGCGTTTGTATCGCAGTTAAAACCTAATCAAAAATATTGCATAAAAAGATGACGCCCTTGCAAATGTGAAAAAGTGCATCCCTCATCACTTGTTCACTCCTGCGTTATCAAATTTTATTACCACTATCAGACCGGTGTCCGGAAATGACACTTGGAGCCTCGTGTGGTACCAAGCTTGCAGAAGCTGGAGGAGATGTACCGATTGAAGTCGGTATTTCGTAAGTTCGAAATCATGCTGGCAGAGTTTTTGATCAATTTAAATTGCATTGTATATTTATTTCAATACATCACTAATTAAAAACTCAGCTGGATAATACTGGAAGCATCTTGAATCAGAATTTTTTAATGAAAATACATTTATTTTGTAACTATAGTCGCTATAGGTAGAAACGCCAAGTGGCGGAATCTATTGCCTGAATGCTGTACAGAACCCAACCCGACTAGATATGGTCTGTAGGTGTTCTGATATTTTATAGTCGCTACGTTTACAAAGTAAATGAATAAAGGTGTAATTTCAAGGTCAAAATAAGAAAGACGTATTAAAAATTAGAACAATTCAAAAACTCTAAACTAAAGCCCGTTTTAGACGACGTTATTTTCTTGTCCAAGAAAATTGTAGTAGAATATGTGACCAAAAAATATTAGCTAGTGCGAAATACGCATTTTTCATCATATATAATGGTACAAGAAAATAGTTCCGGATCATGCGCAGAATTGAAAAATTTTAAGTTGGTATAAAATATTTCGGTTTTAAACGTTGGAACTTATTGTGGTATTTCACATGTTTTACAACATACAGCAATGGATTCTCTTGATATACCTCAATAATGCTCTCGACTTCATCTGTTGTCCAAGTAGTCATCGTTAAACGGCATAAGCTCAACTCAGGTGCTAGAAATTCATTACATTCAAAATGCGCATGCTCGCTTACTAGATCTAGGATGGAAATAGAGCGTGTCCTATTTTCATCCAATTTATTGTTCAAAATTTTATTTCTTGTATTACACGATACGAGAAAAAAGGTATACAATTTTCTGGTACAAGAAAATAACGTCGTCTAAAACGGGCTTAAGAAGATGACACTTTTCCAAATGTGAATACTGGCATCCCACATCACGGGATTCACTAATGCGTGTCTGAATTTTATTACCACAATCTGCACTGAGGCACAAATTTCGCTTGGAGTCGCTGTTCAACACCAGGCTCGCAGAAGTTAAAAGGGATACATTGATGGAAATCGGTTGGCTGCCGTGTATTTACAGCGGTGAATTTAAGTCGTAAATACTTACTTGATTAAACAAATATTTGTTCATAATTCCAACCAGTGGCGGCTCGTGTATTTCCGTAGGGATGGCAAAGACAAAAATGTCGCTCGTGCCGCACTCTAATAGAGGAAGCAAATATTTCGTTGCTGTTTCGGTCAAATTTTCTTCGGTTGCCCCGCCGCCGAACATCCACGAGCCGCCGCTGATTTTTAATAGCCATTACGTCTCAATCAAACGTGTAAGAATAGAGGTGTAATCATTTTCATCAAAAGTTCTTGGCTTAAGTCATTAACTGTCTGATTGTAGAGGTTTTTGCTTCGTACAACTTTTGAATACATTAAAAATTAGATATAACTTTCGCAACTGTAATTTCTTAATAAAATAAAAATTCCCTGACTTCTTGTAGATAAATACAAAAAAAAACTACTAGCCAGGAAAGTAGTTATTTCGGTAGATGATTTGTTAATTGTAGTCTCTTAAATTGTACAAGACGAAAAGTATAGTATTTCTCATTTTATTGTAATTTCTTCGTAGATAGTAATTTGGATTTGATTTCGGCAAAATTTGGTCATTCGTGAAATTACCTTATAAGGCAGTGTACTGTCTACGCTCCCTGAAAAATCGAACAAAATCCTTTCCTTTTAGTAAATGAAGTATTATTTGCTCATTCGGGTATTTTCAAATTTAAACGAAATAAAATTTTGTTGTTTTTTTTAATTAAAAAAAAGCACGTAGATGGAACCACGGGTTAATTAGAGTGAATGATGAGGGAAATTAGCGTCGACCACGAGATTTTGTTGGTTTTGATGATGATGAGTTGCCAAATTGAATAAATATAAACAGATGGCGCCCCTTCAAACTCACTGATGCGTGTTAAAATTCGATTCCTATGCTATCTGGTTCGGATGTTTCCGTTATAACCTCCGTCTGGTATAAGGCTCGCAGAAATTGAAGGGGATATATTGAAAGCATTTCACTACATGTATTTGATGCGGGAGTTCGATTCGTATTTAAAATGTATTTCTTTTGCATAAAACTTCTTTTAACTGATTTGGATTCTAGAGGCTTTCGCTGACTTTTGAATATATCAGCAGGTTTCTTACAAGCTATTAAATTGTTACCAAAAAAACAGTGGCCCCATACTTACTTCCTTTACAACAATAATAAGTGCATCGCGACCGGCTCTTACTTAGCCTCCTCTACTAGCACAACACTTAACAAAGATCTTTGGCCCAATCTGTCCATCGTTTTAGCCAATAGTCTCAAAAGGCGCAAAAAATGTTTGAAGATACAAATTACGAAGTTTGCTACGCTCCAATTTGCAGCCGATGAAAAAAGTAAAAGTCATGATTACAATTTATTCGTCGAGCAAAACACATTCTTCTGGATTTTAAATTGTGCACGTTTCCCGCGCTTATGATTCATCAATCGACGCAGCAAAAACTCTAAACTAAAAAGATGACACTCTTCCACATGTGATCCCGTATCATGAGATTCACTAATGGGTGTCTAAATTTTATTACCACTATCTGCACGGAGGCACAAATTCCGCTAGGAGTCGCTGTTCTGCACCAGGCTCGCAGATGTTAAAAAGGGTATATTACTTGAAATCAGTTGTATTTACAGCGGTGAATTTAAATCGTAGATTTTTTTACAATCTTTAATTCATCATTCAACTGACATTGTAAGGATATTTCATAAAATCAATTTTCTAGCGAGATACCAATTACGCTCCAATTTGCAGCCGATGATTAACTTACAATATTGATAGTTTTAGGGCCACTTGCACCGCAGGTACTTAATCGTGGTTAAAAAGTTAATCACGATTAAGCCTCTGATTAAGTCAAAATTCGGGAATAAGTGTTATAAATTTGAAAGATATCCCAAATATGTCTCTTTGATTAATATATTATTGTCTAAACAATTTGCCAATAAAATTGTTGTGTTTTAAAGAAGTACTAACCGGTACTAACCATTGATTAAAGTTAATCGGCTGTGGTGCAAGTGGGCATAACACAATTATTTAATTATAAACTGTGTTAAACCATCAATATTGCTTCTGTTAAAGGTTTAAGCCCTTATGCCAAAAGTTAATCATCATTAATTATTTTTTTCTTTATCAAACAGAAGCGTTATTAACGTTTAACTCGCTTGGTAAGTGAAGTAAAAATTACACAGTTTTAAATTCTATACCTTTCCCGCGCTTTCTTGTAGCCACGGCGGCGCAGCAAGAATCACTTAAAAAAAAAAACGGTATTTTAGAAGATGACACAAAATAATACATCCTGCATCACGTATTCATTCACACGTGTCTAAATTTTATTACTACTATCTGGAAGTTTCGCTTGGAGTCGCTTTTTAGTACCCGGCTCGCAGATGTTTGAGGAGTTGTATTGTTACACTGAATTGGCTTGCAAAATTGCGCAGAAAATGGCGGAAGATTTAAAATAGTGGCATGTTGGAAATATGCCTTCTCGCTATTCTAAAACGACCTCTATTGGTGAAGGCGGTAGAGATTCGTTATACTGATCGAAGTCTACTTCCATGAGTACCATGAGTCACGCAAACAGCTGGTTATCTGTCAGCCTTTATTATGGTAAAATAAAAATTCCCTGATTTCTCGTAGAAAAATACAATAAAATGAGAAATACGATACGACGAGAGTCTCTAAGAGACTACAATTAACAAATCATCTACCGAAACATTGTTAATTGTACTAATCTCTTAGAGACTCTTAAATTGTAGAAGACGGAAAGTATCGTATTTCTCATTTTATTGTATTTTTCTACAAGTCAGGAAATTTTTATTTTACCATAATAAAGGCTGACATGATAACCAGTGGCGGCTGTTTTGCGTGACTCATGGTACTCACTATATTTTATTATGATAACCAAACTTTTACGATTTTAGGGCGCTAAATTTATCAACAACAATTGACTCGGAAAATCGATAAAGCTAATGACAATGACCATGAGTATGACATTATTTGAACCCTATCCTATTTTTTACTTCAGGCAATTTTCCGATTCTATTTCATCAATTTTTTTGCACGGTCTCACAAAGTTAATATGGATGATACAGCATAAGTTTGTAGCTGCATTCTTCTACAATCCGATGCTTCTATTTCTAATGATTTGTTATATGTACGAGTCGATTTTTTTTTATTTGAACGAGCCGGTGTCCGTTAGAATCAATTTGCAGGGTCTCGTAATTCTGTTTCCGTTAATTTTCGGTTGGTGAAAAATGGCGTAAAAGATTTTTCTTTTGGAAAAATAATTACTCTACACGCATTTTGGCGTCATTAAGAATCGCTATGAATTTTTTCAGATTTTTCCGAGACCCAAAATTTATCATCATTTTTTTATGGAAAAATGGACGAAAAACATAAAATAGCCAAATGACTTGAAATATTCACCAAATATTTAAAAAAGGGTGGGGAATACGTGGTTAAATTTTTAAATCAATTGTAATTGCAGTTTTTTTGCTACGCGCTCTCAAATTAGGCACTTGAAAGTTGGTCAGAAATTTTAATCGATTTTGAGATTTTTTTCGCACGGTCTCACAACGCAAAAATAGATGATATGACATAAGTTTGTAGCTGCATTCTTCTGCAATACGATGCTTCTATTGCTAATGATTTATCATGTGCACGAACAGAAATCGGTTTGTTTGAACGAGCCGGTGTCCGTCAGAATCAATTTGCAGGGTCTCGGAATTCGCTTCCCGTAAGATCCCATGTTAATTTTCGGTTGGTGAAAAATGGTATAAAAGATTTTTTTTTTGGGAAAATAATTACTCCACACACGTTTTAGCATCATTAAGAATCGCTATGATTTTTTTCAGATTTATCCGAGCACCAAAATTTTTCCTCATTTTTCCTGACTAATGGTGTGGAAAAATGGACGAAAAACATAAAATGGCCAAATGACTTGAAATATACAACTAATACTCACAAAAGAGTGGGGAATACGAGGTTAAATTTTTAATTAAAATGTAATTGTAGTTTTCTTGCTACACGCTCTCAAATTAGGCACTTGAAAGTTGGTCAGAAATTTTAATCGATTTTGAGATTTTTTTCGCACGGTCTCACAAGGCAAAAATAGATGATATGACATAAGTTTGTAGCTGCATTCTTCTGCAATACGATGCTTCTATTGCTAATTATTTATCATGTGCACGAACCGAAATCGGTTTGTTTGAACGAACCGGTGTCCGTCAGAATCAATTTGCAGGGTCTCGGAATTCGGTTCCCGTAAGATCCCATGTTAATTTTCGGTTGGTGAAAAATGGTATAAAAGATTTTTTTTTCGGGAAAATAATTACTCTACACACGTTTTAGCATCATTAAGAATCGCTATGATTTTTTTCAGATTTATCCGAACACCAAAATTTTTCCTCATTTTAATGATGTGGAAAAATGGACGAAAAACATAAAATGGCCAAATGACTTGAAATATACAACTAATACTCACAAAAGAGTGGGGAATACGAGGTTAAATTTTTAATTAAATTGTAATTGTAGTTTTTTTGCTACACGCTCTCAAATTAGGCACTTGAAAGTTGGCCAGAAATTTTTGTCGATTTTGAGAATTTTTTTGCACGGTTTCACAAGGTAAATATCGATGATATGACATCAGTTTGTAGCTACGTTCTTCTAGAATCCACTACTTCTATTTATAATGATCTATCATGTGCACAAGCGCAAATTTGTTTGTTTGAACGAGTCGGTGTCCGTTAGAATCAATTTGCAGAGTCTCGGAATTCGGTTCCCGTAAGGCACCATGTTAATTTTCGGTTCGTGAAAAATGGTTTAATAGATTTTTTTTCGGGAAAATAATTACTCTGCTCACGTTTTGGCATCATTAAGAATTGCTATGAATTTTTTCAGATTTTTCCGAGACCCAAAATTTTTCATCATTTTTTGTATGGAAAAGAGGGCGAAAAACATAAAATGTCCAAATGACTTGAAATATTCACCAAATATTCACAAAAGGATGGGGAATACGTGGTAAAATTTTTAATTCAATTGTGATTGCAGTTTTTTTGCTACGCGCTCTCAAATTAGGCACTTGAAAGTTGGCCAGAAATTTTGGTCGGTTTTGAGAATTTTTTGGCACGGTCTCTCATAGCAAATATTGATGATATGACATAAGTTAGTAGCTACATTCTTCTAGAATCTATTACTTCTATTCTTAATGATCTATCATGTGTATGAGCCGAAATTGGTTTGTTCGAACGAGTCGGTGTCCGTTAGAATCAATTTGCAGGGTCTCGGAATTCGGTTCCCGTAAGGCCCCATGTTAATTTTCGGTTGGTGAAAAATGATATAAAAATTATTTTTTTTGGGAAAATAATTACTCTATACATGTTTCAGTGTCATTAAGAATCGCTATGAATTTTTTCAGATTTTTCCGAGACCCAAAATGTTTAATTTTTCCCGACTTTTTAATTAATTTTTGGTTGGTGAAAAATGGTATACAATTTTTTTTTCGGAAAATAATTACTCTACATGCTATTCGAGTAATCGAAAAATAGAAAAAATTTTTACATCAGGTTCAAAGCAGGTGATAATAAATAACAATTAATTTAACACTTCTTGTTTGAAAATGGTAATTGTATTACCGAAACTTAAGTCACAAAAATAAATATATAAGTTATACAAAACAAAGTTAAAAGTGTTTTATTATAATAATTAATTTAGACTTCTAGTGGACTAGCCATGTCTTCTCGTAGATAATCATTTTTGGCCCAAATCAAAAATTGCGCCGATTGAGGAAATGTGCTCTAAATTCCATAACGAATTTTAAAATTTTCAAAAATTGAGGGAGAAGGAGGGATTTTCGAAAAATCTGACTGCGTCATTATGAAGTTTATTTGAAACTTTTTTTTGTATAATTTATTGTTTTGGCGATATTCCGTCAGTGACATAAAAACCGATTTTTTTCATCATTTTTGGCCCAAATCTAAAATTGCGCCGATTGAGGAAGCAAAAATGTGCTTTAAATTCCGTAACAAGACAAATTTTAAAATTTTCAAAAATTGAGGGAGGAGGAGGGATTTTCGCAAAATCTGACTTCGTCATTATGAAGTTTATTTGAAACTTTTTTTTTGTATAATTTATTGTTTTGGCAATATTCGGTCAGTGAGATAATTTTTTTTTTTTTGGCGTCGACTGCTTGGTCATCTGCCACTACCATTTGTTTGATATATATATACACGGATTAGATAGAATGAATGTATGCTAACCACAAGGGACGTCAGTGAGATAAAAATCTATTTTTTACCCCCTTAACGGCCGTTAGGGCACGTATAAAAAAATACGTGTCTCTTATTTTGACCTAAACTACAACATATTTAAGGCCTATCAAAATCGGCGTGTTCCACTCGTCTAGTGTTACTTGTTAATTTACCCAACATGATGCCGGGTTTGGTAGTTATCGTAAGAATTTGCAGATCTCTGTAAAATTGCGTTGTTTTCATTATACGCTACTAGCTAACGAGTATTATTTTTTGGTTTTGTTTTCCCGTCCGCAGTTCTCATATTTATAATTAAGACTCGTTCCATGCAACAACTCCCCTCATTAACATCATCGCGTTGCCTTAGGCCCCCTACACATATCTCCCTTCCCCCATTACCATTCAGCAGTTTGCTCATCTTAGTTACGCCACTGGCTCCTCTAATGATGAAATTAAACATTTTAGCAGCTCGTGCGTGTTTCTTCATTTACGTCTGTGATGTTAACTATTCAACGATATATGTTTTCCATCAAGACACGCGCTCGTAATTGGTGCCTCAAAGGGCAGTTCTCAATTATTGCAAATCCTTATTCATTAAAAAGTCTTAATTAAATTGAAACTTGATAATAGACTCCGTTGAATTGCTAACGAACAGAATTACCTGTTCCGCCCTTAAAAAGTAATCCACGTAATTGGATCAGGCTTCAGGGAAAATCGCGTTCTTAAATTTAATATAATTCACTTTTCTATTTTTAATTAAATAAAAGCTATATTTCCTCTTTATTACATTTATTTAATTGTCGCAAGTTTATCATATTTCTTAATGTAACACCAAAAAATAACGCACAATCTTGGAGATCAGTTTATGTCCCCAAAGCGGGAAATTACACGATCGCGTGTTTCTTGTGCACCACACTGCGGCTAGGCTGCACCATCCTGTTGAAACCACGTGTTTCAGTTCAGGTAGGAAGAAATTTGTTGCCATGACAAAATAACGATTGTTACAGTTAACGCAATTCCATCCGTGTTTTCGAAAAAATTTACTCTACTTACTTACTTTATAGTAAGTACACTTAATCTTAAACGTCACTATCAATTGTGCGCAAAATGGTGGGAAATGCTTATTAAAATATTTTGCTGGTATCGCGTATTTTTCACTTTATTGTGACTAGTTTCATCCTATTCGGACGTTATCAAACAATATAAGCATGTATCACAAAGTAATGGCTTCAAAAATCAATCACAAAATATTCTTTATTATAGTCATCCTATCAAATAAATAAAGACCAAATCCTCTGATTTTCCCTTTAAAAAATCATATATTATAATAAAATAACACTCAGTTGCATTAGTAATACAAATAAAGTAAACGGATCAATGAAACTGGGAAAGGTCTGGAAGACCAGTATAAACTACCCTTTGTAAGTGTACAAATGCGAGGCGCGCTTAAAGGTGAAAGAAATAAAAAGGAAGTCTGATTGAAAACGTTAAGGGATTATGGAAATCGTAACTCCATCCAATAATGGGTATATCTCCTAGTTTCAATCCAATTTACTCTTTTTGCGGAGATATTATTCCCGGATAGATCCAGGTTATTCGTATTTTATTTTCTCTCAGTGCAGCAGATGTTCCACGCAAATCTAACGTAATAAAAAGGGCTCGAGGGAATTGCCAGTTTGTAAATTTCTAATGGGTTATCGATTACATAAAGTGCTTCTAATAATTCCTGTTACAACGTGTATCAATATTTAATAGCTGGTTTAATATACATAATGGGAGTTTGGGATAATATACTTAACATTATATCTCGTATTCTATTTGTGTTTTTTTAGTAAAACAGAATAAAAAGTGTTATTAAATTTAAAAAAGTGCAATATCGATCAATATTTATTTCTTCTTTATTCTTCCAGCTTTTCATTGTACTATTTAGACAAAATTAGACGGATACAAGAGTTAACTGGACTCTTACTCAAGTCACTCGACTCACTCATGAGTTACCAATCTCTAATTACAACAGGTGCTATAGCCCGTTCTCCGGAATCTGACGGCTGTGGTCGTGAAAGAGGGTCGAAGCTCGGTAAATAGGGGAAGTATTTTTTTATCTCAAACCAATCTTTATTGAGAAGTACTGGTGTAAAAGTGCGTATACCAATAGGAGCGAAGGACAGTAATAAATGTATGGGATGCAATTAGACGAACCACCAATACCTTTTCGTCGATCCTCAGGGCGGACCGACCGTTTTACGACCTCGGCCGCCAGATTCCACCGAATAGGCTATACATGTAGTCCGACACACCGTTCACGGTCCAACGGTAAATATGAATCGTTAGCTTTACAAACGTTGTTTTAATCAATTTCAATCCCGCCTCCTCCGTTGGGAACTTGATTACCAACATCAAAAACATCAAATGTTTTATTGCGAACCAAATATTAACACCCATTTGCACAACGAGCTAAACGGACCGCCTGCAATTCGACCAATTAATCGCGCCCCCGCATTATTTTGCGTTTATGTGTTCATGTAAAATGCAAACGCAATTTTTGCAAAACTGCCCTGATGCGTGCTGGCCAAATTGCCTCATTCATTATTCATCCTAACGGCAGGGTATGCAGCAGTCTAATATAAAACGCAATCATTATTGCGATTAAATTAAATAAGGTTTTAATGGTCTAAAATAATTTATTGCATAATTATAATTCAATACAAACAATAAAGTACACGATTTATCATTATTAAAAATTTTGTTTGAAAATTGCATACAATGGTTTTAATGGTCTAAAATAATTTATTGCATAATTATAATTCAATACAAACAATAAAGTACACGATTTATCATTATTAAAAATTTTGTTTGAAAATTGCATACAATTTTTATTTATATGCTTGAAAACTTAACTATACTACAACTACAACTATATATTGGTATATGTCAGGGGCGGCTCGTTATATACAGCCACAGAGCCATGGCACTACCTGTAGACTCAAGCTCAACAAGAAGTTTTAACTGATTCTTAAAAAAAAATTAAATGTTAAACAACACCTGTGGAAGTTCCACATTAATTTCAACAAATGGTTAAAATTTTGAGAAACTATTTCTGAATAATGTGTCTTTAAAAATTTCCGAAGAAAGCAATCGCAAGTTTACCAAAAATGGTTGCTCTAAAATTTTGATGACAAAAAAGGCGCATTTTACAAAATACAAGTAGGGATTGCACATTTATTTTAACAGATGGTTTCAACTTTGACTGACTAATTTTGAATAATGCTTCTTTACAAATTTTCAAAGAAAATCATCGCAAGTTTACCACAACAAAAATGGTTTCACTAAAAGGCAAATTTTGATCACAAAAAAGGCAAATTTTTCAGAAATTCACTGGAGAATTCCACATTTCTCTCGACAGATGGTTGAAATTTTGACAGACCAATTTTGAATAATGTCCCTTTATAAATTTCTTCAAAAAATAATCACAAGTTTACCACAACAAAAATGGTTGCACTAGAAAAGCAAATTTTGATAACAAAAAAAGCGCAATTCTACATTTATTGCTACAGATGGTTGAAATTTTGACAAACTAATTCGGAATAATGTGTCTTTACAAATTTACAAAGAAAATAATCGCAAGTTTACCACAACAAAAATTGTTGCACTAAATAAGGCGCATTTTTTCAGAAATTTGCATGGGAATTCCACATTTATTGCAACAGTTTTGACAGATTAATTTTGAATGTTTCCAAAGAAAATAATTTTCTTCTAAATTTTCGTTTGGTAAAATTTTCGGACTTTTGGTCCACAATTTTGATTTTTAGGATCGAATTTTTGATCAAAGTTTTAAATTTTTTATCCTATATTTTAGTTTTTTTTTTAATCTAAATGATTGCTTTTTATACGCAACTTTTTTATTTTTTGCCGATATTTTCAAGTACAGTTTCTGATTTCTAGCCCTTCATTTTAGATTTTCTTACTTGAATTATTATTTTTTATGGGCGATTTTTTTTTTACTTTCTGGTTACTTTTTGACTACCGTTTTCGAGTTTCTGGTCGGCAACTAATTTTGAGCTAAAGAGTTATTTTAGGAGCTGAAAATTGCAAATTAATTTTGTTATCCTTGATTTTTCAATTTTTTTTGGTTTGAATTTTTGATTTTTAGATCAGCATTTTTTTTATTTTTTTGGCCTATATTGTAAATATTTGACCTGTATTTTTCATTTCTTCGTTCCAAATTTCAGAGTTTTTGCCCGAAATATTCTTTATTTTGGTTAAACTTTTTGATTTTTTTTGTTGAAATTTTCAGATTTTTGATCTGCATTTTTTTAACCACGAATTTTTGATATTTGTCTAAATTTTTGATTTTTTGTGCTTAGTTTTTACGTTAATTAAGAACTAATTCTGCAAGTGATTATTTTTTTTACGATTTTTCAAAACATTGAGTGCAATTTCCGTTCCCTCCAGTGCAGTTTTGAGTCAATTCCTGTTGTTTTCAGTAGCAATATTGCAAATATTTTTACAAGTAATGAAAAGTACACTCTTTCTGCGTAGTTTTAGTAATTTTGGAGCTAATTCTACAAGTGATTAATTTTTTACAATTTTACAAAACATAGAGTGCAAATTTCCTTCCTACAGAGCAAATTTTGAGTTTATTCCCTTGTTTTCTGCAGGAGCACATCGTTGTTTTCAGGAAATTAAAAGTAGACTATTTTTGAATAATTGAAGTTTATTTGAAGCGAAACCTTCAAGTAATCAATTTTTAAAATTTTAAAATCGTCGAGTGCAAATTTCCTTCGCTACAGAGCAAATTTTCAGTTTATTCCTATAGTTTCTGAGCCTAATCACCCCGAGTGCTGAAAATGGCAATTTTCGTACTTGAATTTTCAATCTTCTTGTTTTCATTTTTTATCGTTTAGCCCGGATTTTAATATTTTGGTCTAAATTTGTAATCTTTTAGCCATATTTTTTTTTAAATTTTCGATTTGTTTGTTAAAATTTTCGAAGTTTTGGTGTGGTTTTGAATTTTTTATCCTATATTTTTCATTTTTATACGCGACTTTTTTTACTTTTTTGCCGATACTTTCAAGTTTTCTTGATGGTTTTTGATTTCTTGCCCTTGATTTTAGATTTTTTAACTTGAATTATTATTTTTATGGGTCATTTTTTTTTACTTTTCGGTTACTTTTTGACTAAAATCGATTAAATTTAATTTATTTTTCAAAAAATTGTTTTTGTTTGTTTTGAAGACAGACTATTTTGAACACTATTTGTCCATAAAATTTTGTTGTGGGTCTTCCAGGAACTGAGGTTTTCGAGTTTCTGGTCGGCAACTTATTTTGAGCTAAAGAGTTATTTTGGGGGCTGAAAATGGCGAATTATTTTCGTTTTCCTTGATTTTTCAATTTCATGGTTTGAATTTTTTATTTTTAGACCAGCATTTTTAATTTTTTGGCCTATATTTTAGATCTATGGCCTGTATTTTTCATTTCTTCGTCCCAAATTTATTTTTTATTTTTTTGTTGAAATTTTGTGCATTTTTTTAAACGCGAATTTGTCTAAATTTTAGATCTTTTGGGCGTGTATTTTAGTTTCTTACTTTAATTAAGAGCGTTTTTTTTTATTGGTCTTTACTTTAGATTTTGAACGTGGGTGATTTTTATGTGCAAATTATTGATTTTTTGCCGGTATTTAATTTGTATAATTTGTCATTTCCATCTTTCATTCTAATAAATTGTAAAAGTGGCTCTACCATCAACATGTTCCACGAGCCGCCACTGGTATATGTAGTCTTTCATTCCACTGTCGAGTATCTGTGCGAGAATGATCAGCTGATCAATTTCTTGTTCGTATGAATTGCATACTTACTCGTGAGAATGTTCAGAGTGCTGCCATTTTGTCTTCAGTTGGGCTGCGTCGATTATTTTTTGGTACGTCAAAAATATGATATTTCTAAGTGTATTTAGAGGTTTCGAAGCTAATTTAGCGTGTGATGGAGTTCTTCTGGAATTATTTTAATAGCCAGGTTCAAATTTCAATAACTCAAATTCGAGTTCACGTCCGTTTTACAATATACTATTGTTGTAAGATCATTAAATTTTTGGATGAAAGATCGGTTATAATTGCGAAGGATCATTCTAATACATTTAGATCGCCCTAGGCTAAAAATAATAAGCACCCCATGTCTGAGGAAACCTCTCTGTGACCTGCTGCCCCTTTATCCCAAAGGTTCGGGCTTTATTAAGGGAGTAAGTGCCTCGAGCCAGAGTTAGACCTGAATGGTCTAATAGAAAATGACAATAGCCACTATCTTTGTGCACGCCTCCAGGGTTGATGCAATGTTTCATGCAGGTGGCGTTCATTACGGCGGCGAAAATGAAGCAAATTCGTGTTTGCAGAGGGGCAGCTCTTACGTTTTTGCGACTTTATTTGATAACGAATTACAATTTGATTACATACATATTGTTTTCAAAGGTATAAACTATTTTTCTGTAGCATTACATTTTAAATTCTTTCCAGAGAAAAGCCCCAGATATCCATCCAATATTGGTAATTTTCAGGATAAATTATACAGTTTGTCTGATGATTTAAAAAAAATCAAATTCTACAGACGAATAGTTTAACCCTTTCTCTCTAAATGTGCAATATTTCATTTCTTAGTATTTGATATTAACTTCAGAATTATGTATATGCTGACCATCAAAAATGCATCGATTTTCAATTCGGCACTTATGAAATGGTGGCGTAAGTGAATCCTTTGTTACACGTTTTACATCCTGAGTATGTGGATATAATGTAATACACTTACAGCTCCGAGATTTCTGAACGGGCAATAAAACCTGCTATATTAAATTCAAAAGCTTGGCGGCACGTGATCGTAAAAAGTTATTCTCTTGAATACCCGTTAAGCCAGATGTGATCGGGTAGGAAACTTTTAATCCAACTGAAAATTGGTCGCTACTTTTAAATAACACACTCAAAAAGTCGTAAAAAAGATAAGGGCTGTACTAAATCTGATCGGGTCTCCTTTATGTGGATATATATATGGAAATTTCTCTCTGGAGATAACTTTTAGAATGAAAAAATACGTGCAAAGTAGGCCATGAAACTTCGAAAACTGGAGGCAAAAAATATATATTGTTTTAAGGCTGTTCGACCCGTTTGAAAAATTAAGCGTTTTGGGCAGGGTTACTTAAAGAGTGAATGTTAGTTTCTAAAGAATTATAATGTTTGTAAGTATTTTTAATAATGCGTAATTTAGTGTTAAAAAATAGGTATTTTCAACATTAAAAAGGGGGGCCACGGTGGCCTAGTGGGTAGCGTTCCTGCTTCTGGGCCTCGTGGTCGTGGGTTCGAATCCCATCCGTGCTTTTTCTGAATGAAAAATGGCCGTGCGGGTCCATGGATGTTTAAGTGGTTGTCCTTTCATATCTATATATGAAGATTATTACAAACAATCGGTTGTGGCAGAATGCCCTAGATCCCACTATCATTCGCACTTCCTTAACCCGAATTCCCATCAACCATCCTTCCTTAAAAAAAAAAACAATATACGATGAAAATCTAATATGTTTTACTATAGAAGCACAGATTGATTCTTTACTAATAAAATCCATTAATACAAAATAGTTTTACCTGAAAAATAAGGACGCAATTACGTATGAGCTAGACCCTTCCGCGAGATATTTTAGTCTGTGGAAAATAGTTATTTGCGTCGCAAACGCATTTTTAGGCGATGAGCCTATGTTTTGTCAGGTCCGTCAACACCCCTAAGATGGCGTTAAAAGTACGAAACTAGTAGCGCTGAAACTTTGTTCGCCTAGCTTTTAGATATCCAACATTTGAAGTTGATAGACTTCACCAAGCTAATGCAGATATACATCAAAAACACAGATAGAATTAATTTAATTAAGGAGTTTAATTACAGCCCGGAGGAGGCGGTTTTAGTTTGCTTACGAGCTACAGGAACTTCTGTGTAGAGACAATATTTGATGTGATACACAAACTTTAGATTTACTGAAATATTCAGCTGTTAAAGTTTAAACGCTAGTCAACAAGTAAAATTACCTTTTAAATACGCACACTTGAACATCAACTCCGTGAGTATAAACTTGAAGTGCTTGGGGAACCCCTTGAGTACATAATGTTATCCAAAAATAGAGCACAATTAAGGGATGTTCATCACGCCATGAAAGGATTAAAGGCGGCAAGGTTACAAGTTCTAAGCGGAAAGAAACGTTTCGGGCGAAACTTTTGCGAAACTTCCCAACTTATTACCGCCCGAGTTATTACACTTTTTTACACGAAGGAAATTAAAAAAAACAAGCAGAAGTTTCTTAATAGGGAAAGGAATATTGAATTCAGGAAGTATTTTAATTTAGAGTGAGTGTGTGTGAAAGTTCGTATACAAGCTTCGAAAATACATTTTATTGTTGTAATTATTGAAAAATTTTCGTGCTTGGGGGTGCGGAGGGGCGGGGGTGTAAACTTTGAGTAGCACCGCTATCGTAACGAAACATTTGCTTGCATTTCAGTCTTTTTTTAAATTTTGTGCGTATTGTATCTTCCTACGGTGGGTTCGCCACTGATTGCCACTTCATTATAGATAAATAGATAGATATTGGATTGATGAGGCTGTTACTTGGTAAAATTCCATAATATATGTGGTAAGTAAAACACGTGTGTTGAGAATTTTCACAAATTTTTAATGTTTAAATTTGTGAAAATTCTCAACACACGTGTTTTACTTACCACAAATAGATAGATAGATAATTCATTAGGGCTGAGGGTACAAGTATACAAGAATAATCTAATATAATAATATTATATTTGTCATCAATATTATGGAAATGACTTAAATTTAAACTTTACAGATGCTTCTTTAGAAGAAATGTAAATGTAACCAGTGTGTCCAAGTATTTTAATGCGGCGTAGAAGCATTAATATTTCAGAAGCTAAATTCAGAAAGTCGCATTAATCTACGCCAACACGTAGACCGTTTCAAGAGATTGTTCGCGGGAAGTGCACAAACTGTGCCCTTAATTTTCAAAGTGTTTCTCACAATTTTCTAAAGCTAAGAAAAACTATCCGATTACTTTCCGCCGGGAATGAAACGTGGGCGATGAAATGCGGCCGAAGTTCACGTCCAAGTTTTGTAAAACTCTCGTGTTGGTTCAGAAAATTCAAAAGAAAAAGTTAATGCAAGGATTAAACTTAGTCGAGCTAGTTTTACATAGCTTTTGTGAGGGTTCCTGTAAACATATTGAAGAACTGAATAACTGAAAAACTTTTAATATTTAATTATGATTTTCTGGCTAACACAGAAATTTGTTTTTTGCTCTCCTCAAAAGTAACAAAAATGGATATATCTGATATATTACAATTGTTATTAATTTAGGTTACAAAAGTGTTTGTCGAGTAAAAAAAACGTGGGCGAGAAAATGCAGAAGTTCGCGTCCAAGTTTTCCGAAACTTTCCTGCCGTTTCGCTTATTACAATATGCTGAACTGGGAACGCGGAAAATTAAAAAAGAAAAACAATTAAAGCAAAGATGATGGTTAATTCAAACTTCGTCGTGCTAGTTTAACATTGCTTTTGTTCTCAACTCTGTAACCACGTTGAATAAGTAAACGAGTGTCGTTTGTCTTTTAATGAAAAAAACATACATTTCAACGTTAAATATATTCCTTGGGTATTTCCAACTTTACAAGCTGTAAGATATGTTTAATTGTTTGTAAATAACTCGGCGTTTGTTAGTTATACAGCCTTAGAGATTGTTCTTCAAACAGTTATTAATATTTCTACAGATGAGTACTTGTGGTTGCATACGATACGTTGAAGTAAATGGTCACAAACAAGTGCCTCACGCCAGAGTTAGACCAGAATGGTCTAATAGAAAATGATAATCGCCACAATCTTGGGCCTGAAATTTTACTGAGTACGTAAATTTGTTTGTACACGCCTCCAGGGTTGATAAAAAATGTTACATGCAGGTGGTGTTCATTACAACGGCGAAAATGAAGCAAATTCGTGTTTGTAGAGATGCAGCTCTTACGTTTTTTGCGACTTTATTTGATAACTAATGACAATTTTATTACATACATATTGTTTTCAAAGGTATAAACTATTTTTCTGTAGCATTACATTTTTAGTTCTTTGCAGAGAAAAGCTCCAGATATCCATCCAATATTGCTAATTTTCAGGATAAATTATACAGTTTGTCTGATGATTTAATAAAAATCAAATTCTATAGACGAATAGTTTAAGCCTTTCTCTCTAAATGTGCAAAATATCATTTCTTAATATTTGATATTAACTTCAGAATTATGTATATGCTGACCATCAAAAATGCATCGATTTTCGACGCGGCACTTATCCTACTGTAAAATGTTCAGAAAATTGAAAAAAAAATAGTCTTTAAATAATTCTTTGGAGTGTTTAGAATTATAAAGAAAAGGTTTAATGTAGATATTCGAAGTACTGTTTGAGTTGAGTTGAACCAGCACGCACTTTAAACGCGTTTTTCTCAAAATTATGTTTTACAAAACGGTGTACACGATATCTAAGGCTGTGATTGATGAATCGACTTGAAATGTGGTACACATGTTCAACGGACTACTAGTCTACACTTGACGCACGATTTTGCAAGTACGTTTTGTTTTGCGATATATATTAATAATAATAACATGTATTGTTGCTCTGACCATTGCGAAAAAGTTTGGGATTTTTTTTCTCGTAACCTAAGACGAAAAGAAAGAAAAAGCTCCGTCACGTCATAGCTAATGCCATGTAGTTTATGAGGATATTTTTGTTTTTTGTTTATGACTACCTATATTTGCGTAATCATGTACACCGATCGATCGAGCACTGTAAACATCAGCCGACGCGAAAAAGAATAACGTGAAAAAATCTAGGAATAGCCGTTTTCACACATAACATTTTTTTAAATTACGTTTGTACAGATTGTATAGTATAAGCTTGAAGGTTTGAAATTTATTGGATTATTCGAATCCTGACGAGGGCATGCAAACACATGAATATCACATCTGGGAAATCCATAAACGGCTACTATTTGCCACAATTTAATCGAATAATCAATTATATGTAATGATACGGTACGTTCAAGTTCCTGAATGAATTATTCCGTCAATTACTGTAATCACGGTGATTGACGGAATAATTCATTCATTACTGTAATCACGACTGTAACATGGATGGTGTATGATTTTGCCGTATCCAATAGAATTTATATGTTATGGAGTTATCCGATCTCTATATATCAGTGGAAATCACTACCGCGTTAATTCTTTATTAGGAAAGCCGAGTTTGGCAACGTTTCTCACGTACACAACAGGATACATATGAAATAAGGTTAAGAATTTAAGCAGGCGAAGTTTCTTCGGGTGATTTTATAACACGGGTATTATACTTCTTGCTTTTTGAATTGAGTCATGAGTCATGTCCACTCTTTACCATGAGTCGACTCACAAAAAGTAGTCATTTCGCCCATCTCTAGTTGAAAGGTGTAGGATGAAACATAGACATGAAATTGTCTAAACCTTTGAATCGTTAAAATCCAATTCCAAAAAATAACTTTTCTTTTGTAAAGGCTTTTAAATTTTTTTATATAATTATTTTTGCCAAATTTTAACCACCTTGATCTGGGCACATAGACTTGTTTCCAAGGCCAAAACATTTAAAAAATAATCATGAAAATTTGGCCTGTCGCCTGGAGAAGAGAATTCCTACTAATTGCTTTTTCAATTGAGTCATGAGTCATGTTCACTATTTACCATGAGTCGACTCACAAAAATAGTCACTTCGTCCATCTCCAGTTGAAATGTGTAGGATGAAACATAGACATGAAATTGTCTAAACCTTTGAATCGTTAAAATCCAATTCCAAAAAATAACTTTTCTTTTGTAAAGGCTTTTAAATTTTTTTGTATAATTATTTTTGTCAAATTTTAACCACCTTGATCTGGGCACATAGACTTGTTTCCAAGGCCAAAACATTAAAAAAATAATGATGAAAATTTGGGGAAGAGTATTCCTACTAATTGCTTTTTCAATTGAGTCATGAGTCATGTCCACTCTTTACCATGAGTCGACTCACAAAAAATTGTCATTTCGCCCATCTCTAGTTCGAAGGTGTAGAATGAAACATAGATATGAGATTGTCTGAACATTTGAATCATGAAAATCCAATTCCAAAAAATAACTTTTGTTTTTTAAAAGAATTTTTTTGAATACTTGCTTCCGAGGCCAAAAAATTAAAAAAATTATCTTGAAAATTTGGCCTGTCACCTGAAGAAGAGTATTCCTAGTAGTTTCACTAACTTTTAAATCTAAAAACGATGTGGTGCTAGCCATTACAGTTTACTGCCGAAATCACGCGATTACTTTGTATAATTCAGAAATGGCGAGCAATGCCTATTTATATCCAGCCATAAAAGAGTTGTAATTGAAACAAATTCGGCACGATCGTAAACGCCATATAAAGGTTTTCCGGTATGACGGATGTTTACGGCCAACCATAAAAGATTATGACCTTTTTACAGTTATGTCTTTTTTTTAGGAGACGCTTGCCACCCTTACGAACCGTTCAAATGTCCCGGAGATGGCAACTGCATATCAATCCAATATTTGTGCGACGGGGCGCCAGACTGCTCGGATGGTTACGACGAGGACTCGCGTCTGTGCACGGCGGCGAAACGGCCCCCGGTGGAGGAGACGGGCAGTTTCCTGAAGTCGTTACTGGCGAGCCATGGCCCAAATTATTTGGAGAAGCTGTTCGGAAGCAAAGCACGGGACGCCCTGAAGCCATTAGGGGGCGTGGATAAGGTCGCAATCGCGTTGTCGGGTAAAATAAATGTCAGGGCAGCGAAAGGCTCGTCAATAATTAATGTGGCGTGACTGTTGCAGAGTCCCAGACGATCGAAGATTTCGGGGCGGCTTTGCACTTGATGCGTTCGGATTTGGAGCACCTCCGCTCCGTGTTTATGGCGGTGGAGAACGGCGACCTTGGGATGCTGAAGTCGCTGGGCATCAAGGATTCGGAGCTAGGAGACGTGAAGTTCTTCCTGGAGAAGTTGGTGAACACCGGTTTCTTGGACTGAACTATCTCCGACCCTGCTGCTGTATTCTTTGCCCACCCCCAGCCCCATGCGCCACTAAGCAAGGCCTTCTACTCCTACCTCCCATACGACTCTTATTAGTAGAAGATGAGTCGGTTAAAATATGATTTTCCCTTTTGGTTTTAACTAGCAAACCTCTTTCCGTTCCTGGCAGCAGAGTCCGCAAAATCCGTCCCTCCCCTTTCGTCCCCGGCCTAACCGGCGCTGCGCGTCTGTCTCCGCGCGGCGTCCTCATCGAGAACGGCCAAATTTACCAGACTTATGATACATATCAAGCACCAAAGTATACTTTGGTATAAAGTAAAACATACATATCATTAGGTGTATTACATAAAATTAGTAAAAATTTATAAATATGATACGAATCAAAAATATAAACATATCGAGAGATGGATTCGATTGAAACGATGTTTTTGGAATGCATCACATCCACACATGCAATCGAAGCTGCGGAAGAGTTTTGTATAACCTTTTAATTCTCTAGATGTTCTTCTTATAAGGCGTGTGCACAAAGCGCGGGTTCCCCCCACGCGGGGGTGCGGTGCGTTTCGTGATATTTGCGATACTCGATTTGTAGGTATTATATATTTGTGATCACTTTGTAGAATAAGAGTGGATTCCTGAAACAGTTAGGGCGGCACTAATTCACATAATTGTAGATTTAAGCAGGGGCGGCAAGGCTGGCCGGCCGGCCCAGCAGCCCCCTTTCATCACGCATGTACGCAGATTATACATAAACATATACATATGAAAAAACGAGGAGAAAATGCTTGAAAATGGCCACCTCGTTTTCGTGTTCGCCGACAATGTGTCGGACTAATTGCTCGCTATAGATTGGGAAGAACATTCATTTAGAATAAGGGCTACTGAGACGGGAAGCGGCGTCCGCATGTCTTGCATGGTGCAGTAGGGCGCGCGGCGCCGCTTCTCCTCACTATTCCGGCATATCGTCCATAATTCGCGCCCTTCGGAACTTCCGGCGGAAATTCGGAAGGGCTCCGTGGTGAACAGGAAGCCAAGCATGTCCCAGGACCTAGACCCGCTTCGGGAGCGGCGCGCTCGTAGGGCCTCGCGCGCACCCAGTTGCTGTCCAGCCTCCTGTGACAACGTGGCAGGGCATTACCAGGAGTAAACTGGACTAGATAAGTAATAGACATCTGAACTTTACGTGAACGGTGGACCGGTGGGTGGTGGTGGACGAGAGCCATCCGTGAACCGGCCGGCGCCGGGCCGACCATTATACTATTGTGATCTCTCTTGATGTACATATCATGTATCCGTGCCGGAAGGGGCATCCCTCTGCCTGATAACGACCTGACACTTAAATTGCAGTGCTGGATGTTCCTTCTGCCACCTTTACGCCCGCACAATCACATCCGCACGCGACATAGACTAAGTCAATAAGATATATAACATATACAAATATATTTTTTCGACTAGTAGTGGAGATCTTTGTGCCCGGTGTGAGCGAATATTGTTTATGAAGGTTACCTCGATTATTATAGTATATATTTTACATGAAAGGCTGGTTTATTATGTATATCAGATGTTTTCTATTATATTGTCATTGCATAAATATTTTATTTGTGAAGTGGGATTTCTAAATCAAATAAATATATTATGAAATATATGTTTACCTTTGTTTTCTCCATCTTCTACTATAATCCTTTCTTTTCATCATATTTAAATGAAGTTCTTTGGGGTTACATAACTTAACTCAGCAAGTGATGATCATCGCTTATCATCACCTCAGCAAAAAAATATTGGAATTTCACTGGGGTGCTGATTACTTATTTTGACTAAAATTCATCATGCAGATCATCGCAGGTTACAAGTTGCCAGAAATATCATTTTTAAGATCTGGCAAGCCTTGTTAACGACATATTGAAGCAACAATCATAACTAGAGCATTACATAAAGGAGGGGTTTCTTAAATATTAAAGGCACCAAACCGATTTATATCAATCGTAGAATGAAGCTGCAATATGGAAATTAATTACTGTTACTCCAGCAAGTGTATGAATTGAGCAAGATTTTCGTAGCTAATTCTCCTCGGCCTGGTCAAGCAAACCATGTTCTGGTGACAAAAATCTCCAGATTACCCTTGATGAAATCATTGAAAATTCAATGTGAAGAACCATGGCCCATATTCAAACCTTTAGCGATTTCATCCAGGGTAATCCGGTTATTTTCCATCACCAAGGTTTCGACGGGCGCAATTGTTTCACATCTTTCAGGTCCAGCAAGTTTCCGCCAAAGCAATTGACGTGAAGAACTTTTGCGATGGTATGAAGCAAAATGAGATGCCTCTCTAGCAAGGATTCTGGAGTGCATTATTATCAACACAGTCACACCTCTCGTCGACACTCAAAAATTTTATGAATTGAGCAAGATTTTCGTAGCTAATCCTCCTCGGCCTGGTCAAGCAAATCATGTTCTGCTGACAAAAATCTCCGGGTTACCCTTGAAGAAATCATTGAAAATTCAATGTGAAGAACCATGGCCCATATTCAAACCTTTAGCGATTTCATCCAGGGTAATCCGGTTATTTTCTACCACCAAGGTTTCAACAGCCGCAATTGTTTCACATCTTTCAGTTCCATCAAGTTTCCGCCAAAGCAATTGACGTGAAGAACTTTTGTGATGGTATGAAGCAAAATGAGATGCCTCTCTAGCAAGGATTCTGGAGTGCATTATTATCAACACAGTCTCACCTCTCGCCGACACTCAAAAATTTTAAGACACAGCTCTCGACTGATTTAGTTTTGGGATTAAAATGACCGTTACTAGTGTCTCATCATACACTTTAAGAACTAAATAAAATAGAAACAACCTTACTTTCTGCAACAAGTAAGGTTGTTTACGAACAGGTTGAATATTTATATATTCAGGCTATATTTCGTTTTTTTGAATTTACTTTAAGAACTGTCTTAAGCGTGACATCGGAACCAACAGACGCTCATTAAAGGAAAAATGGCATTATTCAAGATTGTTTAACACATCCTTCTCATTCCCCTGAATTTACCTCAATTAGGTAGTCAACCTTTTATACCCACCACCCACTTTTGTATCATTGGTGAAAGTAAAATTCTTACCCCCCACGGGTTCGTCAGTATTTTTGTTTTGTTTTTGGAAATGGTGATGACGAAGACCCTTTTCTTTGTTCTTTTGCTCCTCGCCTTAAAAATTCCTGCCTTGACGATGATGAAAAAAAAAAGGCTGCCACGAGTTTCAATTTTTAAGCCGAGGAACAAACAAAAAGTTCCTCGCTGTCCAAACTTCTGCAGACATTTTCCTTTTATTGAAGAAAAATCTTCCTTGTCCCTCTAAAATTCGAATCCACTAGTGGCAGTACATACCAGGTTGACTGATAGGCATTAATTTCAGAGCAGTGATGAAGTGATTCAGGCAGTACTAACGATCAAAATCTATTAGATGCGAAGAAATGTCAGAGCAATGATGATGTGATTCAAGCTGTGAAGACCTAAATATTTATTTTGGGGTATTCACGTTAGGTGGGAAGAAATTTCAGAGGAATGATGAAGCATTACAGTCTGTGCAAGCGATAAAAATTAAATTATATTTACATTAGGTGGAAGAAAGTTCAGAGCAATAATACCGTGATTCAGACTAGAGGTGGGCGAAATGACGCTGTTTTGTTAGTTGACTTATCGCGAAGAGCCGACTGAATAAAGTCGATGAAAAGTGATGAGCAAAAAAAAGGTCCTCACAGAAAATTTTGCAATTTACCCTGGAAAATGGTGGAGAGCAAAAAGAAAAAAAAAGAAAAACGGTCCTCACTTCCAAAATGCTATTTAATCAGAAAACACAATAAAAAAAACAAGAAAGGTCCTCACCTCCTATATGAAAGAGTCGACTAATAATTTCAAAGTGCACTCTTTTGTAAGTTTTTAAACAGGAAAATGTTCCCTCAAAAAAGATTAACGAGCAAAAAATCATCACTTTTCAAAAACTTCTTGACTCAAACTGAGCTGCAAATTTACACACGAGCCACATGACTGCTCGACTCTTTGGGTGGACTTACCCACCTCAAATCAGGATATGCTACACTCAAATATAGAACTACATTTCCAATGACTATCTTTTAAATCGAAAAATTTGGTGGCCTCATATCCCAAATAATTGCAGCCAGCTCCAAAAACTAAAGTCTACAAATATCTAGGCATTAATATTATCCCTTTTGCTATACCTTTTGAAACCTAGAAAACCAATGACACATTTATCTCTTCTACATATACGTAGCAACAACTTTGGATTAAGGTTAAAATGTACCAAAAACAAGTTCAACATCAAAAGAAAACACGTAATTCTATTACCTCCCACATGCACGGTGTCTACAAAGAAAACCCGAGAGGTAAATGTACATTGAAACTAAATTGAACTAATAGCATCGAGGAGTGTTAATTTAACACGTGCAATGCACGAGCACGGACGGAATGGCGGTTAACATGCAATGTCACGTCGAAGAGTAGCCAACATACATAATAAAGCAGACGAGGTTGTGTCAGCTACATCTTCTCGGAATGATTCTAGGAAGTATAAACGTGAACAGCAAAGAAACGTGACAATAAAAAAAATGAATCTTGACGGATGGGAGAATCTCCTGGGTCGAACGTGCAGTAAATTTCGAGACGGGAAAAGGAATAGAAACTTGTAGTTTATGGTATTTTGTGCAAATGTTGCGTGATTCTTTGCCTGATGGAGCAACCCAACATTTTTTAAAAGTAATATTTCGATTAATAAGGCACTATTTTCTAAAGAGTATATATTTGAAGAAGAAGAGGGAAATACTTAGGTTATTTGTAATATGTAAATTAAGATATTTTGTAATTTACTATTCGTTGTAATTTGGAGTAAGACTAGTAAACGAATGTCGATGCAAGAAAATCAATGAAAACTTTCTTGAATGTATTAAACTTTTTATTGGAAAACGAATGTCGGAACAAAAAAAATCAATGATTCACCACAAGGTGGATGTATCAGGTTCCTGCTAGCAATAGTGATACAACTTTACATTCAACTGTGCAATAAAACGCCAAACTATAGGCAATAGTAATATACCTTACAATTTAAATCAATTTAAAATATTAACGTAATTACTAGTATTATCATTCAAACTAGTGGCCTCTATTGGCCATGAATGAAAATTCATTACTATTCAACAATTAAATTTTAATTAAATAAATAATAATCGAAGTTTCTTCGATTATTATTTATTGAATTATATCAATACTCCGTAATTCGGGAAATCATCGAATATAATTAAATTTTAGACAATAATGTTTATAGTATATCTTTAATCTAATAGATTTTAAATAAAGCTTTACGTACACATTATCTTTATTAACAGCCTTTTGACATGATTACATTTTTTTACATAATTTTCATATAAACAAGTCACATGGGCTATCGACCTAAAGTCTTTCGGCCCGTCTCTGACAGTCGGTTCCTCATTTGTTAGTCGCTAGTCGCTTGCCGAATGAAATGAAGAAATGACTTGATGTAGTGTTTGTGTAGGGTACCTAGAAACGTTTAATTTATTGAAATCTTTAGTGCCTAAAAATTCGTCGAAATTCGCTTCTCACTTGACCCTTTCTTTGAATAAGTTCCTGGTAAATGGACAAAGAAAAACAATAACAGGGAATATCCTATATCCCGCCAGCAACGGCAACCTAGCATTAAAGTTTCAATTCGGTTAGACAAATTAGTCGTACACTGGGCGGAACGAACCGAATTTAAATACGAGATCCGTGCCGTCCCCGGGGAGCAGGGAATTTGAATTCGTAACCGGAATTTCCAGCATGTTGTAAAATTGGGGAAAGCCGAGCCTAACCCTTCTCCGGCGTTCCCCTTCGGTGCGTGCACATATTCAAATTTTAGGCAACACATGGAGTTATTTACCATAACCGGAAGTCATTTATAATGGCGATTCTAATCAATTGAAACGAAATTTTTTTTTTATGACTACGCTTGTGTATACAGTAAATGTTTCAAATTACACTCGATAACATAAAATTTATTTAAGTGGAGGGTGATGCACTATTTTCTAGAAGTCTTCCACAATGTTTAAAAGTTACCTTTTTAAATATGCAATTTTTGCGGTTTAAGCTAGAAATTCTGAATTTCTGATTTTCTTGAGTCGGCTAGTGAAGTGACTCGTGTTGGAATGAATGAACGTTTGTAACAGTTTCTGTGAGGAATTGTTGAAATGTGTAAATTAAGACCTTTTTTCAACACTCTTTTCCTGACATACTTTATTACTCCTTCCAAAGAGTCAAAAATCGACTCATAAAAAAAGAGTCATTTCGCCCATCTCTAATATATACTAGAGGTGGGTAACTTATGAGCGAGCCGACTTAAAGAAGCAACTCCTCGAAGTCAAGTATCTCCTATAAAAATTTGCAGCTCAAATTGTGTCACTAAAAGTTTTTAGAGGTGAGGACCTTTTTTTGCTCGTCAATCTTTTTTCAAGAGAAAATTTTCCATTTCGAAAAAGTTATGCCTTTTTTGCGGCTTTTCGAAGGCGAGGACCTTTTCTTTCTCATCACTTTTTCACCACATACCCTTCACTTTCTACAAGGGAGTCATGAGCTGACTTCCGGGGTCGACTATTTTCGCAACTCGCCAAAACCATGAGATCAAAAAGTCAAAAATAGTGGGCAGCCCATAAAAGGCAAAAAAACTGCCATAATCCCAAGCGACCATAGCAGTCAACCTGTAAAAATAGTTCTGTCCCTACTGAAAAATGATCACCACTAATTGTGTTTGTATTGCGTAACAAAAAACATTATAACCCTCCTTTAAATCCGCAAAGGTAATTTATAATTGTAACTGTTTTCAAAGTCTGCGTGAAACAGGCCAGGGAATGGAGGTTCTTAGAACATTAATTAGTCAAAATTAATTAATAGAACGCGTACATAAACTCCGAGCGTTTCATTTCCATTTCAGTTCGGCGTCACTGTTGTAAATTAGAAAGTTTCCACAAACACACACCCGACGTGTAATCAATAACTTCGTGGATTTTTTTTACATAAATACTCAATTTTAAATAAAACAGAAATTGCAAATTTTCGAACATTTCTAATACTGACCTACTTAATCCTAGCTAGACCTTAACAAAGGACCCTGTCCTGACAATCTACTAACTTTCTTTCAAAACAAATATTTTTCCGCCGGACCACTTAATTTATTAATTCCTAAAATTTTGAATGTTTGCGCAAATTTGGACGGATATACGTTTAATTCCCTAACTTTTTGAGAGTATTGTAACTAGGGATGGTACAACCTGTGATTGTGAGGTGGGACCAGTTCCAAAAACATGTTACTGCTCCGGACAGTAGCGAAATTTTAAAGAATAATATTTAATGTGTTTCCAAAAATTGTATTTTATTTCAAATTATTAGCTGGTAAGAAAGAACATAGTCATACAAAGTTTTATAAAGTATATAGATACTTTTTAAAATGTAAGTAGAAGTACCCCATTCTTTTAATTTCCCTTTGTTTCCTCGCCGCTTTATTTTGCAAAAGGTTCGATAATCAATTTTACACTGATCGCGGTGAGTGAATCAATGTTTGAGCTCAAACACGTTTTAATAATTTTCACTTTTAATTCACCCGTTTAATCCACAAGTTTATGAAAGCTTACAAAGTAATTGAACTCTAAATAAATTTCATAAATTTTGAACCCTCTGCGGCATCTCCATAAATTTTCCTGATAATAAGTTTACCCATTAATTTCCTGTATCTTTGAGGCAAAAAAATATGCGAATCATTTATTCAGACATATTTCAAGTTTTGTTAAAAAAGGATGAAATACACACTTGATCTAGAACAATAAAATGAAATAATAAGAATTGATTTTGTCATGTTGATAAAACTTGCGACACCACAAATACAAGAAATAGCTCTAATTTAATTTTTGCAGAGGAGCGAGATGACCAAATATTATAAAAAGCCTTTCATTGCGAACCATTAAAATTTGGCCAAATTGCAGCCACTTACAAATAAAAATGGCCGCCATTCAGTAACGGTGTAAGGTAAAACATTTTTAATAACTGTTTTGAACTTCTCTATTATTGGGTAATCACATACAAAAAAGTCAAAATATTTAAAAAGGGCCAAGCAACCCTCATTGGATCATTTCATATAGATTGACCCATAGGTATAAACGAAGGTAACGATTTGAGAGTCGCTTTTTGAAAGTCAAAAACAATTGAACTGTTATTGTAAAGAAAATTGATGTAAAAAGTTGTAGCATCGCGTTTTTGAAAGGTAAAAACAACAAAATTGACAGCGGTGGGATTCGAACCCACGCCCTTTCGGACTGGTGCCTAAAACCAGCGCCTTAGACCGCTCGGCCACGCTGCCTACAATTAGCTTAAAAATTATATACAGAAAAATGCTGTTTTTTGCTGCCACATTTTTAAAAGTCAAAAAGAACTGAGCTGGAGATGTGTTGATATGTATAGTGCAGAAACAATTAACTGTACACTAAATAATACATTGTATTCTAGTTCAATGGCAGAAAGTGTGTTATTGCTTCGTATTGCCTACACATATTAAAAAATTACTTATAACAGACCTAGATGGCATAGTGATCACATGTAACATGTAGAACCGTCGGTGAATTTTGAATAAAAAAACTAATATCAAACCTCGGGTTGGCCGGATTAGGCTCGAGATGTAATTGATCTCCGGACACGTTCACCGGGTATGGGAACGATTTTGCGAAAATTTACACTAAAGTTACGCTTTTCGTTTGAACAGAACTTCACCACCGATTAAGAATTTGCAAGGGACGCGAGCTCAGTAACAGTCACCCTCTCGGGCAAAACTAGTGCTGCCATATACAATATTCGCATAATCGTATGTATACGAATAATAATTATAAATAATGTCCATTAACTGATAGAGCGAAGTTACACCGGTTTTTGGTGAAATATTTAAATTGAGCACCGTATCGTATGCAACCTTTTTAACGCGCAACACTTCATACGCGCTAACCTCTAGGAGACAGAAGTACGTACTAATCACAATTTAATAAGCACAAAATATAAATATATGAATATTCCAACTGCTCGTAAATCTGCAACAAGTGATGGTTTCTAATTTCGCAGTTTATTAATTATAGTATTTACAAACCAGTGGCATAACATTATACTCAGGCGACGAAATAAACTTTTTCTTGAGGGAAAATATTGATGAGCGTACATGTACAATAGTCAATAAAAAACCATTTAAATGCAATTTATAAAAAAAATATTTACAAGCCATTATCAGTGCTAAAACTAATGCCCCTTACAGGAAATTGAATTAATTAATTTGACCTGTTTAACGCTTATTCCCAGAACTATACAATGCCCCCCAGAAGCTTAAATTGGCCATTATCTAAAATTTTACAATAAAAGTATGAACGATAAAAAGGTAGCAAATCTGAACAGATAAGTTACAATCATTGTTAAAGGATCTGTAGATCAAAACATCACATTTTTTAAGGTCTACAATTGAGCATAATCTGCACACACGTAGAAACTAAACATTTCAGTCCTGATCACATATTTACATCAGTTAGGAAGCAATGGTTTGTTGTTACACATGTAGGTCGAAATCAATATCCTATGAAACATCATTCCTGCCAATCTTCTTGGATTCTTAACACATTACAGACAGGAAACGAGAATTCTTGTTTTTATTAAAATAAGCGTTGTCGATGATACCAAGGCTTCTCATATTAAGGACAGTAGTTGATTCTTACATTTGATATTGCATATGTATACATCCCAAACCTCCTGGCAAGTTGCGCAGTTACCATCTTAAATTTCACTTATTCAAGTCTCCTCGCAGAGATTTGATGTCGTGTTCTCCAAATACTTTTTCACACCAAGCAAACATTACCCCCAAGTGACACCAGGTTTTGGTTTGGTAATACTTTTGAACAATTAATCAGCGGCGGCTCGAGGACAGCAACAAAATATTTGCTTCCTCTATAAAAGTAAGTAGTGCAGCACGAGCGACATCTTTGTCTTAGCCCTCACTACGGAAATCCACGAGCTGCTGCTGCAATTAATACATCACAGTGAAACACATTGGGTAATTTACCCACCAGCAATGTGTTATATTATTTGTTGTGAAAATATCTCAAATTAAATAACTGTTGTGACTCTTATAACATACATTTATAGAATGTAGCGGTCCTTAAATCATCGAGCAAGTCATATGATGTATTGAACAAACCAACTTTTGAATGAACTGTAAGTAAACTAGCGCCGGGGAAAACTGAAGGTGCATTTTCGTACTAAGAATTACATAACACTTTATATCCATCTTGTTCTATCATGTATGAAATAAAAGATGAAATGTGTTCGATTCATGCGATGAGTCATCTTCAGCTTTCAACGACCATACCACAGTGCCGACTTCTCAAACTCACTTCATATCTAATCCATAGGTAATAAAAAGTTGTCCATCTAAAGTTATTGCCAGGTTGCTAAAGCAAGATCATGGATATCAAGGAGTTTATAATTAAGAGCAAAGGTTATTTAAATATAATTTATTGAATACATCAATAGAATAAAAAATATTTCCACAATACAGCAAAGAAGTGAATATAATTAAAAAAATCTACATCTATAGGTGTGAACATGTAAAACCTAATACGAAACCGCCTCCCTTGGTATTTGGAGGCGGGCGACTGCAAGAAATACCAAATATGTTTATACGCATAGATATGTAAGTATAAAATACAATCTACTGCTATCCATAAGAAGCTATGTCCGAATGAAATAAATAAAACCAATGACATGAGACCCATAGATTCAACCTTAAAATATCTCACTTATAATTTTGTCAGCGTGCTTCCACGAAAGAAATACTTATTTATATATATATATACTTTATCCCTGTAAATGGATGCTCTAGACTGACTCCGTCGGGCTCTGGAATTCTGATAACGCATGGATGGGATTCTGGACCTTCTTCTGGGATCCCTTGCGGACTTTGGCACGTACTTCCTCGGGCTTCTCAGGCCGCACCAGCGGTTTCTTCTCTGGGGCCTTCATCTTCCACACCACGATCGGTGACTAGAAGAAATGAAACGAAACATTTACCATCACGAAGGTAAAAAAAGCCTGGATACTGAAATATAGTTTACTTACATACTAAAATCCAAAGATTTGGCAATTGAAATAAATAATCATTACTGATGTCAGTAATTTTGGAGGGTATGAACAATACTCACCGCTATTGTTCCTTGCCTGGGGTATTTCGTGGAAGCTACGTACGAGGCTTTTACTGTTAGGACGACAGCGTTCATCAGATTCTTGGCTGCTTGGATTAAAGATGTAGCACTGTCCAACTGCAAAAAGAGGTTCTAGTCACTTATTAATTATTACCAGCACTCAAAATTATAGAAGCAATTTATTGTTAAAAGAAATTGTTTAAGGGGGGATGTCTAGTTTTTTTTGGTTGAAAAAGGACCAATTTTCATATTTTTTTTTTATAGACATGTATTTTATTTAGAGATATGAGATTTTGTGCATTTGAAAAGGTATATTGAGAAGCATCAAAAACAATTTTTCATAAAATTATTTTATTCATTTCAACTCCGTCTCCTGCAAAACTGTGTATTGTATGGTGGATAGGATATCTTTGTGCCAATATTGCTGACACAAAAAAATCTAACTGCATTGTAAAGTAGACTTGTATATCCTGTCTGTATTCTACAACCAAGTTGTCAAGGCCAGTAGAAAAAAAATTTCAGTCTGCGAAAAAAATTCTCGGAAAAACATCTTTTTACTCTCTTCTAAAATAAAATAATTTGGAGAATTGGTTGTAGAATACAGACAGGATATATGTCTACTTTACAACGCCGTTTGGTTTTTTTTGTTTCAGCAATATTGGTGCAAAGATATCCTGTCCACCGCACATTACACAGTTTTTCAGGAGAAGACTTCAACGCCCTCTGGTGGTGTTGAAATGAATAATATAATTTTATACTTCTCAAAATACCTTTTCAAATGCACAAAATCTCATATCTCTAAATAAAATTGGTGTCTATAAAAATTGGTTAATTTTCACCCAAAAAAACCCAGATGTCCCCCATAATTGATTTATAGACACGGCTTTTGCTATGATATTTGGGTCAGCCAAAATTTGACTCACAGATTGAGTAAGGCCTTCGCAAACTTCACAACGCCAGTCGCTATTATTAATTTATTAATACAAGTTAATTAAAAAAAAAATTGGTGGTTTAAAACAGAAAATTGACCAGGGTTATGATATGGGTGAAGTGCATTAAAAATACATACCCCGGACACAATTAATTCCCCACTGATATTCTGCACGTCGGCCTTGACTTTTGAGGTTATGTTCATCTGATGGCAATACAAAGCGATCCTCTGTAGATAGGCGAGCAGATCCTTCTTGGTTGAACTCTCGGGGCATTGTTCGGCAATTTGCCTCGTCAGCTTGTCCAGCTTAGTACCAGCCTCGGAAATCTTTTTGGCCGCATTGATGACGTCCATCGTCGTTTTGAGTGGACCACGGCCACTGCAAGAAATAAATTTGTTACTCGAGAAATTTGTTACTTAAAATATCTTGTATAAGTTTTCAGGTTTTAAACAATTTCGTTGATTTTCAGTTAACAGTTTTTATGGTGCTTTGGGCAAACTTTTGCTTTAAAATAAATATTAAAAACCATGCACTTTGTAACAGAGTACTTGTTGCCTCGATTATTAGTTTTGATCTTCACGTACAGGCTCAAATCTTGATATTTGTGAATGTTCTCAGAATTTATGAACTATGCAGGTATTCAGTTCTATCAAGGAAAGGATAATCAGTGGAATTAAATGTAAAAAGCACAAATTTTAAGGATTTTCAGATTGTTAGGTAACTTCTAAGAAAAGTTTAATTGTAACCTTGGAAACTTAACACAAGATGGTGTAATACTACCACTGTATCTTCAGAATGATTCGTGAACCGTGCAGAGTAATAGTAGTATAGTGTAGAAATTCTGCTGGTCGAGAATTCTGAGGTTACACTGGTATTACTAAAACTGGTTATAAAAATACCGTGTGAAATCTGTCATTTCCATCATGATCATACACATGTGTTTCGCAAGAACGATTATGTCATTGCCGGTGTCGTCCCATTTAGCAACTTCTCGATCGAACTTGAGTTTCTCGCTACGGAAGTATTCGACCTGCTGCAGAATCTTCTGTTTATCTTCCTCTGGCATTTTACCCATTGCTTCCTAAAGATATATAAATACAAATTTAATATGAATTGTTAACATTTAAAGTTAAAAAAATATTAATTTATTTTACAAAAAGAATAAAAGAAACGTACCCTTGCAGTAGTAATTCCACTAATGTCAGGATATTCATCAACACCATGTTCACCTGTGTGTGCACTCGCTGAGAACAAAAAAAAAATTAAATTTCAAATCAACTCTAAATTAAATTAAAGACTTACATTTACTGCGGGTTTCCAGTGTGTAATTCTCATCCAATTCCACATCCTCGGGATCCAAATCTTCATCAGACTAAAAATTATTTATACAGTGTAAATTCAACAATTAAATGAAAACCATCGAATTTGAAAATCTGGACTTACCCTATTCATAAGTACAGCTCGCCTAATTTCACGCACGCCATCATAAACCAATCTCGACGCATCGATGAAATCATTCTCATCAACTTCTTTGGGAGGGTTGCTCGAAAGAGCGGAAACAGCAACAGACACTCTCTGTCCAAACTTGGGCATCACCTGCTCGTTCAACACCTTGACAGCCTCAAGAACTCGTTTCGTATAAATGCAAGGCTCGTAGTTATCCATCTCGGCCGTAACCACATTGCAAACCCTGGTCGACCGTCCCCTAATTCCGCCCGCGGTGCGCTCCAGCGTATCCCCGTCACCTTCTTGTAAAGCTAGAACGCATTTATTCACATCCTCGAGGATGTGATTCTCCGAGACTGCCAGGAAATCGTCAATCGTGGTGATATCATCGACGGCTTCGGTTAGAATCCGAACTTGGTTCTCCCAAGCTTGCTTGAACGCGTCCATGTTCTCCTGAGCCACCTTACTGCGCGGCCGCGCGGCTAGAATCTTAGCCGCGTTGATCACCTCAGGGCAGAGATTATCAATTTGAGCGGCGGCGTAGCGCACCATTTTAACCCCGTCCTCATTGTTAGACATACTACAAACTAAATTCGCCACCTCTACCAGTTTATTGGAATGTTCAGTAAATACAACCGCGTATTCTTCCACCTCCTTCTCGTTGCCGTTTTGAGCTGCCTTTATTAGTACCAGTAACGGAACGTTCGTTTCCAAGAAGCTAAATTTAAAGTTTTGAATTGGTGAAAATAAATGGATCATATTGCATTTTCCTACCTGTCGGAAACGTGATCCACAACTGCTTTACGCAGTTGTCTGCGCAAATCCCTAGTTTTCCTTCCCATATGATCGATAGCACGTCCCAAACCATCGCTCTGCTCCTTATTACCCATCTGCAATAACAACAACTCTTATCGGTACTGAGCAAACTCTGGTGTGTAACTAGAGAATAGTTAAAGCAACAAATAAAAAAACACTGTGTTATTTACATTTACGGTGGATTTCACAAACATTTATTCAAGCCGGGATTATATTTTCAGGTGTGTAAACACTCTTTATGCGTATTGTCTGTCACTGTCAGTCACCGAATACATTTTTTAATTGGAGCCTCGAGAAGAGGATTTAAGGTGAGAAAAGAATTTGTTAATAAACATTGTGAAAAAGTAAATATGTGTAATGCAATCAAATTATGCATTCTGTTAACCATTTGAAAGATGTTTACACAGCTGAAAATATAATACCAGTGTTGTCATTTAAGTCAGAGTTAATATTTATTACCACCTTTGTGAAATCCACTGTTTGTGAAGGTAAGATTTCAGCCATTGAATTTACACTAGAACTCCAATTATGCTTTGGTCAACAAAAATATGACAAATTCAACTGTGTAAATAAATTCAATAGCCTGAATATGTGAATATTCAACCTGTTTGTGACTCTGCAAAATTAAGTCTTATTAGGACTACAAACAAATAACTTATTGAAACAACTACTTCTCTGGCAAGTGCCACGCCCTGAATAATCCTACAATTTAAAAATTTCTTTTAATATTAGAAATGGAATTGTAAAGGTAAAATGATAAGAGCAAAACTATAACATGTGTAAGTGCAAATTAACTACTTTCTGATTGAAATAATGGCTACAAAAATTAGTTTACTTTACATGTTATTTTTCAATTAATAATTAGAGTTCTAGTGTAGGTGGCTAAAGTTATTGGATACAATCGTTCATGCAATGAAAATGAGAATATTACAAAATGTCGTTTGATGATTCGACAGAGTAAGACATCGTTTTAGAAGTGCTTTATAACAGTGGATCATTAAAGCTTAAAAGCTGCATTAAAACAATCATCTGAAATAAACTAAGTGAAATAAGGTGCACATTTATAAATATACACTGAATTGGATAATATTTACCCTTGTACCTCCCCGTAATACTTGCATTTGCTGAGCAAATATAAAACAAAATATCAGCTAATATATGATAATGTTTTGAACATATCTATGAGAGGAATGTGAATGTATTGCTTTCTAGGGGTGGTGAGCGTGCATGGACTTACGTTTGACATGTATTCCGAGAGGAGGTCTTGCAACGCCTGGCGCACAGCGTTGCATTCGGCGACAATGCGCTCGCGGCGTTCGTCTCTTGTGCAACTGGAGTCCGCCATAAGCGCCGCTCCGCTGATGATGCTTTCCAAGCGCTCCTCTAGCGAAGGCCTGGTGTGTACTTCGTTGTATGCCAACGGCTCCATTTCCATATGTTCCTAAATCATTATTTACAGTGTTTACATATTTGCACGATTATTTTTAATTATTTTTAGGCAAGCGTAAAAAGTTTATTAGTTTTAGGATTAATTTAAAAAAAAAACTCAACACGCTTCACACGCAATAATACCCTAATTCCAGGGATAGGTGACGTACATCATACAGGAACTTTTCTGCCGACTAAGAAATTCAGTTTAATCTAAAGAAAACAATGAGCGAGCAGAGGGTGCTTACATCGAAATCATCGAGGGCGGCCGCTAACTCCCCTGGGCCGTCGTACGGACTCTGTGTAGGCTGTGGAGTCCTTCCTTGTGCGACATCGCTAATAGTGTGTACGGCCTCGCAGACCTGCTTCAGTACGTAGTCCCTGTTCGCCTTGGCGGCCGCTAATTCGGGGTGGCGAACGTAGACTTTAGAGGCCGTTAAAAGCATAGTGGAATGTTTCTTAAGTACGGCCCTAGCTGCTGCCAGATCGTCTCTAAGCTGGGGGTCCTTCAGTTCTTGTTGGCGTTTAGCTGCCTGGTTCATTAGTTCGTTGGCATTGTGTCCGAATGCTTTTATATTGTCTAGTAGTTCTCCTTGGCTAGAAGCATCGCGGAGTTTCTGCAGATCATCTTCAACCACGCGAAGAGATTTGAGCAATAAGTGTACGTCTACCATGTCCGCCAGGATCAGTAGACGTGTTACGGCCGATAGGAGGTTTCTGGCCGCTCGCACCATGTTACCACGTTTTAGAGAAGAGCAGGGATCTTCTGAGAATTCACGGGCTGCAATACTCATTGCGTTTCCTGTTATCAAAAAAAAAAAAATACTATAGCCGCAAGCCGGTATACGTTATAGATCAGTGATGGCCAACTCAGCTACACGCAGACAGATTAGAACCTTGCAGCTGGCACATAGGAGCTAAGTTGGCCATGACTTATAATGCATAACTATGTGTGCTTGTGTGAGGGAGTACGAGCAGATGTCTGTTAGTTAAAGGCGGTGCTACACATTCGCCATTCGTTAAATATACAACCCAATTGTTTGCACACTCGGGACTTGTATAATGCCGAATTCGTGAAGCCACCTTAAGGTGAAATATTAGAACTGTAGCTGCTATTGTGTCAAATTCATAAATATAAGATGCATTATCTCACACATCTAGTGCGATTTGTGTACTTTAACTTCGTTAGAAACAAATGAGCATAACCTAAAAGATGGTGGCATCCAATTACTAACCCTCTTACCCAAATGTGTCAATACACACTAATTATTGAGAATGTCGTATACAGATTATACGAGTGAAAGGAATCCAAAATTTAAAAAAAAAATTTGTTTATGTTTCAAGGTTTCATGCACTATTCGCCCACAGGTGCAAGATGATTTTTGTTCACGCGCATGCATCAACGAGTATGAGCATGCGTGATTAACCGCAGATGACCTTGCTGCAGTACTCTCTTGAATTATACAGAAAAAATCCAACACGAAAAAATCTTGTTTTAAAGGCTGTCGTCTAGGGACATCTCTGAGGTATTGTTTGCACTTCAAGCAGCTAAATCTCAGTTGAACTTTCCACAATTGACCGCGCATGCATCAACAAGTGTGAGCATGCGTGATTAACCACAAATGACCTTGCTGCTGTACTTGTTGATTTATAAAGGAAAAGTCCAACACAAAAAAATCTCGTCTATGGACATCTATGAGCTATTCGTTGAACTTCAAGCTGCTAAATCTCAGTTGAACTTTCCACATTCGACGGTGCTCAGAAGTGGCTTCGACTAAGATGCCTCAGGCACCGAAACCATGTCGCATGCAAAATCTTTGCTGTGGACATGCTGGAAAGAATTGATATAACTCACAATTTTCGCCAGCACATATGCTTCCTAGATGAGAAGGTCTACCGTGTTAATGAGACTGAATCAGCCCAACTTCAGGTATGATGTAATGATGCATGATAATTGGCCTCTTTTAAATTTTTTCAGCGCAAGCTTGTTCCTAAATATACTCGAACTTGTGTCAGTATTGTTTATAATGCAGATTAAACATTGTGTATTATTCAATAAATAATGGTATAAAATGTCTAATGTCGTTTCATTTAAAATTAACAGTTGCAACTATCATTTTTTTTACCGGTACTATTTCATCGCCCATGGAGAGGTGCGTACCCGTAGACATACTTGTCCAGATTTTTTATGAAAAAAAGGGAAATTGTAGGGAAAAATGAATAAACAAGGTGCTAAAAGCCGGGGGTCGATTTCTCTCATTATATTTGATCTGTGAAAAAATGTTCAGCAACGATTATATGAAACCATCAAAGACGAAAGACCGTATAGAAAGAATGCATTCTGCTAATGATGTTAATTTTTGTTATATCGAGAATCTTAAGTTAGATTAGGTTAAATGCGACCCCCCCGAATCTCCAAAATTTCGGCACAAGGGAAACCGCATCTGTCCATAAAACCATGCTGTGCACCATCCGAAAAATGTTCTCCTTTTAAAAATGTTCGGCTGAGCAGTAATGTTTTAAATAATTTTAATACATATGGATGTGCAAATGCCGCAATAAATAAATTTATAATGTTTTGCTGGGAATTACCGGCAAAGTACTATTTAACATTTTGAATTCCTTCTTGCAAATCTAAATTCATAGTTTCAAGTACAGACTATGCACGAAGTAACACTGCTGTTTGTTAGAAAATTCTCTACCCGAATAAACGTATTCGGCAGTCGGTCGCGTATTATATCAGTCTAAATTTAGAAGACTCTCCCCATCGCAGTTACGGAGAGCACCGATGATTTCCTATAGCACAGTATGAAGTTGAACAAGCTGTATATCACAGCGTAAAAAAGAATACATTGGAATAAGCATGAAAACACTATAAGAAAAACCCTTAGTCAGATCTGCCCCATTGTTTACATTAAAGATATGGCAGTTTCAACAAACACTTGAGCAAACTGATCATAGTGCAAGTGCTCCATTTTAAATTCATAATCTGTTTACAGTATTATCTCTTCCATGTTTACAGATGTCAACCTTCAAAAATCCATCACGTTATTGCAGTCAGGATGATAAACAATAATTATATAGTGGATCGATGTTTAATTTATTTAATATCAACTCTACATAAATACATTAGCTTTCAATCAGTGACAGTGTAATATTTTCTATTACTAATTAATATTTAGTTGACTAAATAAAACATATGTGTCTCTCTCGGGATACATTTATTAACTCTCCTCAACATTAACACTTCCAATATGCAAGTATCAAATGCAGGAATTTAAAATTTTTACTTCAACCAATATGACACCAGCTTTAGGTATTGGACAGGTTGATATTAATTTGCCGAGGTAGCAGAGGTGATAATACAGATAGGTGCAACTGACCCTACATATCTGTATTGCCACCTCTGCTACCTCGGCTGTACCAAAAAAAAACCCGCGAACTGTCACTGACCAGAAGAATATTTATTAGGATGTTATAAACAGCAACAGCTTGAATCACTATGAATATTATTATATATTCATATCCTTCCACCGATGAAACTAGATTTCAGATAAGAAAGAAATAAAGCGCCAAACCAGAATTCCTATCATTGCAAAACAGTAATATAATTAACGCAGTGTTAGAAAAGTGTAAAATGTGGAAGTAATCCCGTTATAACAGTAAAAATCAAAACAAAGGTTTTATTTCTACCAGCAACATTGAGTTGGCCGACTTTCACTTTAATAACTGTAACCTATTTTTTTCTCAAACCTGTAGATTAGAAAGAAACTAGGATTTAATGAACAATTCAATTGTCACCATAAGCCAGTGAGAAATCAGTGATGATTCATTCAATAGTAAACTAATTGAGTTGATTGAATTACTCATGAGTGAAAAGATTCAATTTAATCCGGATTGTGTTTCTCACAAATTGTGGAATGTGCAGTCCGAGCATTTTATTCGTACGAATCAGCGTAAACAATGTGGCAACTTGGAATGAATCACTGCACTGACCTGTTTTGCGTACTTCATCGACAGCGGAGAGCATCTCCTGCGTGATATCCTTGTTCTCGTAAGCAATCTGTTCGCCCTTCTGTATGAAGTTCTCGGTGGCTTTCTCGACAGTGCTGACAAGAGCATTGGCCCTTTTCGACTTGCCCTTCTTCTTCTTGCTAGGCCCTTTTGTGTTAACGAGCGTGGTCACCTGGAGGACCAGAGGTTCCAGCGTTTTCTCCACAGACATGGTGCGGATCTCCAGGTTCTTGGGGTCCCATTTTAAGCCGAAGTGGTCAGCCATCTTAAAGCTCGTTGCACTTAAATAAAACGGCTCTCACAGTCACGGAATTCACGGTTGGCACGTTAAAACTATGTTAGAAAATCACTACAATCCTCTATAAAGTAACAATACTTTTCCTATCTGTTATGAATCATATCTTATGCGTCAATTCGAGCACCACTCCCCATCGTCGCAATTTGCTTGAAACATTACTCCTCCTTCTCGCACGCAATACCCTGTAATTCAAGAACTCCGACTATCTCGCTCGCACCCGCTCTAGTGCACACCTGTCAGCACGAGATGGCGCCTAAGTGAATAAACATTAAAATCCCCTATTTCCCCAAACGAGATCGAACGCCCGAAACGCTCGTCACTTTGCGTAAATGCCTCGCATTCCGGTTAATTTCCAAAAGCGGAAATCATCGCTTCAACCGCGACCTCGCCAAATGGCTTTCACTAAGATGGCCTCCTTGTCGTCCGGAAAGTCTAATCGAGACGTCATCTAATCAAGATAATGCGGCTATCACGCGCCAGGCCAGTATTTTGTTCTCCCGCGAGAAACAAGTATTAAAAACGAAATAGTGGTGCATTTATTAAAAACATCGAGTGCGAAAAATTTTTGCGCGAAATTCAAACCGACCATGGGGAAGATTTGTTTAATTCTGATTCTCTTAAATGTCACCGGGCTCTTCGTGCTGTTGGCGTTGGATATTAAAAATGTTTCGTTGAAACAAGTGCATGTTGTAAGTGTTTTAATCACGAGGAATGTAAACTGATAAAAACATGTTTTTGTTTGAGTGACAAATACGAGGTCCACCAATTTTGTTTTTGGTGGTATGTCGTGCTATTATAATAATTCGTATGTAATTTACATTTGTTTAACTACTTTATAAGATTTTCTCATGTTTAATTATGATATATTTCTTTAAAATGCCTACAAACTTTCATTGATAACAGTTTATATGCGCATAAAAGGGAAAATTTGAAGAAACAAAAACGTTGATTGAGATGGGTGATTCCAAAACACAATCGCATCATTAAAATTACAACTTTAGCTTTCTGTACCTCCTTAGTTGCAGAAAACAAAAAAGATCACAACTCCACAAGTTTGGATGATCAAATTCTGAATTTAATGAGAACGCCAAGTTTTTCATTCAAAACTCATTATTTGGATGGCACACCTAGCCCTTTTAAAAATTAGCTATGCATCTTAGAAAATGATGTAAAAGTTGAAACTAGACGGAATAAAGAGAAAACTTGTGTTTTATTATCACCGAATATTACAAAATATTTCACCACATGTTAAATGATAACGAAATATTTAAATTATGTATACAATTTGAAGGCCGAAAGGCAGTAAATTATCAATACATAATTATCCATCCCATTAAATATGTGACCTAATTCACTTACAATTTTATCATCAGCTTTTCAGACATGGAGAACGCAGTCCATCCAAAACCTACACCAATGACCCGCACAAAGACCACGTGTGGCCTGGAGGCTGGGATCAGCTAAGCACAGTAATTTAATATACGCGGCGCCTTGAAACGTCGGCATTCATTGTTTCTGAATTTCGCAGGCTGGAAAGGTGGAGGAGTACAATCTGGGAATTGCTCTAAGGAAAAGGTACGGTTCCTTTTTATCCGAGGAATACCACCAAGATGACGTCTACACCCAAAGCAGTTACGCGGACCGTTGCATCATGAGTGCGCAGCTCTTGCTCGCTGGATTGTACCCGCCTAAAAAAGATCAAATCTGGAATAAAGAGTTAATATGGCAACCGATTCCAGTACATTCGATACCTAGATATATTGATAATGTAAGGGTTACGTATTACCGAGCACTCGAGACGTTTGCGCAGAGTGAAATGTATTCAGGTCACTCGTCACGTCTCGAGTGCGTTACAACAAATCTCTGAAGCCAATTGAATTTAAGATCGTCACTGTGCAACACGTCTCGAGTGCTTGGTACATCTCTACTTTCAATTCCAGTATAATTTATAACATCATTTCTCCCTTTTTAATGGTATAACAAGAATTTTTCTTATACTATGGTTAATCAAAGAATTACTCCTTATAATCTTGAATATCCAAAATATGCCTAAGGAAAGACTTAAGATCTCTAATCATGTGTCCTTGGGGTGGAGCGTTAACCGTATTCTAATGACAATAATTCTTCCTACTGAATGCTTGAAGTGAAAAGGATGATCTGTGTGCGATATTTGGTAGCAATACAGATAGGTTGGTTGCAGACAGCTGCCAGCGTTACCGCACCTATCTATATTACCATCTCTGCTACCTCGTACCCCGCGAGCCGTCACTGTTTCCAGGAGTATTTCAACTGGCGTGAAGCATAAACTGAAAATATTTTTTTATTGTAGAAAATAGCTATAAAACGCGTATGTCCAAAATACTCAGTTGCTTTGGAAGAGGCATACAATTCTAAAAAAATTACCGAAATTAATGAAGCCAATCAGGATCTCTACGATTACCTTACATTACATACAGGGGATGTTATAAATAACATACTGACATTGGAAACCTTGTATAACACCTTGGAAATTGAGCAACTGAACAACCTGACGTTACCCAAGTGGACGGAAACCGTTTTCCCAGGAAAAATGAAGGATTTGGCAGCTCTCAGTTTGGCTATTTTTACCGAAACAGAATTTATGAAACGGATGCATGGAGGTAAATAATCAGGATAGAAACATCTACTAATCAGTTGTGGGTAAAACAGTTAATGTAATAATAGTGAAATTCCGTTTCCACGTACCATTTTGATGTGTCCAACCGAGTTAAAACCGAGCTGAAGTTGTTGACGGGGGAACAATAATGAATGTTTACTATCATATTTATATGATCAAGATAACTACGTATAAATAAACCTGCTCTGTAATAGTCTTTTTTAGGGATGTATCCAAATATGCAAGAACAAGCTTTTTCTCTTGAGAGAAAGAATGTATAAATTGAATTTTATCTGCATGGACGCACCATAAACATTTTCTGGATAGGTTGCTAGAATTGTACCAAGCACTCGAGACGTGTTGTGCAGTGACAATTTTAAATTCAATTGGCTCATATTCTCCAAATACTTTCTCACTCTGCGCAAACTTTCCCCCACACATCTCGAGTGCTCGGTAAAGTTGTACAAGTCTATAATAAATCAAATTTTTTTAGGCGTCTTAGTTAAAGAGATCATCGAACAAATGTTGAATAAGCAGAATGGAGTAACTAAGGACAACAAGCTAGCGTACTTATATTCCGGGCATGACCTAACAGTGGTGACTCTGTTGAGAGTATTAGGCTTTCCTGAACTGATAAAACCAGAGTTTGGTGCTAGTGTGATTTTGGAACTACACGAAATTAACCACGAGTTCCTTGTGAAGGTAAGTTGGTTGCAATTTATATTCTCTGGATCTGGATTATTCCGGTGGGAGGGCAGAGAGGTCCGCTGCACGTAGGCCTCAATTCCCGGTGTCTGAGTCCTCACTTCCCGGCGTTGTCCAGCCAACCCACGGCAATGGCGAACGCACCAAGGGCGACTCAGATGTCTGATGTTTGTAGACATCTTATGTAAAGACAATAGCAGTACACTCTTTAGTCGAGAGCTTTAACTAACATCATTTATCAATGTGAATCTATTAGTTGACAATAGTGTGTATTCTTGTTACATGTGGAAAATACAGCCTGTGAATTAATTTCACGAAGAATCGAAACAGCGTTTTGTAATTTTACTTCATTATTCATGTAAAGTCTTCCTATGAATTCATCAAATCATCTTTCTTTTCTAATTGTGTAAAAAAATAAATTATCTTTAATATTTGACTGTAAAAACTTCTATTAATATGTTTTTGTTTCAGTTTTTTTACAAACCAAATCCTTGTGCTGAAGTGCAGGAATTGGTACTAGATAGCTGTGGTGCATCCTGCAACTTAGAAAACTTAAACGTGCTGTTGAAAAATGTAATGCCAACCGATTGGGAGAAAGAATGTTTGGTCTGACGCCTAATAGGTTTATTATTACTTTTTTTATTTTGTTATGAGTATCATACTGTATAATACATTAAATTTAAAAAAAATAGTAGTAAATAAAGTACAGATTGTTATTAAAAGATGAAAATTGTGTATTTTTAATGTTAATATTATTATGTGATAATACATATCTGCAGCACAGTAGTTACAAATAGGCAGAAGTAAGCACCAATGTCAATGACTAATTTTAAATAAACACGCTAGTCAATCGTAATCGGGTTCTAATTAATAAGGGGGCAAGAGCGTATCGCGGAGTATTCATTTAAAATTAACCATTGATAATTACAAGTCGTCGTCGTCTTTACTAAAACTATAAGACACTGGTATATTTGAAACCTCATATTTACACATCTCCAAGGCTTGAACTATCACTCTGTAGAAGATCTTCTACTAATGTTATATGATATGTCAATATTGTCAATTCAATATAAAGCTAAAATCACATTTTCCACGTTTACTTGTTAAATTTTCTCTTTTATATAAATAAATAGCCTGTCATAGCATGATAAACCCCGCAATGTTCCAGCGAGTGAGAAATTTAATTTCTCAACCGCTGGAACACTGTGAGCCCTAAAATTGACAATTTCTTATAATCTCTATTACACACAATGAAAAGCAATTTTATTTTACAAATGTACACGTTGTCTCTCGATGAAAACAATACACACAATGTAAGTCATTTTTTTTTTTAGAAAATTATCACATGTAATGTTAAACACACATTTAAATAGACTTTTTTACTTTTACATTTGCGTTAATAGTACACCTATCTAGCCAATGGCACAAAATGCATTTTTTTCACAGCCAAACATTTTAAATTTTTTATAAACCTTCAAATACTGAATCTTTTTAACTTTTATACAAAACCTTAAATCTAAAAAATTTAATGTTATGGCATAAATAGGTGTCCTCCATATATCTCTCTATATATATTTATGTATAAAGTTTAGATGCTATGAATTGTACACTATACAAATTTAACACAATTATTTATATATATTTACTCTCGCATTCCTATAAATATATATAAACATGAAGGAAGCCTGCCCTGGAGTTTACACGTCCCAGAACAAATACTTTTAACTTTAAAAACTCTTAATATTATATACAGCATAAACGTAGTTGGACATCAACGATTGGTAAATATAATACAATATAAAACGAATATCAGTTGAGGAATTTCCTGCACCGCTTCGTGCCGCATGTGCACGGTATTTTATCTTCTTCGAACGGGAATTTGTAGTCATACGTCAGCTCCTCCCCGCAGATTATTTTCCTCAACGCAAATATTATTATATGCTTATGACCTAGTATTTCCACAACTTTCGAATAACAATTCGGCTAAAATTTAAACATCTAGTTCAAGTCCGAGTTATTAAAATAAAACACACTACAGAACTACTATAACGTTATTTTTAACCAGCTAATAATAATATTGAAAAAATTGACCACTTTCCTGGCTAATGCCACGACGAATATTGAATTCCACAACAAACCGTAATAAAAGAAATTATTTACTTACATCACAGGAATGATTTATAAACCTAGCTGCATTTCCCTTCATCGTTGCATCTACCACGAGGTTGTCGTCTATCCGGAACATGTAACAACCGATGCCTTTTGAATTATAATACTTTTCACGTTTATCAGTTAAAATGGACCGGATAACCTAAACAAATGTTAATTACTTTTCTCTCGTAAATTGCCAACAAACGAATATACTTGCTATTTCATAGTTGTAAGAAGAAAACAATAAATATTTATTTTCCAATAGAAAAAAAATCTGCACCAACATGGAAAACTCGTAATAGCATAACAAGAGCTTAATATAAACCTTAATATAAATAACTAACTGTTCTATTGTCTTAAATGTTACATAAATTGTGTGGAGTTATCCAATTATAACAATAATAATTGCAACACTAGATAATGGCGCCCTAATCAACAATCAAGTATAAACAAAAGAACAAACTTACCTCTCCCGCATACTCAATGACCATTTCGCCGGCCTCAATGTCCCTCAGGGAGAACAAACCCCTCCCGTGTATATCAGATCTGTACACTCCAACGGAATACTTCGAAATAACCTTCAATGTCCTGAACCGCATCGCCATCGGTAAACTACTACTAGCGTTTCTCCTAAAAACGCACACGAATTAAATTTGACTTACAAGCAAAGTAATATCGTAGTTAAATAATACGAATCTTTTTTGTAAAATATACAAGGTCGAATGAATCGGCTCGTTGACACCCAGACATCCACCAAAATTGAACCACTACGAAATATGCGTCCATCCAGTGACGTCGCTAACTTGTTTAACTATCTACGTTAATAGAAACATAATTTTGAAGCAACTTTGAAGCAAAGGTGCACAATAAAAATTGAATAGCATATTATTTCTATGGGGTGCCCGTTTTCCGTGCTTAACCATGGGGATTTCGGTTATCTTAAGAGATACTGACTTCATATCTCTTAAAATAACCGAGACCTCCATGGTTGAGCTCAAAATACGAGCAACCTCTATATTTGTATTAAGAGTTTTAGCAACAAAAAAAAAATCTTGATACAAATATTTAGACAAAATAACAAACAAAAGCACTTTGAGAAACAATCAGGATAAGCTTACATGGTTGTTGATAAAGCAACGCACTATATCTAAACTCGTGATATGTTAGTGTTTCACATCCAGATCTGAAATTTCTTCACCAGAATTCAAACAATATTTAATGTTGCTTTTTCAAATAAAAAAATATATCGTGTTGCTGTACAAGCAATGATACATACCATACAGATGATACAAAAAAGTTCTTAAAAAGATATATTGTGTTGCCGTAAAAACAATCCTTCAACTCAAAAGTGCATCAAAACAAAAAAAAACTTGATACGAAAAAAAACACTCACTTTAAAATTGCATCCAAATCATACATCTCCAAAGTACGGTGCTTGGAACACAACCAGCCGAACATATCATACTTCTCCTTCTTTGTATCGAAAGGAAGGCATCTCCTTGTCCCCTCCTCATCATCCTCCTCCTCGAACTTAACCTTCTCCGTCGGCTTGTGATACACGGGCTTGTAATTCTTACACTTGACCGCCTCGGGAAGCTGCTCTAGCAAATACTTCATGCCCTTGGTCTTCAATCCCAGTATATCCAAGTCGCCGATCGTCCTCAGGGCAACATCGGGCAGAGGGGGCAGGTTGTGAGACAGCCTGGCTGCCTGGACGTCGTTGAACACCTTCCTCCAGATTTGCGGCAGGGAAGCCGCCGTGAAATCGAAACCGTCCGAGGACTCCACCTTGTAGAATATCGTGTTGTGGTTTGATCGCTTGAGGGCTTTCAACACCGGTTTGAAGGGCTCCTCCATGTTTCCGTCGACGGTCTTCACCTCCACTTCGGTGTTTTCTTTATCGGATAGATTTGGGAAGTGCTTTGATTTCATCGGTTTCAGCTGTGCTATTTGTATCTTGTTTACTTTTAATACTTCCTTCTCAACTAGCATCTTTGTTTCGTCTTTTTGTTCTTTAATTTCGATTTTGGTTTTTAATACCTTTGTATCTTTAGCGGCCTCTGGTGGTTCTATAATAGGAACTGGTGGTTTTTTTTCTTCAACTTTTATTTCTTCTCTAATCGACTCCTTTTCGCTGGGCTTGGGAAACACTTCAATGCTACAATTTTCGATGATTTCAGGGGTGGTTTTAGTTGAAGGTTTTGTGATGATTTCAGTAGAAATCTTTTCTTTAACTAAATTAATTTCCTTTTCAATTATTGGTATACTAGGAGTATCTTTACACTTAAGAAGAGATTCATTACATTGCTTGTTTATAAGTTCGTTACACTGTTTAACGATTAAGTCGTTACACTGCCTAAGAACAAAATCGTTTTGCTTTGCTATTAAGTCACTACACTGTTTATTTACTATTTCATTACATTGCTTTACTAAATCATTACTCACAATTAAATTGTTGCATTGCTTTGGAACGACAGTTTCCTTGCATTGCTTGGGGGGAATTACATTGCTTGATTTTTTTGTGGGAATTAAATCATTGCTTGGTTTCATTTTGGAATCACAACTATTTATCACGACTGGCGTTTTATTCAAAGGCTTCATTATTTCGTTACATTTCTTCACAGCTGCCTCGTTGCATGGTTTCACTTCTGGGCATTGTTTCACCACTATATCACCGAGTATAGTAATTTTTTGATTTTCCGTGTTAGTAATAATTTTTTCCACTTCATCAGTTACAATATCTTTATTGATGATGAGTTTCTCTTGTTTCTTTTGATGTGTGGTAGTGGTTTGCATAGGAAGGACCCGGCTCATCGGTCTGTACTGGTTTGATGTTGGAGGTTTCGGCGTCGGTGTAACTATATTTGTGGGGATACCCTGTTCTGGGACAAATGGAGCTACAGGTAATGTGATGCTGTTTGTAGTATTGTTGTTTGCAGACGTGGCTACAACCTGCACAGGTTTGATTGGTTGCGTGTGTTGTATCGATTGTGGTTGTGATGTAGGGTAACAGTTCTTTGTATGAATCTGTAAGTTATTTTGTAGGGGTTGTTGCGTGATGCTGGTTTGTATTTGTGGTACTTGAACAGTGGGTTGGTTTACTATTTGGTTAGGATTCACTAAAACGAAGCTGCCATCGATTACGGGTTCTAGTTTACTAGTTTGGAAAACTTGCGTGGTTGCTGAATAACTGCTATTAGTTGTTAGAACACCCGGCATTGTTGTGGGTAAGAATTGTTGGGATTGCATTACAGTGTTCTGCACTATTGTTTCAAATCCATAGTAAACAGGTTGCACTTGTTGGACGGGTTGCGTTGTCCACACCATGGAGCCATTGCTGTCTACGATTAGCTGTCCAGTGTCGACTCTGGGTTGTTGGATAATCATTGTAGGTTGTACATTGGGTACCAAACTGATGTAATTATTTTCGGGTAACTGGACCAACTGTGTTTGTGGGGCCATTGATGAGTTTAACTGAGGGGTTATAGTAGCTACATATTGCACGTTTTGACTGGGTTGCTGTTGAAAGGCATCCACGAAAGGTAACATGTTTGCCGATGGGATGTGTTGTAATATTACAGATGGTGAACTTTGTGGAAGGACAATGGTATTACCTTGCATTTTAGGTCTTTTAGCCACAATTCTAGGTCTAGGCCTAGCTTTATTCTGTGGAATGATAGGCCTAACCCATTGGCTTTGTGGTATATTCATAACGGAGTTAACAACAGTGGGAGCAAGCATTTTAGCATCTATAGTAATCGCTTGATTTTGCTGCGTTAAGTTTATAATCGGCGAAACTTCTTGTGTATAAGGAACTGATTGGAGGGTAACAGGTTGCTGCTGAATATCCATCAACCCATTAATCGGGTTTATTTGGTTAATCATCTGTGTATTATCCATTGAAATAATTGAAGGATTTAAAGCAATAGAGCCCTTATTCATCGGAACTAAATTAGGTTGATTAACACACATATTTTGTGGATTAACACAAAACTGATTTAAAATTTGTTGATTGTTATCGTCGTTCATATTAATAACATTCTGCTGTGATGTAAGCATTGGTTTCACCGACTGGTAATTGTAATAAATTCCATTATTCTCATGCATCTTCGTCGATTCAGACAAAATGGTTTGAGTATTCAAAACAGTCGACTGAATCTGATTCTGCGTTGCCTGATAAGAGCTGTATGTTTCGTATGAAGTTAACATCTGCGGTTCTGGATTTTCATTTACATTAACAACAAGTGTTTCCGTCTCGGTTTCACTCTCACTGGTAAACATGGCATCACAAGATTCTAAATGCCGCTTGTAACTAGCATCCGTTCTATAAGTGCAACGACATTTCTCGCAAGTCACAGGTTCCTCACAATTTTCCAGACACCACGTGTTTTCACTTTCATGGGTAGGTGACCCACACTCGCTACTACTGGAATCACAAGCGCCATCGACTTGTAATAGCTGCATAAACATGTTATCACGTGAGGATGCGATTTTGCGTTTTTTAATAGCTGGCGATAGGGTGTTATCGAGTTGCAACCATGTTAAACTACAAGACCGTTGTTGGTTCCTCGGCTTCATCTTGTCCTCAATCCTTTGGAAGACTTCCGACTTACTCCTTTTCAATTCCTTCACATTTTTACTATCATCCGAATCCTCAGACTTGCCTTCGCTATTCATATTTAAACTAAGATTGTCGTTACAGTTAATTTCGGTGTTTTTAAAATCCAAATTCATCAGCTCCTCATATCCCATTAACATGTCTTGTACTGAGATTCCATCTAGTAAATCATGTGGTAATTCTTGTAGTATAGCATCGGTTAATTCAGGTGATAATATATCAGCTGTTGTTTGTGGTTCTTCATAATCTTCAAACTCGACCAAATCCTTTTCCTTATCATCTCTCTGCCATACGGAAATCTCCCTCATCTTCTTTTCAACTATATGTTTGGGTAATGTATGATCCACTGTAAAGTTTTTATCGATGTATATTTGCGACTGGCTATTGGAAATAGCAGTAGTTATTTTGTAGGGGATTAACTTCCACGGTTCAGTTGTTGACCAAAACAGTTTTGAGCAAACGTACCCAACTGGAATGATTGCCTCCACTGTATCAGATAAACTTGGTATGATCTTTCCTAAATTGATCACAGATAACGATCCGACCATAAAGTTGACCTTCTCTGGTTCACATAACCTCTTCTTTTTTGTGTCCACCTCAATATAAACAGATCTTCTGATTTCAAATTCTCTGGGATTGGTCAACACATGCAACTTGGGACTAAGTTCGTGTGGTTTGCAGTAGATAGTCCGGTCAACGATAAAAGTACAGCTAGCTTTAAGCGCACATGGGAAGTGGTAGGTTTCTGAACAGCCTTTTAAGCAGCAACCGACACTGGCTCCCCTTTGCTTGCAGTGTGAGCAACGGATAGATCGTCCACGACTTATAGCGCTGTGCACGTTTTGTAGTGATCCATCGATCTCTTCATAAACTTCTGAAGACCACAGAGCACAGTTAGCATGAACCCAGTCGTTCTGCCCACAGTATAACAAGCGGGATTCTTTAGAGGAGGATCCATCACCTACGCCTTTGCAGAGATGACACATCCGTTCATCGACCTTTTCAGAAATAAGTACATCAAAAACTTCATAGCTGTATTTCTTTTCTTCCTCGTTCTTCTCAACTCGAGGGATATCACAAACTGACTTATTAAGATCCTCCTTTTGGTTTGGATCAAACCATGGAAATACCTTCTTCAGTATGGTTCTGTAAATCATTAACAGTTCCAGTGAAGATGATGTTGATTTTAAAGCAAGTTCCATACCCTCGTTGAATTCGCGAAGCGAAAAATACTCATTACAGTTCAGTTTATTTTTAATTTCAACCATGCTTGGAGACATGGGAATTTTCGAATCGTTCAACATCGAAGAATTGAAGCTGTCGCCAAAATCTATCTTATTCTTGAAGATGGCACTCACTTGCTCTAAGTCGCTTTCTAACGAACTGTCGTGGTCCGGCTTCTCGCGGATTTCATCGTCTATAAATTGCAAACGGCGCGCGGAATTGAGTTGTTTGGAGTTCGGGGTGCAGACTTTTAAAGGGCTTAGTTTGAGCATGTCTCTGGCTATCCGGTTTTTGCTGAGGAGGCGGAGGATGTTGTTAAAGCAAGAGCGCAGTTCTGTTTGTACGGCTTTTCTCCAATGGGGTGTTGTTTGGCTGGAGCAGAGGCAGCAGATGAACTCCACTGATTCTGGAAGGATGCTCAGGATCTGGTAGTGTTCATCAGAGAGGCCTTCGCATTTCGAATGGACCCATTTATTGCATTTCGCGCACTCCATCATCTGAAATGAAAATTTAATATCTTTGAATTTAAACAAAAAAATAGAGATGTCGAAGTAACACGAACTGTTTTAATAAGGTGTAAGATCCTTAACATTTCAGTCAATAATTTGTAATGTATAAAAATATACTATTTTATGGGTTTTATGGATGGGAGTGAAAGGAGCAGAAGGGTGATGGAGTGGTTGAGGGAGGATGGGGCAGGGGTAAGGATGCTGGAGAGGGGAGGGAGAGGGAAAACAGAAGAGAGGGAAGGAGGGAGAGGGGTAATAGTATAGTTTTTCTTGAAGTTGTAAATAGTTTGGAATATGCCAATAAAGGTCTTTGTTTTATGGGTTGTAAATATTGAATAATCACCTTAGTGTCGAAGTCATTATCATCATAACAGCACTGGCATAGTGGACAGAAATTTCCTTTGTTCCTCAACTTGAAGCATATCAGGCACAAGGCCAAGTTTCCAACAAATTTGGTGATGTTATCAGTTCCACAGCTTTTACACCTTAAGCAATTCGAGCAGACCTAAAAATAAACAATTGGTTTATCATTGTGTTAAGGGTAACACTATTAAGTGTAGTCTTAGATTTTCATTAAAATTAAGGTAAGATTTGTACCTAATATAAAACATTTTTGTGGCCATTTTGAAAATTTCTCAAAAAGTTTTCACTAATTTAATTTTTTAATTTGAGTTATTTTTTATTTGTAGAATCAAAGTTAAAATAAACCAAATTACCGTCGGTCTGTCATCAGTCCTCCATTTAGTATTAAAACACTGCGGGTGGTACGATTTATGACACTTCTGGCAGTTGATCTTCTGCCGGTCGGCCTCACCACACGCGCTGCACGTGGTGCACTTTGGGCAGTTCCAGGTGTACTTTTGTTCGGGGTTCATGAAGTTTGGGGGCCCCTGCTCCAGGCAGTAGGGGTGATAGGGTTCACAGCAGGTGCAGCAATACAGGAGTGCGTCTTTTCCGGCGCTCCCACATAGAAAACAAATCGACTGCATTGGTAGGTCTTCTGATGCGATAATACTGAATCCGTTGCAGACAATCTCGTCGGGATCGTAGGTTTCCCAATAATCTATATCTATAAGGTTGGCGGTTTCCACCGTGGAGGAAATCTTTTTAGTTTTCTTGCTAAAGGACGGTTTTATCTGAAAATAGAATTTTTTTATTAAACAGAGAATTTTTAACAAAAACTAGAAAAATATAGAAAGTGGCTAGCAATCTTAAATAATTTTTGACATTAACAAACACTTCTTAGATATTTCGTCACCTAGGGCTGACATATTCAATTAATAATAATATTTATTGTTGCTACTATATACAAGATATTTACACACGTCAAATTCGATAGTATAAAAAAATATATAAAATCAACAAAATCTAAAACTACAGAAACATTCTATTCATCCTGTAGAATCATATTTAAGAAAAAAACACGGCCACATAAATTATTAAAATGTCAATTAATAATAATTATGAAAAGTATTAAATCTTTTGCAATCTTAAAACTGAGTTTTATAAAGACAACAACAAATAAACAAATTATTTATTGAAATAACTACTAACCGCGAACTGGTTTGAGAATAATTATACGCCTATAATTTGAAAATTGCCAACTGGTTTTAAATTGCAAACTTAATAATACATTAATACATTTGTTTATGTAAATTAATTATAATTGTTATCAATTATTTTTCTTTAATCACTGTGTCGCTTCAATAAAAACATTTTAAATTGATTTCATATATTAAATGATTTAAAATTACCAAATAAACTAAGATTATTGGAATTTTTATACATGTTATATATTTTTGACAATGGGAATATATTTTTATTGCACTCTAAGAATAATCTGGTAACCACAATGAGCACGATGAATGTGATTTACGATTGCATCAACAAACATGTGTGCGTCGACATAAACATATTTTCTGAGTAATCAAATCTGAACAATCACTAAAGTTAAAAATAGACGAGCTATAAAATCTCACTTAATTTTACGTGAAGATTTTTTTGGAATCAGATTATGAATTTCATTAAATGAAAATATGCTTCTGCAAGCAGGCACCCCAGGGGGGTGGCTATCGGGCTTAAGCCCCCCCCCAAGACATTAATATACCGAATGTTAACCACGAAACCTGGCCATAACAAAATAGTGCTTTTTGGAATTTATTTAATCGTAATGCCATTTGATATTGCACTATTCACGATTTTCAGTTTACACATATGTTTGTCTGTGGGTTATTATATGCGTAAGCCCCCCAAAACATCCTGCCCCATGTTTTAAAATAACCCACAAAGCTTTTACTAATAATTCTAATTCACGTCATGCTCTACAATCTATCTTTATGACATCTTTCATGGGGGATGCGGACATAATATGTACTGTAGTTAAAAATAGCATTTAATTGATGTAATTATCCATTTTGCGCCTACACTGCTTTGATTGGGCTATAGCATAATCCCAGGTTTACTGAAAAATTACTTTTTTGTTGTTATTACCTTTTTCTACGAAATATTATTCCACTTACTCATTTGTGCAAAAAATATTCCATAGATGGCGCTAAAGGGGTAATTTTTTTGGAAAATTCGTTTTTTTGTTTGTGGCGACCTGAGCGTGAAGAGGTTAATAATCTAGAATTAATGATTTGTCGGGATTTTGGCTTGTCGCGATTTCGACCCAGACCCCTTTTGTGGCAATGAAAATCATTTTTATATAATTGTAAAATAATGACAAGAATGCAAAGAAGAAAATATATTCGCTTACAATTTCCAGTGGAAGCGTTGAAAGCACCGCCGGGTTTTTATTCCGCTCCTTCTTCAAAGCCACAGATTGCACCCTAACCTCCTTAATCTCAGCTTTGCCAGCTTCCTCCTCCTTCGGTGCATCTTCAACACTCTCAGCTTTAATAATCTCAACAGCACTACACGTTTTCGTTGTAACGATTTCAATCTCACTCTTGCTCTGCACACTCTTGTTATCAACAACAACTTTACTCTCCACGCATTTCTCCTGTTTCTCCGGCAAGTCCAACTTTTTATCGGTTGCAAATGTTGCCAGCGGTTGTCCGAGCACAATCGAAGCACTCCGACAAACGTGTTTAACGCGCGGTCCTTTCAGATCAATTTTCTGCCTTTTAATATCGTTGATTACTGGTGCGGATAGTTTGTCGTCCTTTTTGACGGTTTTTAAGCGCACTGGCCGCTGCCTCAAGGTGATTTCCTTGTTTTCAGTCACGTTTTGAGGAGGTATTTGAATTTTGTTCTCGATACCGGATTGCCAGGTTAGGAGGGGTAGGGTGGCTTTAAATAAGGAATCACTGGTTTGCATGCACTTGGGAAGGAATTGTGATAAGCTCGATTTTAGGTTCAGGGGTAGTTGAAAGGATCGCAAGCAAAGTTTCAACCAGCAAGCCGAACATCGCAGATTGTTCGTGATTTTGTTCAACCTCCATTGCTGGCTGCGGACAATCGGCCCAATATGGCAGGAACCTTGGCCCTTCAGGCAGTTAAGAGGAGAGTTTAAGTTTTTGTTGTTCGAGTGTTGGATCATTTTAGTGATGAATTTTCTACACGATTCGCAACTGTAGATGTTGAATTTCCGCGCTTGTTTTAGTATGCGGTATATTCGCACTGCACCGCAGACCCCGCATTTCATGGTACCTGGTGAACTCGGGATGGATTTCGAGGAGAACGGCCCTTCTGGGCCCACCGGTGTTTTAGAGTTGATCTGCAAGCGCGCTTGTCGGAGGACGACCTTCCCGTTCCCATTTCCGTTCGTTTGAACAGGCGTCGCCTCCTTGTTGCTTTCAGTAGCCTCTTGGTTCTTATCATCGTTACTCTCCGCACTAACACTAACACTCTCCTTTTCCTCGGGTTTCACACAATGTTTCTTATTAACCACTCGCTTCTTCACAATTCTAGTTTCACTTTGTTCGACGTTGATGAATCTCTTGTTGGGTTTTATAACACGCGATGAATGCACACTCCTACTGGGAAGAACGAACTTTCCGACTATGCTACTGGATTCCTTTTTGGGGCTCTTCACGAGTTTCGGTTTATTCAGTTTGCGAATGCTAGCAAATCCTCGCATAGACCTTCTAGTCACTTTACTCCTGGTCAGCCTTGTTGTTGAATTCAGAACAGTGTTGCTGGGAGTCAGTAACACGGTCCGTTTGATCGGCGAGCGCTTCTTGTTAATACTTACCGTTTTGGTCCGGCTTCGAGTAAATATTTGTTTCTCACCATGTTCCTCGCCCTCGGTATCTGCTTTAGCAGGCTTGGTTTGTTCCTCGATCTACAATAGAACGAACTGTAAGGATTGGTGATTGTGTTGGTGGGTTTTGATAAAAAGCTTGGCTAGGTGTATCCCTTGTGACTTTGTTTGGAGCTTGATTCTCGGGGATTTGGGTGTTTGCGAGGGGGTTCAGGTTCGGGTTTACATGCGGGAGAGTTGTTTTAAGTGTTGTGTTTACCTTATTTGAATCGTCGCCTTCTCTAACTGTCACAACATTAGGATTATAGTCACCAACAACTGTTGTGTTTACAACTGCTGAAAGAACATTTATCCGTGTCCTGTTGACATGTTTTGATGGTTTCCCGGGAAATTTCGAGCGTCCCATTTTCAAAAACAATACGGCGATCACATTTTATTTTATATAAGAATCTTACACGGCGATTAATAGCAAGAGCATTTCCCTATACGCTCATTCTCATTTAGGAATGCGCAGTGCTCCCTCACCCTGGCGGTGAACGGCGATACCACAACAACAAACCGTCTCGAAATGGCGGGAAGCTTAATTTGCTGAATCCAATTACCTACCCATTAATTACCCTCCCATCTAATTATACTCACAAATTATATTTTAACAGAATATTTAAATATTTATCGTTGAAATTACCATCCGGTCGTACTACATAGAAGTAATTGAATTTTAACAACGGAATTACGCAAGCTTTGCATAGGTACAAAAAAACAACAAACTTAATTTTATCAGCATTTATTTCATTCAATAGTACATAGGTTAGATAACCAGCAGGCTTTAAGCGTCATCATATTTCAGAATTATCAATAAAATATAAAATCGACCGCAAAATATAATTTTTCATCATGTAAAGCGAATGGGTTCGAAGCGTCTGCGTTTATAGACAGTTAACAGATCCTTACAATCTTATCTCATCTCATCTCAGCAAACTCAATATTTACAAACAAATGAGTACGTCTCCCAAATAAACAGTATTAAAAATATATCCAAATATATAAAAATAATCAATTTCTCTTATACTCGTATATATAAGGGTTTTCGAAAATAAAAACAAAAGAATAAAACAATAAATTACTTAAATATGATATGTAATTAAGAAAAATACAATTTGAATATCGGCACAAATTTCAGAATCTATCATAAATACTAAAGCAGTAATGTATATATAGATTAATATGTTAGTGCCAATTAATAAATATTCAAAAAATCCATACAATCTATACAATCTTTTGGAATAATACGATACAGCGCGTCGGGGTACGGTCCGCATGCCCCGTACTAACTCTCATCGTCCAGAAACTCGACGTGGGTAAACGGGAAGTGCCCCGTCTTCCCGTTCAGCTCGCCCTCCCATTGGCCGTTTATGTTCGTTTTCGTGACCACTATTATATCGCCTATTTCTAGTTTCAGAGCTGTCTTGTCGTAGGCGTTAGGCACCCTCACTTGCTTTACCCGCGCCCTCGCCGGCAGTTTTCTCTGGAATAAACAAAGGGTTATGTTAATTTTGCAAAATTTTTAAACATTTTCAACATATTCATTACCTGCATTTGGTACCTTTTCAACGCTACTTCGCTATTTTGAGGTGCCGTGTGGGAGACTGCCACCGGACCTCCAGATCCTGGTCTAGGTACTTCTGGTATTGGCTGACCTTCTTCTATCTGGAATGTTTAAAAAGTAGTTGTTTTAATAAATTGTTTGTAATTGAAAACTTATTTTGGAGATTTCGAAAAGTTTTTTCATTATTATAAAACTAAAATAGTCTACCTATAGATTAGCCTTTTTTGACAGCTATGAAAAAAATGTAATTTTACAGCACGGGTACTGGTACTGGTATACTTCAAATATATTGAAACATGAAGTCGCACATTATTGACAGTTTTTAATGTTGAATTTTTACCACTTTTTGCCAGACATGTGATAGTAGATTTTTAAGTGCAATTTTCGTAATAAATTACAATTACCATTTTAACATTTCTCGCAAAAGTTTCGTAAGTACTACTTTTTGTGGTGAGAGCTATTCGGCAACCTAGTAGGATTTCTGGAATTCAAGATTTCAAAAAAATCTAATCTATGGGTAGATGTAGTATACACATTTATACAATTTGGATTTTTTTACAATTATTGGACCGATGAGGCTGTTGAAACTCCATGGTTATCATTCAATAAAAACGCTGATGCAATGTAAGGTTTCAAATTATTTTTATTGTTCTACAACAATTGTTTCACCACACAGTGGCTTTATCAGATGAAATAATTTTTTTAATTAATTAATAATTAAATAATAATTTTTTTTTTCATTAATTTAAAGCGACGTATTTTCTTACGTAAATTCGGGCGTCAGACAAATACAAACATAAGACATAGTAAATTTAAAAAAAAAATATTTGACATATTTGACACTCTAATATCAAATTTGCACGAATCCTGTTGCTTTCCCGGCGGATCGAATCCGGATTATTGAATTTAATTTCACGCCTTGCGACCTTGAAGTTAAATACCGTGACGCCGACTCCGTACGCAATAATTCAATTAAACATTTGTTTCTGCGACTAACGCAAACACCTTTTCCTCTAATGAAATGATTTATCTAGACACTTTATTTAATCAACTGTATTATCTGGAGCATGAAATTTGCGTGCTGTCAGACATCCCCCAAGTTTAAATATAAATCCCTCTTGTGCAACCCCAGAGAATCGCCCCATTTTCATTGTATTCCATTAGGCAGTTAACACCCCTGTCAACCCATCCCTGTGTGCACGGTGACACGGCAAGATTGATCACAATGAAACCTCGCTTTAAAAGGGTCGACTCGTTAAAGTAAAATCGGTAAAAAATGTACACATTTTTAGAGCATTTTTTTAAGAGAAGCGGATATCGAAACGTTTGGTCTTGAGCGCGAACGTATTAATACAAATGATCTTTCTGTCGGCCCTAGAAGTCATTAATTTTACTCACATTTGCAATTAGTGCTAGACGCTCTAGTACATCATTTTTCAACAAGGGGGAGCGCGAAATTAGATATAAACACATGTTTTTGAGGCGAGGCGTTAAAATTTGATTATCGACGTTTTATTGACCTGTAGACATCCTTCAAGTAAAGGCTGCTTCACAACAACCCGGGAGCGGTAACGAGAACGGGAACCAAAAGTTAAATATGACATTCACAACTAATAACAAATATCCGGTAACGGGAACAAGAAGCTTGGTATATTTTCGTTCCCGTGCCCATTCTCGTTACTGTTCCCGGATTTTTGTGAAGCAGCCTTAATTGTATACAGCAGTATCAAAGGGGTTTTGGGTATCTTTTACTATTATTGGATTTTTATATTTTGTGTCTTTAACACAGCTATTACAGCACCTAAAATAGTATTATCATAGATCAAGTGCTGTACTGGTCTTGGTACAATTTATTTTTAAAAGTTGGTAGCATTAAAACTTCAAACCTCAAATAAGTCATACGATCATAAACTTTACAAACATAACTTTTGATTTATTGAATACAATTTAAATTAAGATCAATGAATTCCCTAAATATTAATTTTGGTAAAAAGGGCAAAAGTTTCAAAAATCGTATTATCACACTCTTACTCAAGTGATAAAACCTTCCTTATGAAACTTGTATTTTAATGCACTATTAAACACTTGCATCCTATAGAAATTCCACACAACAAATCTCTGCAAATGATTTAAGCTGTCAATGCACCCAAAATTCAGAATAAATCTCTGCTAACGAATTAGGTTCGGGAGTTGACATTGTCCAGAAGGATGGATACTTACTTTTTGTATGTACGGAACAGGAATGGATCCCTTGTGGCCAAAACTGTTGATGGCCGTCCACCACTGCTCCTCATCCTTCGATATAATCGTTAAAATATCACCTTTTCTAAACGGAAGATCATCAGTATCCTGGGAAACACAAACAAAATCGGGTTAAACTGGGGAGATGCAGGGGGAAACGTGTGCTTACTTGTCCATCGAAGTCATATTTAGCTATGACCCTCTCGAGCTTCTTGGCGGCGGGCCGAATCAGCGGTGCGGTATCTAAATAGTGCAATTTGTAGAAGGCCAGCAGGCCCGGAAGATCTTTGAATAACTGGTCGCCGATGCGGTAGTGCACCTCCTCATTCTGCTGCGTCTTATTTATAATGTAATGACTAACTTTGCTATCCTCCCTAAATAAACAGAAAAAACAAAAAATTCACTCAGAGACAATGGTGGTGAGAGGGGGAAATTTAATTCTATTGCATAAGGATTAGGAATTACGACTGCTATAAATAGTGACATGAACTGTTCCCCACTCTGAGGACCTTTGTGGATTATAGGGGAAAGTCAAAAAATTACAAAGGTGTAAGAAAATAAATTCAAAATTTAGAAGAGGTGCGGTCACACCACCAACTGTTTTCTTACCCTACTTATGCTACCTCGGCTGAAGAATTTCCCAATCAATGGTTAGTTAGGCAAATTGATTTACAAATAGCACTAACAATAAATGAAAAAAATTCTTAAAACAAACCAGCGTGTGGCTGATCTTAGCTGGCTAAACCAATTTTTTATAATACTTCTAAATTCCTATCATCCGTCCTTTAAAAAAACATACAGACAAGACAAGACACAGCTAAGGAAGGTTGAGCAAAATGTCTTTTAAATAGAAGCAATAATGCCAAGTTCAGCTGCCCGCAAGAGAAATACTGAGCCAACAGGAGCGCAGCAAGAGCGTACAGCAGGTGGCGGAAAACACACGGCTGGAATGGCAATAAGTTTGTAGATCAGAACAATGAATGACCATGTTTTACCTTACTGCACACTACCTATCCCCATCCATCCAGCAGTTAGCAAATAGGAGCTGAGTTGGCCACCAGTGCAATAAAACAATACAAAAATCGTGGCCTACAGCATTTTATGTAAAGATTTGACTTTCTAATTAAATACAAGGAAAAACAGTTCACTTTGTCAATGGTTCAGGAATCGCTCGACTCTTTGAAGCGAACTAGTTATTTTTTTTTTATTGGTTCACCAGTTGCGGCTACTGCTACATAAATATCTTTATTGATAGTAATTTAGACATATCACTATTAATATATATTATCACCGTATGTGTTTATATATTTATATACATGTGTATAATTATATATTTATTATTACGTGCGTAACTTTTGATCGACATGAATAAATTATTATTATTATTAACTGGCTATCAAAAATATTTTCATTTAATATCAGTTTGAGTGTTAAAGCTATTACGTCTACTATTTTAATTTATAATTAACTCTGGAATCAAATAAACTGTATTTTAAATTCATGCTTTATGTAATAATAAATATTATTTCATAATGCTACAGCTAGGATCAATTAAACAAATTAGCGATTTTCTCCAGTCTCGTTTCTTTGTGTTCATGCTTTTCACATGTTTTCCTGGTTTCATTGCAATATGAGATGATAAGTGCGACGTTATCGCAACATGGCGTAAAACACACAAAAAGGTCATTTACAGACCAAAAACAAATAAAGACACGAAGATAAATCCAACGGGAATAAAGCACGCAAGTACCCATAAAATATATACAGGGTGGGGCTGAGAAATGAGCGATTTTTATGACGCTACCGCACATTCGGCGAGCGCAACCGACCGATACGTAGGGGACGCTCGTGCTTGCTCGGAATCAATCGTTAACAAGTGCTGAGAACGGAAAAAGACGCAAAGGAAATAAGCCGATGAGGTAATAAGGCCAAAGAAAAGAAGCCCACGCGAAAAAAGGCCACTAGAAAGAAAACGCAAGCAAAAAGACCAATGGGAAAAGCAAAAAGCCCACGCGAAACAAGCCCAGTAGGAAAAACTCCACATGGTAAAATGCCCACTGGAAAAGATGTCCACAGGTTAAAATACCAATACGGAAAATTTTTGTTAACGTAGCATCATTTGTTGTCAGGTTATAAGTAATGAATTTTTGGTATTGAATCTAATCTTATAGTTGAAACACATTAATGAATAAAATCTAAAGAAAATATTTATCACTATACAAAAATTAACTTAGTGTTTTAACAAGATGTCATTCTTTCGAAATTAGTTTCGTTTTTCTGGACTTGTTTGCAATTTATTTCGAACAAAAATGTCTTTAGTGTCCCAACTGTATTTGCAGCTAGTCTTGGATACAGTTTTACCATTGCTTAGAAATACTCAGTTATGTAACCACGATTTGGGAACAATCAAGAGATGGCGCTTAGATGCCAAATTTGTCTCTCCAAAATAAATAAATTTGAATGTATGTCTCACAAAAGGTAATTTAAGTCTTTTAACGTAAAAAATATTTATAATAAACATTAAATTGAATAATGTTTAAAAATTACAAGGTTAGGCAGAGAATTTGAATAATTGTAGTGTAGTGGGAAAACATTGGACAGTGCCCAATAATTCTCTGTACCGCAGAGTTGGGTAATAATCGATTTTTAAAACCACGCTGTGTATATGTATTGCAGTCTAATATAATATGTTTATAATTTAACGATATTCCATAGAATCAGGAAAAAAAGTATAAATAAAGAAAAATAATAATAAATGAATGTAATTGCATTGAAAAGAAATGAGGAAATATTTTACGGGAAAACATCTAACCACCCTGTGTATATGTATTGCATATGTTTGCAATTTAAAGATATTCCATAAAATGAAGCGACACCTTGAAAAAAAGTATTCAGAGGGGTCTTAAATAAAGAAAAATAATAATAAATAAATGTAATTGTATTGAAAAGAAATGAGGAAATATTTTACGGGAAAACATACTTCACGCATAGCACATAATCTCCATGGCAACTGGCACTGTCCCTGATCAGGAACACTCCACTCTCCTTCTCCGCTAATAATATATCCGTCGCTTCTTGCCGCGTTAAAGCTCCAAAGTACCAACTGAAAAAGAAAAACATACGAATAAAATCGAATAATGGCAAATAATCGGTGCTAATAATAAATACAACAGTAAAAAATGTGCAGGATATTTCATTAACCCTTTAAATGCTCTATACATAAATAAATCAAGACTAGTAAAGTCTAGAAAGATACTGGGGGATTAAATTTTACAATAAGCTCCCTGCCAGTAAAAAATGCCTACCAAGTAAGCAATGTAAAACAACGATGAAAAAACTTCTCATCAATAAGGCCAATTTTAACTGGGAGCGGTACTTAGTTGACTGCAATACAGGTTTATAAGATCGCCACCACGATTACTCTAGTGTACAAAGTTTTTATTTTTTATTACTTCGTGTTTAATACATTGCTTTTATCCATTTTTTTTGGCTTTGGCTTTGTCTTATAAGCCATTCAGCCACTAACGGTTATAATATTCAGATGAATAATTGTAATGGGAAGAGCATTAGTTGCTGTTATTGATTTTAATTAAATACTATTTTCATTTGATTTTAGCGATACATTGCTCTATTTGATTTTATTTATACATTCTTTTTATTGATTTTATTTATACATTGATTTCATTGATTTTATATATACGTTTTTTTTTACTAATCTTTATCCACTATGATTGTATTTATTACTCCAATGTTTGACACGTGTAAATTCTCTAGCACGAATAAAGTATTATCATTATTATTACTTCATTTTGGACACCACCCTGTATATTTACAGAAATATGATTATAATGCATGAAAAAAAAAACTAGTATCTACTGCATGAATAAACTCTAGAGTTCTGCTAAAGGTAGAATTTGAAATTGAACGTAACCCAATATAAACAAAAAGCAGCTCGGCAGGTGCGAGAGATAAAATTGTTTGTACAGGCTATTTATAGGCCCGTAAGAGTCTTCAGGAAGTGAGGCCATAAAACATAAACTGCAAACACAAACAAGGGAAGCAAGCTGAAAATAGTGTTAAATACGTTACAGCCCATTATCCTGCGTATAAACAGATTACCATGGGATTAAATTTAAAATACTAACAAAAATGAAAATTAACTTGAGACAACCTCACTTATTGCAGATTTATTGAATAAATGTAATAGCCTGAATATATTCAGCCTGATCATGAATCTGCAACATTAAGTCTAACTAAGACTACAAACAAATAACTGTTTGTGGTCTTGGGAAGACTTAATGTTGCAGAGTCACGAACAAATAAAAACAAATCTTCACACTTTAAATGAAAACAGATTAATACAATATGTACGTATTTCTATTTTAAGAAATATTTCTGATAGGAACAATATTAATTTCTCTAATCAACAGATATTTTAAAAATAAATAATTAGTCATTCTCAAACCTTTGATTAACCTAATCAGCAGTGATACACTACAGCAGAGAAATGCATAATTACTACCAATGTTTCCTACATGAAACTTAAATCTTCTTGTGTATACAATGAATGATGGATTTGTTTGTTCAAGATCAAAATTCTTATCTATTGCAATCATTTTTCAAAGATGAAGCTACAAAAATTTTCCGTAAAACCTACAAAAATAACTTTTATAACATCTAGTTATTATTAATACGTTCGATGCCACTCTCATTTAGGTACACTTTGCCCAATACATTATAAGCGTCAGCGGCATCGAACGTGTTAAATAGATATTAATACAACCAAATAGAAGGCCAGTTTATAGTCTTGACTGGTTTGCCGTACCAGGGAATTTTGTCCATCTTGATAATGAAACTAGTCAAGAATTTAGGTCTATTAAGCTGGCACAGCAACTTTAGCACAATCACATTTGACTTACATAAAAATTTAGTGCTATTTTGTTTTTAAATTTTTGGTTTGATTCTCATTGATTGATTAAGTTGGGAAAAAGATATAAATTTAACTATTCAAATCTGGAAGTTTTGAATAAAATTTATTTCCATTATCAATGATTGTGGCTAATCATTATCATAAGAAGCGATTGCTGCATTATCTTAAGATAACAGATAAAGTTAGATAAGGTAGACTTACTAATGATATTGGTCATTAGTACGTACTGTCATTATTCCTGTGCATATTTAAACTTGATTTTTAATTTTTTTCATAGTGGTATTCGTTCGAATCATTAGGACATGATTAAATAACATGCTTCATTAATTATTTTTAAGTATAATAACTTCAACCAGGTTTTATAGTATTTATTTGTAAATATTTTGTTCGTTTCCAATTCGCGGCTAATATTTATTGTATACTAATATTATATTATTATATTAATATATATACATTTTTTTCCCTACAGTTACAATTTTTATTTTGTTTGTTTCGCTTTCCTGATAAGGGCTATCGACCTTGGATCTTTCCACCCTACTAATATTATTATTATGATTAAATTACTAATACTGATCTGTGTAAAACATGTATTGTTAAGCACCAATAAATATTGTATTGTATAATAAGAACTTTTTCTCCCACTCAGGATGGTCGAATTTATAACCCTTTTTACAGATTACAATCAGATTACATTAGAATCTAGTTTCGAAATATTGCTCGATAATTATTTTCATTATCACATTCGGCAGACTTGTGCCGAGTTATATAACACAAATTTGAAGGTCGAATAGGGGCCAGATAACTAACGCCATGAGAAAATGCATGATTTACTTAAAACAAACAAATCTTACGCATTCTAAACTTGTGCGGTAAACAGGTTATAATGATTAGTTAAAAAAAAAGTTATTTCTTGAATTTGCTTCTCGTTTAACATTGTGGTGAAACATCTTGTAATAGTGATAAAATAAGCCACTTGTTTGTTTCAAAATTTTCACTCTTTTTTTTAGAAATTTCCTTCTGTAAATCATTCTCCTACAAAATGTCAAAGAAACTAGTCGCAATAGGGAGTAAAAATTGTGAAACAAACTAATTGCCTTATTTTATCATAATAAAGGCATTTCTATTAAAACAGCAGCAAGCATTTATAAAATGATTTGCCGGCCCTTACTCAATGATGAAGCTATACTATTACTTAATCCCCGCCTCCCCATTTTAAAAAATCTCCAAGTGGGTGAGTGGGTGAACGATCAGCCCTTAGAATATTAACGAAAATTAGGCATCCTAACAATCCCCTCCACAATCCCTCTAATACCCTGTTATATGAAAAAACACAAGTAATCCCAATAGAACAACGACTTATAAACTTAGCCACCAAAGCCACTAATCCCCATATCAGTGACATCCTAAACCACCTCTGTATTCCATACAATCCCAATATACCACCTAAAACCAAACACCCTAGCATCACCATTTATTAATTCATTTCATCATTTCATCTTGAAACATAGTACGACAATGACATTCAGTGACGAACGATGACGGGCTAAAAGGCCTTCGGTCAATGGCCAATGAAAAAGAAGAAGAAGAGAGAAGAGTTGTAAATTATAATAACGTGTATTCTTCATTCAATAAAGATGTGTTATTATTATATCTAGCCCTCGATGATAAACTAAAATTATCAAGCATGTCTTCAAAGATATTTTGAAGAAAATAAAGATAATTGCGTGGTTAATATCAATATATTTACTTCCAAAACTCTATTTTGGTATTTTTTTGAAGGATCCGTAATCACCCAAGTTTTGATAAAGTCTTCTAAATGTTGGTAAAGACGACTAACAACGTTCGAAATATTCAATAAAATATTGTTCTGTGGTAAGTGTGACATTTTTATTAGAATAAATATATGTTGGAAAAATCAATTATAACTTTCAGAAACACTTAGAAAAACACGAATACAATAAAAGATTATTTGACAAAAATTATACAAATGAAGGTGTTATAAACAATTGAAATTCTTTTAAATATTGTTTCCCCATCAGAACACCGGTTTCGACCTTTCAGGTCTCATCAGTGTAGTTAGTTGCTGATGGGGAAACGGAGATTACTATTAGAATATAAGTATTAAAAAGACGGTAGAAACGCCAAAGTGGTGGAATTTATTGCCTGAATACTGTACTGAACCAAATCTGAGTGGCTTAACCACCGGTAAGATATGGAAATTGCCAGCGGCGGCAAATATAACAATAATAATATATTTGCCGCCACTGGCAATATCCATATCTTGTCGGTAGTTAATGCCAGACATAAAATAATAAAATCCAATTAACATTACTATTTTGTGTTCCTTATATGGCACACTAGGTGGTAATGGGTTAAAATAATCTTCGAAAGCCTAAATTTTGTAGATTGAATATTTAATATTGTTTTTATTAAATTTATACATAAAGTAGTAAAAACATTTGAATTATGTATACAAATATCTATATTAAAGAATTGTTACATACAATTAAATATATATAATAACTCCTACTTTTTTGTCGCAATTCTTCATCGACTATTGAGTATTTAAATATTTAGTTTAACAATATTTGTAAATAAACATGCGAGTGTGAATGAACGCATAGTGAAATGAAGTAATTGTTCTGTGGTTGTCTAGACGGTGAAATTTTCAAGCGTTGAACCGATGAATGAAATTAATTAACACAGCAATTTGTCTGGATGCCCTAGGTGTTATATAATGCGTGTTTTGGAGGTTCGCTGTGTGCGCGAGTAGTAAATTATGTGTCCTTATAGAGAATGAACAATGTACGTGGGACATTAATTGAATAATTGTGCATGTGATATGATGGTCCTTAATTAGGGCGGTAATTGGTCGTGCGAGACGGGTGTTAACGGCGAGAGTGCTAGTTACCTGTTCCTATCGTTATGATCGAACGAAGAGGCCATTTTTTTCAAACTCGCTCTGCGTATACCATTTAAATGTACATGTAAACCGATTGTTTAAGGTTATGTTGGATGTGAGTCTCCTTTTCTCCGTATTCGTTGTATTAGTAGCACATTTTGTTCACTCGATAAGATTGACTGCACTTAATTTATACTAATTTAAAAGACAGGAACCTCATAATAGTTTATTTTATTGTTTTAATATTGATTTGCACACATAGCCACCAATGTTTCACATATTCCCCCCGGTGCGTGATCGCGGCGGATTCGATAGTACTTCGGGGGCACTGCGCGGACACGTTTCGACTGGAGTCGGTCAGCCAGAGGGGCGCAGTGTTAACAGAAATTGGCGAGCGAGATGAGAAGACACCATTTTGCCAGCACCATTGCTACCATAGACAACTCGACTCGATTCAACTCGATTGACGTCGTCGTCGGACTTTTCCAAATCCGCACTCGCGTCTTTTCACTTGCACACCGCGCGGAAATACTATTTTTAGGACGCGTAAATGAACGCATCTCCCGCGGACGCTCCTTCCTCTAATAATAACACCATATTACGCTATTTTCTTTCAAATACTAATTATACTGCCACCCCTAACACCATCCAAATTTTCCGCAGGGTCAGACTTGCCTAACTTCAAAGCAACCTTTAATTAGAAACAATTTAACGTATATAGCCAAATTAGAGGAATGAATTGCTTTGTTTCAATTAATAACAATTATTTTATGTTATAAAAACGTATTATTTTTCCCCGTTTACAATACCCTCTATAATTTATAACGGTAATTATGGTCTTTTAGTTAGAGCAACTATCCACAGATGACACAAGCACGTAAACAATATAATATATTATTATATTACAGATTTCTACAACCGTTCTTGTTATTAAATAAAACATCATATCAAACATGCTAGACATATTAAATCGTTTAAAAACAACCTGTTTGCATATTTATGTGAAATGGAACCATATACAAGGCAAAGTTTTTTAAATAACACTAGTTTTTTTTGTACTAATTATTGCTTTTTTTTTTGTTACTTGGTGTTTATGTTAATCTATGTACACACCAAAATGGCAATTATGGAAATAAAGATCATTATTATTATTATCTTCTTTCGAATTTCTTTTCCCTTCCTAGTGGTTTTTTAAGGCATCTATTTTCATGTAGAAAATAGAAATTATTTTTTATAGTTGGCAACACTGCCCAAGTAATTTTCGTCTGCCCGATGTAAACATTTGTCATAACAAATTTTCCCGCGAACAGTGTTAATATAGGTTAAGTGTAAACATTCATTTATATATATTTTTATGTTAATTATTAATTGAAAATGAAAAAATAATCAAAGCAACAAGAGCTTCTAACCATACATAAAGTTATCAAACATAAGAATACAAAGAAGCATAAGTTAGGTTAAAGAATTAAACACAGTTTACAAATTTTTCAATATATCAAACTCACACATATTCTAAAATGTCGCAATTACCAGTTAATCGTGTAAGGACGATAATGAGAACAACCGATGGAGCTGATTCGATAAATAAAAAAGCAGTCTTCTTATTAAAAGTTGCTACGGTAAATCTAAACTTTATTAATTTTACAGTTCCTTTGAGAAAGCTACAAGTGACACTAGTCAAGAATTATAAATATTTTGTAGAATTGTTGCTACTTTATCGAAATCTACACATAGTTTTTGCTATTTAAAGTTTTATTTTTTAGGAATTGTTTATAAAGAAGTTAACGACAGAATCCTACAAAGATACAAACGGTGGTAAGAAGATTAATTACAAGAATTTGGTGAATATAGTACATGGGACTTCCCGCTACGAGTTCTTGGAGTATATGATACCAAGGAAGATAACAGTGCGCGAGTTTAAACAGCGGCTGGAAAAGAAGAAGAATCCAGAGGGTAGTTCGGAAGAGGACGACAGTGAAGAAAGTGAAAGTGATGACGATTCTGAGTAAATGTGATATCCAGGGGTACCAACTGATTTTTCTCTCCCTTAAATATGATATTAATTTATTTTCAATTAATTATGAATTATGATAGAAAATGTACTTTAATTGTAATAAAATGATTTGTGGAACTTATTCTTATTTTCAACTTTTCATACCCACCTGTTCTGTGAGAGGTCCAAAGTCCAAAGTTCAATTGAATTTGAAATTATAAACCATCACGACACCATTTCTCTCAGTTGCTGAAGTGCCTTACAACACCTCGATTTTAAATTCATTACTTTTTATTATTTGCATATTAATTGAAGTTATTTTTGTATATTCAAGATGATTCGTGTGGGAAAGCTATTTTTAGTTAAAAGAGTGCAACCTTCTGCAGTTCAAAGGTAAAATTTTTCTGACATAACCTATTCTGAATTTTAAGTTTGTTTTGTGGTTTAGGTTTATATCTGCTACTGCCGTGCAATGTAAAACAGTGACCAATGATGAGAAGCCGGCGTCAGCTCCGAAGGAAGACCTTTCGTTCACCATGAACTTGTTCAGGGGGAACTTGCAGGCCACGCAGGTGTTTCCCTATCCGAGCGTGCTAACCGAGGAAAAGAGGGAAACCGTTGAGATGCTGGTCGATCCCGTAGATAAATTCTTTCAGGTATATACTAGTCTTTAGTTATGTATTCCATGCTTTTATCTGTGTTAGATAGTGCGTTGAGGTGAAGTACAAAGTGCAACACTGTAGATAGTGGCGTTTTGTAATAGAAAACATGCATTTTAGGAAGTCAATGATCCAGCGAAAAATGATGCGCAAGAGAAGGTTTCCGACGAAACCTTGGCCGGCCTTTGGGATATGGGCGCATTCGGTTTGCAAGTGCCGCAGGAAATGGGCGGATTGGGCTTGTCGAATACACAGTATGCAAGGCTGGTCGAAATTGTGGGGAAGCATGATTTAGGTATTTATATGATATTTGAAGATGTGTGCGGATCATGAATATTAACAATTGAATTTTAAGGTGTGGGAATTACTTTGGGTGCTCATCAGTCAATCGGTTTTAAGGGTGTTTTGCTTTATGGAAGTCCAGAGCAAAAGAAGAAGTACCTGCCCATGGTTAGCACTGGGAAACATTATGCGGCTTTCTGTCTTACCGAACCTTCATCAGGGTCAGATGCTGGTTCAATAAGGTGAGTTATTATTGTTGTTTTTTATTTATTGCTTGCTAATTAACCAAGTACACTTACAATTAACAGTATTTTACTGATCAAATAACAGTCAAAAATTACATTTTCTTAACGTCAAAAATGACATGATGAAAAATTGCTTTTTAACAATCAAAAATGACTTCCTTACAGTTAAGGATGATGGTAATTGTTCAGTTTATGATACTAAACAATACGCATATGCGAAAATCGTGCGGACGGTATGCGATGTTGTCACGTCTCCTTATTTTAATCGAGGTTTTTTTTCAGTACGGAATACTTTCAATTTCATTTACAATCATTTGTAACGATTAGTGCTTATACTTGGGTTAGGGTTAAGCTAAGGTGCCTCCCCTTGGACCAGCTAGTAGTTTTCGTCATTACACATTAGTTATCAATTGGAAATGGAAGTTACTTATGTTTAGGTTATGGTTAAGCTAAGGTTTATTAACAGTGAAAAAAATTACCTTTTTTCACACACAGCAAAGGGTGTTTGTCCATGAAGGAATTTTATTATTAATAGAATTTAGAATCATTTGTGTTGCAATATTTTTTTCATGTTGTTTATATCATTAAAAAAAAATTGTTTCTTATTATTATAATTATAGATTTGATGAATGAATGTCTTGCATAATATTTTAGGAGCCGTGCAGTTCTATCTCCCGATGGAAAGCACTACGTCCTGAATGGATCAAAAATTTGGATCAGTAATGGTGGAATAGCCGAGATAATGACAGTTTTTGCACAAACGCCGATTCAAGATCCCAAAACTGGAAAGACCCGGGATAAAGTTACAGGCTTCGTTGTGGAGCGCTCTTTTGGCGGTGTAACCAGTGGACCCCCAGAAAAGAAGATGGGTATTAAAGCTTCTAACACTAGCGAGGTGAGTCTCTCCAATCATAAAATTGCTTATATTCGTGGCCTAAAATTATAAGGCAAGGCTCGCATGACAATTGCGCATAAGCAATTTTTTAAATAATTCATTTCATATATTATATATTGTTTTGCACATATTATATTGATAGGATATGTAAAGTAAAAAAAATATAAATAGACCATTGCAATGTTAAATGAAAGTCACGGTATGTAGACCCGTACATATGTTATAAATCCAAAGGGCGTCTGCAGTATATTAGCAGGGGTGGATTATCAGGTTTAATTAACAAATCTTACAACAAATAAATGTTCATTCGTGAATTTAACTGCAAGAAAAATCATTATTTATAAATCATTTTACACAACAAAAAAATTGACTATTATCAATACATTTCTCTGCACCAAAACACATATTAATAATAAATTTCCGTGTAATAAAAAAATTGCTACTCTGTGAATTCGAAAATTTGTCTCACTTAAATTTCTTTGCACCGAAACATAAATCGCGACAAAATGAATTGTTTATACTTAAAAATGTTTCATTATTAAAACCAAAAATTCGTCGTTTATATTCTCTGTTGAGAACATTTTTCAATTTTAAATTTCCTACACTGAAAATTGCCTTTTATAAATTTCTGTGAAAAATTTCCCAATTTCTTTTTACCTAAAACTTTTCATTCATAATTTTCCTTTCCGAAAATCATTTCAATTTAAAAATAAACTATGGACACAATTTTCTACTCTAACCCTAAGCTGAAAACATATTTTAGATTTTCTTCGAGGATGTCAAAATCCCGGTTGAGAACGTCTTAGGAGGTGTAGGTAATGGATTTAAGGTCGCCATGAACATTTTGAACAACGGACGTTTCGGAATGGCCGCCGCTCTCTCCGGAAACATGAAGGCCATCACAAAGAAGGCGGTCGAGTTTGCCACGACCCGCATACAGTTCGGGAAGAGGATCGATTCGTTCGGTGGAATCCAGGAGAAGTTATCCCGCATGGCCGTGCTTCACTTCGTCACCGAATCATTGGCGTACATGGTATCTGGAAACATGGATTCTGGTTCGCAGCATTACCATCTCGAAGCGGCTATTTCAAAAGCAAGTGCACAGGTTTTTTTTTAAACTTAATATTAGTTAATTGCAATGGCATGTTTTTTTTAGATATTTGCATCAGAAGCTGCTTGGTATGTATGTGATGAAGCTATTCAAATTATGGGTGGTATGGGCTTCATGAAAGAAGCTGGTTTGGAGCGCGTACTCAGGGATTTGAGGATCTTCAGGATTTTTGAAGGAACTAATGACATTTTGAGGTTATTCGTAGCATTAACAGGTAAGTTCTTAACAGTGGCGACTGTGATTGGGAGAAAAAAATTTACAAAGCAGTGTTTGGCCGTCGATTGTCAGTTACCAGTTATTTAAACCCTCTGTGGTTCAAATTTTTCCCAAGATAAGACTGTCTGTTAAACTTTACCTCAATGTTTCAATACTTGTTCAATAACAGTTTAAACTCGGTAAATACTTGACTCATGCTTGAACTACACTTGAGTAGCATTTATATATTATGTCACACTCTAAAATGGGTGGACGGTGTCAGTTCAGCATGTGTCATAAAATCAAATTTCAATTATTTGTAAATAAAAGAGTAATATTTTACTAAAAGAGTGTACCAATAACAGAAATAAATTAATGCTTTAATTATTTTTATTTTGCATGCATTTAATTATTTATATTATTTAAGGTATACAATATGCTGGAGCACATTTGAAAGAGTTGCAAAACGCCTTCAAGAATCCAACTGCCCATTTAGGCCTTATCTTTGAAGAGGCTTCCAAGCGTGTCTCCAGATCGGTCGGTTTCAGCTCTCCCCCATCAATGGATCACCTTGTACATAAGGATCTCGTCCAATCGGCAGCACTGGTTGCTAAGGTAGGTTTTATTGTTAATCTAAATAATAATTTTGCCCGAGATGGTCTTAAACCAAATTTCATTTACAGAATGTAGATGCATTCGGCCAAGCTGTGGAAATGGTATTGATCAAATATGGAAAGACTATAGTCGACGAACAATTCATTTTGAACCGTTTGGCAAACGCCGCCATCGATATCTACACGAGCGCTGTAGTTCTCTCTAGGGCTTCGAAATCACTCAACGAAGGCCTTCCAAGTGCATTGCACGAAAAACTAATGACAGAAGTTTGGTGTCTCGAGGTGAGAATGGAAAATGACCTTGAAGCCTTGTGTATTGATGAAATTTTGATTTGTTTATTAAAGGCTTCCGAAAGGATTGCATCCAACTTAAAGACAATCGGCACCGGTAAGCATTTGGTGAGCTTTACGAAACAGACCGCGATCGCTAAGAAGGTGTGCGACGAAGGTGCCATCGTTCAGCAGAATCCACTAGGATTTTAAGTAGTTAAATTGAAGACCTAACGCCTTAATTTACATTTATTTATAATTAATTGTATTTATCATGAAACTTAAAACCCTTTTGTATATTTCCTAAAATAAAATAAATTCGCTTATACATAAACATGATGATCAAAAATTTATTACAGTTATACCCAATTGTACCAACAAATCATGTTTTCTTTAATACGCAGCCGGCAACCGGGGATGAATTCGGTTTGGGTCAATTTTAACCCCCTTAGAGTCGTCCGATTTTAGTGAAACCAACGGGAAAATTTGAATTAATCTTAAACTACATATTCCAGAAGGTATTTTTCAAAAATATTTAATTACTTGTGATGACTGGACCAGGATTGCATTAAAGGTGTTTAAAGAAAACAATTGGTAAAAGAACGTTTATTATGTACTTATATCATAACAAAAGAAATTCACCAATAATTACACTTATAAATCCCGATTCTTTAATTAATGGAAATTACAGCGTTGTATATTAATTTTCCTCCAGTTAAGTTACGTGCTATAGTAGTTTCTTACTGAGACTGAAAAATATCTATTGAGTAACACCTAGCGATTTAAAACTTTCAGCCATTTTCGTTGGATACAAAGAGTTACCTCTACCATTCTCCCTACCTAAACTCGTTAAGACTTACTTAAATTTAGGCTCGTTAACAAAATCTAAATAGTTTTGTATATAAAAAATATTCAAAAAGAAATATATATCACATAATCACGATTCAACGTGGGCGCGATGGGACTTACATTCATAGCGTCGGTAAAATATCTACAATCAACTTATCACAATTTATACACTTGTCATGTATATACGCGCAGTATGTCTAAAATCGTGTCAATTTGATGAGGATAAGGAAATGTTAAGTCTCTTAGTTTAAAATGTACCCTTTCACATATATAAATATTTTTAATGTTTTCATCAACCATTATGCATTTATGTAACTTTTGGGAATGTTTTCAACTATTCACGGTGTTAGTTTGACTAAAATTCACTGTTTAGTAAGTATAAGACCATTTTGTTGGGTTATGTAGGTAATAGTTGTTACAATAATGAGCCCTGAAGAAGCCTATTTTCCTTGAAGAGAGGTATATAGAATAACTATTTTTAATAATAGTTTTCAAATTGTGAAATGGAACCAAAACAATTGTCAAAGCTACTGCATATGGCTTCTTAGTGTGAAATCAAAAATGGAAAAATGTTTGTGTTTGTGTTGGGGTGAGAGCATCGAAAACAGTACAGTATTGTTTAGTATTCTGTACTCTGATTGAAATTCAGATATTACTGAAAATCAATCAACATTTAATTCAATTTGTTATAGAGTGCATATTAAACATTTTACGACCAAAATCCGCCGATAAGAAACGAATTTAGACATACCGCATAAATCAATAGGAACGTTAAGTGAAATGAGTGTTCAAGTCGAGTACGAAACAATGTTTTAGAAAAAGAGGAGTGAGCAATTGTTGAGCTTACTAAAACGATAGCAGAGGAAGTAATACCTTCAATGAACCATCTCCCGTTTTGTGACTATGAAGGTACTATTTTTACCACTACTATACAAAGAAATTTTAAAACATGCAGCACATTAATCCATAACATATTCTTGTTATTTGTACTTTGTTGTTTTTTTTTTTGTTTTGTTTGAATACACCGATCCACATACGTACTTAAAATTTACTCAGTATGTACAACAAACACACGCACATTTATGTTTTTGTTTCATTTTATAAATACTTTGTTCTTCAATCAGACTCGTCGCTGCTCGATTGTTGCATGGATGAAAACCATTTTTCCCTGTTTGTCGTATTGGGATATGACCTGGAAAATAAAAAAAGACAGTTGCTTTTATCATTCCACTTTATAATGTAACAGATGTCAAAATTGATATTTGTAGACTCCTCCGGACCCAACCTGTATGGGTAATATAATGTCCTTCCTGTTGATGCCAAAGCGCTGCCAGATCCCTATGATAATATCATACCTTGGAGCAAAGTGTCGATGACTCGTTTAAGGCGTTTTTATAGCATTGCTGTTTACGCAATCTGGGGAACTTCAGCAACATAGAAGAAGGCACTTTTAATTTTTTTCTCTAAACACCAAAACCAAGCAATGTTACCTTCAAGATGATGGATTCTGAGAGCATGACTATTCTCCTGAAAGAAAGTTAATATGCCATACTTAAGGTCAAAAGGTGTTAGGATTAGGTGATTATCAGCAACTGGACCTCTAAGCCTTTTATCTATTTACCTTACACAAACTTCTCAATTCTGCATTTTTTCCAAAAACATGACAATACTCACCTAGCCATGTTCCTTGCGACTTTCGCTTGTGATGTTAAAGATAAGCACAAGATTTAAGACATCCAAGAGAAATAATAAGAGGTGAAAAGCATAAAAAAAACAAGAAAATTCAATCTACAACTGTATTGCCAAAAGGAAGCTATGTAATAGTCCATGAATGCCTAAACTATTTTCCACACACTATCCAAGAATTGTTTACTTGTTATGTATATTAAAACTGGATCAGTGGCGGTTCGTGAACTTCCAGAGAGGAGGTAAAAGAGATGTTAATGTGTCTCCACAACAACAGCTTCCACATGCCGCCACTGGACTCCAGTGACAGTTCGCTGTTTTTTTTTTGTACCCTACAGATACGTAGTGTTGATTGCAAAGACGGCTAGCTGTATGACCGCACCTATCTGTATTAACACCTTTGTTACCTCGGCTATACAAAAAACCCCACGAACCATAACTGCTGGACTCCTTATTAATTTAAGTAATGAATAATGAACAAAAATCAAATATTTGGCAAAAAATAAATCTGAAAGCCATAAGGAGATTTGTGCATGCATCCTCGCGTGTGTAATTGCACACTTTAAAAATAAAAAAAAGGTGTGATTTTTTCACTTTTATTGCATCTTACCTTTGTTTTTTTGTATTTGTAGGCAATGTGAGCGATGTCCTATAACACAATTCATACCCGGATTCGGAAAGGGGACGTCTTTGGAGAGACATGGTCTCGTTAACGGCTTCACCGTCGGTTTCCACCGAAACTACCGACTTACAATTCTCGCATTCGCTTCTATAACTTTATCAAATTAATTATTAAGCCTGGAAATCTGATCCTAAAGTTACCTGTAATCCTCCTCGTCTTGCGATAGAGAATGGTACGAAATTAGGTTCTTCTGCTCCCGCTTGTCATCCACGGTTTCCAAGTGTGGTTCATCGCCGGTGCTCAAGGGGCTGTCGACCTTCGGGGGGTTATAGACAGCGGGCGGTTCGTAGGTAGATTGCTGAAATTTCAGAGATTCAATTTCTTCGACGTTCGAGAGTAGCTCCCTAAGGTTTTTTGGCAGTGTTCGGTGTATTGTCTTTTTTTGTTCGATCCGTACGTTTTTCACGCGTGGCTCGTATGGTTCACAGAACTTTAATTTATAGGAGTACTCCATTGAGTGGCGTTGCGGTTGTTGTGGGACAGTGTTCGATTCATAACTACCCGTTTTCGTACCATTCGCGTCTCGGATTTTAGTTCTAAGATATGCATTTTTATTACTCCCTGAACTCGTCGTCGGCCTATTCGTATCACTAACACACGATTTGAGAACTTTTATGTTTTCGTACGACACGTCCGGCTTGTCCTTGTGCTCGTTCCTCGGCTTCGGCTCCGGTTTTCTGTGGCCCTCGTTATGCTGGACGCGGATGTTGACGTACTGATGCGTGTTGCTAGATAATGATGCTGCACTCGTGGATGTCGCTGTGGCTGCTACCGTTGGGGTCTCTTCACGTCTGCACATCACCGACGGATTTATTTCCTGCGGGTAGGCCGTTGAGAACGAGCTGATTAAAGCGTTGTGAACTGTGTTATTAATTTGATTTGTAACCATTTCGTTTTGAGCACTTCGCATCGCCTCCTCGTAAGGAGGAGGCGCTTCTCCGCACAGATAGTCCCCTGGCGGTTTCCATAGCGAAAAATTAGTACTCGTTTCTTCGTAACGTATTTCTAATTCATTGCTACCTGCACCTAAGTACCTATTGCAAAAATATAATTTTAACAGTTTAATCAAAATACAAGTAGAACATACTTTAAATGTATATTGAGTGTTTTGTAAACTCGGATGAAACTGACAAAAATTATGAAGGATGGAAAAATTATACTTCAAATTCAAAAAACCTTACCCTAAATTATGTTGTGTATACCCAAAATTCCCAGTAATATATCCGACGTTCGTTAAATTCCTTTGGTTATCCCTTTGATGATTATGGGCGGCCAAAAGCTTATTCCTCTTCAACCGATTGTACAAGAAGAACAACAGCGAAATTGATAACACGGCAGTAACAGTACTGGCTATGAAACGAAGGGCTACATCGTAAGTCTCTTTGTAGGTGTCGTGCCCGGACAAGATATCATCCAGACACTTGAATTCACAGCAAGAATTTCCAACTTGGAACGATTTACAGTTCTAAAACACACACAAGTTAATACCCCACCGGTTCACATATTAAGGCGCGAATACCTGCGGAGGTGAACACAAAACGGATTTACACCATTTCGGACTGCCTTTATCACAGATGCATAGCGTGCACGGGTTTGTTCCTGGGACGTAATGTAGGCCTTGAGAAACTATGTGGGAGTGTATGTCGATACAGTGCCCGTGGATATCTAAACACGAGAAAATGCGAGTGTAATAATCTTTTGAGTATACAACAATGACATTTTGAATTAGTGTTAATAACAATCCGAGTGTGAGTATTGTAATCCCTTACAATAAGCTTTCAGAAATGTGGAGCTGTAGAAGAGCAGGTATTTTAATTTCATTTTTCCTTATTTGATATTCTGGGCATATTGACACATAATCCCGAACGTTTTAATTTAAGCTTCGTTATTGATCATTTCTTAATTTCACCATAACATTACTACATATTGATGTTGGCCACACAATAATGCAATAGAAGTTATGTGCTCTTCGTTACTTCGAAATAAATATACTTATAAAGTGCTACATCTCGAAAATAATTCACGTTTGTAAAACTATATCCTTAAAACAAAAATTTATCAACCTATTGAAAATAATAATTTAGTAGAGTCTAGTTAGTTGATATTATTATACATAAATTTGCGGACTCCTGGCCAATATTTGACTATATAAATATGTTTATGTTTATATAGTCAAAGCGACTAATGGTAGTAGATATGTCAGGACAGCGCATCTCTATCGCACTAATAGAATTGGATCCACTCGACCCACACCCATCTTTATTGCCACCTACTACTGTGGCCATACCAAGGGTCACGCCACCAGCCGTCACTGATTACATTCCTTTATATATAACCACACATTATTTGAATTTGATTAAGATTTGATGCAACTTGCTTAAGATATTTTAAAGACTCTTCATAGGAACTTTTTTTTTCAATTCAGTAAATATATCTTGTAAATAATTTTCTTAAAATTAGTATTTGAAATCGTAAACAATATATAATAAAATAATATTTGTTTATTTCTTTAATTTATATAAAATCATGATACCACCTCGCATACTATGACATTGGTGCTCGGCAAGCCCATTGAAAGAGACAGTCGCATCATATCTCAGTTGGTAGCATTGTAAGGATTTTTTCGTATGTAAAAATCGGATATGGCGATGTGTGGTGGGAGCTGATGGTGTTTATTTTCCTTCAAAATATCGGTAACGTAAAGTCTCGACTTGGATAAAAATGCCGCATAAATAACATAAATACAATGGGGAACCATTGGATCCTGTTATGGCTAACATTATGCGTTTCCTTACCGTTTTCCACAACTTTGGACCAGGGTATGTTTTACTTTGTCTGGGGGTTTATTTTTAGTTTTGTAAATACGAACATGAATAATCGCGTCATTTTAATATCTTTCAGCATCATTTTACGGCGGGAGCTACATTGCCCTTCCACTGAAGGAGGCCAAAAGTTCCACGGATATACATTTTAAGTTTCGCACCCATTTGCCTAACGCTCTGTTGCTGCTTGTTGCTGGTGTCACGGATTATTGTATAATCCGGTTGGATAATGGGATGCTTAAGGTGAACATAAATCTCGGAGCCGGAGAGTCGGAGTTGCTGTCCAAGCCGAATCTGAAGCTTGATGATTTAAAATGGCATGATGTTTTTATCGTGAGGAAGGAAGGAGACCTTTCCATGATAATTGATAGTACTTATACAGAAGGGTAAGTTAATCAACTTGTAACTGTATTCTTTCAATGCTATTTGTCAGCAACAGTTTGTTTCTTTTAAATTTTTTCAAATCTATAATTTGGGCAAGCTACATCTAAATTATTTGTTCACTTTAGTAAACAGTACTGATTTATACTATTTATTGCTGTGGTTAGTGAAATGTCAAACAACAACCATTAATTTGACGTTGTTCTCAGTAATTAGACATTTTCACTTAAATTGATACATTGGCAAATCTGACGGAAGTGAAATTACAAAATTTATATGGTTTGATTAAATTGACTACTGGTTGACTTCTTCACATCATTAATTTACTTCTTTTTTGAGACTTGTATTGAATTCTATTTCAGAGCACATTTACCTGGTGATTTTTTTGAACTGAATATACACTATGGATTATTTATTGGTGGTATTGGAAACAGAACTGACTTATTTTTTGGACACATGGAAAATTTTCGAGGATGTTTAGCTGAGGTAAGCTTATCTCATATTACTCATTTATTAACACTGTAATTGAAATTTTACTAAAACTTTCTCTCGACATGAAAATAAACATATTAGGTGCACAAAAAAGTTCTGAGCTTTAGATTTCATACAACCGAAACCACAATTTAAATTTCATTAATTTTCGTGCCCTTTTGCGGTTTTACAATGTTGAAATTTGGTTTCTGAAATTACCATGCGGTTTGAAAAATTGAAAAATCAATAGTGTTCACGATGGCAATAACAAAAGAGCATATTCAATTTTCCATCCACTTCGCATTTCATCTCAAGAAAAATGCTGCTGAAGCCACTGAAATGATTTGTGCTGCATATGGAGAGAACGCCATAAGTCATGCTACGTGTATAAGGTGGCATTCAAAATTTTGCCAAGCATATTTCTTTGTAAAGTGATACTGTTTTATGACAATGCCTGACCACATGTTGCAAAAGCGACTCAGGACCATATCTTTGGGGAACTTCTCCTGCCCAGAGATGGCGCCTTCTGATTACTACCTATTCCGGTCGCTGCAGCATCACTTGGCTGATACATACTTTGTGATACTTGAAGAGCTACGAAAATGCATTCATGACTTTATCGCCTTGAAGCCAGTGAGTTTCTATTATCAGGGAATTTGAAAGATGGCAAAAGGTCATTGGTGCAAAGGGAGAATATTTCGTTGTGTATAGTATATATTTTTCTTTGTTTTTAAATAAATATTGAATTTTGCAAAAAAAAAAAAGCTCAGAACTTTTTGTACACCTAATATATAATATGCATAAATTGGTGGAAATACCTCAGGTCGATTGCCATTTGTCAAAACCGGGGAAAACTGCCTTACTTTATTAATTTTTTTTTATAATGTATAACTTAATAAATTCAATAACATACATACGGTAAATATTATTTAAGGTAATGTACAATGGTATACTCGTGCTGGATCAAGCCAGACGCCGGCAATCCCAAGCGACGGTGAACGGCGTCACGTGGAACTGTGCCGCTGAATTCGAGGCCAATTCCGATCGAGCGATCAGCTTCGTGGAAGACGGCTCCTACATGGCGATTCCCCATCAAGTCTCGCACAGCTTAAAACTGCAGTTTGAGTTCAAGACTTTGCTACAACACTGCATCATTTTCTACAATCCGAGTCCACTTTCGAAACCAGATTTATTTGCCTTAGAAGTGTGGAAGGGGAAGCTCAGGGCGTTCCTTAAACACGGAGACAAGATCATGGAGGCGATGAATGACGAATATGTTTCAGATAGTTCTTGGCACAAAGTTTACCTGAAGCTGAACGTGAACTCTCTGGAGTTAAGTGTGGACGCGAAGACTAAATCGGTGAAAGTTCCGCGTGGGTATCTAGTTGATTTCAGTGATACATTTTACGTGGGTGGGATCGAGTTACCAAAACGTGCGCGTGCCATGTCGAAAGGTTTGAAGACTGCAGATAGTAATTTTAAGGGTTGTTTGAGGCACATCGTTATTGGTGATAGGACTAGGGGTTTCCCGGATGTTCGGGTGAGTGATGGGCTGTTGCCAGGATGTGTTTGGCAGTATCCTTGTTTGCGCAATCCTTGCAAGGATAATGGTGTTTGCATCCAGCAAGGTTTAGACTCTTATCAATGCCAGTGTGAGGAACTTTCATGCACGACTTCGAATTACACGGAAAAGGTTTTCTCCCATGCCAGCTTCGCAACCGAGCTAGAACTCTTAGCACTTGAACCCTTGGAGGTATTAGAAGGCCAGAGTGTACTTATAACCACGAACAATCTTCATATGATCCTGGATTATCCGAAGTACGGGATTAAGGATTTTGGGATTAAATTTACCATCGTTGAAGCGCCGGCACATGGAAGCATTTCAATTGATGTTTGGCCTCATGAGAAAAATGTGTTCACTCTCTCCGACGTCGTGAGGGATAAAATCCATTACAGCCACGATGGGTCGGAAACTCAGAAGGACCACGTCGTTTTAGAAATTGAGTTTTCTGCTGGAGAACTATTCACTTTACCGGCTTACCTACAGGGAAAATTTAAATTCACTTTAGCTGTTAACGTTGCACCAGTTAACGATCCGCCGGCATTAAAAATTTCTACAGCTAACGTGATACGAGTTGCTCAAGTAAGTCTGGCATGATTTTTTTGCATATGATGATTTATAGCTGCATCTTACGGAATGCTGTGATATTTTTCAGTAGTTATTGAGTCACCAACTCAAATTAATTGCGAGTGCATGAATAATATTTATTTATTGCTTTATTTTACACATACAAAAAAAGCTAGTGCAGAAGTCAATTATAATGATTATTAGTACTAAATTGTTGTAAAATAATTAGAAACAGCTAAATTAGATTTGTTGTAATCAACAAAAAGCACGTAAGTGAATGAACACTTAAGGAAGGTTTCTACCTTGTTGGGTCAAAAAATGTCTTTTTTATGAATTTTTTTTTGAGAAAGCTATTGAATATACAATAAGTACAAATTTTTTCAATGAGCCACATGTGAAAGAGTGGAGGGGGAAACACGATGACAGCGGCACGCTGGCGATGAGGCGTCCTGCTACAGGAACAAGTGACATGAAACCAAAAAATGAAACTTATTCTTACTCTATACAACACTGGGCATGGCATGAACTAGAATCAAGTAGAAAAAATGACAAAATGGCGAGACATTGCAATTTAGGTTTCGATTTTTTGAGCGTATTCTTAAAGGATGGATCTGTCCGATAATGCAAAAAAATGCATTTATTTGGTCCAACCAGGTAGAAACTTCCCATAATGTGCTTGGATGTATGATGTAAAATATTAAGCCAAAAAAAATATATTTTGCCTAAATCTATACACGACTCGATTGTTGACGAGTTACCAAGTAATATTTTCTGTTAAAGATTTTTTGGTTTATTCAGCAAATTGTCAGGAGTTGTGTTGAGTTGGTATCTCCAGTAGTTGATTTATGGCTAAACCGAATGGCATTTTTATTAAATAACTTTTAATTTCGTTGTTTTATTTATTTAAGATAGTGTCTAACCAGCAATGTGGCATGATTTAGAAACATTTTGTTGCAAGGTAAGTTGTTATTTTTAATTTAACATACAGTAAAACACCGATTATCTCATTCAGAGCAATAACGCTGAATTAAAAGAACAAATGGTAGATAGCAGGTCTTATGTCCCAAAAATATATTCAATACTTAATTGATCGACACAGGAGGCGTTTACTTCGTGATACATTTTGAATTATAAAACACTTTCTTTGTTAATATCACACGATATTAACAAAGAAAGTGTTTTATTTGTATTCAATACTTGTTCCCAACTTTGTAGCAATAATTTCACAGAGCAACCGCTTGAGTCTGCTTAAATTCCCTTGTATTTCAAATTTCCTCACTTTACTTTTGCCCGTCTAACTGGAGTTAATTTTTCAAACTATCATTTCCTCCGTCACAATTTTCTTACTTTAGGTGTTCAGTCCAGATATTGCCAGCCTTTACACCAAGGAAGCATTCTGCTATTTACAGACGCAACCAGTCATTAAGGTCATCCAAAAATATCCATTTTACACACGTTCATGTGTTTATAAATGTGCAAATATGAAAAATTGACGTTTTACTGTACCAGCTTGAGATTTATTTATTTCAATTATCTCACTCTTCAAAAATAACACGAGACATATTTAGTAACCGAGTCGACCATGAAATAAAACCGAAAAATAACGCAAATTTCAGGGCACAAAGAAAATAATAGGAAGCAATTTGTTGCAAGTGAACGACCCAGACAGCTCGTCTAAACACCTGGTGTTCAGCATACTCGATCCGGGCCCGGGACACTTCGAATACGCCCACAAACCGTCGGTCGCGATATCCACATTCACGTTACAAGATGTGGAAAACCACGACATCGCCTACGTGCACCATCCCGCCGTGTCCAACGACTCATACATATCCCTGCAGGTGTCCGACGGGATCGAGACCAGTTCGCCCGGTAAAATTCGTGTCTCCGCCTTTCCCCAGTTCTGGCGGCTCAAGAACAATACGGGCATCGTGCTCATGCACTTCACTTCCGCCATCATAACGCCTTTCAATCTAAGCTTTACATCAAACGTGGCGAACGCTAGTGATACAGCACAATACCATATCGTACAAGGACCACAGTTTGGAGTCATCGAAGCTGAGAAAGATGTCGGTGTTTGGGAGAATTCTGTTATATTTACGAGCGATGATCTTCGGCAGCACAGAGTAAGATATCGACATATAACTTCAAGACCGGATTATGATGAATTTCAGGTGAGTTCTGTTTTTATGTATTTATATCAGAACCGAAATTTCATTTTGAAAATACACCGAGTTATAGCGGTTTGAAAATGGTCGAAATTTCACAAATTTCAAGTGTTTCATTTTTTTTCCCACCAGTGTATTTATTGATAATCAAAGACCATTTCTGTGACATAATGTTAGTTATAAGAGAGTTACGAACTAAAATTATTTTTCAGTTTTGGTTAATGCCATATAGTTTTTCTTAAATCTAATTTAACCGATTTTCTCTTCCCTCTCACGACATTTCCCTTAACATGTTGTATTCACTCAACATATTTAAATCATTTATTAAAATTCTAGTTTCGTACCACCCTAAATATGACCATGCTGTACACATTCCGGATGAGTTTCGCCAAGTGTCACCTGTATTCAGTTAACGTGAATTCCTTAATGCTAAGCCGAACGATCGAGGGAGTTCTAACTACAGACAATCTAAAATACCAAACGGATCCAGTCAAAACTGCAACGACCTCGATAGTATACCAGATAGTAAACCCGCCCCAGTACGGGTACTTATTCTCGGCTGTGTCTAAATACCGGATGCGCGCGCAGGACACCTTCACACAAGAAGACCTAATATTGAAGAATGTTAAATTTAAACTGTACAGAAAGGCATATTCGCCGATTGTCGATTCAATCCTATTCAACATCGTCGCACCGGGTTGTAGAAACTTAACGGAAAACCTGACTATAGCCCATATACCTCATAATGAAACCCTAAAAATGGTCCATATTGTATTAGAACGTCTTTCCGTGGAGGAGGGAGGGACTAGTAGGATATCAGCGTCTCATTTACACATAAAAAGTGATTTCGTTACCGAAATAATGATTAACGTAACTCAGGCTCCAAAACATGGTATTATACAAGTTATTAAAAGTAACAGCGTTAGAAACCAAAGTTCATATTTTACAATTAGTGAACTGCTGAATAATCAGGTGTTTTATACCCACGACGATTCGGAAACTCGACATGATACGTTTACATTCATGGCTTTGTCCAGTGAGGAGGAAAATTTTGAATATGTGGATACTTTCTACATAGATGTATTTTTGAAGAATGATAACAGCCCCAATCGGGTTGTGGATAAAATCTTCCACGTCGTCGTTGGAGGCGAGAAATTGCTAACTGGTGATGATCTGCGTTATACGGATATAGATTTAGATACGAAATTGTCGGATATTATCTACACATTCCGTGAACTACCGAACGGCGACTTTTTCAATTCGAAAAACCCGATTGTAAAGCTGACAGAGTTCACGCAGCAGGATTTAAACAATAACGTGGTATTGTTCCGGCATAAAGGCCCTGAGTACGGGAAGATTAAGTTCTGGGTCACTGATGGGCCTTATTATGTGACTGGGGTTTTAGAAGTACAAGCGTCAGCGCCCTTTATTAGGGTTTTAATGAACAAAAGGCTCGTGATTGAGCAGGGGAAACAAGCCATTATTTTAAGCGAACATTTAAATTTTAATACCAATCTATACGCCATTGATGAGGACGTTATTTATGAAATTACGCAGAAACCTAGTTTTGGTAAAATTATTTATACAAACACCACGAAGGTAAGATTTTTACAAATTTACTTATCTCAGTCGTTTATTTAAAATCTTTAATAGGTTGCCAATGAATTCACGCAGGAAGAATTAAATAAGGGACTAATTTCTTACGTTAATGATATAATTAGTTCGGGCGCGGACGAAGTTAGCTTAAAAGTAACCTGCAGGGATGCTGTAAACGTTGCTCAATTTAGTGTTTGGATGCTACCCGCTAGCTATTGGGGGCCATTGCAACTTAAAACGTGCAAGGCTCTTACCGTTGAGGAATCCACAAGTGCTATTATTGGTAAATCAGTACTCGAGGTTCGCATCACACTTATTCTTAAATTTCTCGTTTATTTAACAATCGTCGACTTTTAGATTATACAAACAGAAGTTCCTTCAAGTGCAATAATTTACCACATTGCTGAACTACCAATAAACGGTTATATAAGTATACTACCCACCACACAAAACACGGCAGATCAATCCGCTAACATCCGTTCGTTCAGTCAGTCATTGATGAATGAAAACAGGATAATCTACATACAATCGGTCGCTAATGAAACTAACGACCGTATAATTTTCAACGTAACCAATGGAATGGTTTGGCTACATCGGGTCATCCTAGATGTGCAAATTATACCTGAAAGATTGTACCTTGGAAGTCACCCCGTTAATGTCAACGAGGGTGGAACCAGCACCATATCAACGTCGAATTTATTTATAGTAACAGAATATTACAAATCGCGGGTCACCGATTTCGTCATCCTGGAAGATCCGAAGTTTGGATGCATTCAAGTCCACAACCGCTGCAATAAGCTGCACGGTTTCACGAGTAAACAGTTCGCCGCTGGATTGGTGAGATATGCTCATAACGGGTCGGAAAATTTGGAAGATATGGTCGTCCTTATCGCCGTTGCTGGGGAAAAACGAAGTATTCCTGTTATTTTGAATATTAATGTGATTCCTATAAACGATCATAAACCTAAACTGGTTAATAATACTGGAATGGTGATGTGGGAAGGAGGAACTGCTATCATTACAAATACTATGCTAGGTAATTGTTCACAAATTATTGCATTTATTAATTAACACGTCCGCTGCAGATAATTTAAACGTGCACATATTTTAGCATTGGTTGTAGGTATGCCTTTTTGAATTTCATACCTATTCTCGTTTCAATTCGACTCTAAAAATGTAAATACACAATTTGCGAAAGTAAACTTGAAGTTAAAAGTCAAAATTGTTCGGAAAAATTATGTGTTAACTTTACTCCGAAGTTATTCAACAAATAATAATAAAATGAAATAACAACTTTACTTCCCAATAAAAAGAATGATTAGAGTTTAATAATTTTCTAAATCGTTTCAGAATAAAAATATTGCAGACCAGTTGATTATTATTATTATTATTTATTTATTTATTATTTATTTAATTATACGGGAAACCCCCTTTTACAATCTGTATACATATTTACTTATAATAAACTTAACCTAACATTAAAGACATTAACAAATTTAATACAATTTAATACATTAATATGGCACGTGACGATAAAGGTTATTTTTAAAGATATTATACGAACTATTACATAAGTCGAACCAATCGTTCTTATTAAACAAATTCGCACATCTCATCACACGGCTAATTGAATTGTTACCACTAATATTAGATGAAAAAGTTTGAATTCGAAACAAAGGAGTTGCTCTTAATCTGCGATTATTAGATGATACATGAAAATCAAGTTGACTTAATAGGTAGGGGCAATCAATGTAACCATTTATTAGTTGATGTAAGATACGTAGGTCGGAGAAAGATCTACGGTCTTCTAGGCTATGTATTCTCAACATATTCTTGATATCAGAATAAGCACCTGGCGTATGGGTAGAACCTATTTTATATTCTATAGTTCTTAGAAATTTATTTTGCACACTCTCCAAAGATTTAATATTTGACATTGTATGTGGGGACCATACGACACATGCGTATTCCAAATGACACCGCACCAAACCACAATATAATGCTTTTAAACAGTGAACATTGAGATTTTTAGCAATATGCCATACAAAACCCCACATTCTCAGAGCTTTGCTACAGATACTCATTATATGTGAGTTAAATAATAGTTTTCGGTCGAATATGACTCCTAAGTCAGAGATCTCCGAACGCCTCTGCAGAGGTAATGTATCGATGGTGTAGTCAAATTCAATAGAGCATGGGCTTCTACTAAATGATATACAGCAACACTTATCTATATTCAAGAATAGTTGATTAACATTGCACCATTCATTAATTCTATTCACGTCCTCCTGTATTAGTCTACAATCATTAATAGAGCTTACGGTCCTAAACAATTTAAGGTCATCTGCATACATTAGAAAATTACAGTGTTTTATTTGGTAACTTATGTCATTTATGAATAACAAAAATAAGATGGGGCCGCAGTGGGAGCCTTGTACTACCCCTGAACTGACATAGATGGGATCAGATATATAATTGTTAATGCAAACTTTTTGGATACGATTTTTCAAAAATGATTCAATCCAGGACAACGTCGATACATTAAAACCCAAATTGCCAAGTTTGTTTAATAAAACAGAATGATGTACTCTATCAAATGCCTTGGAGAAATCTGTGTAAATTGAGTCAACTTGTTGGTTATTATCCAAAGCACTTGATAGATACTGCTTGTAGCAGATGAGGTTGGAGACTGTAGATCTCTTAGGCATGAATCCATGTTGTACCTTTGAGATGATTTGGTATGACATCCACGACAGCTGATCCGCAACAAGTTTATCAAGCATCTTGGGAATTATTGACTGAAGGCAAACACCTCTGTAATTATCAACTAGATCGCGTTGCCCGGACTTATGTATCGGTATAATGTAACTGGTTTTCCATTTACATGGCACTGCTCCTAATTCGAGAGACTTTAACATGAGTTCATGAACAGGTGTGCATAGTGAATAAATGCAATTTAGTAAGAAGCAACTTGAAATGCCATCTGGGCCCGGAGATTTGCTATTCTTAAGTTTTAAAATCATGTTAAAAACCTCTTCTTTGGAGATCTTGAGTTTAAAGTCATTGACTGAGTCTCTGGACGGGGTCGGGACGGTTATCAATTGGTTGTTGACATTATTGGAGTAAGTGTTCGAAAACAATTTAGCGAAGAGGTTTACTACGTCTTCACCATTTGATTTTTTAATCTGTTGATATTCCATGACGGATGGTATAATATTTTCCGTTCTTTGGCTTCTGGCGTATTCCCAAAACTCTGAAGGATTAGTAATAAGTTTACTCTCGATGTCAGATAAATAATTATTATAAAGCGTTTCCGACATGTATTTACATTCACGACGTAGATTAGAAAAATGTTCATAGTCATATAGTGTTCCGTTCTCCTTAAACCGTCTATGAGCTAGTTTCTTATTACTTAGCATACTTTTCAGTTCGCTTGTCATCCATTTAGGGAAGGATGATTGTGTTACGGCAACTAGTTTACAAGGGATAAACCTGTCGATAGCAAAATTAACTACATTATAAAATTTATCGGTAATTGTATCAATATCCGAGTTCTTCAAGAGATTGGACCAATCTGTAGAGTGAAAGTAATGATTCAGGTGATAATTTAGAGCATTATAATCAGCAAGGTGATGTAAGTAAATTTTTTTCATCGTGTGTAAATTCTGAAAATGTGTGAGGGGTAATAATATTTCATAAGCCGCGTGATCTCACTTAAATTTAGCAAGGCGTCCTCGGATAATGTGACACTAACTTCAGAAAGATTGGAAAAGAATAAATCTAAGAATATTTTTCTAGATTATAAATGTATTACGGTTTAAATTATAGGTGTTACGGATGCCGATCGACCTCCAGAAATAATAAAATACCAAGTCTTAAGCTGCTGGTGGGGAAACGTGTCCTTGGCCAACGACCCCAGCACAACCCTGCAATTTTTCACGCAGGAGCTAATCGATAAAAACATGGTAGCTTTCAGGCATCAAAGTATGATTCATATTTTTGTTTTACTGCAATGCGTTAATAAAATGATTTTTAGATGGCACCGATGCGAAATTTACTTTTAACATCAGTGATGGTTTGCACAGCACAAAAGAATTTACATTCGCGATCCGCACAAAGCCAGTTACCTTGAATTTGGCGCACAAGCCATTACACATATTTCCACTGCAGAGGAAATATTTAACTTCGACGCACTTACTCTCCACAGTATCTGACCCGGAGCGGAAGATTTATTACGAAATTACGAATCCTCCTAAATTGGGTCGTTTGATGATGGAGTCGGAGAAGACTCCGGGCATTTTCAACGTGGTGACCGGTTTCACTCAGGATAATTTGAACAACACGAAGGTATTTTACGAGCACACGCATCCTTTCGCTGGGTTGTATGCGAACGATTCGTTCACGTTTAATGTTAAATCCCATTTGGCGCAATCTTTAGAGCACAAGGTACGTAATTTATATGAGTTTTTTATTTTTTTAAATGTGATTTAATTTGTTGCAGAAGCTGAAGATTGATATTTCAGTATCTTCCGGAGGATTAGATGCTTTTGTGAATATACCTAGGATCGTTGTGGATGAAGGTGGAATGACGAGTATCATTTTGAATTTTTCTGGTGTTGTTTCTTTCTTGGAAAATCACGCCGGGTTACGATCCCCCATTATCCATGCATCTGCTACTAATCCCCAGCACGGGCAAATATTTCTGCAGCAGTATCCGAATTTAACCACTTTTACCCAGCAACAGTTGGAATCTGGGCAGGTTCAGTACCAACACGACCACTCCGACTCTCTTGGGGATAATATCTATTTTTCTCTGTATTTAATCCCTGGGTACATTATGTTATGTAATATAACTGTGCCAGTGATTGTTAACCCGATAAATGATCAGCCGTTTAAACTGATAACACCAGCTCCCCACTTGGTGGTGGTGCAGGGGGAGAACCACACCATCACGAAAAATGAGCTATGCACTGAAGATGTAGACACGCCGCCCTCAGAATTATCTTATGATATAATATCAGGTCCACAGGAAGGAAGGATTGTACTCCTTCCTGAAAATATACCCATAAATCATTTCACTCAAGCCGATGTTGATCAGAATAAACTGGTTTACATCCATAATAGCTCTGCCTTAACCGATGCATTTCATTTGAGGGTTTGGGATGGGAAATTCAGGCCCGATTACACTGTATTTAATGTAAAAGTGCTTCCTGTTAGTATTAATGTTTCGGGTGGTTCGCCAGTTTACATTCAACAAGGTACAAATGTCGTTCTTTTATCGAATAAGCAATTTTCTGTAGAAACTAATACTAATAGAAAGAAAATCCAGTACAAAGTCCGCGATGGTCCCAAACACGGGGTGCTGTATGTGAAAGATGATGCTTTGAATGAGTTTGAACAGGATGATTTAGATAATGATCGAGTGATGTATATGCAGAGGGATATGACAACAGCTAACGATAGCTTTCTACTGTTTGTCGGAATGACTTACGGCAACGTTTCAATAGGAAAAGAAATTGATGTTAATATTAAAGTGCAGCCGTTAATGCAAATCGGAAACTGCACGGTGTTAGCGGGCGAAATTAATAAGCTGAGTTTGCACGTCCTAGATGCAACACCCCTTGCAAAACTGACCAACAGCAATCCTCGCTACACCATCACTTGCTCGCCACAATATGGACAAATTAGGAAGATAATACGTAGCTCTGGCGATCACAGAAATGTTTTAGATACACTGGTCAATAGCTTTACTCACGAGGAAGTACAAAGTGGTTTGATTTATATATCAGTAAATGATATCGAAGTCGGTTGGGGAGGTGTAGCAGATCGGCTATGTTTTGTCTTGGCATCCAGCATTTTTCAACCGGCAGTCGCCGACCTCAAGATCGTCATCAAATCGTCTTTGCATAACGATATTTATTCTACACTAGCAGGACCTAATGATCCTGCAGGGCATGAAGGGGGAATGCATTTTGCAAGCCCTAATATGACCAGAGATTATTTTCTTATAGGTATGTTATCTATTATTTTAAATAAATAATTTTATAGGCTAATATAAAATCTCTCGGACTTGATTTATATCGCTAATTAAATAAAAATGAGATAGAGCCGGGCAGAAAGACTTATGGTCGATAGCCCTTGACGGTTTATCATAAAGGTACTATGTAAAATTAAATGTCAAAAAATCATATGTCTGTCAGTAAAGATGTTTATATATAAGATAAACGGCCCATGTCACTATATATGAAAAGATTTTCTAAATTTACTTACTGTACAAGAAATTCATTATGGAACTTCTAAAAAATAAGTCATTTAACGCAAATAATGTTTGAGAGATATTAATTGCCTTTGAACGAGTTTCTGTTAAATTAAAACATTTTTTTTCAGTGAGTATGGTAGCCGGTGTAATAATATTAGGTGTAACTGTAATTATAATAATTAAATGTCGTTCTTTTGAACCTGAAGAATTAAACAAAGAAGATCAGTGCCTGCAACCGATACCACTACCCAGACCTCCCGACAGACTCATGGCGTCGTCGCCGCCACTGAAACATTCGGAAGGTTACGTGTCGCCTATCCCCGCGGCGCTGCCCCACTGCAAAGTCACCCCATTAAGTAGAAATGAGCTTGACACAAACGCGAGGTACCCTTATGGAGCCGATGAACACGGGGACGATTGGAGCAGTTGCGACGCATCAGATCCGACTTGCCCCAGTAGAAACAACATCATGTTGCGTAGAAATCAGTATTGGGTGTAATACTTCGTTTTTGATAGACTATTGCATCTACCATTGTATACCAAGTTTCATGTTTTCATAACTGAAATATTACAGAGCTTCCTTTAAAAAAAATATGTATTTTGTAAGAAAGTGATGCATGCGTGCGTGGATGTGGAAGCTCTGTCATAATTATTGACTGATGCATCTTTTTATACCGTTTATAATTTAAACACGTCTCATAGGATTACCGTACATCTCTTTGGTTACCTTTACAAATAAATCAAAATTTTTATAAAACAAGCATTTATATTATTGTTTTTGGGTTAATATTAATTTCATTGCACAATATATTATATATGAATATATTTTATGATACCTAGTTTATTTTTCTGTTACTTTTATATGTGAGTGTATAGGTATGTAAACATTTATCATGCATACATACGTGTATGCGGTGGACAAAGGCTAGAGATTTTATTACAATTTAGATTTTATAAAATTGTAGGTATAACGAAGAACAGAGTTAGCTGCAGTACATTCTGTGCTATTTTAACTTGATCAATTTATATGTTTAGCGCAAATGTTATGTATGTTTATTATATTTGAGTGGATAATAATAAAAAAAAAACGTGATTTATTAATATCTGCTCGTTTTCTTTATCATTCTCTTAAACGGTCTCATTTTGTTTGCTTATGAGTCTAGAAAATCGCACTACAAAGTCATAATATGAATGCATACAAGTACAACAAAATAACTTGATTTTTACTGAAAAATGGATTTCTGGTGGCTATAGCGTAAATATGACTTTCGCCTGGTTATTAAATGAGGTATACAATAAGTTAAATATTGGTAATCAAAATCACTTGTAGTGTTTCCAACAAACATTATATAAAGGCAGTGCTGGCCTTAGCAATCCGGGCGCCCCAGGCGAGATATTTTTCAGCGCCCTGCGCCCTTAATGTTGACTAGATTCTTCAAGCGACTCACGGGCAAAATCAATGTATTCTGCCAAGAAAAGGGATGCCTATCGAAACAGGGTCGTAAAATTATCATACATTGGTAAACATTATTTAAAAAAAAATCAAAATGTACAATGTTCCGAGTATAATTAAATTATAATTACATATAATTAGAAAATTAAACTTTGAATTTGCATAAAATAGTTTTTGATGAAAAATAACGAAAATAGTTGATCAATGCATTTTATTATTTCAAGACGTCACTCTAGACGGACTTCCCCTATCTCTGGTTTTGTTGTGGCGTCATTATTTCTTTTTGGTTCGAAATCGCTATTAGCTCAATTTGGACACTAGCAAATGAAGCTAGTAACCTACTGAATTTATTTGTTTAAATATTTGCACTTGGCTCTCCATGAGTGACTTCATTTTTTGTTATATAACATGTTAAATTACTGTCGGCTGAAAATCAAGTTACCCATTATGGCAGTAAAAAAAACCGCAACGTAACATTTTTGGATGCTCTGCAGCGACAATAGCGCCGTTGCTGTGTGCGTGAACGGTTGGAACTAATTTGTCAATAGTGAACAAGTTCGGAGTGTAATGTTAGTACTTTCACTTGGATGTAAATATTTTTAGTAAATCAGAGAGCGATGGCATCCAACGAGCAGAAAGCCCAGCAACTTGTCGCGGAAGCGGAAAAGAAGTTGAACGCGTCCCGTAGCTTCTTCGGGTCGTTGTTCGGGTAAGTGTGTCCATTGTATTATTACACCATCATGAATCACTGCCATTATGTTTATAGTGGATCAGCAAAAGTTGAAGACGCTGTTGAGTGCTATCAAAGAGCGGCTAATTTGTACAAAATGGCTAAGAACTGGTCCAGTGCTGGGAGTGCCTTTTGTGAAGCTGCCAATTTACATTCTAAGGCGGGTTCCCGTCATGATGCTGCTACCAATTATGTAGATGCTTCGAATTGTTTTAAAAAGTCCGATGTTGATGGTAAGTAAAAAACTCAAATTTAACTATAGGTGTTAATGATAATTCTCACAAAACATAGAAGCGGTGAAATGCCTGGTTCATGCTATAGAAATCTACACGGACATGGGCCGTTTCACCATGGCTGCCAAACATCATCAGAACATTGCCGAGATGTACGAAGCGGACAGTGTCAATTTGGAAGAGGCCGTCTCGCACTACGAACAAGCTGCCGATTACTACAGGGGTGAAGAGAATAACTCTTCGGCCAACAAGTGTCTCTTAAAAGTGGCGCAGTATGCCGCTCAATTAGAAAATTATGAGAAGGCCATTACTATATATCAACAAGTAGCTTCCTCCTCTTTGGAAAGTTCATTACTAAAATATAGCGCAAAAGAGTATTTATTCAGGGCTGCACTCTGCCACTTATGCGTAGACATACTCAATGCCCAGCATGCAATCGAGCGATATATCCAGATGTACCCCGCTTTCCAAGATTCTAGGGAATATAAACTAATTCAAACCTTGATCGAACACATGGAAGAGCAGAATGTGGATGGATTCACAGAAGCGGTAACTGACTACGATTCCATTTCGCGCCTTGATCAATGGTTTACCATGATTTTGCTACGCATAAAGAAAACACTCAACGACAATCCAGATTTGCGTTGAATTATTAAGGTTTCTGTTAACTGTTCTTATTATTTATATTTACTAAGTGCTATGTTTTTGGTTTGAGTTTTATATTTTCTTAATTTGTCAAATTATTTTCTAGTCACCAGACATTCAAATGGAAATGCTATTATTTGTGTTTGCATTTGTACAATTATACATTTCATTACTGTATATATTTACATAAGTTAAATGGAACAGACACAGTAATCTCCTTCGTTTATTTTAACGCCTAATGGTCAATTTTTAATAATCTTCATTAGATTTAAATTTGGTAGACTATATACAATTTTGAATATATCTCATTATTTAGACAAAAATTAATCGTACTTTTATATATTAAATTCAATATGTAACCTATATATCCATTACAACATAAGATTAACATTCCTACTATACGTCTGCAATCAGAATGTCTTTATGTTGCGTTACTTTAATTTTTATTTACATCATTCCTGTGGGCGAGGTTGGATCGTGTTCGTAAGATTTCAACGAATATTCAGTGTTTTTATGTTGTCCTATTGACCTGCAAATTGTCGTGAGATTATAATATAAGGGAAGAGAGGTGTGAGATTTTGATTATTTATTGTCTAATATCGATGTTTCTCTAAAAGTGGTTAACTGCTTTTATAGATAAATAGCACTTTCATTGTTGATAAGCAAATTGCAGTAGCAAAAATGATCACACTGTTAATCTACCATTATTGTGGTATAGGCGAATAATATTGTTATTGCTAATATATTAAGGTTTATTTTTTATTTCTATATATTTCTGTTGGAACATTTTGTTAAAAGTATAGATTGTAAAAGATATGCATATAGTACTTGTATGTTATCATATGTACTTGATATTTAAATAAATATTCATGTCTATGCAGCTACTGTACTTTCTAATTTATATACATGAATCTACACAATTGGCATTGTTTACTTATCTGTATTGAATTGTTTGATATACATGTTATCTATTAAGTTTGAGTGCTGAGTATGCTATTCAGTATTGACAAGATGACAGATTGGAAAGCGAGCCAACATTAATATTCTAGCTAAATCATTTTTTATCAATATTGGAGTGAAGGTGTTAACTTTTGCAAATATGAGGGGCATTTACAAAAAATTTCAGCTAACTTCAATGGCAAAAAAATTAGTCAGTCACAGTGAACATTTTTGAAAATTTACGAAAATAATTGATTTTTCAGACTTTGATCGGCCGTAGCGGCCAAACGAAAACTCCAAATTGAACGCGGTTTGCAAATCTGAGCTCCTCGTGCGTCAATTAGTCGGATTAGAGATTTTTAATTTTTGATGAAAACACGAAAAAAAGACATGAGTAAATCCCTTGGAAATTTGTTAAAAAATGCAACTTTCTTAATAATCGTCGTAGACTATTGAATGTAACTTTTTTTTCATCAGAAAGACGAGAGAAATTGATTGCCGTTAAAAAATTTCAGCTAACTTCAATAGCAAAAAAATTAGTCAGTCACAGTGAACATATTTGAAAATTTACCAAAATAATTGATTTTTCAGACTTTGATCGGCCGTAGCGGCCAAACGAAAACTCCAAATTGTACGCGGTTTGCAAATTTGAGCTCCTCGTGTGTCAATTAGTCGGATTATAGATTTTTAATTTTTGATGAAAACACGAAAAAAAGACATGAGTAAACCCCTTGGAAATTTGTTAAAAAATGCAACTTTCTTAATAATCATCGTAGACTATTGAATTTAACTTTTTTTTCATCAGAAAGACGAGAGAAATTGATTGCCGTTAAAAAATTTCAGCTAACTTCGATGGCAAAAAAATTAGTCAGTCACAGTGAACATTTTTGAAAATTTACGAAAATAATTGATTTTTCAGACTTTGATCGGCCGTAGCGACCAAACGAAAACTCCAAATTGAACGCGGTTTGCAAATCTGAGCTCCTCGTGTGTCAATTAGTCGGACTAGAGATTTTTAATTTTTGATGAAAACACGAAAAAAAGACATGAGTAAACCCCTTGGAAATTTGTTAAAAAATGCAACTTTCTTAATAATCATCGTAGACTATTGAATTTAACTTTTTTTTCATCAGAAAGACGAGAGAAATTGATTGCCGTTAAAAAATTTCAGCTAACTTCGATGGCAAAAAAATTAGTCAGTCACAGTGAACATTTTTGAAAATTTATGAAAATAATTGATTTTTCAGACTTTGATCGGCCGTAGCGGCCAAACGAAAACTCCAAATTGAACGCGGTTTGCAAATCTGAGCTCCTCGTGCGTCAATTAGTCGGATTAGAGATTTTTAATTTTTGATGAAAACACGAAAAAAAGACATGAGTAAACCCCTTGGAAATTTGTTAAAAAATGCAACTTTCTTAATAATCATCGTAGACTATTGAATTTAACTTTTTTTTCATCAGAAAGACGAGAGAAATTGATTGCCGTTAAAAAAAATCAGCTAACTTCAATACCAAAAAAATTAGTCAGTCACAGTGAACATTTTTGAAAATTTACGAAAATAATTGATTTTTCAGACTTTGATTGGCCGAAGCGGCCAAACGAAAACTCCAAATTGAACGCGGTTTGCAAATCTGAGCTCCTCGTGTGTCAATTAGTCGGATTAGAGATTTTTAATTTTTGATGAAAACACGAAAAAAAGACATGAGTAAACCCCTTGGAAATTTGTTAAAAAATGCAACTTTCTTAATAATCATCGTAGACTATTGAATTTAACTTTTTTTTCATCAGAAAGACGAGAGAAATTGATTGCCGTTAAAAAAATTCAGCTAACTTCAATGGCAAAAAAATTAGTCAGTCACAGTGAACATTTTTGAAAATTTACGAAAAGCAGAGAAAGGGTTGCTGCTCGCTAACGGAGAGGAGTACCCGACCCTACGTACGTGGCCGTTGTGCCCCCATGCATTGTGGATTTTTTGAGCCTCATCCGAACGTTCCAATTTGAAAACCAAAAAAGCCTTAGCATTTCGCGTAAAGCTCTGCATGGAAAATTGCGAATTTCACGGGCCCCTAGAGGACGTTTTCGACTTTCAGGAAAAAAATAAAAAATTTTCTTGTGGTGTTGGCAACACTTTTTTTGAGGGGGTGATGGTAGAAAGTTGAAATTTTAATGGAAGGTGTGTTGAATTATTTATGATTTTTCGTAAATTTCAAATCGCTATGTATAAGGGTTCAAAAGTTATTTGTGAAAATAACGCTCAGAAAGTTACTCTTTTAGTATATATTAATTAATTAATGTATGTTATCATATGTACGTGATATTTAAATAAATATTCATGTCTATGCAGCTACTGTACTTTCTAATTTATATACATGAATCTACACAATTGGCATTATTGACTTATCTGTATTGAATTGTTTGATATACATGTTATCTATTAAGTTTGAGTGCTGAGTATGCTATTCAGTATTGACAAGATGATCGACAGATTGGAAAGCGAGCCAACATTAATATTCTAGCTAAATCATTTTTGATCAATATTGGAGTGAAGGTGTTAACTTTTGCAAATATGAGGGGCATTTACACAACTAAAATAGATATTTTATTTATTTCGTTAAAGATCAATTATTTAGACAATATTTATTGTTATAAAAGTGCATTGGACAAGTTGTTGCTTCAGCAATATATTTTTGTAAGTCCTCCATGAACAATATGACCCTTTGTCCTGGGTTCTATAAATTTATACTGTGCCAGTAAATCACTTTTCCAAATAAAGTTATATTAAAGCGAAATAATATAAATCTGGAGTAATTGCAATTCGTAGAAAATAATCTGTATCCAAGTCAAGATAAGAGCTCCCCCTCCACCTAACTGTATGCCAGCCATTGGCAAACTATGTCCATCTGATGTCATTTCATGATTTTCGTAATTTTTTTAAAATTATTACTCAGGGAAAAAATGTTGGGTCTCAGGAAAATTTGCCAAAAAGTCATTAAAAATACGAAATGAATTTAAAATAATGTTACTCTTTGCATTTCTGCTCTCCTATTACTTCAAGTGAAAATTTTCTTGCTCAAAATTAATCAAAAATTCGAAATTATTTTAGACTAATATTACTCTTTGCATATCTGCTCTCATGTTACTTCGAATGAAAATTTTATTTCGAAAAATTAATCAAAAAATCGTAATTATTTTAGACCAATGTTGGGTTTCAAAACAATTTGAAATAATCCATGACGTTTCTTAATGACGGCAAAAAGCGCGTAAAGTAATTATTTTTCTGAAAAAAACATTTTTTGGTCATCCCACGAGCCGTCACTGGTGCATGGTGAAAATATTGTAGCACCAGTAATTGATACAATCTTGAAGATTTTCTTCATAAATTATGACTTCCCTGGACACAAAAGTGTCATAGAAGGTACCTAAATATAAGGGTGAATAAAAAAGGGTACTTATTTATAATATTGTATTTAATACATTTATTCTCTGCTGGTGAATGAAATTTACAATATTTAAATAAAATAGAATATGATAGTACAAATATCTATTTAAGTAGTTACATTACATATATGAGAAGGTGAAACGTGAGCTACGTTTTTTTAGAGTACAAAGTGCTTACAATGTCATACATTCTCAAATACGCATGTGTATACACGTGCATATGCACATAGACGCGTAAAAATACATGCACATGCGCGTTTACACGGTGAACACTTTACTAACGAAAAAATTAAACATTTCACTATCAACTTACGAGATCAATTCTTCTATTATAAAATATTAACACCTTGTAACAATTTACTGCACAGTCCAAGGCAGAGAGCTGTGAAGCAAGGCTCTTTAGAAATGTACGCACATAAACTATATTGTCAAAATAAATATAAAAATTAGAATAAAAGTGAATTAATAATGTTCGAAAACAATTTTCATGGATTCTTTTTCTATAGGTAATATATATATATCTAATAAATTTCAGATCACAAATAATGTCTTGTGACTATGGGCAATTATTGAGAACAAACCATTCTATTCCTATTATTCGTTACATGTTTATGTGCTGTTTGTTAATAACAAAAAATTTAGCCACGTCGACATCCCGGAGTGAGTGAGTGACTCCGCGATGTGACGGTTTAGGAAACAAAATTCGCAACAAGCTCAAACAGATATTTTAAAATTAAAAAATTGTTTGAGAAGATCAGTATGCAAAATTAATCACAATATTTATAGAAACATTAATAACACAGATTTTAAGCGAATTAAATTTATCAGGACTATTCTATAAAATGCTTTTTGCTAATACGGTATACAAACAATTGCAAAAAACATTTTATACTGGCACTCATCTTCGGACGCACGCATATATACATACAATCATGCTCTCATTCAGCAAGAATTTCTGAAAAAAAATATATAAACCTGAAATAAGTTCACCTAATACTTAGACTGTTTTTATGTGTATGTACGTAACTAAAATACAGTATTTATCCATTATTGAATTCTAGCGTAAAACAAGTAACATTACTAAACTGGTTAAAAGTCGCTAAAACCACTAAACTCTAATGGAAAATTAATTTGAATTTCTTAAATAACAATAGCGTAACAAGTTAGAAGATAGATCTTATTAACTTTTAAATCTTTTAATAACTCTTCAATAGTTCATCTAAAATAATTGTACTTTTTTTTACACGAAAAATATATTTGACACATGATTTTATACACTATCATTAATATAATAAAATAACTATTTTTTATATGTTCATATGCAGAATTTCATCGACAACATTATACGTAAAGTCATTTAGTTATATCATTTCTCATAACAAAAAATTAATGGAAAACAAAGGATTGCAACTTTCAATTGCTGACTAAAAATTATTTTAAATATAATATATATTTATAAATATAGTAAACTGTATATTGTTAACGTCATAAAAAATCAATTCGTTAATTCATTGTTAAAAAATATAAAAAGAAACAAATTGGCATGCTCATTCTGTTTTTAAAACATATAATGAAAGGGAAGACAAAACACTATTGCACATGGATAGCTAACTATTAGACGTAACATGGGTATGTTCTGCTGGTGTCAAAGGACTACTTATACTATTCGCACTATGTGAGTTTTGAGCCATCAATCTCTGCCGTACCTCCCTAATTTTAAGTTGCAGACTTCCTTTGTTCGGAAATACGTCGGTGTGTTGTGCTTGAAAGTTCGATGTCGCCTGTGACGACGGGAAGAATGAGTGATCCTCGAATAGCTTCATCACTAGCAAACGCTTCTTCTCCAGCATCTTCCTATTGCTTTTATCAGTGTCCTTTGCCGTACCTGGCGTTTTAGGAGTGCGCGGCGAACTCGCGTCGCCCATATCCATATCTAAAACGACAAATTTTTAATGGTTTCATTAACGTATGCCCATCGGAGTTTTAATTACCAGGTGTGAAAATAAGAATACACTGAGTTTTAATGTTTTTAGTGATGGCTCGTTGGGTGAGGTAGCAGAGGTGGCAATACAGATAGGTAGGGTCGGTTGCAGAGATCTGTATTATCACATCTGCCGTACCATGAGTTACCCCGCGAGCAGTTAGTGAATGTCATGGTGTTTTTTGATAGAAAGAAAGGGGAGAAACCGAAATAAAGTGGTATGGATAAACTCTGAGAACTGAGTGAGGATAAGCTAGAGAAGCTATCATTTTTACTATGGATGTGTAAAAATAAGGAAGCTACAGGAGAAAATGAGAAGAGAAATTACAGATTACAGTAGACACAAATCATGTTCAATCACACACATAAATCTCAAATGAATACCCTCTAGTGAGTGAATCGTAAAGTAATGACTTCTAGTATTACCTAACCATACTAAATTCTATTATATGATGGAGAGATTATGAATCGACCAAAGGAAATTTAACGAATATGCAAGGAAAAAGATTATGGCAATAGAGGTAACTAAAATACTGGATTGAAAACAGAAGTCTCGATGTGCTATGTATCTTCACGTGAGAGTTTGTAAAAGAAACTGGAAATATGAGACGATGGTCCTAAAGAAAATTTGTGATGGTAAGCAAGGGCGGCCCGTTATAAAGAGCCAATGAGCCATGGCACTACCTATAGTTTCAAGCTAAGCAAGAATTTTGAACTGCTGAGAACGGATAACGCAAAAACAGATTGCTGCTCACATTTGTATTTCCCCGAAACGTGAATCATGAGAATCGCCTCAGACTCGTATTATTTAACAAAGATACATGTTTATATTGTATAAGTGGCTCTACCATCCACATGTTCCACGAGCCTCCACTGATGTCGGCAAGATGTTGTTTTTCACATACAAAAAATACAAGCACCCTTTGCAAAATGGATCGGTGGGCCTTAAGAATTTCATTATCAAGGGATTAATCGGCCTTGGGCTAGATAGGTTTGTTTGTAGAGCTGTATTTTATTACCACATATCGAAAAAAAAAAGATGAACATTTTGTCACTGCATTTTCTCACCAAACACCTGGTAAATACATCAACTTATAACGATAATTAACTTTAATAAAAACATTTGTTACTACATCTAAACACAAAATAAGAATTAGTGTTGCTTACATATGTGAGATGGAGCCACTGCCAAGAGTGACCGATTGAAAATTAAAAAAGATATTTGCATGTTAAACAAAATTACGTCAATTTGTAACTTATAGTATAATATGTGTAGTTACTTAGTGTCCTTATTTCAATTTGCAACAAAGTTGTTATGGGAGAAGCTTATTATTTATTCTGAACTATCTATATAACTGAATATTCACAAATTAAATTTTTTCTGCGCATGTTCCTAAAAGTCTTCACGTTGGAGCAATTGGGTTTCATAAAACCCATATCTCTTTGTTTACGATGCCCAAGAAAATTTGCATTCAGTCTATATTGAATGCACCCCAGATTCGTTATTATTTCGAATTTGTTTTGTTCATACATACATTTATTCGTAATTATATAAAAAAAAAAAAAAAAAAAAAAAAAAAGAACCTTTATTGGCATAACCATATATACAAAACAAAAAACAAATTAATTCCTTACATCCCTCACCCCCCCCTTCCACCCCTCCCCTCCCTCCCTCTCCCCTCTTTCTCCCATCCCACCTTCTCCAGCGTCTTCACTCCTGCCCCATCCTCTCTCATCCATTCCGTCACCCTTCTATTCCCTCTCACTCCTACCCATTCTTCTTTCACCCCCTCACATTCTTCCGCCAAGTGCTTCCATGTATCCTTCCCCCACTCGCACAGCCCACATCTCATATAATCCTCCCCCATCCACCTCTTCCTCCCTTTCTCTCCTGACCCACATCTCGCCCTCGCCAACCTCACCCTCTCCTCCCTACTCCATCCTTCTTCCCCCCAATACTCTGGTATTCTCCCGTACACCTGCCACCTCCCATACATATCATTATATTCACTCCTTTCTATCCGCCCCTGTCTCTCCTGCATATCCACCTCTCTCATTTTTTCCTTCACCCATCCCGCCACCTTCACCCCCCTCCCCATCCACTCTATCACCTTTGCCTCCGATAACCCCACCCTCTCATACATCTTCCTTCTCTCCCTTCTCCATTTCCCCTCTTCCCCATTCACACACCCCCACCATACTGCCTTTACCAATCTCTCCTCCCCTAAACCCCACAATTTCTCTTCGTATTTCACCACCCTCCTCATCGTTTCACACACCATTTTGTCCCTGTTCGTCTCCTGCCTAAGTATATAACTCGGTGTCGACCTCTCCACTCCCAACATACATTTTATAAACCAACCCTGCTCCCTCTCCACCCATTCATACTCCCTCGTCCCCCATACCTCCACGCCATACATCATCACCGATCCCACACACGCATCCCATACCTTACACATCACTCTCATATTATTCTCTATCCATCTTCCCCATTTCCCCCATGCTATCGCCCATGCTCTCCTCGCTTTGCCTTGCACCCATCTTACATGCTCCTCATATCCACCCGTTTCCTTAAATACAAACCCCAAATACTTAAAACTCTTCACCCGTTCTATCAACTCTCCCTTCCACTCTAATTCTTTCACTCCTCCCACTCTCCCTCTGTTCCTGAATCTCATCCATTTCGTTTTTTCTACATTCACACACATACCTCTTTTATCCATATACTTCTCTACCCTCCTCATCATTCCTTTCAGACCCATCCAGTCCTTCGCCACCAAAACCATATCGTCCGCATATGCCAACATCCATACCTTTCTCGACCCACTTACCACCCCTCCCTCTTGACCTTTTTCCAACACCCCCTCTAACTCGCTCATATACAGGTTAAATAATAGTGGACTCAACGGGCACCCCTGCCTCAGTCCTACCCATGTCCTAAATTTCTCCGCTATCTTCCCCCCCACTTTCGCCTCCACCCATGTCTCCTCATACACCTCTCTCACCCATCCTATCATCCCCTCACTCAACCCTCTCCTCCTCAAACATTCTATCATCCCCTTCCTTGGCACCACATCATACGCTGCTTTTAGATCCAGGAACACCGCAAACATACCACCTTTCCCTTCCATCTCTCTCTCTATCATCCTCGCCAGAGTGAAGACCTGGTCCATCGTCCCCCTTCCTCTTCTAAATCCTCCTTGTGACTCTGGCAGTAACCCTTTATCCTCCACCTCTGCTTCCATTCTATTTTTCACCATCACCATCATTATTTTATACCCTGTACTCATAACTGTTACCCCCCTATAATTCTTTATCTCCTCCCTCTTCCCACCCTTGTGCACCGGGCACATCCTGCCCACCCTCCATGTCTCCGGCATCCTCTCACTCCCCGTCCACATTTTATTTATTAGCTCCCTAAACTTCTTCTTCCCCTCCTCTCCTATCTCCTTCCACATCTCCGACCTCAGACCATCTCTACCCGGCGCCTTCCCTCGTTTAATCTCTTCAAATGCTCTCTCCACCTCCTCCTCTGTGAACTCCTCCTCTATCACTCCTCTCCTCTCTTCCCCTACTTGCTCCGGCTCTCCTCCACCTTCTTTGCACTTCCTCACCCATTCCTCCAAAGACACTCCTATCCTCTCCCTCTCCTGTCCTCTCCTTAACACGTCCCACATCTCTCTCTCATTTCTGCACCCCCTTATCTCCTCTGCAGCCCGTTCCGCCACCTGTATCTTCTTCCGCTCACATATCCTCTCATATTTCCTTCTGGCCTCCACCACTCTTCTCTCTCCTCCACCATTCCTTATGCATTCCTTCACCGCCCTCCTCACTTCACCCTTCGCTACTCTGCATTCTTCATCAAACCACTCACTACCTTTCCCCTTTGTTCCCTTCACCTTCCTTCCACATCCTATTATGGCCTTCTCCATCTCCTCCATTGACCTTATCTCCTTCCACTTCACTTCCTTCAACTTCTTCTTCATCCTGTCTATCGCCCCTACTCCGCTCTCCAACCTCTCTTCCTCTTGTTCTCTCTCCTCGTCTTCCCCCTTGCCTATCCATATCTCTACACTCACCGGTAAATGATCCGACCCCATTATCTCTTCCACCTCCATTTTTCTTATCTCCTCTCTCGCCACCCCTTTCACTATTGCGTAGTCTATTACTGATGAGCCTCGTGGTCCAATATACGTTCTCTTTCCCGTCCAATCCCCCTCTGTGCATCCGTTAAGAATTTCCCATCCCTCCTCTCTCACCCATTCCCTCATCCTTCTCCCCTCCCCGTTCACCACTTTATCCTGTGATCTTCTTTCTCGTTCCACTCCATTCTCCCCCACCCCTCCTCCCATTTCCCCTATCCTCGCATTCAAGTCCCCCACTATCATCCGTCTTCCTGTCTCTTCTTTCCTCTCCTCTATTTCTTTTCTCACCTCGCCCCAGTTCTTATTTACGTACGCTACTCCCACCTCCACCTTATACTTTCTCCGTTTATATTCTACCCACATGAGACCTTCTCCCCCCTCCTCGCACTTCATTTCCTCTCCCTTCCTCCTCTCTCTCATCCCCACTATCATCCCTCCTTTTGCTCTTCCTCTCTCCCCTCCCTTCACTGCCCCTTTCATTTCCCACTTAAACCCTTCTGGCAGCCCCCCTTTTAGCTCCTCCCATTCCTCCTTCTTTGCCCATGTTTCTACTAGCCCCACTATGTCCTTCCCCCCCACCCATAAGGTAAGGTAATTATATATAATACATTATTTATTTATTATTACTGGAAGCCAATTTGACTCCAAATTTGCCTCGCCATTTGTTCATTTATTATAAATTAAAATAAACTGTAGTACTAACAGTTGCAATCATTCTAAGCTGTGCTTCACCATAAACTTATGTCTTTATTGAATGTAAATGTACAAAAATGTATATTTGAGACGCTTACCTTTGACCGACTCGATGTTGAACTCGGGTCCGAAGAAAATGTTGCCGACGTTTCTTCCGGAATACGACTTCGAGGTTCCCGACTGCGGGGTCTCGGCCTCCGATTCCTCGTCGATCGAGGAGCGGTGTCCGGAGTTCATGGGCCTCTTCTTGTGGTAATTGGAGAAAACGCGCGGACTCGATGGAATGGAAATTGCGCTGGGCGACTGGCACTCATCCGGCTTGAACTGCGGCAGTGACGAGAACTTCTGCTTGAAGTTCACCTGCTCCAAAACTTTGTCCATTCCGTCCTCTTTATTCTTCTTGAAGAAGCTCTTCTTCGCCGCCGGCGAGGCGATCGGCTCCGAAGGCATCAGCTGCTGAGACTGCTCCTCGATGTTCAATATTGCACCGCCTCCGTGTTCGTTTAAGCTTTGCATGCTCGTGGAATTCACTGTTGATACAACCTCTTTAAGATGCAATATCATTTTTATTTATAGCAAAATCCAAGGTTTATTGAAAGATTACTTTTTTGTTGTTACGGTTTTCTACGAAATATTATTCCACTGTCATTAACTCATTTATGCAAAAAAATATCAAAAAATATTCTATAGATGGCGCTAAAGCAGTAAAAATTGGGCGTGAAGAGGTTAAATAAGTATTGGGAGGAATTGTCAATAACAGTTGCTCCCCTTGATTTATTTATATTAAATTCCAACGTAAATCAACTTACCCATTGATTGTCGCCTTTGTAGAGGAGCTTTCCCCAATTGTGCAGGTGTGGGGGCTAACTTGAATTCCTTATCTGGTTCAGGGGCAGTTAGTGTCTCAGCGTTAGATATCCGCGGAGATGCAGGCACTTCGTTTGGAGACTTAAGAACGTTCTCTGTTGATATTTCAATTATTTAAGATATGATGGTAAAAATATTCCCTCCAATTTTGCAAGTGCTAAGCTATCCAAGAATAATTTTACCCCTTTTTCTGTAACCCTTCATGTTTACAAGAGCTTGCAATGATATTAGACAATTATTTCAATGGATTTATTTACCTGTATTATAAGAAAATGCACTTGGAGTATTGGCCATCTGTGACGTATTTGAAGTTACTGAATCCTGGTGATTACTGTGTGCGCGGCACTGTGCTTGACTTACAATTACGGACTGTGAGGCTGACTTAGGGACTATTTGCATTGGTTGAATGGCAACGCTCCTCCCGTTTGAGTCTGATATAGGTATCGGGAAGGAAGGCTGCTGCATATATACATATTGCACGGGTAGTTCAGAGGCCGATGATGCAACTACCACTACCGGATGTGACCGATCTGTATCGCTACTCGACAGACACAACGTCGTGCTCTGCCCGCTGAGATTTGGGTTCAAAAATGTCAATCGTACTGGCTGAGGTCCTTGGAAATGGTTATGTTGCTCACCTACTTGGATTATGTTTGTAGTTTTTACTTGCGAATTGAGGATCGTGAGAGTCGTCGTAGGTTTATTGGTAGGTGTTGTGGTGCTCTTTACAACCGACGGTGTTGATGTCCATATTGGTTCCGGTTTGCTTATCACAACACCGCAAGACGTTGGGGTGTCAATTTTATTGTTTACAAGGAATGAACCACCCGCCCAGCTATTTGTGTGGTTGTCTTGCATCTCTCCTTTGTTTTCGGTTTTAATAATTTTCGGAGAAGCAAAAGCACCACCTAAATTGGATAATGTTGAATTATACATTGGCAGTGAATAAAAAATAAAGTATAAAAAAACAATGTAATTTAAAATTTTTGAGCTGGAAACATCATTCTTTAACTTCAAAAATTTCAAATTACATCAAAAGTTTGCAATCTATTTACTGACGGGTTTATTGACATTAAGCTATTTAATCATATTCTTGGTTTATATTTGAAATAGGTAAATACCTGTAGGCTGAAATCCACTAACTCCAGTTGGATTAACAGGTGATTGGTACTGAAAGCTGAAAGTCGACGTAGGCACGGGGCTATATTTAGGCGTCATCTCAGTCGAAGGCATTCTGGCTTTAATCGGTTTAGGACGACAAGTCACTTCCGACGAACTCGTAGGGCTGAACCTCTGTTGTGGAAACACGCGATTCTCTTGCGTCGGTTCTTGGTCACTCCGGGATTCCGAATCGGAATCGGTGACCTTCTCCTTGCATTTCAAATCGATTTCAGAGGGAGGTTCCTCGCAGATCACCATCTGATCTTCGTCGGATGCGTCGCCGTTATCCGGTTCTGCCACGATCATCCTTTGTTCAATTGCTGGCGGCGGAGAAACGGTTCGCGGGCTTAATGGCAATTCCCCAGCTTCACCACTATCACCTGTTGAGCTCAATTTACTCCTCCCGGACCCCGTTGAAGATTTCCTTCGGTCCTTACTGCACCTATAGAATAAAAGTTTTTTTATGTAAAAAGTAATTGAGAAGTAATGACCTGTATTTAAAATTGACCAAAGAAATCATTTAGATGGTGCTTACCATTTCCATTCAGGATGTGCCCTAAAATGAGCCTCCTTCACCTCAGAAGCCAGCTCATGATATCGTTTCTTCTGTTCAGGACCCAGAGCATACCACCACTCCCCCAATATCTTTGAAACCGTCCGGTTGTCCTGATTGGGATGTAATTGATGAACGACAGCTCGGTGCCTTTTGGAAAATATCATGAAAGCATTCATTGGTCTTCGAATGCGCTCCTTTGCCTGAAAATGATGATTTAAATGTAGTCTTAAATTATAAATCATTTCATTTTCACTTACTTTTGTAAGGTTTGTCTGCTCCCTTACATTCTGTAGAGCACTCAAACTCTGACTCCGCCGTTTATTCCCTGCATTCGTGTTTTCACCAATAACTTCCGTCGGTTCACTCTCGAACACATCGTCGTCATCTTCAGTTGGAACAGGCATCGGTTCCGGGTCTCCTTCATCGTCTGCTAGGTCGGTAATGGGCGCTGGTATGTGAGATGTGATGGTGGAAATGGGAGGTGCGGAGAGAGGCGGAGACAGTTCTGACAGCGGCGGGGATGCGACACCCGAATTGGTAGTCAACAGAGGTACCAGAGAGTGCCACGGTATTACGAAGGCCGACGACGAATTGCTCGATTGGTTCTGTTGCGTGTTAGGCAGCTGTGGAACGGGTTGGGGTTGAGTAGCTGGACTTTGAACTGGCTGAATAATCGACTTTTCGTGCGAGTGGTTGTTGTAGATATGATTCTGGTTATTAATTATGTTCGAATTTGAGGTCACTGCAAAATAATGTTCCTCTCGTTATTGTGTTATGTTTTATATGGTAAACATGGATTTTTGTTATTGTGGAAAAAGTTAGTTATACACACCGTGTTCATTTTGTGGCTTCAGAACAATATTGGACTGCATCGTGTGTGGCACTATCGTTGAGACTGGGGTTTGTGGTAGTAACCGTTTGACAACTGACTGGCTGCTGGCGGCTGGTAAAACAGGTACGAGGTGCGTCGGTTGGACTGGATGAACTATTACAGGTAAAATAGCACCACTGTTGGTATTCATGTTTTGTGCCAGTTTTAGTGATTGACTTGTTGCCACCCGTATATCAGGAGACTGTATATGGTCATTTTTTATTACCTATAAGTAGATAATAATACTAATCATAATATAAGTAATCCAAACCAAATGTAATACCATAGTTTAGTAAAACTGTACCACTCTAAAACACATGCGCGAAATTTGCGGTTCTAGTGGCACACAGCCATTCGTTTTATCCACTCCAAACTACTAGTTAGCCCAAAAGGGGGTACCTTAATCTCATCCTAACCTAAGCATAAGCACCAATTGTCAAAATCCTGTGTGTGGATAAAATGAAACAGGTTGAGTGCCACTGAAATCGTGAGGTTCGCGCCTGCGCATTTGCAAGTGGTACAAACACTGGCATCTAGCCGATAGTGTGGATTAACCTGCTAAAAACAAGAATTTTCATTGGTTCTCCGAGATCAAAAAATTGTTTCATTAAGTTTTTTATGGTTATCTCTATAAATGAAAAATTAATTTAATTTTGTATGATAAATAGCTGGAAAACTTTACATATTTATCATTTGATTCCTGAGTTGTCATGCAAATTTACAAAACATTGATAATAAATCATTTTCACTTACTTGTCTCTGGAATGATGATGGTTGAGGGATCGGCTCCTGCTTTATCTTCTCAGCGCCCATTTCAGTTTTGATCGTCATCAAATTATTTTCGTGCGACTGAGGCATCACACAATATACAGTACCTGAAATAACTTTTTTTGCAAATAGTAAGAAAAATAACATCCTAAGTTACCTGAAGATAATTTCGGATTGTCCGTTTCGGGGGTCGTTTGGCCAGCAGGACTCGTCAATGCGTGTTGTAATATAACACTTTGTTCTGTTACAGCAGGTGGCCAAGGGGTTGTATTTGGCGATATTCGAATAACACCTGTGTTGTTATTAATTGCCTGCACGGGTCTTACTAATTCTGGCCTGTACATGAAAATATTTAAGTGAATACAATTAATCGCACTTAGAAGGTGTAGTACAGTGGTTGGCAACCCAAAACAGGTGATTCAAAATACCGGACACTAAGCGTGCCACTAAAATAAATCCAGAAAATCTATTGTATATTAACACATTGTTGTCGGCACACGTAAAAATACGTTATTTGCAAACTAGAGGAGTTTTTAGGTTACGCTTGGATAAATGTTGATACTGTTCCCGAATTCATAACCGATGCGGTGAACTTGTTTATTGGAAAGGAATCTATTAGGTACTATTACCAAAATATAAATAAACTACCCGCACCAGCCATATTGTACCAGTACAAAACGCCCGACTACAATTTTCATTTGACTATAATCATAATATTTCACTTTCAAGGGGTGCCTTAGGTTGCCGGGCATTGGTATAGTACATATATTATGTAAAACGGAATGACTGAATTAAACTGAATAGAAAAATTCGCATGTGTTAACCACAAATAATCATTTATGTATTTAACGGTTCGGGTCCCAACCAGCGCGAGATTTTGTGTCCAAAAATCCCAGTATATTTCGAACGGTATTGCGTTTTTCGACCATGTGTCTAATGTCACCTGGGATTCAAATGTTATTGCAGGTAATAATAAATTTAGAATATATTTACCTAATTACAGGTTGGTGATGATAAGGTGCAGGCACGTTAAAACTAGTAGGTCCGGGTGAGGTTTGTTTCATAATCCCATGATGACTGGTGATGGGCATAAACACATTTTGCCGCGATCCTACAGTCAACGGCGACTGCATGGTCAACGGTGATGAGCCTTGCCCATTTGGAGAAAACGCAGGCGTCGCTGATCTCGAACTACCCAATGAAACTATTGAAAACAAAACATATAACCTAATAAGCACACTTCCATCACAAAAAAACTAACCCAGATACCAGTACATATCTCTACTTTTTTGATCAAAAAAAACCAAATCACCATTTTCATAACTCATTCTGGTTTTAAACTATTTTGCAATGTAGAAAATTTAATTCTAAATGAAGCAATGTAAACTTGTGCGACAGTGAAAAAATTAACAAAAACAAGAGTGTTGATAAGCTTTTTCCATTCCACCAAAAACAATCAATACATTCACTACAATCAACAACTGTCATATAAATAAACACTTGTCTACCGCATGTCCTTGTGAATATTCAATATTCAAAATTTTAAAATTTACGGTAGAATTACCATATTTTTAAAATAGATAATTTATATGGGAGTTTACGGAGCCATGATAATTATGTACAAAAAATAGTACGTCACCTCGTTCATTTGAAATGTGCAAATTATTTATTTTTGATTTCTATTGAATAAGCCGTATATGCTTTATTCAAAAAAATTACAATGCATTAAGTACGTGGGAATCATCTAATTGCATACAATGACTGTAGTAATTAGGTGTTATAATAATTTATGGTTTGTTATTGTTGTAATATATTAAATTGTAAGTATATATTTATAAAATCCAAATAAAAACCATTTAGTTGGTAATTTCCCCCCTCCATCATTTAATCGTGTACATCACCAGTGCTGTAACGAGAGTATGAAGTGCCTGTGACAAGTGTCTAACTTGTGCCTTCCCCTAACCCAATAATGACAAAAAAAAGTCTGCATTAAGGGGTTAATGTTATTGCATTAAACGATTATAGTTATTCTCACCTTACACATTTTCATTCTTCCTTCTTCCTCATACATTATAGCACATCACAAGTGTTCATTCACTTAGGTGCTTATAGTTTAAATTTAATTTAATTTTAGTAATTATATTGTAATGTCAATAAATAGATAAATAAATAAATTTAAAAAAATAATAATGCAAAATACACGGTTCCAAAAATAAGGAAAACCTTATTAAATAATATAATACAATAATTAGACTGAAAGACCTTAGGTTAATAGCCCATGCGACAGTCTTTTTTCCAAAATGAAATAAAAAAGAAATGTAATCATGTAAATAGGTTGTCAATAAAGATAATGTATACATATATAATCATTATTAAATAACATACCAAGCATATTTGCAGCTTCAGTCTCATCCTGATCAAACCGGCCAGCTATTCTCCTATCACTACAATTCGGCGAAGTCTCCGAATCCCTGCTAGTTTCCTCGCCGTCATTTTTACTATTCGACCGTGGAAACTGGGGCCCGCTCCTCAAACTGCTGCCTCTTAAACTCAGATGCCTCGAGCAGTACCCCCTCCGCTGAGATTCCTTCCTGCAACCGTCTTTAGAACACAATCGCCTCCACTGCTTCCCATTGAACTTTTTACTTATACCGTTCGGGTTGACCACAATGTCGCCCTTCTTATACTTATGAGGTGTCACCGCTTGACTGCGAGGAGTTGTCGGCTGCGATCTCTGCGTGACACTGCTACTAGAACTACCTCTACTTTGAGTACTGCTACTTCTCTTATTAAATACGATTTGTTGATAAATGAACGTGAAGTTGTCTGAGCCCTTCGCGTCCATTTCGGCAGGGAAATTAATATCTTCTCGTTTCAGTTCGTCGTCACTCTCGCCGGAGTCGTCGTAGTGCCTACCGTTGGATAGGGGCGTGCACACGGAGACCGGAGTATTAAGTTGGGGAGGCGGTGACGCTGTGTTAGTTCGAATGCACTCGGTTTGGGTAACGGTTTGGCACGCGGGTTCCGGTAACACGGGGTCTAGGTTTTCAAGTTCGTCCCACCAGGGCGGCCTCAACAGCCGGAGGTCAGCACGCTTCACTGTTATCTCCTTCTGCTGTTCACCTAATACCGCCACGCCGAACCGCACCGGCTGGCCTTCTAGTATAGCGCAAACAACACCCTCCACGAACATGGCCTGGTCGTGCCTCACACACACCCGCGTCCCAAGTGTCAGTTGGTTTATCGATGGACTTGCGTCACCAATTATGTCGTAGCATTCTGTCTGTAGCACATCCGTGAATTGTATCGTTTTACCACCAGCTCCGTCTAATTCAACTAGAATCTAGAACAAAAGACGTAACACATAATTTACAGGGAATAAAACACTTTTTACTTTGTACAAGACTTTAGTTTTAATAATGGCAAGCTGAGTTGCTGAAACTGCATTCAAACAAATAAATCAAGTGTTATACAAATAAAATAAAAAGTAAATATGAGACAACCCCACTTATTGCAGATATATTGAATAAATGTAATAAAGACGAATTTTGTAGTCACGAACAGGTTAAATATTCATATATTCAGGCTATTTTTCGTCTTTAAAAGTAAAGTGTTTTATTCCATATAAAAGCATGTATAATAAAGTATAATTTATACTTTTAGTTTGATAATCATCAAACTGCTATAAATAAATCGTGTGATGTTAACAAAGAAATTGTAATATTAATTAACACCAAACAAAAACTGTACTTTTTAAATACCCCAACAAAGCACATGAACAAGTAGAAGAGCTAGTTTATTCAAAAGGATCTTTGGAATCTGAGTAGAAAGTGTGGCATTAATCATTTATTCGATAAATGTTTTCATATTTATATTTATTTGACCTAAATAATTCAGTATTCAGTTAATGGTCATAGACTATCTAAAGTCAACTATATTCGTGACCTCAGTGTTATATTTGAGTCTGTCAATGTTTTTCACATATCAAGATCATTTATGCTGTGAAACACTACTAGTGCTAGGATTTATTAAGAGATTTGGGGGTGATTTGAAATTGGCCTTCAAAAAAGCGAATATGGATTTTCAACTTTTAGGCCTGGTGCACATTGAAGACGCAGCGGCGCAGAGTAGTCAGGGCAGTTTTTGTGAAATACATTTTCAAATGGAGACGTGAGCATTGAGACGCAGCACAGTACTGCCCCACGTGTCAACTGTGTCCACTTGTGGAGGCGGCACACAGGACGCAGTTCAAGCTACAAGCTGCTTGGACAATATTGAAAACGAATGATTTTTGGAATACCCGGAATCCTGAAGCTGAAGCTCCTGAAAGTCTTTAATTGAAACCTTAGTTTCTTGGGTAGGGTCTCATCAAGTTGACATCAGTGGGAATGCCTCATCCCCTTACAAATACATACGGCAATGTATGTTAGAGAAAAGGAAGTGCTCCCCAACAATTTTTTTTCCAACTGACAACTTGAAAAAATACTTAAGTCACTAAATCTTTCCTACTTCAAACACACGCAAAGCCGATGCTGCAAGAAACTACTTCTTAATATACGAGTACAACTGTGCGACACAGTGTTTTTTTTTCCTGTGCAGCACTACCTACGCGGCCTGTGTAACACAGCTCAATGTGTGCCTCAGCAATCAATCATGCAAAGCTACTTCGCCTTATCTTAAGACTAATTTCATCTGCGTGTTGTTTGAAGAAGAATTTAATAATAAATAATAAATACTTAATCATTAAATATCGTTTCCCCATCTACAGCTAACTTCACACCATTAAAAATACCAACAAAAAATCATCCACATCTCAAGAAACATTTTATAATTCTACTCTTGCATGCAGTTTCGCCGAATTAAATACTGAACATGTGAGCAAGCTCGAGCGACGGATCTGTTTTTCATATTGTAATAAGTTTTATACATAGATTGATTATTGCATTACACCTTGCAACGACCTAATTATAATATGTGTAAATGAATTAATTCCACAGGAAGTTTGGAATTAACATAAAATTAGTCACTATTGAGTCACGTTGCCAAGAAATTCTAAAAAAATTTATGTTGCTGCGTGTTACTTTGCAATACACACGTGTGTATCCAGTTGTCTATAGTACACTACCAAGTGAAGTAGGTAATCAAAAGTATTTGATTAATTGGTTGTAAACAAGGAATAATCTAACGATAAAATTAACAATTTACTGTTAGAGGTAATTTTGCAGTTTATGATACTAAACAATACACATGCGCGAAAATCACACGGACGGAATATTTTCAGTTTCATTTACAATTATTTGAAACGATTGGTGCTTCTGCTTAGGTTAGGGTGAGGTTAAGGTTCCCCCCCTTTTCACCTGCAGTAGTTTAATTATATTTTATTTTACATTAGTTATAGTAAGACAAGAAATATGGCAACATCATAAATATTGGACCTGAAGTTTGCGTTGACTTCGGTCTATTCATTAGTATCATAAACAGCAAAATGACACTGTTATATATTATTCAGTACTCTTCACCACCTCCCAGTTGTCAAAAGATTTGCACTTTGAACCCCTTGCAAAAATCTGACATCCCATGAACTTGTTTAAATCCCCCCAATGTAACCCCTTTAAACAAATTCTTCATCCCACATAGTCGCAGCATCTCATCCTATAATCACTCTATCAGTTCTATAGGTTAATTCGTTTTTAGACAAATTTCTAATGCAATATTTAGATGACTATAAGAACAATCGTAATTATACTTACATCAGTTCCATAAGCTTTCCTAATGACACCCGGATAGTACCAATCACCCTGTTTAGCCAGCACCCGGTGATCCCGCCACTCGCTCAAATCGATATCGTTGTGCCGCCGCACCAGCTCGTCCTCCAACTTGATCGGGCAGGAGTAATCGACGGCGGCGGCCTGGGGCGGCACGACGCTCTGCACCACCGACACGGGCACGCAGATCGCGTTCATCGTTTCCCTCTCCTCCAGCTCGGAGAGATCGAATTTCCTCTTCTTCGGTAACTTGCAGACACCCATATCCATACTTGACATCTTGCCTAAGGCTAGTGAACACGTCTACGTATCTATTATAAAACTAAACACAGGGTCGCAAAGTCTTTTCGGTCGCGTGAGCATCCTGCCACCCGACGAGCACTGCGGCATTCCTGCGGTTTGTTCAGTGGCCGCGTTTCATCTTCAGTTTCCACGTCCTCTCAACGGTCCTCTTTAAATTTATGTCTTGAAAAGCTGACTTTTCGATGTTCCAAATCCATTCTCCATTTGTATCTGTAATTAAAATTTGTGATTTAAAACTAGATTCCGATGCACCAATGAAAAAAATTTGCAATATGCAGAAAACTAACTCTTTGCTGCACGAGATTTCACACATTTTAAAGTGCAGTTCTCTCAGTTGGTACAAGAAGTGTGAAAATGAGGTGGGGGTAAGTGGTTCATAATTCGCGTCGTTGTTTAGCTTCGTACATACAGATTTGTAAGTGGTCTATTTTATAGGCCGATGTGTCACAACTTGCTTGAATTTGATGGTTCAAATTGTGGCAAAGATGGAGAATGGAGAAAAAGAAACAAATAACATAAAAATATTAATATTAATTATTTCTTAACTGAAATCCGCTTTTGATTTGCTATGGTATTGTCTGTAGGAGTTTGGAGAAACAATCATTAAAATTTACATTATTGCTATTATTGCTATGTTGCTTTTAAACTCTATGTTGCTATCTCTAGTGAATCGTTATGTTTAGAAAACAATAGATGTCGCTGTAACGGTGTATCTATCTTTTTTTAATCAATCAAAAGATTAAGATTAATAAACAAACAATGCATTTATGATTTTTAAACAATTAGCATGTTCTAGGTGGAAATAAAACGGCAACGCTTCAAACTTCAACTGAGAAATTGAAAAATGCATTCAACGATTTGAAAAATATAAAAAAATTAATCAATCGAGAAATTTGATACAATCATAAATTAATAATTTCTGATTATCTGTGAAAACAAGTGCCATATCATTACTTTACTTCATTTCCACGAAATGTATTTCTAAAAATAACAATGTAGAATTTTATGTGATGGCAGTATATTTCTGTAAATTCAGCAATAATAATGTCATTTGGAAGCGCCTTATTAATACTTTATATAATTAAATAATGCTGAATTATAATTCCATTGGTGCTTATGCATCATTCAAAATGAAAAATGGTTGAAACTTTTTTCGGCATGAATGTGATTTTAATGAAACTATCATTGCGGCGACCCAAAATATTTATTCGCGCTTTTATCTGAATTGCATTATGCAGCTATCTGTTGTGCATTTATCTATATTTATGACTATGACTTGGTGAATGATCTATTAATGAATGTATGGTTTGTGTTAATGGCTTGAAAAATGAATGTGGTTATTTTTTGAAGCAGGAATTTAAAAAATGTTTATGTATATTATATAAATTTAGAGGTTGCAGCAATACAGAATGTCCTTTTATGACTGCATTACTCAATTGATTGTAATAATCCTTTTGGAACTATTGTCAATCACCTCATTATAGTGTTTTGTTTATTTATTAAACATTTATTAACATTGCAGTGTTATTTAAATTACTGTTAATGAAACTGTCAGTACGTGATTCATTTGGTTTATTAAAGGCGTACACGCACAAGAAAAGTGCATAACATGAATGCTTTATTTATAACGGGTGACCGATTTATCTGAAGACAAATTCAATAAAGACAAAAATAGCCTGAATATATGAATATTCAACCTGTTCGTGACTGCAAAATTAAGTCTTATTAGGACTACATGTGAGGTTGTCTCAAATTTATTTATTATCTGAAGACATTGAAATATCTCGAAAACTACGCATCGGATTTAAAAAAGTTGTGAATAAAATTTGTTCATCTAAAAGACAGTCATCCAATGATATGAAAGTCCACAAGGTGGGGGACACTTTGAAATCTTAAATAGGAACCCTCATCTTTTATTGCAGATTCGGATTCCTCATAAAAAAGTAGTGACTTTTATCTGACATTTTTTTCGGCACCTCGAATTAATGTTTTTGCATGCTAGGAAAAACATTTTATAACCTCCCCATTTCAATTCAAAACCAAGGTGATACGAATTGAAATGGGATTCTCGACAACAATTAGATGATGTTAGGAATTTCCCCTTAGCGTTGGTTTTCGTGTTGGTCTATTACAAGCTGACCTTGTTTGACTTTAGTGGTATTTGCTAATTAGATTTTAAGATAGACCTATTCGTCGATTTACATTGAAGATAGGTTCCACACGAAACCGTGTATATCGAAATCTTGGATTTTGCCATGTAAAACCGTGTAAAACGAAAAAACACTATAATGTACATAATTCAGTTATTGATTTACGTAAAGTAAGTAAGACATCTTGAAAAACATAAAATTATACTTTATTGATAAAATGTGTAGGTAGAAGTGCCACAGTGGTGGTATCTATTGCCTGAATGTTGTACTGAACCCAATCCGAGTGGCCTAACCAGTACAACATTTAGGCAATAGATACCGCCACTGTGGGGTGTTTGGAATACTTATATTCCAATAGTAATTTCCGTTTCCCCATCAGCAATAAATTACACTGATTAGACCTGAAAGGTCGAAACTGGTCTGTTGGTGTTCTGATGGGGAAACAATATTTAATGTTTATTATAAGTACATATTTAGTTTATTTTACACTAGGAACAACTTCTTCCTGATTGGTATGATGTCACTTTCATCACTTGATAGTTCTTGATTCTGGTTCAAACATTTTTTTTTAAATCTGTTAATTTATCAAATACATTGTCAACAATTAGATGATTAGTGTTAGTGAAAAGGCAATTTGCATTATTAGATATTGAGATATTTAAAATATTCTCACAACGAAACTTTTTACAAGACTGATCTATTGCAAAACACAGTAATATTTATGCAAATTCATTGTCGTTCATGATAAGATAGATAAGTTTCATAAATATAAAACGCAATTTTTTAAATTGTAACCGTACTAGTGTACAAAGTCACAGCAATAATTACGAGTACAGCACATCAAACGTCAAGTAAAACATTCCGTGAATAATGGGAATTGATTTGGTTTCGTTCGTGTAACTATGATATGCTAAATAGGTTGTAAATTTATTGCTTCTTAATCATTCACAAATGTGACTTAAGTATCGTAAAAACTTTGATGTGTGAATATGAAGCACTGATGAGGATGGTTGCAATTATTTCTGTTTTTTAACTATAATGAAAGTAAACAAATTATTATCCGAATTCATTGTAACATTTTCGCTTAGCGTTTAATTAAAAATAATATTATATGTTAATCTTAAGGATTATTGATTTATTTTTTGTGTTTAAAGAATTTTTTTTCTCTTGTATAAAATGGTTGTGTTTTAAAGAAATACAAACAGGTACTAACCACTGATTAAAGTTAATCGGCTGTGGTGCAAGTGAGCATAAGTGTAATAAGATATATATTCGGGCAAAATTTTATAAACTTCAATCAACAAGTATTTTTTTGTATAGAAATAGCATTAGTTTTTATTTGTATACATTTTTTTGTTGTATTAATTATAACTGTATATTTGTACATGATCAGCAATCTGTTGTGCAATAAATATTATTATTAGAATGTTTAGTTCTATTAAATAAGAGAAATATTATCAATAATTTCCAGATATGATCATTATTTGTTTAACCTTCTGTGAAAATCAACACAAAACCCATTAATAGACAACTAATAGATGTCTCAATAAGTTATTCACTTTAAACAGTTTTCATTTTTCTCAAATTATAGACAAGTGGCCGTCAAATGATTACAACATACGAAATTGGTATATAATGAAGCAAAATGCAAGGTTAAATGTTATCAGTAGAAACAAAGATGTTTCATTAGTAATATTTATCAATTGATTTATTGGCATTACATGCACTTTAACACACAACTATGTTTACAACATTAGCAATTTGTTTGCTATTGCAGTATTTGAAATAAATGCTGGCTTAATAGAAGATGACTCGAAGCGACATTTTTCGCATTGTTACTAGTGTAGTAAAAATGCTACTATTGTTGTGACCTTCAAAACTAAAATTACAAAAACAATCATCTTCAAAATACCAAAGTTTCTTACTTTGTAGATATTCCTTTTACAATATATTGTAATAATCATTCATTCTTTGTGTGTTGATAAAACTTTTAGTATGGTTGCAATGTTGTTTTTGCCATTATAAGCTAGGAAATAACACCCTCACAACTCTACTGTACCCATTCCATGGGCTTTGTCCTGTTTTGTTTTAAACCTACAGCCGAAATTCCTTTTTCCTACCTAGTACACATCTCTTAATACATAGATGTAAATAATAAATAAGGATAAATCGGCTGTTGCCGATGACCAAGCAGTAAATGCCAATAAAATAAATCATTCATTCCATTTTAACAATCTTCTACAATTTGAGACTTGCAAATATTATAATGAATAAACAAATTATTTATTGAAACAAATATTTTCTTGGCCAATGCCACGACGAATATTGAGTTATGCAACAAATAACTTTTGTGTTAAAAATAGCAAAGCTATCAAAACAACACAAGGTTTAATGTATTTATTATTGCACTACGTAAACAGGAATAATTAAGCTTTAACGTAAGTTTGACTTGAATATTAATAAAAAGAAGTGAATTGTAAAGAATGATTTCTCATCAATATAACTTCTGTTTTGACTTATTCTTTCATTGCATCTATCTACAATCAAGTAACCACATTTTACTTTCACCTAGTTGGTATATCTTATTGGATGGGGGATTTAGCAGCAGATAACTACATAAATAAGTCCCCTTTGCATTTATAAAAATTAAGCACGCCGTAATAACTGCGCAATCGCGTACGGATTACAGTTTTTACTCCTCATCCTTCCACTATTTGATGAAAGCCCATCCAGAAAATACTTATGCAATATGTATTTCAATGTATACATTCGAATTATCGGCAAAAGGGTGTAATAAAAATAGGAAAGCGCATTTTACAAAACGCTTCGTCAGCCGCCATAAAATGAACGATAAATGGATGAATCAATGAAAAATGATTAATAGACTGCAACGAGTTTGATAAAATTATTTTCGTGCGATAACGTTTGATAACAATGTGCCTCCCATTGTTCCATTCTTGGCTTCCTGTATGTGTATTTGCTACTCGATTTATTATCAGTTCTTATGCACGTACTTTTCGCGCGGGTGCGCAGTGATTACAGTTTTAGAATTTTTGCCACGCGTGAATGAACGTCGAACGTAATCACCGTTTCTATAAATGTTTAGTTTTGTGTAGTATGTACATACTACTAAACCCGGCGGCTCGTCGATATTCGTCGGTGACGCGCTGCGAGTGAGATGAGACGCGTTTCCATGGCAACCGTTACTATTATAACAAATTTTCGTCGAAACGCTAACCCGTTTACAATATGTATTATAAGGTGTGAGCCACTGAATTTTGTTGACAAGTAGGCTATGCCTGAGAGAGACATAGCAGTCATGTCTGAGATTAAATGTAATTCAATTGAACTCGAAATATGATACTTTTCGTCTCCTACAATTTAAGAGTCTCTAAGAGACTACAATTAATAAATCATCTACCAAAACAACTACTTTCTGGCTAGTACCACGACGAATATTGAATGTACAGTAGATAATTTGTGTGTTATAAACATAGTTACAACTAATTCATTCACGGAATTTTTATTTTATTGAACTAATCTAGTCTCGTGACGTAATAATATGCGACATACCTCATTTATCTCACAATCAAAATTTTGTGGCTCACACGACACAAAATCTCAAGGGGAACTAAATGTATAGCAAACAACCGAGAGTTAATTGTGTTTGTGTTTATAAATTTTGCTAATCCATTGTATGTAAATAAAATATTATTATTAAAGTAGATTAAATTAAAAAATGACAAGGCAAAACAAGTTAGTTCATTTTGAATAATTGCACGCAGCGTAATTAATTGTGCAAACAGTTAATTTATTCATATAAAATAAATAATCGTATTTTATATTAATTCATTGGGACAGTTACAAACAATTTTATATTACGTACATTGTTTAAAATAGGTCTTACAGGTTTGTTGAATCCTGAACCTCGTGCGCTTTATTATTTTAAATAAAGATGGATTAAAGTTTCCTTTTTAATTCCGTTCAGGAGTAATTAGCAGATTGCCACTACGTTTATAATGCACTCCTGAGTTTATATAGGGGGTAATTAATTAGCGGAATGTAAATAAGTTTTTAAATTTCAGCATTAGGTAATTGGACTTGGCTGTTTAGACTTAATTTTACTCAAAAGGTATTCTGCAAAAATCTACAAAAATCTATTCAAAGATTTTAAGATAATCCCTTGCAATTGCGGATTGAAGTTGTAAAAATTTAAAAACAATTTGGTCCCTTGAAAAAAATATAAAAACAGTTGCTACTTAAAACTTTCCAAATTTACTTAAAAGGTAAATAAATATCTTACAAGCACAGCTTGAAGTTGTAAAAATTTTAAATCAATCTGATGGCTTGAAATAAATTTAAAAACACTTGTCATCGACTTGAAACTTTCCAAATTTACTCAAAAGGCATTTGATATTATGATTCTGCAAGGATCTACAAAAATATATTCACGGATTTTAAGATAATCTCTTGCAAAGCTCTGCTGAAGTTGTAAAGATATAAAAATATAAAATTCGTGATTAAATTTATTTAATGCATCTATAAAAATTTTGAATCTCTTTTTTTTTACTTAGGTTTTTATCCTCCACGAAAGATACATTAGGAATTTTCTAGAGTTATTATTAAATAAGAACAGTAACTATATTTTGGTTTTTGAATTAATAATAAATTTATAAATTGCGCGGTAGACTTCATGTATCTCTTCTGCAGATGAGAAAAAATTTATCTAAAACATGCTTCAGGATGTGTAGAAACTGATTACATTTTCATAATAGTAAATTTAATTAACATCTCGTTTCCTTCGGTTGAGTAAAAATTTGAATATTCAACTTTTTATTATTGTCTTACCGGTTTACTCAATGTTTGTTTACAAATCAGTAAACAATGTGCAACTAATGACCCGTCATGCGTGAAAACAAAAACGACTTAATTACTATTTGATAACCTTTTACTTTTTATTTGAAGATATTAATAGCTACCGGTGAAATACAAAACAAGAGTTTAGGAAGTGAATTCGAATATACGAAAAAATAAAATAATTATAAAATTTGAATAACCGCTGAAAACTTTTAATTTATAAAAATTATTCTGGATGGTGTTCAAGGGTTTGGATTGTAGGATAGCCCACCAACCCCAAACACCACTCTCTGTATCAACTTTACTGTAAGTTACAAAACTTTAGTTTTTTGGCAATAAATTAGAGAAATTCAAAGTTTAAAAATAATACAAAACATATTTTTATGTAATATACAGTGCGCGCCTGAAGTATGGAATATATTCAGTAAAACCAAAATAAAATATTTTTGGAAAAAATCCTCTAATAGGTCGATTTTCAGTCATCATTTGTTTTTGAGTAATGATGTCATCTATTTTGTTTTTAAATGGCAACCCCCCATTTTTGTTCTTGATTTTGGGAGATCTTTTCATCGTCGAACTCGCAGTATAAAAATGTTGCCATCTTACCTAAGAAATTTTACGAGTAAATGACAATTGAAGGTGAGAACTTGATATTTAGAGTTTTTGCAAAATGACCTTGTTCCAGCGCTTTTTTTCCAAACAAAAATGATCTTGACCTTCCATATAATACAATATGGTTTCAGCAAGACGACTCACCTCCCGCACTATGCGCGTTTCTTTGACAATTGCTTTACGAATAGGTGGATTGGCAAGCGAGGACCGATAGAATAGCCCGCGAGAGAGATGAGTGCGCAGAATTAGCCTAGAAAATATTCGAAATGTTCAAGAAGAATTTCTACATGTTTAAGAAAAGAAAACAAAAGAACGTGCCTAGTACGGAGAAACCATATTGTATTATATGGAAGGCCAAGATCATTGTTTGTAAAAATTGTTGCTACAAGTGCTGGAACAAGGTCATTTTGCAAAAACTCTAAATGTCGGATTCTCAACTTCAATTGTCATTTACTCGAAAAATTTCTTATGTAAGATGGCAATATTTTTATACTGCCAGTTCGACAATGAAAAGATCTATCAAAATCAAGAACAAAAATAAGGGGTTGCCCTTTAAAAACAAAATAGATGACGTCATTACTCAAAAACAAATGACGACTGAAAATCGACTTTATGTAAAAATGTGTATTTTTATAAAAGAAAATCGACCTCTTCCAGGATTATTTTATTTCGGTTTCATTGAATATATTCCATACTTTAGGCGCACACTGTATACTATGATAATATCATATCATTTACAATAGACAAATTAGTGTGCAATCATGTGTGAGCATTTGTCTTGCTGGTGGTCACCGGTGACCCCCGCGATGCTGAAATGCATCTTTGTTTTTGCATGAAATATTAATTATTTTTATAATTAATCAAAAAAGTAAAAAACAGGGCAAATAATAAAGTTTGTTGTCATAGCAACGAAACAATAAATGCTAAAAAAATATGTTCCACAATCCAACCAGTTAAACAAATTTACATTTTTTGTAAAGCCAACCACCTTTCAGTTAAATTTTTACTTACACCACCAAACAATATTTCCTGTAATTTCAATCAATTATACAAATCTTACAATCAAACAGGTGGATGGTGGGTGGGCTGTATCCTACATTTCAAATCCTTGAACACTATCCAGAGTTTTTATAAATGTTTACTGGAGTAACAAAAATTATGTTATTATATATATAATTACATTTACTAAACTTTTGTTTTGTGTTTAACTCGCCACCCTCCAAATTACCTTTTGCAATACTGTTTCCTGTAATTTCAATACATCTTACAAATCTTACAATCAAACAGGTAGATGGTGGGTGGGCTCTATCCAAAGTTTGAAATCATTGAACCCCCCTCAAAGTTTTTATAAATTAAATGTTTACTGGAGCAACAAAAATTCTGTTATTATATATTTTTTATTACATTTACTAAACTGTTGTTTTGTGTTTAACCGGCTGAGCTCCGACCGACCAATCACTTGAATTCTTGTCATAAAATAATTAAGGAATTTAATTACATAATAGATTTATAGTTTGTAATAAAATAAATGGTGGGTGGGCCCTAGCAAACCAAATAATTGAACCAAAAACAATTGGTTCGATTGTCGGAGAGGGCTCACCTGCCACCCTCCGAATCACCTTTTACTTTAATTCTGTTTGTGGTGGTTTTAATCAGTGCAACTTTGTTTTGTGTTTAACTGGCCACCCTCCGAATTAACTTTCACTTGAATTCTGTTTGTGGTGGTTTTGATCAGTCCAACTCTTGTAATAAAATAATTAAGGAATTTCATTACATAATAGATTTATAGTTTGTAATAAAATAAATGGTAGGTGGGCCCTAGCAAACCAAATAATTGAACCAAAAACAATTGGTTGGATTGTAGGAGAGGGCTCACCTGCCACCCTCCGAATCAAGTTTTACTTGAATTCTGTTTTGAATTTCCGTACATAAAAATCAAACAGTTGAACTAAAAACAAGCGTATTATTAGTAGAAAGAAATAAATTTATTTCCTACCTTTATTTCCCATTTTTTATGTAAAGCTACACATCATTTGTTTTAATACACCTTCACATCATTTTGCTGCAATAAGCAAAACCTGCCTTGATTTTTCAATAATTTCACACATCAAAACCCCTTTCTATTTTCTGTTTACGCTTTCATTAGATACATTTTTGTTACGAGGGATGCAAAGCAAGAGATAAATAATATTGTGCAACTTGTGTGGGCTGGATGAATGAGGACCAAAACAACACTAATTTATGAATGCTTGGAATGTTTTTGTATACCATGCAATGGATAATGAAAAGATGTTATTGTTTTTTGGCTCACCTGTTTGGGTTTTTGCAGTTAGAGTCATAACGGTGTTGTCAGTGGGAGTTCATATAAGAATTGCAAAGGGAGCCCTGGTTTGGGGCATGTTTCGGGTTTGTTTGGTGGATGAGAGCTACGGAGTAATGTGTGTTAGTAGGGGGCTGCATGTGACTTGTTGGGATGGTTATAAAGCAGGCATGCTGGTGTTATTTTGGGTAAGATAAATAATAGATTATGAATGAACATTCTTACAGCATCATTATAGTAAATAAACAGATAGCTGTCATATGGGACAATAGTAATTTGGATGGTGCTAGGGGGAGCTAAGTACAACAGGTTTGTGATTTTGAACAAACTAGAATAGAAATATACATTACCTAATGATATATCCAATAAATTCATAACATTTATACACGGCACCCACAATAAGCAGACATCAAACTACGGCACCCCCCTGACTGCGCTGACACCCCCGCAGTCCATTCTTGTCTTCCCAGTTGCCAGTTTGTTGCATCCGTCCGTATCTATCGGCTATTCTCCTTCTACTTCCCTGTTCCTATTCACTAAACTAAGCTCCGAAGCTCAAGCCCGATCGCCGCGTTGCCGTACTTGACTAGAATTCACCATCCAGGGGATTCCGCGTGGTTTTGAATTTGTCCGAAACGTTTTCTTGCGCCCGCACAGTGACAGCATTTATATAACGTTTACTTGTCAGCAGCTTAGCGATCCGCAGCACTGGGATCACGCGGACTCCACTCATTATTATCACAAAACAATGATCCTCCGCGGACAGTTGATCCGAACCTGACAGTTCGACAACACGGTGGGAGCATACTTAATCAACAATCACTATTGTCACTAGCCGTGCTGAATGATAATTATTTACTATTCTTCTCGTGCAATTAACACGAGTGTGTTTACCCCGCGTATTCTGCCCACTCCCAATAACACCGTATCCATCCGTGAGTAATATATTCCGAGTGCGTGAAAATTGTGTTTCTCTTTGTGTGCGAGGCCGACTCACACTGCACTACACTTATCTCCCTCTTTTTTACAACAAACTCGCCATCCGTTTTATAAATGAAATCCACGAAAATACTCGTTATCTCCCCGCGTGTGTGTGTTCCATTATGTGCGCGCTGCCAGCTGATTGATTACTAATTCATAGAGCGGCCGCCCGCCAGCCCGCACCGTCCGCGCATTCAAATTCCACATTGTTTACCGCAAAACGAATTTACGTTCGCCATTCATTGATATTTTTAGTGCCCTCGCCTCGCACGCACTCACTTTCCACTGCCATCTGTTCGAAAATCGCTCGCACCTCTTTACCGCACGGATCTATCTCTAATTACCAATCGCTTAAATAACAATTAGTGCCCGTAAGGTCGACCCCTGACACGCGAAAACCTCCCTCGCCTCCCGCGCCCCCTCGCCGCCGATTTCATTCATTCCAGCGCGCCCATTCAATCGACATAACCGATCAATCGGACTGTTTTTAATAATATTCGCATAAATCTGAATTAATTCTTTGTTGATATTCCCAGTATTGTAACATCTTTTATAGGTTTCTACAAAACGATTTCCCGTTCCCTTTCAGTTTACAGCGCGCATAATTACAACACATTGAACGAACACGGCGAGAGATGGCGCCAGCGATACCATTTCCCAGAACATTTAAATACAGAGTCCGCCAGAAAAATGTATGCACTCTTTGTCGGACTGTATCGGATCATTGATATTGTCAATTAATTTGAATTTTGAGTATGTTGTAGTACAATCTGTCGCTTAACAGTACCGGTACTTTCATCATCACGAGAGAGAAAACAAAATGGCTGGAGCACGCTTAATGTTCAGGCAGCAAAAAGGCATTTTGAAATGGTTTGCCAGGTTTGGTAATGCCGTTGAAGGTGGAAGCGGAAGTTTGAAACAGAAACCCCAACCCGCCTCACAATTAAAAGTATTATTGACAAGTTTGAGGCGCATGTGACTATTTGTGATACTCATTCAGGAATATCGGGAAGAGCGAGTACATCTACAAGTCCTGCTTCGTCGACTCTCTAGTAGAAGAGGTTTGTTACTTCTCCACAGAAGTCTGCTACGCAATGTGCACGTGAAGTAGAGACAAAGTTGGACGTTTTTTTTGCCCAAGAATCATCCAATTTGGTTGAAAAGTCGCCGAGTTATGTGCGAAAAACCTTAAAATGCATTTTTTTCAAACAGCCATATTAACTTTGTGCTAAATCATCGTAGGAACTTCGTTCTTTGAGTCCTGCATAGGGAATTGATTAAATTTTAATGCGTTTGTGGTGGATCGAGTTGACAAATTGTTTCCAACTCCGTACACATCGTCAAAGTTGGACATGGTTTCCTGAAATAACATTTTTTTTCACAGGGGTGCTAGAAGGGGGGCGGAAGGGGTTATGCTTAAGTTCGCATGCATGACTTTAAAGAAGACACTTCAAAGTTTTTCGCACTCAAAGATTCATTACAATCGATTAAAAATATGCCAGATTATGGCGGTTTGAAAATGAACGAAATTTCACGAATTTCAAATGTTATTTTTGTTTCTATTAATAAAGATGTATTATATATACTAATATTTTTCAAAATAATTTGAATGCACCTACAATAATTCAAACGATTTCAATTCATTGAAATTTAATTGTAAATTATTTAGCAATGTACAAATAAAAACAAAAATGTTATTTATAAAAGCTTTATTCTTATAATAAATGTAAATAAAAAAATAACTTTGCATAACATAAAAACATGGTCTTTTAAAAAATAACGTACTCCATAAGACTAGCACGATTACATCGTCATCGAACCGAAAGCCAAGGAAGACGTGTGTAACTTTGTCCTTATATATTAATAATACTGCGTTATAATACTAATAAATATACTATATAGAAAGCACAAATAACATGCAGAAATATACATATGTACATATATAAATATATATGTACATATATATATAAATTTTATAAGAGTCGTATAAAAAATGGCAAGTTGTAATAAATTCCGCACATGACTATATTGCACACTTAATACTTTCAGTTTACTTATATTTGGTATAGTATTTGAGCCTTTTAGATATCACTTGTGGATTTACAGTAATCATTAGTCCGAGAAATAATATTAGTGGAACGGTGGGTTTAATGCAGCATTATGGAGACGATCAGTAGTGCCAATTTGCAGGGGAAAGTTGTGCCCGCGCTCGCCGGACGGACTGTCGTGAATAGATCCTCGAGGACCTCATCGCCACCACTTCCATCGCTTAAGTCTTCATCGTCGTTATTCATGATGTCCGGCGACGCCACGCTGTTGCACAGCTCGGCCGAGCAGTAGCAGTAAGTAATATCGTTCGCTATTTTACAGTCGTTCAGTTTGTGCTCCTCACACTGACGAACGACTTGAGATCCTGTATGAAAAATAAACATATTTTAACATGGTGAATGTGAAAATTCACAAAATAGTTGCTTTAGTTGCCTCCACGCAAATTCAAATTGTAAATGAATTGGGCAAACACGAAATATCCACTGGCCCGAACGTCAATTTCTCTAATTCAAATAAAAACAAATAACTTTGTTGGTATCACTTTATTCATCATGATCATGATACAAAGTTATTCGTTTTTATTTGAATTATTCAAAATGTATCACGAAGTGAAAGCCTTCACAATTACTTGTTGTCAATTTCTCTGTCAGAAAAATCATACCGGTGGGATGGGAATCGAATTTACTTTAGATGAAGAAGCAACCATTCTGGTAAGTTTTATGAGGATTTTATGCTTATATTTTTTTGCAATACAAATAACGGGGTAAATTCTCAGATATTGTACCACTCCAAAACGCACATGCGCGAAATTTGCGATTCCAGTGGCACACAACCAGTTTCGTTTTATCCACTCACAGTAATGACTAAATAAAATGACCAATCATAAAAATAATACTACATTAGTGGGTTGGTAAAAAAAAGCCCAATAATTCAAGTAATCAAATATTAAATTATCATCAAGGATTAGAACTATCAAACCTGTTTAAAATTAACAGGACGTTGCGACATGCGATAATAAAAATTGTTAATGTAGTTTCCTAGTGATATAAAATAGCAATCAACCTTTCCACGCATCAATTAATTCAGTGAAAATGTTATCCGAATGGCATTAAGCCTGTAAAAGAGTAACAAGACACGATCTGATTAGCGAGTTTTAGCATCAATTAATTTTTACGCGGCACCAGCTGACCTTGAACTAAAATTAAACGCTTGGTGATTGAACATAAAAAACAGCAACATTACATTTTCACAGGAAAACTTAATGAGCGTGGGTGTAGCACGTTCAGTAATATTAAAAGGCAATTTAACGTATTTTAAATAGGTATATCCATATTGAGTGAAGTTTAATGGATATATTCAACTACACTTTGCTTTAAATGCTTTTGAATAATTTAATATGCACGTTTAGCACCTTTTATGCAGAATTGAATTTTAAATACATTTGATAGCAAAATCGATTTAATCTTATTAATTCAAATACTAACTATTAAGACATACAGTTTTTTTTTTGTCGTTGACTACGAGGTCATCTGTCACTACCGTTAGATTGTTTCTTATTTCTACATAAACTCTGCAGATAGTAAAAGAAGTCAGGGCTTCACCAGTGAGGGCCGTCACGGCTTTATGGAATTTAGACGTACAGGAAGGGATAACATTAGATAAATATTTATTATATATAATTGTATAATTTGTACTTTGGGTTTATTTTAATTCTAAGTTTATCTCAATTTCAGGATTATTTGAATTGTAAGTTTATGTTAATGTTATGTTTATTTGAATTTTAAGTTTATTATTTAAGTAGATTTTAAATCTGTTGCGAAATAAATGGTTATTATTATTATTATATCATTTTATTCTTCAAAAGGCGGCCAGTAAAACGATCATAATTGCTGAATGATTATTAAATGATGTCTGAAGCAGAGTGATAAGTGATGTGATCTTCCACTCAAATCATTTACTACTGTGAATTTTGTGAGTTATTTCTACGTGTGGTGTTAATGATTTTTTCAAACAAGAATTTTGTAAATAAATAATTAACAAATGTAAATGTATTTCTTGTACTCATAACTATTTACTTCTGCAAGATATGTTGCAATTTTCAATCCAAATTGGTTGTGTAATGGGTTCCGCAGACAAATTTTGTAATAGTAAAAAAAAACGTTATGTTATCTCGGCTGAGATTTGTGTTATTTTTAGATTTACGGGATTTCAGTTTGTATGTGAAAATAGATTTTCCTATTATTTGTTTTGCTTATGAAAAAATGGCACACAATATTTTATTATGGCCAGGTGATATAAATATACACTCTATATTAAAAAGGCTTCTTCGTCTTCGTCACTGTTATGTATGTTATACTACTACAAAAAAAAAACATCCTTCTCAAGAATTAATATATAGGGTGTATCAGACTTTCTTTGAGAAAACGGCTAGTTGGAGAAAGTTAGGACAAAAAATTTATTATAAAAGCCGTATTAAAGAATCGAATGATGATATTGTTACTCCCAAAAACAGTTCGCATCCCCGAGAGCTTGTCAAGAACTTTAATATTATCACATAAAAAAACTAAAATATACTCTGTTCAAACTACAACTATAAAAAACAAAACATTGACAACAGAAAAACAACAAACCATCCACAAATATCGAGGTGAGGACAGAGGGAAGAAAACCAAGGAGTATTTTGCATAACACAAAAAATTATTTATTATAACTACCAGCCATGATTTTTGTGTAGGGGTGTGAAATCTGTTGATCAAATTAACCAAATCAATAAACAAAATGAGAACTCCGCAGAATGTACCAAAATTCACTTTAATTGAATTTATTGTTTATTTTGAACATTTAAATCGCCTTCCTTCTGCATTATTATGTTTTATGTTATTCAATATTTCTAGTGGTATTAATCAGAGAAGTAGTTGTTTTATTCAATATTTTTTTTATTTGCACGACACAAAAAGTACAGTATTTTTAATTATCATTTCATTTAAACACTTGAAATTCGTAAAATTTCGACTATTTTCAAACCGCCATAACTCAGCATATTTTCAATTGATTGTGATGAATCTTTGACGGTGAAAAACTTTGAACTTGAATGACTTTAAAGAAGACACTTCAAAGTTTTTTGCCCTCAAAGATTCATCAAAATCGATTGAAAATACGCCGAGTTATGGCGGTTTGAAAATAGTCGAAATTTCATGAATTTCAAATGTTTAATTTTTTTTTTCCCACCAGTGTACAATCAAGTAGACAATTTTCCACTCATTTAAAATGTTATCATTATAACCGTTTATTAGCTTTATTTCAAGGTTCAAACATTTCCTATACGCTGCAACTTTATTCCGTGCCATCTGACGAGTCCTGTTGTTTTAATTAATTTTTATTACCCGACATATAAAATACTACAAATGAAATTTTAATTACACACGTAAACACTGGCGAGATGTAAAAATTGAATTGACTCGACTTTGTTGAATTTCTTAACGAGTTGGAAAACAGGTATTTTGGAATCCTCGTTAATCATAAAACAAACTTCAGTATAATTTTTATGTAAACACGAAGAGATTTATTGGAGTGCCAGTAATAAAACTGTGCCTGCCCCTCGCATAACAGATGCGTTGCGCAACTAGGTTTTCTAGATGCTCTTTGAGTAGGTCACAATTTGAATATTTTAAATGAATCAATTAAAACACACCTCTGGATGCACACTTAAGAATGAAACATTTCAGTTGTAAAATCAAATCGGAAAAAAATTACACGATGGTCACATTTTTATCCAGTTTTACACTAACAAGCATAGATCAAAGTTTATATATTTTTTCTAAGGTTTGCTTTCTTTCAAGTTTTTAATTGTTTTTCTTTTGTTTTAAGCAGTTTTCAAGTAAAAAAATATCACTTTGATATTGGTAAATAATACACGAAAATACTCAAATATGCGGAAAAAAAAGTAATATTAGCCAAAAAAACGACTTGGCCCAGGGGGACATTTTTTTTTCAACATTGTGGCGGCTAACGTGTTAAACCACAATTAGATATATTATTTGTGTTTTTTGTAATCAGTTTTGGCAGTTAAAAACGATAAAGCTAAAATTAATGCAAATAATAAATCGTTTCATTAAATATATTTTTAATTTAGGCATTTCAAATAAAATTTTTAAGCCTCAATTACCTATGATATTTGTAATTTATGTAATAATCAGTTTTAACAGACAAAGAGTAAAACTAAAATTAACGCATAAAATGAGATTATTTCGTCTTCTACAATTTAAGAGTCTCTAAGAGACTACAATTAACAAATTATCTACCGAAACAACTCTTTGTTAAAATGAGAAATACAATATTTTTCGTCTTCTACAATTTAGTAGTCTCTAAGAGACTACAATTAACAAATCATCTACCGTTTGTTAATTCTAGTCTCTTAGAGACTCTTAAATAGTAGAAGACGAAAAGTATTGTATTTCTCATATTATTATATTCATCTACAAGAAGTGAGGGAATTTTTATTTTATTAAAAAAATTTTTTTTTAATTTTGATATTTTAAATTAAATTTTTACAATCAGAATATGCTCGGTTCTTAGTGCATCCCTGGGTTATAGCGCATTTAACCTTATGGATAAGAATGGTCCGACTCTAACAATAACTTTCATATGCCTGCAGCCGCTGTGTGGTGAAACAATTAACATAACGGTGAAACTAGCACACCTATGTTTTATTATTGAGTTCATTCGCTTCTGTTTATTTGGCTTTTAAGTTGAGTAATAACGACACAGCACAGCATAGTGAATTATTTAACAAGATCATTAGTATAATACAAATAATAACCAGCAAAGTGACACAGATTACTTTGCTATAGTTATTATTTGTAACACACTAATGATTCTGGGAAAAGTAATCTGTCTTACTAGTTATTATTTGTAACACACTAATTATCTTGTTAAATAATTAAATATTTGCTGTACATTGAGAGGAATTAGTAATTTCTTTAAATGATGGAATTAGTACAACAATTAGGCAATAGATTCCGCCACGTGTTTATACCTTCAACACTGTTTGGAATATTTAAATTCCAATAGTATTTTCCATTTCCCCATCTGTTTCCAACTGCGCTGATGAGACCTGAAAGTCTGTAGGTGAATTGATGTAGAAACAATATTTGTTTCAAATTCTCATACATCTTCTAAAACTCATTATCGTAAAACCAAATAGATCACTGTTGTACTATGAATACAAATTGTTACAAATCAATTCTCCGAAGTAACTAATATTGCCACTATTATATATTTGTTATACTCGCTAGTGTACAATAGGAAGTAATGGGTTAAACTAATATTTTCCAAATATTACTCTTTTTTTCTATAAATGTGTAACTGTTTAGCCACTAACGAAATTATAAATATATCATTACCAAAAAAAAATTATTTAATTTGTCAAGAAATGATGAATTAAAAATTTAAATTGCTTAGATGTTGAAATTGGTGAGGTAATAAATTCGTTGGTGTGTAACGTTAAATAATACAGAACGGTTGGATGGTTTTGATTAGGAATATGTATGAGCTGATGAATTTTCATTGGTGCTAATTGAAGCGGCTTGTATTGTTTTTAGTGTGCGAGTAATTAGCATAAATTGAGGAAGGTATGTCACCTTGGACCTGTATGCTGCAGCCCAAGTAATTGGAATCGCAGTCCTCGACGTACAGCTTGGGGTTGGAATCGAATTGGTCGCACGTCTGTTTGAAGCCCTGGTCGCGGGGGCCGCAGTTGTAGCACTTGTGCGCGGACACGTCTGCCACCAGTGCTGGTACGGTTTAATTAGTGGATTAATCAGGCAAATTATTTATGTTACTGCATTACCTAATAATAGAAGCAGCATGATCAGCGGCTCCGTGGACACCGCGGCGCCCGCCCTGAAAGCGAACATGTTACCTCTCGCGACGCCAGAAATACATGGAATTTCAGAAGATTCAGTCCGAATGGTCGATTTAAAAGGCGGAATCGCGCGGCGTCATTGCGGCGTACTATTTTTTTTACGCCCGACGTCTGTTGAGTTGTGGTGTTGACTGTTTTGGTTCTGACAGGAGCGGAACGGCGCGCCGCGGCTGCCTCCACTCGCCTCCACACTTCGTGCGTGAAGTTGCCTCTTTTCGCGCCCGCTCGAGCGTTTCTATATTTATACGATTATATAATTAATATGAATTCGTTTGAACTCATTTCCACTCCGCACACAAATCTCGAAGATTATCACTTAAACTTAATCGCTGGTATGTGCCATTAACTTTAATTGGTCAGCTACCAGATTTTTTCTCGGCATGTTCGTTTTTTCCCATAACCAGTTCATATACATAACGGAGCGAGCGTTATCTAAACACACGTGGAGTCATCTGTTATGCTAATAATATTTGTTGCACTCAAACAACAACAAATGCATACCCGAATTCCCGTGAACCATCATTAAAAAAAGAAGAAACAGTGTTCCTATCAACAAAACAATTGTTTTTTCTTGGGTTGAGAAACCCCCCTATCGTTTAAGAAGTAGCTTTGCGAGATCCGTTTAGATGCGCAGCGAAATGGAGTGAGAACTCGGCAATATAGCAATCTATCCAAATTTTGTATTTCCCGAAACCCGAATATCCCTTCTAAATATCAGCATTCACTTGCGCGAATCATCAGGACAATTCAGCTAACTAGCAAAGTATTACATGTTTTTTCACCATTAGATTCAAGACAGGGCAGGAAGACCGCAGGTAGATAGCCCAGACGGACTAACACCCTTTTTGTTTATGTATATTCATCCGACATGTATTGTATTGTATAGTCTAAATAAAGATGATTAATTAATTGTCAGAAGAATATAATCAACATTAGTATACTTAAATTTTTCCGGTCCAAACAGATGTATTATTAAACTTCTATCAGTGCTGGAACTAAAATTCCGACCTTTTCCGTAATATATTCAATTATCATCATTAATTAATTACCTACTTTTGTTATGATAAATAGCGTTTGTGTTGGCATACCCAAACACAGAAAGACTTGACCAGAAAACTGTTACCTGTCCGGCATTGTTTGATTTATTCAAGGAATTTAATTAGGTGCTTTTAACCCGCACCTGCGGCACACATATCTTTATGAAGACGATTTCTAATTTGAATTAATTGTTGAAATTAATGAGTCGCCGAGACCGTGAAGTGTTAAGAGCTAGAAAAGTGCTAAAGTAACGGTTCCTGCTGGGAAATGATAAGGCGTCAAATAACAAATACATGTTTATGTTCCTAATGAATATGCGGCGCAATTAACACCATCAGAATTAAATAATTTCAGAAATAAATTGCGTAGGTTTGTTTGGTGTGTTTGTGCAGATAATTACTTTGAGTGTTTGCTGTTTGTAAGGCGCAAATTATTTCTATACAGATAAAATCAATGTATAAATAAAATTAATAAAAGCAATATAAAGATAAAATCAATAAAAAGAGTGGATAAATAAAATTAAATGAAAATAGTATATAATTAATATTCAATACCCATCTTGGCATTTTCATTTTGTAGTAAGTTCAAGACCCATGTAGATTATGTTAGGTCTCTAATTTTAATTAATATACGGGCTAGATCCCACGTAAACGCGCAGGCGCAAATCTTCGAATGGTACAATATTTGGGAATTTACCAATATACGTTTTGTGTACACACATTTTCTTTCTTGTTATCTTCATTAACATTCTAGATCATCTTAAAATCAATTTTTAGAATAACCTCAAAATCAAAGGCACCTAATTTTGGGTGTTTTCCATTAGTCCTTAACAAGCAAACCGACTTAATTTAAATTTATTGTAGTGCTCCCTTGACTATAAAGTCTCTTCTCTATTCAATTAATGGCTAAGTGGTGTAATTTTACTATAAAGATTTTATGTTTTTTTAGGCACACGCGCAGAAATGAATTAGTTGTAACTATGTTTTAAATTATTGAGCGTACCCGACCTTGGCCTTAAAATAGGCAATAAATAAGTGTTTGCGTATTAATTATTTATAGATTATTGTTACATAAACAAGCAAAGGGCTACAAAGAAGAAAGACAATGGAAACTAAGGTAATTGTTTACCTATGAAAAGCACCTTCTAAGGACCTCCTAAATGGGCTCATTCGACGCGTTTTTGCAAGACTTCTTAGGCAAAATCGGCGCTCATTGATTGTTAAAAAATTATTAAAGTTTTACCTGTTTTCTCACTGTATCTTCGAAAATATTGATTTTAGAGAAAAAAGTTCCCGAAAGCTCTATCCAACCTAACCTAATCTAACGTAACTAAAACTAGCTTAGGCTAGGTTAGGTTGGGTTGGGTTGAGCTTCAGTTTTTGTCTGAAACATTTTTCTCCAAAATCAATGTTTTCGAAGATACAGTGAAAAAACAAGTACATTTTTTTGTTAATAACTTTTTAACAAACAATGAGCGCCGATTTTGCGCTAGGAGAAAATTGTTTGTCTTGCAAAAACGCATCGAATGAGCCTATTTAACGTAACAAACATTATTGGGCAACAGAAAATCCTCATTTAAAAAAGATGCAAGGCATCAACACCGATTTGGATTTAATATGTGGATAGTTATTTTAGGTAGCAGAATAATAGTACCCTTTATTTATCACAGCAATTTAAATTCCGAGCGGTATCTTCACCTGCTGCTGAATTGGAAGACGCCTTGGATGAATGATCTCTAGCAATAATTATCAACTGCTGGTTACAGCAAGATGGTACCCCAGCGCATAACTCAAGAAATGTACGGGAATATTTATCGCTGAAAAATGGGTTGGAACTCACAGTGAAGTAGCTTGGCCAGCCCGATCACCGTTAGACTTTTTTTATGTAGAAAATCAATGACTCAACTTTTGAAAATGAAGAACAATTATTGGCATCTGTTATAGCAGCAGTTAACGCAATCTGCTCAGAAATGTTAGACAAAGTTTTAAATTCAACTGTACAAAGAGCCTACTTTTTCCAACGCCTACTAGATTAAGAACCTACAAAATATTAAAATGTATTTTTCTCTGTTTTTTGGCTTTAGAAGCATAATGTGTGATACATCGTTAAATTTGTAATAAAAAATGCTACCGTGTACAAGGTGTTTCTACTTTTGTGGCCATATAAAAAAATGAAGTGCATGATGATTTCTCGGAGATGAAATATCGGATAAAAAATGTGAAGACGCCATTTTGTAGAGCTTAAAAAGTGACAAAGTGCTATTAGTTTTTTTAATATCTTTTAAAATAAATACAAAAATCCGAAAAATTGCATCTTTTGGAAAATTTCTAAAACGATAAACAATCATGAATTTCTGCGATCGGCATGTAAACATACTCTGAATAGTGCAACTTTTTCCTAATTTAAGCCACCCTGTATCTTTTACCGTTTTCAGAATCCCCATGCTGTGCATTTTCATCATGGACACGGTGTATACTGTTATTTATTTATATATGTAATTTATACAGCAAAGTGCTAAATAAAGTTATTATTATTATATTATTATCTGTATTACCACCTCTGCTACCTCGGCTGGGTTTTATGTATTTAAGTTGAATTACTCATACTGCTGAATTTCAGGGTAGGTGTTGCATATAAAAATAGGTTTATCTAGACATACCCAAAAATATATGGAACCTAATTCGGAGGGTTGCGTCTGCGATGAGTGGCTAGGCGCCTCCTCGTTATTCTGGCACGTGGACCAGCATCATTCCTTCTGTAAACGGTCCTCGTCCTTAAGCGATAGGCGACCTCGTGAGTTGCAGTAGAAACCATATTTATGTACTGATTCATAGATTCGTTCAAAGCCTGGATCAGCCTAATTCCTTGGGCCAACGTGGAAAACACGTCCCATAACATCAGATCCATGGCGCGTCTCTCTGCACGTGAACGCAAAATGATCTCCATTATGGTCTGAAATTTTAAATGTATTAACATTTTCATACAATGGAGTGTAATAGAATACACATAACAATCAAATGATTGTTTTAAGGAATGAAAATAAGTCTAAAATGTTTCCAGTTAGCCGTGTTTACGAGTATACTCGTCATTAAAAATGTCAATATTTTGTGTTATAACGAGTACTCGATATAAACACAAAATGTTGCCATTTCTTCTTTTTTGCTGTTTTTTGACGAGGATACTCGTCACGAAGCACCTACTCGATATAAAATATTGCCAATTTATTCATGACGAGTATACTTGGTTAAAAAACTATGGACCAGTAAGTAGTTTTTGGTATATTTCTAAGAGTAGGGAGAGAGAGGGTGACAAACCTCTTTCTTCAGACAAAAAAATATATTTACAAATCAATATTACAAGTAGTTAGTTTGTCCGGGATATCGACCTGAGGCCTTTCAATCCTGTCTTGAAGTTATTGTATTTAAAAATCACAAATAAAGCAAACATAAGTTCTTTAACAGTTCTGATTATTGAAGCATCTTACTACCAAAGTAGTTAAGTGGGCTTGTTTTCATCTCAGAAATCAACCCTGCAAGTATTCATTTACGCCCTCTATTCTAGTGATTCATGGTACGGCCGAGGTAGCAGAATTGGTAATACAGATAGGTGCAGGCACGCCGCCAGCAGTCTCTGCAACTATCTGTAGTGCCACCTCTGCTACCTCGGCCGTACCATGAATCACTGGAATACAAGATGTAAATGAATACTTGCAGGGTTGATTTCTGAGATGAAAATAAGCCCACTTAACTTACTTTGGTAGTAAGATGCTTGTTATAGAACTTATTTTGTTCACGAAAATGTTATAATGTGCGCAATATTTAATTGTATGGGCAGCAATAATAGGGCACATTTAACACTCAGTTTCATTAAACACGCAATTGTAGAATTTGGATTTAATCAAACATTGCATAGGCTGAAAGACCTCTGGTCACTTGCCTGTTGAGGTCTCTATAAATGTATTGTTTCTCTCAAACACTGCCAAGGCAGCAATTATTGCACCATGTAAACAAATAAAAGATGGTGATTAAAAAGAACAGCATGCACTGTAATATTATTGTAATGGTAGAACACTCACAGTCCAAACAAAAGTATAATAAACATTAAGATATGTGACTCACTGATAAAGCTGAGGCGGTATCAAATTAACCGTAACTATTATATTATGACGCAAGAAAATAATGTATCAATACATAATATTTAAAGTTTGTAATACATTTTATCAGCAAAAATCATAACTTTAAATTGAAAACCGAACTATTATCTATTTACAATACATCATACGCAATAACAGGTAGCAAGTAACGCGTACTCATATTTCAAACCATAAGCATACGTATTTTAAAGTAATAACAAGTATGGCCTTTACATTTGCTTCAGAATTTTAAGCAAATTGTTATTGAATTTCCACGAAATGCAGGTTGAACGATGAATCCAATAAAATCAATTTCGATAACTGCAATTTACAATGAACTGTATACTTCGTAACTTGTATTCTAGTGCAATGGCAATTTATTATTAATGCGTTTCCGTAAGTTAAACAACGGGGAAATTAACTAAGTAACTCACCTGTAATTAAACTGCCTTCTTGTCTTCTATTGTGCACTCGAACTGCAACACCGCTTTTGAATACGGTAGCCTATGTGCATGCGCAACAGATAAGGGACTAAAAGGATCACGTAGCAAATGTAACAGAACTAGCAATACGAACTTCATCAATTGTTATTTTATTCCTTGCTAGTCAACTTTCGTCCGTATTCATTCAGCGCATGCGTAACGTAATTTTCGGATGAAATCTTTTATACAATTAAAGAAAATAACAATCTAAAAGTGGAAGCGTAACATGTGGGATCAGGTAGAGCTAGATAGGGAATTTTCAGTAAACGTAAATACATAATTTATCAGGCAACACTCTTCACGGATTTACTGCGCGAGTCAAATATGGTGCTAGAATCTCGCAAAGGCGGTCAATTGTTTTCAAACTTCACAAGGCTGGCGCGTGCGTAGAATTCAAGCTTTTGCCGCCGTTTTTCGAAGTTGCAGGTGCAAAGGAAAAATGGTTAGTTTATAAACTAGTATATAGTAGTATATAAACTAATCAAATTCGACAGTTATTTTGTTGAAATGTTTATTTTTGAATAAAATAACTAGTCATTTGGTTAGTTTATAGACGAATGCCTACGTGCACCACAGCCGATTAACTTTAATCAATGGTTGGTACTTCTTTAAAACACAATTTTATTCGCAAATTGTTTAGACAATAACATATTGATCAAAGAGACATATTTGGGATATCTTAATTTTTTTAATATTCCCGAATTTTGACTTAATCGTGATTAACTTTTAACCGCGATTAAGTACCTGCGGTGCAAGTGGCCCTAAGTTTCGCCTTTAACGGTAACATATATATGGATGTAAAAAAATGCGATGATTTTATTTTAAAATTCACGGAATTTTTCAAATTTTAGAATTTCTGAACTTAATTCAACCTAGGCCAGTATTACATTAGGCAAGTTTACTCAATATAATACAGTCTTTGAAGCGATGTCTAGCTTCGCCCGATTCTGTCGGTTAATGGCTCTTAAGCGCCATCTCACAAATGAACAACCTTGGAATTTTTATTATAAATAAAAAATCCAGTACATGGCTTAAGGCCGCTTTACAACCTGGAAAATATACCAAGCTTCTCGTTCCTGAAATTAGTTAGTCTATTGGAGAAATACAGAGAGCTATGGAATTTAAAGAATGTTAATAGTATGCGCCTTTAAAATGGTGAGCGCAGCTATGAAATAGAAAATATTTTTTTTTTGGCATTTGATTTTCAATGGGCCGCTCTCTTCATCATGTGTTCGAGAGTATAGGCTGTGGACCAATATATTTTTTGTGATAGTTCGTTCATATCTCGCTGAACACATGGCCCGACCGCTGTACCACTCAACCAAAACTTATCGTTTGGCTTGTCCATGAACGTAGACGTCGTTTATGTCCATTATTTACAAATAATTTATACCATAAACATATTTAAATATGTTTTGAATTGAATTTTATGTCGTGATATTCAAAAAAATACTTAAGATATTTTATTAATTATTAAAATCATAATATTACTGAATTTATGCTGCGCCACTGGTAACAACTATCGGCACATTCCACGCGCATTGCATAGCTCTTCCTATTTCTCCCATAGGGTTATAGTTTTGTCTTTCAACATGTGAATCATATCAATTAGCTTTTATTCTCGTTGTTATAAAAGCTTAAAAAGGCAAACATATTAAATTCGCATTTATGCGCGTTTTCGCCATCTACCGGACGATAGATGAACTGCTAAGTGCGTTTTTTACGGCAGCGCCAAAATGCTCGAACTTTATACCTATAATTTAAGTGTTAAAATTCAGCAATGCGCCATACATGAAAGGATAGACGATTTAATTCTTGATCGAATGATGTATAAAATAGCTGAGGAAATTTAGCGGTTTTCTTGTAATTTGCGAATGAAAATTGAGCACGACCCCTTTACCGACAATTACAGTTCCCTGTAACTTAAAATTTTTATCAAGAACAATTTTCAATATTGTTCAATCAAATACGGGTCCCAATAATTATTACTTATTAATTATTTAACTTTTGAATTTGTTAATGCCTTACTTCATGAGAAATCCTAATCTTCATATAGGTTGCCCTCTGTTATTGTACGGATGAAATAGTGAATCAATTGTAGATTTAATATTTGTTTTAATGTTTTAAGAATATTTAAAAACTTAAGAAGAATCTTATCTTCGAATGGTAGAATGAGTTTACTCATATATTCTAATATTTAAATTAAAAAACAATAGTATATAGACGTCTAATTTCAGGCAACCCAATATACGCAGAAGCTTTACAGTGAACTGAATTACCGGGAAAATTTTCGTTTGCAAATAACTGAAAAACCGCAAAATTTCCTGAGCCATTTTACACATAATTCGATTCAGAATGATATGCTTTATTATTTGATGTATAGCTCATTGCTGGATTTTTACATTTTGACTATAGTTCGAGGCTTTTGGCTTAATAGTTTACACATTGTCCGACAGATGGCACAGTAATGACTAGAATTACATAAATGTTTTACATTTTTAAATGATTTGTTGATTTGAATCACCATTAAAAAGTTTAATTATAGTTTAAATTTATTTAGTTGGAGGTGTCATTAAAATTAAAAAATTATAGATGTTGGTGTGTCAATTATGCCAGTATTGGGTTAAATAAATTATTAATAATTCCCTCGCCTAAGATTTGATTTTTGAGTTTAGTTTAATTCTTTAAAATTGGTAATTTTTAGTATTAATAAATTAATTGCAGTTACCTGTATATTGGGTTGCCTGTTTTTAGGCGTTTATTTGAAACTATTGTTTCTGCAGTTTAATTATTTAAATATGTATTCTTTACAAGTAAATTCATTCTAAGATAACATTCTTCTTAAGTTTTTAAACAAGCTTTTATTATTAAACCAAATATTAAATCCATTAATGGTTTAGTAGTTTATCCCCACGATAACAGAGGGTGCACTGGTATGGAGATTAGTATTTCTCATATTGTAATGCATTAACAAAATAAAAAGTTGAGCGATTAATTAGTATTAAGAATAGGGACCCGTATTTGATTGAAGAATATTCCCAATTGTTCTTTATTTAGTATTTAAGTTACAGTGAACTGTAAATGTCGGTAAGGGTGTCGTGCTTAATTTTTATTCGCAAATTACGGGTAAACCGCTTTATTTCCTCAGCTATTTTATACATTATTCGGTTCAGAATTAAATCGTCTATCGTTTTATGTGTGGCGCATTGCTGAATTTTAACACTTTGATTATAAGTATAAAGTTCGAGCATTTTGGCGCTGTCGTAAAAACGCACTTAGTAGTTCATCTATCGTCCGTTAGATGGCGAAAAGGCGCAGAAATACGAATTAATTAATTAATTAATTCAATTTTTAAATAAATTTGAGACCTCACTTGTTGCAGAAGTATTAAATACATTAGATAAAGACGAAAGTAACCTGAATATATGTATGAATATTCAATCTGTTTGCAACTCTGCAAAATTAAGTCTTATTCATATACCTATTAGACTAATAGATATATGGTCTTATTTTATCTAGGTGTAGTTTCGACAAGTCAACTTGCTTGGTAACGGCAAATTAAGTTGTCTAAACTATACCTATTTAAAATGTATCCTTGCGACATCTATATTTGAACGGCAGTAGCTGATAACATGTTATTCTTACAGATTCTTTCCTTTAGAGGGCAAATTAATAAAACTGTCTTCGTGTTTGTTTATTATGTACTTATCAGCGATGTTTACTTATTATTCAGTTGTTTTATAACTTAAATCTTTAATAGAGAAAACTTGGTAAAGGCGAATTATCATTGAAAAATGATGTATATTTATGAAATATAATTTATTGTAGATTATAAATACAACGATATTTAAGTAACATAAAACTAAAACTTTTATATATGTATATATTTATACGTATGTTGAAGAGTGACCAGAACATCCTATACATTTTTAATCCACGCACATTGATTTTGACTTCCATCCCTTCGCCAGCAATCAGAGCTGTTCATTATCTAAAAATATACATAAATAGCATAGATCGGTCAACATGTGGTACACAAATAAATTAAAATCCACTCCAAACAAGCAAATATCACTTTCCAAACAACTCACACAGTCTTATGTTAAAATTGAGTAAATAAAGGAGTAGGCTGTTAATGTACCCAGTGCAGCATCTAAGGAAAATGTGAATTACGAATAAAACTTTCACCTCTAAACTAACTAATCTACATAAAAAAAAAAAAATAATCAAAGTCTTTTAATGATAATAGTATTTATGCTCAAGCATCAACAGGTAATTTTTATGCCGAAATAAATTTTATTGGTCACATTGACTTGTTTCCGAAGTCATTAATATAAAATTTTTGTGTTTAATGTTTTAGTACCTCTAAATAATAAATTTTTGTGTCGTAATTGCTATTATTTTTATGGCATTAACAAAATAAGAAAATTAAATCAACTCTAGCAATTATTACATCAATTCCAATTTGTGAGATTGATGATTATAATTGTAGCTTTAAATAAATTTGAGACCTCACTTGTTGCAAAAGCATTAAATAAATTCAATAAAGATGAAATATTGCCTGAATATGTTGAATATTCACTTATTCAGGCTACATTTCGTCTTTATTAAATTTATTGTAGCTTTAATATTAAACAGCGTATGGCTTAAATCTAAAATTCCTGTTGATTGAAAACGATAAATATTATTTTCATTAAAATTTTAACAGATAAAAGTAGAACGTTAAACAATATCTGAAACATAAACCATAATCATAATAATTGTTAGAAATTAAAGTATATTATTCTTTTCAATCAAATTGTCAAAATTAATAAAAAATTTTACTGATGATATTGCCATAATTAGATAAACCCTGTAGTTTCTTAAAAGTGCAATTGAAGAATCGACTAGTTTCTCTAATTACAGCATTATAAAGGGAATGAAAAAAAAGCAAATGAATTTATTTAGACTTGAAGCTATCAATAAGAAAAATCCTTATAAAGATAATGTTTTCCCGATAGTTTTGGTGTTAAATGAAAGGTTTTAAAGTAAACCAAAAGTAATCACCACTGGAAAAATATCTGACGTAAAACGATTCAGAAACTTTGCTACAATTGTTTTTTCAGATAATGTTGCATTAGGAAAAAAATTGGGAATGGTAAAGTCTGAATCGAAAACAAATTAAAGAACATCCCCAAAGTGTATATTTAAAATACATAGAACCTTGTAAGTATTTCACAAAGTATATAACAATAACTTCAATTCTCTAAATCATGTGCAAATAAAATAAACAAGTATGGCGAAATATGTTGACATATTTGACAGAGCATTTCTATGACCGTTGGTAGAGAACAGAAAAAGTAACAATCGTTCAAAGCCAACTTAGTAGTTAGTTTGGTTAAAATAAATAATAATATAATTACAGTATTGGGTATATATAAAAATCATTACATTATGAACATCGTGGACGCGGTAAATGATAAGTTACGGAGAAAAGGATATTAATAGAGACCCTAGCTCTGGTTACAGATATAGTTAACGTTTTTTTCTTGTATCCTCAACTTATTATAAAATAAGAGTTAAGCACTAGGTAAGTTGAAAACGAATTGTATATAATATTTCATCTATGGACAACCATTTTAAATGATAACACCGAGAAGAGGAGACTCGGTATTAATAAAACCATTTTATTAAGAGTCTAGCTCCTGTTTAGAAACACTTTCTTCACACAAGCAGTGTGGACAAAAATGTGATAAGTATGCCAAGTCTAGTTGAATCAAAAACCAACTCTAGTATCTAACGGAAAATAAGCAGGTCTCGTTCCTTCGGGGATAATATACTTGTTGATCGAATCTAAAGTGTGGTTTAGGATTCAAGTAGAGATTGGATATAAAATATGTAGCAGTAGCTGTTTTAGCATAAGCCGTTGTTCAAAGAAAGGCTTTGGTTGACGGTAAAAGCGTTAAGCCATAGGGCTCAGATGGGGAGACTGTACATGCACTCTTCACTTACACTCTTAAGATAATGCAAAACTATCACAAGAGCCGGTTTGTTTTGAGCAAACCGGCCCCTCAACGCAATCGAACAATTTTTCATTTTACTATCTTGGAACAGCAGTCTTAGAAATCGGCCCACCTTTAGCATTTTTACACTCCTGTACAGAAGCTTTGTTAGCATCAGCACGCCTTAAAGCGTTATGACCATCCGAACGAGCTCTGCCACGCAATACACGATTATGCGATGGTGCAGACCTGGTAGGGACTTCACTAGAACTTAAAACAGTCGGATTTGTGTCAGTTGTGGAATATATGCGGGTCATAGATTGGGTCTGTGGCTGACTCCCGCCTCCACCACCACCGTCCTCAGTCTGGAGCTGATCGAGGTTAGTCATTGTTCCCACCAAAAGGTTATCGACGAACTGATAACGATCGGTATAGTTTTGATCGGTTGCCGATTGCAGAGACAGTTCTTCCAGCAGGCCTTCAAGTAAAAAGTTTGACGGTGGCAGAGGGACGGGTGGTGCTGTGGCGGTGGGTTGGGTCTGTGAGTTGCTCGGGTTCATTAATAAACTATATCCGGGATTTGAGTTAGAGCTTGTTTCCCTAAGAGTGTTCTGACTTTGATTCTGTCTGCGGGGTAGGCGTTCCAATTGCTGCCTCGCTGCACTGACTTGCTGCCGTTCTAGCTGCAGCTGCATTTGCAACTGCTGCAGCTGGCTCGGTGTGCTGCTGCTCGTGTTACTCGTCGACCTCCTCACGCCCGAGAGTTGGGACAGCAGCTCAGCGATCGGGTCCACCGGCTCGCGGGACGAAGGAGACAAGGCACTCAGCCCGCCCGAACTAAACACACTGATAAAAATTACAAACATATTATTAAATTACCGACACCTCGTCCCATCTACCTAAAGTGCATGTTGGATCTCCTGGCCCGTGATGCTGAACCGCCTCTCGGCAGGTGGGTGGAGTGAGGCATGCGGCGAACGTTGTGCCTTGTACCTCCCACCGGTTCGTCTAGGAACGATATTAGATCACGGGGACCTGTGCGATGCTCTAGTGTTAAGTGACCGGCAAAATCATCAGTCATCAAGTTTGGATCACCACCGGGCATTGCGGCACACACAGGACATACCTAAATCACAATAATCATTATAAATAGTATTTTATACATGAATGACTAGACTTATAATCTTTCGCCCTTTTACAGATTTCGAAAATTTTTAATCTATATTCTCTGCTTACACATAAGTATAATTTATTTTAAATTTGAATTTGAAAGGGCCATCGACCTTTCTGCCTGCCGTTCCATTCATGTTTACTATTTATACATACACATTTAGTTATTTAGGTGCTAAAGGAGGATATGTAGTCTTTGAGGGTGGAGACAGGATGTTTAAATTTAGGACGGAAATTGGGGTTTCTAGGGATGCAAACTTGGTTAAGGATTTCGTCATTTTCCTCATTACACGTGAAGAACATTCTTATTTTATGTAAAAATTTGTAACACATTACTGCAAAATCATCATTATAAATCTTCTTTAATGCAAAACAGCTGAATAAACCTTTATAACGTACTTATATTTCCCGAAACGTACAACATTCAATTGATTTGTGTTTTGTGAGTAAAGTCACAATTAGATGTAAGTGCAACTAACAACCTAGTAACAACTTATACAACACACAGAGTGGTTTGTTGTATATACATAAAATAATTTTACAACAAAAAAAACTGTTCGAATTTTACTCATATTGCAAAGTAACTACCACCACCATAAATTCTATATTACATTTTGCGGAATGCCTCGTATGTGATCAATGATGATTTAGTGCATGCTGCAACTGATCATTGTAGGATTGTACAGGCATCTGTAACTCCTCTTAAGAAAGAAAGTGCAAACGACCTTCAAATAACCAAGTGGAAAGATCTAAGTTTTGAGAGTGGAAAGCAATAACTAAGGTTAACGAGCGCAAAACAAGTATTTAGAATTCCTACGTCATAACAATTGGTCATTTCCCAAAGGCATGTACGATACTCCTTTTAGCTCCACACAAGCACAGTTCACGATGTGCAGTAATAATTAATTCTGAAGTTATGGTGGTGGTGGTCCTATAGCTAGTGCTGAAGTGAAGAGGAAGATGTTTAGATGCAGCAATAGAAAACAGGCTAAAGACGAAATGCTAAACAAATAATTGTGCCATTATTTTTTCTTTACCGATAAAAAAATATTAGCCTGCAGGCTGGATTTAAACCAGTGCCCTTCACCTGCTACCGATTGGAAGAGTGCAAAGCTGGTTTGGTCTATCATACCTCTAATTTGTGATACATCTTGAATTTTCTTTTTCTTTTTTTTTACTGGTAGATCCCTCTTAATACAATAATGTAATATAAATTCTTACAACTAAAGTGTGAATATAAAAATGACACAAAAATAAACAATCAGTAACCATAAGATTAAAGAATAATCAAAATGAATTAAAAATTACATAATATAAGCTAAATGGATGCATATAAACATAAAACAAAAAAAAAAAACAAAAATAACACGAATTGATAAATTACATTTAAATTAGAAGATAAGACATGCATTATTACCCCTTTGGGTCCCAACGCGATAACGCTTGTCTTTATTGATCGTGAAGAGGCCCAACAATAAATCTCAACTACTTGGGACTGACTCAAAGGGTTAAGATAATAATTGGTGTTGTGACCATTACTACATAGTAATTCGTAATTAAACTAAATGTTTCAATTCAGTTTAATGATATTTTAGTAATTAAAAATGGTTGTGTTTTAATTCACCAAAATCGTCATGACAATTAAGCCCAACCCACATTGCCACTTGCTGTAATAAAATTTTATAGCTGAACAATAGTACGAACAGAACATCTAGATCGTCTAATTTCACCATTATTTACTATTAAGCCGGAGTGAGTTTTGCAAGTCCTGATAGCATTATACACACATTTCTAATCCTTAATGCTGTTTGGAGTCTCGAGATGAGTAATGAAACTTTTTAGTGCAGTAAAAAAAAAATTCCGGCATCTAAAGGGTTTTCTCCCCTTAAATAGATGTTAATTTTCTGAAAATATTAACTGCTGTTCGTTTGAAGCTCAAATAGTTGTAATTATTCTACCCATTTAAAAATAATACTGCATTAGCTTCCACAAAATAAACACATAAAAAGAAATTACATTAATTGTATATGTTCCATTGTTCATGCGTAATTAGTCATCACCTGTGAATTTTATGATAGATTAGAAATTCACAAACAAATTATCGGTCACTGAATCATAGAAAATGTCATCCATTGACAAATAAATTGATCAAATAACTTTCTTATCATAATAGTGTGACTGTTCCTACATAGTAATGAATCATTGAAGTTTACTGCTTTTTAAACACGAAATTATTGAATTTAAAACACAAAATACAGCCTGAATACAAATTCATAAATCCACAAAAATTGAGTATTAGAAAGACTAAAATCAAATAACTCATTCTTCCCTAGCTAATCCATGCCGAATATTGATTTATACAAAATAAATATGCATGTTATAAATAGTACTACTATTGATATAACATTGGTTTAAGAGAGATGTACAAGGACTAACCCGCAGAAAATAATTAATTTTATTATTAACATGAGAAAACTGGGAAACATTTACAAAAATTATTACGAACAGGTTGAATATTCATATATTCAGGCTATTTTCGACTTTATTAAAAATTATTATATTTTTTAAATTATACAATACTTTTTGTGGTTAAAAAATAGCCTTGCAATAAAACATATTCTCCTGCTAAGGACAGAATGAACAGAAGTATTTTATTCTAGGTTTAGAGGAATAAAATGGCTTTGCCTTTTCGAGTGATTTACAGCGGCATTAACAATAACCTCAATTAAATCATCAAGCACAGTGACCGGAGGAGATTTTTACCTGTTGTTGTACGGTCGTCGCCCACTCTCAATTTGCCGAACTACCCTCAACTTGATGATTTTATTGAGATTATTGTTATTGTCGCCGTAAACCACTCGAAAAGGCAAAGCCATATTATTCCTCTAAACCTGGGGATACTGTACTCGTAAAAACTCCTTATCATAGATCATAGAAGTTAGACAAAATCAGTCTACACTTAATTAATTCCTATTTAACACACAAATTAGTTACAATAAAAATTATATATGTATCAGTAAATAAGTATCAATGTGTACTTATTAGTATATATATGCAGGTGTAAACGGGAAATTGTATACACACTTTTATTTACATTACTTATTACCTACTACAAAATAAAAGGCAAACAATTATCTCAGTAAAAACCATAAATCAATTCAACATGCATAATCAATTTTATGGTATTTTATATGATTAACTCTTTGTGGATAGCGACTTCATATGCTCTGGAATATGTCTGCATATCATCTATTATTACTACTCTACAAACTGCTGTTTAAAAAAAAATGCAAAACGAAAATTCTGAAACCAACAAGTTTCCTGCCAAAAAAAAAAAAATTGGTTCATGGAAAAATGTTTACACTCCCATTCAAATTTACTTTTTCCATTAAGCATTAAGCATATTTACTACTATCTACATTCTACCATGACCCAGTTTTAATTTACAGAGAAAATCAGACAAAAGCCACCCCCTGGACCACCCACACAGAGTGTTTGTTCTCACAGGTCAAAATTAGTTTTGGCGATAAAGGTAAGGTGATCTTTATTTAACCCTGTAAAGACGGGTCGCGTCAATAGATGTGTATACAGAATTTAACTGCAGAACAGGTCACGTCAATAAGCGTTTTTGAAAATTATTGATGAATAACTTTGAATTACCTAAAAAAAATTACTACTAAGCGCATATACATCCCTTCACTAAAGGGTTAACGAGTTATCTCGCAGCTGACAACGAAACTACCAGTATACTCATATGATGGCAGTCAACATGTTTAATGGTTAAAAAATATTTGTCACTTACTACTTCAAAAGAGGTATCGCTGTGATCAGCAGCAACATGTTCCTGTAGGGTCGCATCGGTAAATCCCATGCGTGAACAGTACGGACAGGTATAAGCCTGGGGTTGATCCACATTAGTGATGGCCTCACCAGCATAAAATAAATCTGAAATAAAATTATAGACACCACATCAAATCTAGAAAAATTTATCGTGGATTAACGAGAAATATTTTGTTCAGGTGTTCCACATCACGGAAACGAAAATATTCAAAAATTCCTAACTCTTAGAACCTGAGAACTTTCAAAATGCAAACTGATTTCAAAAGAATAATCCCTTCTTGATTGTTTTTAAGTCGTTAATATGCGACTCGATAGACGATTAAGAGTTTTAATTCAAAGAGAAAAAAATCATTACATATTTCACCAATTTGCAAAATATAACCCCTATGAGGGCGAAATGAGAATTAAGAAAATATTTCAGTAAGTTTGATTTTGAAAAAAGTTGGCGTTGTAGTCGTGTATAATTTTGCCTGTAGTTAAAGATTTTTGACAATTTTATCGCATACTCATAATATTTTTGAAAATCAGTGTTGGCCAAAACTGATTTTTGAATGAATAACTGTTTCTCAATTGTTTTTTTATAACCTTATCTACAATTCTTTAATTTCAAGAGTTTCACATCTCGAAAACAAGAAAATTCAAAATTCATTTTACTGAATTTATTTCATACTTTAGGCAAGCACTGTATTTTGTGTCTTTGATGCTCTTGTTATAAAATGTACAGTTTTTCCATTAATTTGTGTTTAGATGCAAAACGGCATGAGCTTGTCCTAGAGATGCCAACTTTTTGTTGTTATTAATGTCTGCAAAGTCGATATGGACATTACACTTGCAGCCAACGAGTTTTGTCCTTGTACTCATCGATTATTCAATTTAATAACTTTGCAGATAATAGGTGTAATCGTTTTAGGTTATGTAAAGAAAACATCACTGTATGCCAAAAATTCAACTTTGGAAATGTTAAATTGGGCCTTAAAGATGCGGAATACATTAAATATATCGTCGGAAAATAATGATGAATTGAAGATATATCATATTTTGAGTGAGGATTGCGCACGCCCTTGTCACAATTTGTATTCTTGTAAAACATGCTAATTGAAAAATTATAGAATTTATCAAGAAAATTGAAGACAAAATATTTGATCACAATTTATGTCCGTGTAAAACAAGCATTAGACATGTTGCAACATAATGATTTCATCCTCATTAATTCTGAAACATCAGTGCTAAAAGACATCAGTCAATTATTGTAATTTGAATTTAATGAAAAGTTGTCTCTTTAGAAAATAGACAAGTTTACAATTTTTGCATACTTTCTTGAATGAGTCATGAAAATTCATAAAATGAATACTTATTTATCAGTCTTAAGTGCTGAATAATGACTTGTTTATACTGTGATAAAAGGAATGATAAATATACCAATTAATGGATTACTCATCTTCAAAACAAAAGCGATTAATCACTGTGTAAATCTAGAAGAATTATTTTATTACCAAGAAAAATAGATAAAAACTTGTATATTGGAATTTATAAGAAACACCAAATCTTACAAACTGATATAGCAAAATTGAAGAGTTATTGAACAGGATTTAAAGGGAAATGCCTTATCCTATTTATTCGCCATTCATTTTAGAAAAATGGCTGTTACGAGAAATCGGAACTATATTCATGTTTATGTTATGCGTTAATTCCTCCCAATTCATTTACAACAGTGACGGCTTGCGGGGTGACTCATGGTACGGCCAAGGTAGCGGAGGTGGTAATACAGATAGGTGTGGTCACGCCGCCAGCTGTGTCTGTATTGCCACCTCGGCCGTACCATGAGTCACCCCATGAGCCGTCACTGATTTACAAAGACAACAAACTGTATTTTGTCAGTTTAGTTATGAATATTTTTAATATCTAATGCTGGATGCATTTACTTCGCAGTACATCTTGAATACAATTTGGACTATCTGGTATCTATAGTCTGGTGACTATCTCTTAGTCGAAACTATAATCACAATGTAAACAGCAACAGCAAATACATAGTGGTAAAACAATCAATTCCAAAACAATTTTAATAACAAGAAAACTATTAAATCAGCATGAAGTTAAAATCCAACTTCCTGCATATACTAAACATCAAGTAAATAGATAAGTGCTAACAGGTACAGTTTGGAAACAAATATCACACAAATATTCAAAAACAAGTGAAACCCTCAAAAAAATTACTTTCTTAAACTGACATATTTAATCAACCATATCTTATGCAATTCCTAAAGATAAATGCATCATATTAACACCAAATAACAATGTAACTGACATTTCCACATATTTATATAAATAAAACACTGTTTCAATGCAATTGAATGTCACGCACTACTGAATATTACGTGCTTGACCACATTAGCGATCATGTGCCCAATTAACAGCACTCTTGCGGGCCATATTTAGATTAATGATTTGCAATAATTAAGTATAACGGACTTACCAAAGTCTGCACGTGTCAATATGCATTGTACAGGATGATCCGTGGTATGTCTAGTATTAGTAGCACCAGCTTCGTAACATGCCTCGCACAAGTCATAATCATAACACACTAGACATTTATAACGTCGTCCTCGGAAATTCCCTTTCAGACAAGAATCACAGCTAACACCTAAAGAAACAAAGCACTGCATGAACAATATCGTTTAACGTTTAGAAATTATTAATAAATTAGTCGAATTTTTCGGTGTTAAACAACGTTAAATCGGGGCCACTTTCGCAAACGGTAACATGCGCGGACCAGCGTCTAACGTTATTAAACGCCCCCTTGCCATATTCTTGCATTCTAATACAAAAATAATTGGGTCCGACGAACTTTAAGGATAATAAAATTGAAAAATAAAAAATGGTGAAACACTATACCTTCGTGACGACTCATTCCGAATGTCACTCACAAACATACCAATTATAATACACAAGTTTCGGCTAGTACCGCTCCCCTTGAACGAATTATAACGGAGTGTGACTACGTGTGGGATTACTTTACATTTCCAAAATAAAACTTCTTTTGTACAACTTAAACCTAACCCAACTCCATCATGGAGGACATCTCACACAGAAGTCAAAGAAATTAATCGAGTGAAGTCAGCTGTGTTTCGACAGCACCGCCAACTTAGGGGAATTACACTTTGCGGCAAAATACGAATGGTTGAAAATTTGGCTGTACGACCGTTTACGGTTACTTCATTTTATGATAGTAACATGAATTTAAATACAAGATCAACAGATCATAATTGCTTGCAAAATAGTTGGTTTTTAATACTACAGTATTGTACATTTGCATAATGTTACAGAGGATTTGTAATAAAAGAGCCATACTGAGGTATTTTTTCGGCCTTGCAATTATAACTTTGGCGCCATAATTGTATTTATTATTGATTGAAGTCGAACTTTGGTTAATATCTAACCAATTATCTATTAATAAAGCAGGCGCGCACCCAGGGGGTGGCTATCGGGCTTGGGAGAAAAGCTTTTGGTAAAATTTCGTGGGTGGGAACAAAATGAACAACAGTAGAAAAAAACTATCTTGAACCAATGTTATTTAGCTAGTAGTACTAGTAATAACATGCAAATTTCTTTTGTATCATTCAAAATCCGGCGTGGCACTAGCCAGGGAAGTAGTTGTTTCAATAAGTTATTTGTTTATAGTCTTACAATTAGTAAGACTTAATTTTGCTTTGCAGAGTTGCGAACAGATTGAATATTCATACATTCAGGCTATATTTTGTTTTATTTAATTTATTTAATGCTTCTGCAACAAGTGAGGTTGCCTCTAATTTGTTTAATTTTGTATTCGTTACTTCTATATTTTTCTAAAGAAAACGAGCAATTCTATTATAAAAGACTTTGAAACACATGCACGGCGCCCGAATGTTAGCCTTTAGATTACTCAGTTTTTTGTTTTATTATTTATTATAGCCTACGTAATTTGCCATTCCGTTATATAATACACTATAGGTCAATAGTTGCTGGGTTATTATTTATTACTACAGTAATTATTTCTTAGCAATCCCTTCATTTGAATTTTTTCATGTGCACTAATGGCAAGGTGTATCATTTATTTACCACCAGTCGAGAATGCAAGGCATCAATATGAATAAAAATTTACCCATCAAGTGATTATAATCAAATCGACTGCATCAAGCAATAAGCAAACATGCAGATTAAATAATTTTGAAAAACTGTATTTACCTGTAATAATAACAAAAACAATATATTTTTATTGCGGTATAATTAAAGCTCAAACTTGAAAAATATACACAGTAGGAGATATACAAAATATAGAAGCTTAGCTGTAAATATATAAAATATCTCAATCACTTAACCAGAATCTACATTTATTGACTTAAATCTTATATAAATAGAATATATAAATGTAAAAGTTCTTTTAAAACAAAGTCTTAAATATTTTATGCATTTATATGTCAACAATCACAATTCCTAGACACGAAGCAGTCCTAGTTTGGCCTTCAGATCTATGCACTCCTCCTCCTCCTCCATGATCTGCCTGACCAGATCCATCTTTTTGATTTGGAGTATTTGGTTCTCTTTATGCAGCAGATCCATGACTTCATCCAAGTTATTCGAGTCGTTGTACATGGGGATGCTTTGCTGAGGGGGATCCGTCTGCAGCTGCTTTTTCAGTAGGGTGATCTCGCTGCGCTCGTACTCAATATTCCTAAGCAACCTTTCCTTAAGGTCTAATAAAGCTGACATCTTGAATTGTAATAATGCTATGGAGTCATCTCTGTACGGCTTTGTTGAACTTTCAACTACAGGTTTTTCTTCTGGTAATGAGCCCCCACCGTTAACCACTGCACTACTTTCGATAACAGACACCACCGGTTGTGGTTGGAATTGAGAAGATTCTGAATTGTCAGTTGATGTATCTGCTTCTGGTTCATGCACAGGTGCTTCGATCTCTTTTTTAGCTTCAATTAAAGTTTCCACTTCTTTTGTTTTGGCAGGTGGTGGGTCCTCGACTGTTTTTTCCACATCCTTATCTTTTTGTAAATTTTTAATTTTTCTCTAAAATTAATAAGAAATAACATGCGTAAATGAAACAAAACATCACTTACATTCAACTGCGTTACAATCCGTTGTACTTCCCACAGCAACTCTTCTCGGGGTTTCGAAATAAACCCGGCGTTCATCTCCGAGTGGATTTGTGAGAGCAAACTATCTTGTTTTTTTAATTCTAATTCCATTTCGTCCAAGCCTTCAGGAAGCTTCCCCGTGCTCGCTATGGGGGGTACGTAGGTCTCCAGAATCGTGGTGGGAAAAAGGGCACGGCAATGGTGGAGTAAAGCCGTTAATAACCTATGAGAAGTGTGTAAAGCTGGACTAAGTGCTGTTACTACGTATTGTATATTCATTTTATTATGTCTTTCCTGAAATTAAATTTAAGTGAAGTTATTTTTAAATCTTTTAAGGCAAAAACTCACGTTTAAAACTACATTATCAAAATGTATCAACAGCCAGGCAAGAAGTGTCCGGTTATTCGTAGGAAGATTCTCTGTTAATATTTTGAGATGCTTTTCCCTCGTGCCTACGTTGAGTATAGCGCCGGCTTCTTCGAACCGAATTAGTAGGTCGTTGGTAAACACCGGTTCAGGTAAATCTCTGAAAACATCTGGTAAGAAAAAGTTCTACTAGACGTGTTAATTTTACCTTAAATATAATTTTAGTAGGCTAGTAGCTGTAGGTATATCGTACTCGGTAAGATCTACATTTTCACGTTGATTATACAACTTCTTCAGCTGTATAACTTTGGACTTGGTTCCACTAATTTTGTACACTGCTTCCATGGTAAGTCCGACCATTTGGACGTAGTCTATACAAGCTCGGACGGGTAAAGGTATATCAACGCCGTCGTGGCATCTACTCCTTTCTACAGCAAGATCTAAATTAACTCCAAAAATTGGTAAACCATCTAAAAAGAAAATATACTTACTTTACAAATAGCTTATTGAAAATTCTTAAAAATGTAATGTGAGATAGATATTAATACACTGGTGAAAAGAAAAAATTAAACACTTGAAATTCGTGAAATTTCGACCATTTTCAAACCGCCATAACTTGGCGTATTTTCAATCGATTTTGATGAATCTTTGAGGGCAAAAAACTTTGAAGTGTCTTCTTTAAAGTCATGCATGCGAAGTTAAACGTAACCCCTTCCGCCCCCCTCTAGCACCCCTGTGAAACACCCATAACTTGGTGCCAAATCGTCGTAGCAACTTTGTTCTTTGAGTCCTGCATAGGGAATTGATCAAATTTTAATGCATTTATGGTGGATCAAGTAGACAATTTTTTTTCAACTCCGTACACATCGTCAAAGTTGGCCATGGTTTCCTGGAAAAAACATATTTTTTCACAGGGATGCTAGAGGGGACGGAAGGGGTTATGCTTAAGTTGGCATGCATGACTTTAAAGAAGACACTTCAAAGTTTTTCGCCCTCAAAGATGGCGGTTTGAAAATGATCGAAATTTCACTAATTTTAAGTGTTTAATTTTTTTTTTCCACCAGTATACTACTGAATGTTTAAACTAGTTTCATCAAAATTCCCCTCTTTTCTGTACCTGCCAAATCTCCATATTCCTCATTAGATTTCAGCTTCCTGTCTTTCTTGTCCAATTTTCCCTTATCTTTATCACCCTTTTTATCATTCTTCTTCTCTTTATCCTTCTTCTTTTCTTGCACATCCTTCTCGCGGGATTTCTCCCGCTTTTCTTTGGATTTCGTGGAAAATTTAAAAGCTTTCGTTTTTTTTATCTTAGATGGACTCCTGAATAAACCAATCACAAATGCAATACTAGCGGAAAACATTTTTGGGCTTAGATTTCTGATTTTTGTAGTGCAATAAAAATAGTGTAATTTGTACAATTCATAAAGAAGTGATCATTCTCAAGTCACAAAAGTTAGTTTATCCAATAAAAAAACATTTAGAAATTGGAAAATCACACTTGGTACAGATACATTAACCTTTTCGCTGCTACAGACACATCTTTATGATCCGCGTACCTATACTGCTACTATGTATATATATATATATATATATATATTGAGCTGCAGGTCAAACTGGCATCCGTTCCGTATTAGTACAGTTTGGCATCCATTGATATACACGGTGTATATCACGCGTATATTACAAATACAAAAAAGTACATAGTTGACATCCGGTATTGTTAGCGTTGAACGTGGCATCCATACGATATATTCTATACATTTATAAACCAAGTAACATCCGTATATAGTTATATGCGGCCAAAGCGGCTTCCACGACAGTGTTGCCAGATATCAGGATAACTTGATTTCGGCGCCTTAAAAACGAACCAATATCTGTAGTCCTCACTGTATAATAGGTTTAGCGAAAATGATAGATCTACAGAGTTTTTCTATTGCTTTTCACTATTCATCAATTGTGTTGATCTATTTGGCAAATGACTTTCACGTCAAATTTCTGTGAAATGCTACCAATAGGGCAAAATAACAGCAATAAATTTAAGATAAGTAATTTATTCAAAAATACATATTCATACATAGATACATATCTTGATTTTGGTTAAGTAATCTGGTAAAAAAAATGTAACATAAAATATAAATTGAATCTCATTTCTTTAAAACTACTTTACTTTTTTTTGGTAGTTATTGCAAACATATACTTTTATTACCGGCCATGTTTTGTTATGAAATATGTCGGGGTGTTTTTCGATTAATTCCATAACTTCGTGTTTTTTTGGTGGAATATGTTTTTTAATATGTGTTTTGAAATGGTTTATTGTCAATTCTTTTTGTTGTGTCGTCCATCCCACTAAGGTGCGTTTTTTACGTTTCTTGACTGTTGTTTTATCGAGATCATTCTTTTCATTATTTTCAATAATGTTATCAACTGATTGGTCTAGCTCCGATGTATCATCGTCAGGGATGTAAGTGTCATTCTGTTCGTCGTCACTTTCTTCCTGCTCAATAATGTCTTCACCAATCTCAATATCATTTAAACACATGCCTTTGTACTTCTCAATTGAACCACTTTTAGCAAGAAGCAAGAGTTTACTAACTTTGGCTGTTTGATATACATCGTCTGGCAGGCGATAAAATTCGGCGTGTGTCTTTTCAGTGTGTCCCATGAAAGTTGCAAGTTGCTCTAGATCATTCTTCTCCATTTTCAAAATTTGCATAATAGTTGCTAGATGTTTTCTTAATTTGGTTGACGTTAGTAATGATGCTTTATTAGTATCTCCCAGTGCAAGTTTTGCGTGTTTGCGTAAAACTGCAGTGCCCGTTATTGGGTTTTGACTTTTAGGCAGTCCAAAAAGGTAGACATTATTTAAGAGATCAAAATTATTTCTTAAATTTATAGAAAATTCAATTGCTTCTACAGTATTCTTGTCAAATAGAACGGGAACACCTCGCCCTCTCTTTCCTCTTATTACCACACGTTTAAGCGAGTTATATAATATTTTTTCAGACTGAGTTAAAGCTTTTTCAAATTCGGATGATGATGCAGTCTCGTAGTTTTTAAGAAATGCTGATAAGGTCATGCGTTGTAGTTCTCCCACTCTACGTTTGTTAAAAATTATAACTGCAAAATATTCCATCTAATAGGTCGCGGTAAGCTTTAATATCACTCGAATTAACCAATAAGCGTGTTCTGGCATCAAGCATCAGACCTTTTAGATATTTTTCAAATTTCTGCAAAGTAAGCATATTAATAGTATTTTTCACAGTATTTGAGTATAATACAAGTGTGCAACATACGGGCTGTTTTTATTATGCACGTTGCGAAAACAAGTCATTCTTTATAAAAAGTTGTGCAGTCTGAGAAAATAATTTTAAACAAAGAAAATTACTTATAACATACAAGGTGTCTACTAATGGTTTTTCAGCAATTTTTTTTCAGGTAGAAACGTCATTCTGATTAAAAAAATTATATAATTAGTGGCGCTTATTTCGAACATTTCATTAATGTTAATTAACAATTATTAATTAGTAATATTGAAATTATTTATATCTTCCAAACGAGTCAAATATACGACGATTACTACTTGTAATATTTTTTGCTGTATACAGGGTGCTTAGAAAAACAAATTCAAAGATGTAGCAAGTATTTTACAAACTTGATTTTTATTGTGCCAAGCTTTATCTTAAATTTCTGTAACTGCCTAAAAAATTAAAAAAAGGAAGGCTAGTATTAATACTTACTATTAAGTCTTCGGCGAAGGGTACTAGCGTCGGTTTGTTAAACTTGTTGATTGCCAAATTCTGACCGGCTTCACTGGATACCTCATGTGCCCACTCGGTCTCTATCAGAGTAATTAAGGCCTTCAACTTCTCCTGTTTTTCTTGAGAATAATTTTCAGTTTGTATTTGAATAGAATATGCTGTGTTTATGGCACTTTTTATAAGTGTTCCCATCTGCAATGCTAATGACGGGGATTTAAATGAACGGGTTTCCTTGTCATACCCTGAAATTTCATGAGTGGCTCTAACGAGTGCCTTAAATTTATTCGGTGTCAAGATGTCCAACAGTGTCATTATTTTATTATTTTCTATGCCTCTGACACCAATCAACAAACGAGCCAGACGACGCATATTTCGCTTTGCTACAACTAGGAGGTGTTTTTCTCTATGGCTTCTTATATATCTTCGACCAACTTCGCATATAATTCTGTCTTTCTTTGCCACCATCGAAATGTCGTCAGCTCGCATCATACTTAAAAGACCACTAACTCTTAGAGGATCATTAGGGCCAAAATGACCAACCATAATTGTTTGCCCTTCGGTTTGTGCATTAAAACGTTTTGTCGGGTCGGGATTAAAATAACACTTCTTTGCATGTCTGCGCAAACTTTTACGCGAGTAATAGCCTCGGCAAAACTTACATGCTATGTAATTCATGTCATCCTGATTTTTCATTGTCACCGGTACGATATTGGAAGTGCAAAAATCACCTTCCCGGCGCAGTTTATCAACCAGCTTAATACGTTTTTTCGACTTTTTGTCTAAACCCATAAATTCTTGCACTGCGAACTCATCGTCATGATTACGTTCTAAATGTCGGGAAAAGTTACCTACATCTTGGTCACAAAATAGGCAACGATGTTTCCTTCTCACCCGTTCACTTTTTCCGTTTTTCTGTTTTTTTGGAGCTACAATATTATTAGAACCCAGAGGCTCCATTAATGGGATTTCCGGAGAAAACCGTTCAATTTCTGAAAGGGACTTATCCAAATCAGCAGATAATAAACTAGGAGGAGTAATGACTGGCATTTCGAAATCACTACTCTCTTCACAGCTATCTGGGCAATACTCTGTCCCCGAATCCTCATCGCTCGCAAAAATTTCTAGAAATTTCAGAATATTTTTAATTAAATTGAGATTTAGAAGTAAGGTACTTGACCCGCATTTTTCAATTGCAGAAACCATAATGTTAAAACTAAGCTAGACGGGGCCCCCATATTACCAAAACTGAGCTCTAGAACACTCTATGCACCATGCATAGTAAGTTTCAACAAATAAAAAACTCTTAGAAGTTCCATTATTTTTAATGACACGAGAATTACATATTTTTCACAAAGCCAAGTTTACACAATACTACTATCAACTTTTATTTTTTAAGTAGGAACCTATTTAATAATAATTTTTTTGGATGGTGACCATGACAAACATAATGTAACAATCCCAATGTCAGGAATTGAAAAAACAACGTATAATTTTGAGTTTGAGTTAATATAATATTGAAGAAAAATGCCGATCGTGCGCGTACAAAACAATCAAAATATTTCAATTATCTCAGAAGTTTACATTTTTAACTTAGTTAGTCTTGTACTGATTGTGCGATATATTTGTATTGTTATTTGTTTTTTATAAAAGGAGTGTGTATTTTTTTAAAATATTTTGCAGGGACGAATTCAAGGTATTTTTTGCCCTTAAAATTCCAGGCGATTTGTCAATTATTATAACCATATCAATGAAAAAATGGTGATGTGGCCATCATGTTACTTTCTCCCACTTTATATGAAACTGACGTGTAAAACGTCAAAATCATGAAAGATGGAAAAATTATACTTTAAATTTAAAAACTCGGTTTACTCAAAAACTAACGAGATTTCGAAAAAAACTTATTCTTTACAAGTTATTCATTTTGGCATTCTCTACAATTATTATTCACATACATTTGGTGTAACACACACACACACACACACACACACACACACACACACACACACACACACACACACACACACACACACACACACACACACACACACACACACACACACACACACACACACACACACACACACACACACACACACACACACACACACACACACACACACACACACACACACACACACACAGACACAGACACAGACACAGACACAGACACAGACACAGACACAGACACAGACACAGACACAGACACAGACACAGACACAGACACAGACACAGACACAGACACAGACACAGACACAGACACAGACACAGACACAGACACAGACACAGACACAGACACAGACACAGACACAGACACAGACACAGACACAGACACAGACACAGACACAGACACAGACACAGACACAGACACAGACACAGACACAGACACAGACACAGACACAGACACAGACACAGACACAGACACAGACACAGACACAGACACAGACACAGACACAGACACAGACACAGACACAGACACAGACACAGACACAGACACAGACACAGACACAGACACAGACACAGACACAGACACAGACACAGACACAGACACAGACACAGACACAGACACAGACACAGACACAGACACAGACACAGACACAGACACAGACACAGACACAGACACAGACACAGACACAGACACAGACACAGACACAGACACAGACACAGACACACACACACACACACACACACACACACACACACACACACAGACACAGACACAGACACAGACACAGACACAGACACAGACACAGACACAGACACAGACACAGACACAGACACAGACACAGACACAGACACAGACACAGACACAGACACAGACACAGACACAGACACAGACACAGACACAGACACAGACACAGACACAGACACAGACACAGACACAGACACAGACACAGACACAGACACAGACACAGACACAGACACAGACACAGACACAGACACAGACACAGACACAGACACAGACACAGACACAGACACAGACACAGACACAGACACAGACACAGACACAGACACAGACACAGACACAGACACAGACACAGACACAGACACAGACACAGACACAGACACAGACACAGACACAGACACAGACACAGACACAGACACAGACACAGACACAGACACAGACACAGACACAGACACAGACACAGACACAGACACAGACACAGACACAGACACAGACACAGACACAGACACAGACACAGACACAGACACAGACACAGACACAGACACAGACACAGACACAGACACAGACACAGACACAGACACAGACACAGACACAGACACAGACACAGACACAGACACAGACACAGACACAGACACAGACACAGACACAGACACAGACACAGACACAGACACAGACACAGACACAGACACAGACACAGACACAGACACAGACACAGACACAGACACAGACACAGACACAGACACAGACACAGACACAGACACAGACACAGACACAGACACAGACACAGACACAGACACAGACACAGACACAGACACAGACACAGACACAGACACAGACACAGACACAGACACAGACACAGACACAGACACAGACACAGACACAGACACAGACACAGACACAGACACAGACACAGACACAGACACAGACACAGACACAGACACAGACACAGACACAGACACAGACACAGACACAGACCATTTTTTTTTTCCAGAAATTGTTGAAATGGCATCTAGGGACCCCAAAACGGATATTTTCGTAAAAAAATTTTTTGAAAAAAAAATCACGATCGCAATACTTTCTCGTACTTCGTAACGGAGAAAGTAAAAACAAGTTTTAAAAGGATTGTCGAATTGTTGATTAAATAGATCGGAAAACGTAGACTTGCATATCGCCGTCATTCTAATGAAGCAGCTTACTAAGAAAACTTTACCGAAATTTGTTTTATAAGGGCAGTGTTTTTTTTTTAAATTACGGTGAAAATGTGTAAGACTTAATTTTCACATGTGGTTAAATGAAAATGGAAAAATGGTAATGCTGAATGGAAAAACTATTTATTTTCGGGGAATAATGATGTCATGGTCAAATATTGAAAAAATAAAAATAAAAAGTGGAAATTAAATCATAGTAATATTGAAAAATTATCCGCGGGCCGCATAAATTCATTACGCGAGCCGCATGCATGTTATATATGCCTGGGTTAATAAGTCATATGAGATACGACCGTTACACATTGTGTGCGATTCGCCGTTCGACAGATAGGGAAATCCCTGGAAGACAGAATATGGGATTGCCCGACGTAAGATCAGGAATAGTGGGTCTCATTCGGGTCAAGTACCTTATTTGTTATTTATTGGTTTACCTTTTACATGCTCCTGCAATACCATTTGCACTAGCCGCCTACCCCTCGTTTGGTTTTCCATTTCACTTATCAAACAGTACCACTCGGCAGTTTCTTTTCATTGAAATGATACAATGTTGCCGGTTGCCAAAAAATCGGATGCCACCCTTCGCGCGTAATATATACACTGGTAATATACACTACCGACAATAACGGAATTGCTGCGAACTATTGTGTATAGAAATATACATGTAACGGCAAAAATGACTTCCGGCTGTTTTTATTTTTTTTCGGTAGACGGCACCACAAAATACACCACGAATTTTTTTTTTAATGGGTTCAAGGTGGCATCCATATATTGGATGCCACTTTGCGCTGGATGCCACTTTTACCGCGAATTTTACACGGGGGGATGCCACGTTTAGCCTATTGCCACGTTTAGCCTATTCTATATATATATATATATATATATATATATATATATATATATATATATATATATATATATACATATGCGTTTAGACAAATTCATTCTGCAAGAATTTTTATATGTGCGAGGATTTAACTAGCTTAGAAAAGTCGTAAAATCATTTTGTGAAACAAACTGGGGATCGTGGCTCCCTCTTTTCTCAGTGTCTCGTTCGACGTAATTTTGTGCATTTGTACCTTTACAATTTTATATAAAAATTAAGGATACCTACATTACATAATAAGTCAACATATTTACATATTTTTCGTGAAAAGTTACTTTTAATTTTCCAAAAACAATTCGCATACTGTTAACGCATATATATATATATACGTTTCTGCTAGATGCCGTTGCTGTTAATGTATATATACGTTCCATGTCAATGCCGCACCACAGGCAAGTAAGTATTTTCCTAACGCTGCAGCAAAAAGGTTAAATATTTAATGAAAATAGAATATAGCTTGAATATTTAACCTGTTTGGTTCATTATAGTTCATGAATTCAGGCTATATTTTGTTTTTTATTTATACATTTAATGCATCTGCAATCCAATTCCAATCAATTACTTCTCTATTAATTAAATATTCCCATACAACATGAATGTCATAAGGCAGCCCTACTTTACTGATTACTTTGAATTTAGTACAAGCAAACATTCATGACACTGACCCAGATTATATGTATATTTTTGTTTCTTAATTTATTTTTGAGTTACTAATTTTTTCAGTAGGAAAGCTTATTTCGATAAAGAAATTAATAGGCTGATTTTTAACACTTAAACATTTGTTATTTATTTACTTTCTAATTAGTTTAGTACACGATCCTGCTAACATAATAAACTTACCTAGCTTCCGTTTCTTCAGCAGAACTCTCGCCTTCCAGCGCCGCGTAACCTCTCTCCTTATCTTTCTTATCCTTTTTATCCTTCCGCTTGCCGAGCAAGTCTTTTTTGGCCAGCTTATCAGTCTCATCACTATCTGGACATGAAGCATTTGTAAGCCGGATTGTGGCGGGTTTTACCTTAATTTTTGTTTACTTACAGTCACTATCGTTACTGCCCCGTTTGCCCAGCTCAGAAGCGTACAGTCCTGGGAAGTCCTTCATTACATCCGGACTCTCATAATCCATCTTCGTCTCCTAGAACAACATAAGAAATTTTGGGGGCGACTGACACTCGGGGAGGCTTATGAATTGGGTCGAAGTCGTGATCCTCTCGCGAACCCTCGCCGTTACATTACGGGGTTGGGAGTTGATTGGCCATCACATGCCACTAAATAACCCCATTGGTTGTGTGTATACAAAATTCTCAATGATTTTCGTGTGGGTTTGGTGATAAAGTCAACGAAATGATGAGTATTAATTCCTTCGCATAGATGGCACTGATTGTGATAAGAATTCGTTATTTAATCGTGATTGCACAAGACAACGAACGTTTCTGAATAATAAATGCGCAATTTTTAAGAAAAAAAAAACATTAGTGTACGTATTTAATATTTACCATTTTACTTCAAAGCTCAGCCTAGAGATGTCACGCAATATATTGCGTGAAATATATTAAAAATATAATCTCAACGTTTCTTTGTATTTAATTACGGACTGTTATAGTTCGATTAACGGATCTTTGCGTGTGCATCATTACCGAAAACCGAGTGTTCCCGCTTTGGACGACATACGTACACACATTATTGCGCCTCATTTAACTTATTGTAGGAGGAGTAAACGCATGAAAATATTGTCGAAACAAGGTTCCGTTATCTATGACGTGCACGCAAAGATCCATTGTTCAAAGTATAGCCTCCTCTATGAAAGTTCACGAACCGCCCCTGAAGATCTACGAATTGGACCACTCTGTATATATTGGATTGCTTACATTGTATTGTCTTATCAATCATTGTAAAGATACAACCACTTCATCCCTTAAGCATTCTTTCCCAATTCAAAGATATTTAGAAATACACAAATGAAACAAAATTTTAACAATAATATTTATGTTGGCACCCCTGATCAAACTTTTAAATCCGGTATGAAATCGTTTTTTTTTTTTTATAAAACCTTCACAATTAAACCACATAAAATTTTACATTCTCTTTTTCTATCATCTTAAGATGTTGAAGACTTCCTTCCACCTATGATCTGGCCATTAGAAAGCACGGAAACGTATTTTTTTTAAGTGGCCAACTTCATACGATTTCAATTGTCCACAATCGGTCAAACAGATTCTATTTTCTGCAGTGTTTTGTTCGTGCTGCTTTCTCGGAGAAGGCCAGCGATTTTCTTTTAAGGAATTTTCAAAAAAAACAACGTCCAGCTTCGGCCCGTGAAGTGCTCAATCCACCCCAATCAATCACAACAATAATCAGGTGAGAAATCACGTTCGCGAAGCCGTGTCTTGCTTACCTGACACGTTTACATTTTGAGGTTAAGAAAATTATTAACTGTAAATGCATGCCATTTTCACGTTTCATTGTCTAACTCGGGGGTCGGCGAGCTGCAGATCGCGAAGTTAAAGTGGTCTTTACGTTCGTAGTTATTCGGAGAGAAATTATAGAAGGATAAGAGATTTATGTGAAATTCAAATTTGCAGCGCTGACAAACACAGGTTTATAGCCATAACAGTCAATTGTTTTAATATCTACGAATGGATATTAAAATTCTTGACTACTTTCGCCTTGTCAGGATATTTTTAAGAGATTCAAGTCACAATAACAAAGTGAACTAGGAGTTCCAGAGATTAAATCTAAACATGTCAGCTATTATTTTTACAATATTGTTCTCAACATATTGCCAATATTACAAAATTGTTCTTAACATATTGCCAATATTACAATATTGTTCTTAACATATTGCCATTGACTTTAATCTGCCTTGAAAATGGTTATAATTTTTCTTCCATTAATGAGCCGTGTATTACCTTGTAGGTTAATGAAAATGTGGTAAACAAGCCTATTCAGTTTCAGACTTTCGGTGCGGACATAGTAATAGAGCTGACACGGTCGGTTGACTCATTTTGTAAGATTTAATATACAGTAGAGTTCAAAATTGTAGAAATCGACATTTTTGTGGCATCTGGTAGAGTATTTTGCAATCTATCCGACGGTGGACGTACTTTATTTAAAAACCACACATGTACGCTTTAAATGCTATTTATTTTATTGTTTATTGCAACATTGTTCATGTCCAATTGCTTTTATTTGTTTTTTTCTTAATACAATGATTAGTCACTTAATACTATCAGTTATCTATGATAAGTAATTAAAATACAATTTATAACGGATGCCAAGATAAACAGTTTTTTGAGTATTGTCCTGAACAATTTCTATTTCCTTTGGCCGTACCATGAGTCAAACCGCCACTGCCTATTATTACTATTAAATTTGGCTTGAAGAATCCATGTTCTGTGTGAAAATGTTGATCATTCGCTAACTATCTAATCTAATGAAATATATCAGCAATAAAAATTATTTCGTATCTTCAACTAATTGTTTAATTTAATGATGGAATATAAAAATCGAATTACTCGCAGAATAAAACAAGTTTTCCGACCCCTTCTTGTAAATAAGATTGCATCATACCGTTTTTTGTTTGTTTCTGAAATTGCTGACTTATTCGGATACAGGGTATGGAACTAATTTTAGTTTTTCACAGATAAACATTTTCAAACAGAAAACACATAACTTTAATATTATGGTTCCGAAGCTCGACTAAAACAGAACAACGTGAGTATTCGATAAGTTTTATCAGGCTTTTATGTAAACGCATGTTCCTTCTTTAAATGAAAACACGAATACGTCTTCTAGGCATGAAAAATGTGAGTATTTTGTTAATGGAAGTATTGCATCGAAAAGCACTGTGTTTCTTGTGTGGTTATCAGAATATTTCGCTTAGTTTGTTGTTGATGTCGTTTGGTAATAATTCTGATGCTTTGTGTGTTTACAACTAGGCTGATTCAAACGTAATTGAAGTACTAGCCGAAAGTTTATCTCTTAGAATATGAGTGTGATAAGATTAAAAACTCCAAAACATAAATTATGTATGCCAAGAATAAAAACACGGAGTATGTGTATGAATACACTGCAACTGAATAGAGATAGATATGATGGGAGCAACTTTCATTTAAATGGTGTCTAGTGAAAGTACATTCGATGCCACTTAGTTCGATGCCCTGTTGCGGATTGCATTTACTCATCACGACTTTGCATGCGCACATTTCCCGGCCGGTCTGATCGGTTTCCTCGTTTTTTTAGCAATATGGCGCGTGGACAGCAAAAGCTCCAGTCTCAAGCCAAAGCGGCGGAAAAGGCTGCGAAAGTCAAAAAGCAACAGGGACACAGCGCTAATGACCAAAAGAAGGCCGCTCAGAAGGCCCTCGTCCACGTTTGCGCCGTATGCAAAGTAAGTTAATCGCAACATTATCTAGCATTAACAGTCTCATCATCACCATAATATCATTTGTTTTTCATCATATAATTATCATAATTTAATCACTTATACCATGAAATCACTTTTCTGTTACAATCTTATTAGTTTAAAAATTTTGTTATGCTTATTTTATCTACCATACAGTAAAGTTACCTTTTAGGTAGGAACTGAAATTTAATTTAACGGCGGAGCGGTGTGGACGCTGTTGGTTTGAGCCACACACCGGGCGGTTGCTTTTATTAATGAAAATTTACTGTTCCGGTCCATGGGTGTTTAGTGGTTGTTCTATTTAAACCCCCTTAAATAGAAAAATTGACCAATTTTCATAATTTTTTTTATAGACATCTTATTTAGAGATATGAGGTTTTGTGTATTTGAAAATATATATTGAGAGGCTCCAAAAACAATTTTTTATAAAATTATATTATTCATTTCAACTCCACGAGAGGGCATCGAAGTCGTCTCCTGAAAAATCGTGTATTGTGCGGTGGACAAGATATCTTTGCATCAATATTGCTGAAACAAAAAAATCAAATAGCATTGTAAAGTAGACATATATATCCTGTCTATATTCTACAACCAATTCTCCAAATTGAACCTAAAATATTTTATTTTACTTTAGATGTAAAAACGACATTTTTCTGAGAATTTTTTTCGCAGACTGATATTTTTTTCTACTGGCCTTGACAACTTTGTTTTTTTCACCCAAAAAGAAACCCGACATCCCCTTAATTCAATTGAAATTTAAAATTATGTTAGGTCTTTAAAACCTTCAATCAATTTTGGGTTTATAGTACAAAACAATACTCAGAATGAAGTGTTGTGGAAACAGGAGTTTGATTTCAAATCAACACAATTTCATTTTTGTGTAATCAAGTGTAGCATATGTTGATTACTCGTTTGCGTGGGCAAACTTTTCCACAGACCGGTCATATTACGATTACAAAATAACATGCGTATCAATACACAAAGTTTAAAGTAACATAAATTCAATGTTTCCAGTTTTCAATTGTAGTGCAACGTAAATATTAATCGCAGGCCGTATAAATAAATGAACGCAGGTTGGAGGTGACCCGCTTATTCCTGTATGAACTTGTATTATACTGAGAATATTTTTTCAGTTCATAAGAATAATTTGATGTGCCAAAATGATTATTGTTTGTGGTCGGAGTTCTCTTTCAGTGACAATATTCAAGATATAATTTTAGTAGAGACTTTAAAATTGCTATCCTACATATAGGGCTCTGGGCAAATCTGGGTTAAATAATTACCAAAACGATAGCTTCCTGACAGTAAAATATCATTTTGCCTTGCCATTCATTGGGGAAATGAATAAAATTGGATTGAAGATGAAGAATTGGTCGATTAAACCTTTTAGTACCATCTCGCCTCAGTAAAACATTTCAGTACTTTATAGTAGTTCCGATTCCTCATGGAGTAAGTCCGTAATTAGTCGTTGATGAGAAATGGTAATTAATGCTTAATTGAAAAAGCAAAGAAAGGTAAATATAAAAACATGAACGTCTCTTGATGCTTGTTGCAAATTTGCATGTTATGGTAGTTTAAATTGTTTAGTATTCGTTGGTACCAGCACCCTACACATGTATCCCATTTGTTGTTCACTTTGCACGGAAATATTAGATCACAAAAACGTGATCCTCCAAGCCATACGATTAATTTTATGTTTGCTGTCATCATCAGTGAGCTTTGTGGTGTGGAATAAATGTGTAATCAACACCGGTAACGGATTAATGGGAAACAATAATTTATGCTTAGTAATAGTTATTATTCTTAAAAAGACTTCTCCGCGATTCACGGCAGAGATGGTTCAATAGATGGCGTTAACACCTTCACGCCCAGGTATAAAAAAAACCCATTAGCGCCATCTATGGAATATTTTTTTGCATAAATGAGTAAGTTTGTGACAGTGGAATAATATTTTGTAGAAAAGGGTAGCAACAACAAAAAAGTAATTTTTCAGTAAACCTGGGATTATACTATAGCCCAATCAAAGCAGCATGGGCGCGAAGTGGTTAAAACTATTCAAGTACAAACCAGTAGCACGGGTGGGTCGTAAAAGTTCGGCTGAGGATGCTGTGAAAGAAAACACTTGCTTCCAAGAGCAAGTACTGCAGCAATGCGTCATGAGTTGACGAGTCACCACGGATCAGTATGTTTGAAAAATATAAAATCTTCTAGGATTTATGGAGTTAACTTAAGGATATCGTTGTGGCAGATGGCCCAGTTGCCGACGTCACTAAAAAAAAAACTTATGGTGTACTGAGTTAATTTGAAAGAAAAAATATTGAATTTATCTAAATGTTACCGTAATGTTTTCGGGTTAATATTAAATCTTAACTTTATTAACACTCTGTTTTCCTGTGCTTTTTTTTATAGGCTCAAATGCCAGACCCAAAAACGTACAAACAGCATTTCGAGAACAAGCATCCGAAGAACGAAGTGCCTGAGGAGCTGAAGGACGTATAGCATGCATCGGATTACAGCACCGGCCGTGTTTCACTTTTTTATATATACTGTTAAGGATGTTTTCTTTTCAATTTGTTACAAGAATTACAATATTATTTATGACTGTATTTATTTTAACATTAACACTTGTACCGATTGGTGTAACTCGTCTACATGTTCAATAAAGTTTCTTCTACTTTAACAAATAAATTTTAATCGTCGTTAAAACAAATACTCGAAAACTTCATTCTTATTAACCCTTTCGCAACGTGAACCAGAATAATTACTCAAAAAATATCGCACTCTTATATGCCTTTATAGGAAAGTTCTAATTCTGTAGTAGACAACTTCAGCTTTTGAACATCATATGTCGCAGTGAAAAGGTTAATAGCGGTGACGGCTCACGGGGTGACTCATGGTATGGCCGAGGTAGTAATACAGACAGGTGTGCCATTTCTGCAACTGACCCTACCTACCTGTATTGCCATTTCTGCTACCTCGGCCGTACTATGAGTCACCCCACGAGCTGTCACTGGTTAATAGTCAATAATCGTTTACTAATGCAAATAGTATATTGAGATATTATGGAAACATAGCAAATATAATATGATGTAAATTCAATAAAACAAAATGTAGCCTGAATATATGAATATTCAACCTGTTCGTAACTCTGCAAGCAAAATTAAGTCTTACTAAGACTATAAACAAATAACTTATTGAAAGAACTACTTCCTTGGCTAGTGCCACTCGGCACGGATATTGAATGATACAAAAGAAATTTGCATGTTATTACTAGTACTACTAGCGAAATAATATTAGTTTAAGATCGTTTATTTCTACCCACAGGACTAACTTGAAAATTAAACTAAATTGAATTTGAAAACTTTAAACTATAAAACTGAACCCTAAAATATGTAAAAATTAAGTAAAAAGCCATCTGCAGACGCGTTTCGAGATTTATCTCTCACCAGTGCAGCTTCGCATTTAAATTGAATGTTAAATAATAAAATACACTTACGTGAAGGTGATCTTCATATATTCAGGCTACATTTCGTTTTATTAAATTTATTTAATGCTTTCTGCAACAAGTAAGGTTGTTTCTAATTTATATAATATGATGTGCCCGATGAGCGTAAACACAAAAGATCCTGAAGAATCCTGAGACTAATCCTCCCTATCTACAGAGCGGCATAAGGCCACCTGCTCAGATCCTCCCTTCGCATACGCAAATCACTCGGACCTATCTCCGAGCCCAGCAAAGAACGACCTCTGGCAGTCAGTCATTCAGTCCAAACAAGGAGAAGTTTTAGTTAGTACACGCAATTCCAGTGAATCCTATACTACTCCACTAAAGAGGTGTCTTTCGAAGATCTTCACTACCCCAGTAAAGGGGTGTGTTTCTAAAATCTCTCCTTGCATAAAAAAAGAGCAAGTATCTTGTTTAACTCTGCATACAGGTGTGTATATATACCGTGCGACCCAGGGATCTATAAAAGCCCCATAACTTATTTGCTGTTTGAGATATTGACTTCTATTTTCCATAAACTGGCACCCACACCCATCTCAGTTATTTTAAAAATATGTAAGTTTTTGTACAGGGTGTCCCAGTATAAATAACAGAACAAAGTTTTTTTTTTTAATGGAACACCTCATATTTTATACTTTTTAACCCTCGTAGTATAAGACACTATGGGTATATTATGGACGGTTGGTCAGTTATGGGCAAATTTGTGGCTAAAACATGTACATAATTGAAAAACTTGCAGAAGCGTTCCTAGCAAAGATAGCGTCTTTTTTAAACACTAGAGAATTTTCCACATCATAAAGAATAATACACATCGGCTTTGGTTTTTTTTTGTTCATACTGCTATACAGGGTGACAACATATGCAAAACAATGAATAACTATTTTTTTTTTCAAAGGGAACACCCTATATATGTTGCCACCAATGCATGGCATTTTTGATAAGCTTTCCAATGATATACAGTTTGCATAAAGAAATATTAAGGACTCTGAAGATTTATCCATAAAAACATTTTTCTTTTGTCACCTTCTGCTTATTTTTTGGATTTTCAGCTGAAACTATGCATTTTTTGGGAATATTATAAGAGATCAAAGTTGTAGAGCGGAAAATTTCCGATCGATATAGGTCATTTGAGTTTTCCAATAATGCGTGCATTGCCCGCAGGCGGAAAAACGGGAAATTATAGGAAAATTCAAATGACCTATATCGATTGAAAATGTTCCGCTCTACAACTCTTAATAGAACCAATTTTTGTCCAAAATGCTAAAAATGCAAAAACCATTCAAAAATGTGAAAATTGATACATACATTTTCAATTTGCATTTCTTATATTTAATTTTTTCCTTTTCTGTCACGTGCATCATCACTTCAATTCTTTTTCTTGAATTATTACATATTTTCTAAATAAATAAACAAAAATATTTTTAAACATTTATTTTAAACGAAAATATAGAGTAATATACATGTTATTAGTATGAATAAATATATTATAATAGCTATGTACAAGTACAATAGCATTTAGATGCACCCCCTTGACACGTACATTGTTCTCTTAAAATTTACTTTACAAAAACATATGCATTGATCAGCGAAGCGGGCATATTGATCGGGACGTAGGGGGTTACAATATCAGTCTTTCGTGAAGAGGATTTGTTTTTACAAGCTTCTTTCAGTAATTGCACTTGAAATATCATAAATACTCGGCTAAATAGACTATAAAATTACAACATAGTTGGTAAAACTAGTAACACAAACTTGCATAACCCTCAAACACCAACAAATGCACGCACAACGTGCCTTAAACAAAGTATTATCAACTTCGGAAAAGGCCACAAGACACTGAACTATTCGCTTGGATTCAAGGGCTAATTAAATGCAATAGTTAAAACTTTTAAAGGAATGACTACTAGTACAGAGTATTATCACAAACGAAAACCCAATTTCTCAGGGATTACACAAGCACCCGACTCAATTCGAGGCGATATCCAGCTTGCAGTAGTCGTACCGTTAATTTTACATTTACAGATACTATACTACGATGGTTTTCAGGTCAGTACTTAAAAACTATAATAATAAACAAACGAAACAACAAAAACTTTAAAACAAATGACTATTAAAAACTAAGAAATATCTAAAGAACGGTTAAATCACAAGTGGAAAAACTTCTTGTTCACCTCGCTCGGGCTATGGGCGATGGTGTAAAACAGCATGTAGCATCTGACTCTGTTCGCAGGAGTATCCAAATCGGCGTATGCCCACTTGATGTCGTTGAATTCCACCCACCTTAATTGGAGTAAAAAAGCGATTATTTTTGACGTTCAATTTTTTTTTCTAAAGATGTACAAAGTTTGCGAAATGAATGTAATTTCTCAAGAGAGGGAGAGAGAGAATACATTTATTGAGACACTTTTACAAATGACCACAACAGGCAATCTTTCAGCCTAATTTCTCAATTTAATCACCATTACACGTTAATGTCAATAATGCTGAATTCCATCTTTAATTAAATACATTTTAATATGAGGGGCTCAAAATCAGGATCGTTCCTCCAGTTAATAAAGTATAGGTTTTAACTTCTGATCCTGATTTTCAACCCCATATTAACATACCAATTACATAAATACTATATGCAAAAAAAAATTATTGAAGAGAACAGATAAGGAAAATACATACCTCTTCCTGAAGGGATGGTAGCATAACGCGGTGTAATGGCCAAGATCACGGTCTCCTTGGTGCAAGCTAATGCCTCTCAGCTCATAGCGGCAACTGCCAAAATATATCTCCTGGCTTAGGATGCACTCGTTATTACTGCGTCGGATCGTCTTTATGGCCGAATCGTAGTAATATCTAAAGAACAAACATCATTGTTAGTTGACCATATAAATACATATAAAAAAAAAGTCTGCCAGTAGAAATAAAAGATATCGCCAACTATAAAGAATTAAAATCCAAATTACATGAGTTATTAACCCAGATAGAAATTTTTTAATTTCAAATATTAATTATTGCAATTCAATTAGCCTGTATATATGGTTGTATAAGAAATAAATGGATTTATTATTGTTATTATTATTACCTAACAATATTTACGGCGAGGATTGTAGGGTAGTACGTGATGCGTTTTTCCATCAACGTTTCCATCTCGCAATCATTGCAGAAACGCGACGTATCCCCGTCGGTGACTGTCAGGTAGTTCTGAAGTTCGTCGAAGATATCCACCGATTGCGAGGAATCCGGAATGTTGATGAATACCGTGTTTCCGTATTCAAATTTAACCACAGATTTATCACACCTTGGGCACTCGGATGTCATCTCCATCTGGTGGTAAAACATGCGCGTTACGAAAGATTCCTGTTCGTTGAAATTCTTATGCCAGTCCAGTAACCTGGCAGAATATTCACGGTTCGACTCCCAAATTACAGTAGAGTACATCTCGTTGTGGATGCTTTTCATGAGGAACATGTAGAACTCCTGGACGTCCTCGTGACGGCCAAGTGCGAAGCCCACTTTCTTATTGTCCACTCGGCAGATCTCTCCATACAAATTACTCGGCTGGATGTAAGTGTAATTTTCGTTCCACATCCTGCACATCGTTTCCACCAGGAAGTAGGTTATTTTCGTCGGCGAGTGCTTCCTGGGCATTTCAATGAAGGTTAGGTGGTGGATGAACGGGGGGCAAAATCTCAAGCACTGGACGAGGGTGTTTAAGTAACAAGTGTTACGGATGTTGAAGAGACCTACTAGTCCCGTGCCCTAGGAAACAAAAAAATTATTAAAACAATTGTATAGCAAAATAAGACAGATTACTGTACAGTAATCCCTTGTTTTGTTAAGCAATTCAATGTAATTTGTATTATTAATGTGTTTCCTTGCAAACTAGCTTAGGTATTCTATGATTTTAAAGTAGTGAATCTGTAAACTAACAAGAGTGTAAATTGAAATCAGCACCTCATAAAACTCAGGGATTACTGTACAAGCCAGTTACACTCAGTTCTCTCTAAACTTGAAGTTTTATGACAAATGATGCATTTCTGTTTTTACTCGAGCTCAGCTATAAGAAAAACTAGAGAGAACTAAGCCCCAACAGCCATACGTCAATGGATTATAACAATTACCTTGCAAGCATCACTAAGCGCAGGAATCAAGTGTAGTATCTTGTTATCGGTCGGCTTCGTCCTGCGATCTACGTCGGGCCGAACATCGGTCTTCGTCATTTCAATGGTGGGCTCCCAATACGAAACAAGCCCCTTGTCTCGCATCTCCTTATCTATCGCAACCTCCGCCTGCTCGATCTTCTTCCTACTCTGGTACTTCAGCAAAATCTTGCGATCAACAGCCTGGATGTTGTCCCGAATCTTCCTAAGTTCATCGGTCATCGTTTCCCCGGTGATCTGAGCCAGTTTCACCTCGAACAAAGAGCGACGCTCGTGATTAGTTATCTTCACTGACTCGGCCCTCGATACTTCAGCAGAGATCGGCTTTAACTTCGTGTATCCATTCTCCGTTGTCTCGACTTTATCAAGAATGGCTCTCTTGATGGCCAACCGTTTCTCGGCGAAATCTAGGAGTGAAGTCTCAATGATCATCTGTTTTTCCACTAAACTGAGCACCTGGCAGTAGAGGCCGAACAAAGTGTCGTCGCGTAACGACTGGTCGACTGAAATATCGGAAGTCGATTTTTCAGCTTCGAGATCAGAAACCTCAGGCACCTCGGTTATCTCGGGAATGTCTATCATTTCCTCCATTTCAACAACTCCCGTTACAGTACCCTCTGCTGTATCTTTACGTTCGGTTGATTCTGTTATTATATCGGGGTAATTGATTTCTCCCATGAAAGAATCATCGAAATCGTTGAAAATGTGTGTCACAACTGATAATGGGTTATTTATCATTGTTGGGTGAGTGTCTCCAACGGCGCGAAGACCTCCATCCAGGACAAGAATCAACCCAATTTTTTCTTCCAAATCCCACTAAATTGATTTGTTTATTTTAAAATCGTATTTGCTGATTTTATTGGTAAAACCTCGATATAACGGATAACTCGTGATTATTTTGCAAATTAAAATTATGTTGCTTTTTTGATCCGATGGGTAGTTTTTGAGATATTTCAATGTTTACAGATAAATGGGACACACCTCCATTATATCAGGTTTTTTGTAAATTATTAAAGCATATTTTGGAAAAATGAAAATAAAACAAGAATTACAACTATTACTACTTAATCACTTACATCAACCAAAATGGTGCGCAGATCCTCAAGCTTGGACCCATTATAATTGCACCTCGGTGTTTCCAAATCCATCAGCACGATGTAGTGGTACTTAGCACGGGCCTCGAATATTTCAAGATCATTATAGGGCAAGCGTTGTTTCAAAGTGTTTGTTGACAGACTGCAAGTGAAACAAGTTATAAATACGTCAATCCTGCAAGTAATTTTATGGTGTTACCCTCGGACAATGACAACTGCAGGAATATTCAAGATATCAGTATGCTTCAAGCTAGTTTCTTGAAACTCCTCTTTGCTTCGGATATCAATGATCAAAACCTTAATGTTGGCGTCTGTCATTATTTTGTACAATGCTTCAGATGACACAAACATGTCTGAAAATTATACATACAATATTTTATTCAAGCAATAAAAACTATGAAATCTTGAATATAATGCACATTTTGATTTAATGTAAAATATTCTGATAATTAAAATTCGTTGAAGTACGTTTGACTATACGTTCGCATGTTCAATTGTTATACAAAATTACGAATTAATCAGCGTCAACAATATTAGAACATAAATAAATTTGAGACGGCTGAATTAAATAAAGGTAATGTCTCGTCTTTATTACATTATTAAAACATACCTCCGTTGTGAGAGAACGTAAAAGCAGGCGTATCCTTGGGCTCCTCTGTATCAGAAGGCCCATCAGTCCCCTTTGCCCCCTCAAGCACTCTGTACCTCGTGACCAGCGAGCGTTCACATTCCGCTTTTACCCCCTCAATGAAAGCAACGGATCTGCCAAAGCGCGTATTGTGGAAGACGTCGTCCTTCTCCTTCTTCCTGATCTTATCCACCAGGTTGATGTAGCGGAGGCACATGACATACACCATTTCTTCGTCGAGCGGCTTAGTTTTGTATATCTGGTTCGCCTTGTTGTAAAGGCTGTCCGAAATCCTGCATAACCTGTAAATGTTCGACGTGAAACGAAAGAAGGCGAAGTGATTTATGGAGGACTTACATGTCCAATCTGGGGGACAGACATCCCCCTGTGTCGACTTGCTTGTTCAGCTGGCTGAGGTTCGTCGCTAAATAGAGCGTCCTCTTCTCCATTTTTTTAAATTAACTTTACGGAAGAACAGCTGTAATTTACTTCATGTCAATACTTGTAATGGATATGTGTAATCAAATTATATTAAGTGAAATTGTTGTTTTAAAAGGTAAGGGGTGAAAACTTATTATATTTACGTTGAACGACCATGACATCAACAAGTTTACAACCAACTTTACAACTTCAAAACAAGCAGGATGGCCACCTGAAAATTGTAGGTTATAAATCCCATCAGTTAGATTCGAAAAATGTCAGCAGCAGTGGCGTTTCTAAGTTTAATTGTGGAGAAAATATAAATGGAAATGTAACATAAAAATTACAGTAAATACACATAATATGGTTAATGAAAACTAATTAATCAAGAGGATAGTTGCGACCAATTTTTTTTTCTCACGTTACATAACTATTTGTACATTTTTAAATTCAGTTTAATTATGAATTACACGTAGTTGAATGTATAAAAAGTTTAGAAAACATAGACGATTTTTTAAATAACTGTTTCGTTAGGCCCACCGTAAACTTATGTATCTGCGTGTAACTGAGCTTGTTCCTTTAAAGGATTACCCTTGAGACTCAAAGGCAAATAGTACGGGTCAGTGACGGTTCGCCACCCTTGCTACCTCGGCCGTACCAGAAAAAACCTCGCGAACCGTCACTGGTACGGAAACAACAAATTTTAGAAATCGCCCCCTCTATGCGCTAAGAACTGGCGCTATAAATTTTGAGGTGCTGCGCAGATACAAAAAAAAATACTACAAATGATTAAGGTTAGTCAGTTTTAAAACTAATCAGTTAAGTAAATAATCAAAATAATTATTCTTACAAAGACGTAATTTCAGAACAAACATTCGAGATGAGTAATGACGAAACAAAAGCATGCATTAACGTCGCGAGGGATGCTGGGAAAACGAAAGCACAACCTGCAAAAATGGAGGGAAACCGCCAAATCGGAAGAAAAATAAGTGAGGTTACGTGGTTGAAAAACTTAAAATCCGATTTTCCCGTAAACGCAATCGGATATCCCAAAAATATTTAGCTAGAAATGTTTACCGGCCGTAAAGGAACTAAACGCCACCAAATAATCCCGAAATATATTAAAAAAACTCACCTTTTTCTCAAAACTGCGCAGCGCTCGGACAGGCGTGAATTCAGGAAAAAAATCACCATTCAAATGTTATTTCTTGTCAGCTCACCAACCTACCCCCGATGGCGTCATTTTGCAAATATCTCGAAAAATCATAAGCGGATTTTCACGAAAACGGTTTCTAAATAAACTAGGAAAATGTAGGATTCGAATGCAATAATAATATTATGTAAAAGTTGTTCTAGAACAGTATATAATGTAAAATTGCGTCATTTATGGTATCGCCCCGCACGGGCGGTAAATTTAAATTAGGACTAAATTCTAACTGGATTTCCAATATGAGACCTTTGCGTCGTGTAATTTGTTTATGTGTAATTGAGTTTTCAACATTGGAGAATTCTATCGTCATATTTTGAAGCGCCATTAAAGCTAACTCAATAGAGCATGCGCTCGATTATGCGTACATATAAATATAAACAGAATACATGTTTTATTATTCAGATGACATCCCAGAGTCTGTCCATGAGTTAGCCCCTGGGTAAGGACTGAGGTTTAGTCTGTAGGCGCCGTTTTTTTAGGTGAATGGGACACTACCCTCCTTCAGAGGGTGTCTATGAAGATTCTTCACTTCGTTAACAAAAAAATTGTTCAGATGGTTGAGTTGGGCTAGTAGCGGTACGGCAATCCGTTGAGATACCTATGTGGGGGCCTGCCAGTTTGAGCTAAAGTTTTAAGCTAATCCACAGTTTACAATCTGCTAACAGAGCTACTAAGAATTAAACTCTTTGCTGGTATCACGAATTTTTCATTTTATTGTGACTAGTTTCGTCCATTATCAAACAATACACAAATTCGTGATACCAGAAAACCTCCTTAGTAATTCAATATGTATCACAAAGTAATGGCTTCAATAATCAATCATACTGCTAAAAGAGGCTTCGGGGGAAATATTCGTGTAACAAGCTGGAAATATATTAATATTGCTGACATCTGTGCTTCTATCTATTGATAAAAACGTCAATTGATAAGCTACCCAATGTTAAGACTAGATAGATCTTTTGTAATGCTTTTATTTTGGGCATCGTCTTGTTTGGTTGCCTTTTTATTCTCTCTGTAGTATTCTTCCATTTGTACTAAAGATATATTCTTTGATTAGTGTTTTCAACCTTCATTTTAAGCAATGTTCGCTTAAGATTTAACATTAATTTCAGTTTTAAAATCACTACATTATTTATGTTTCATACACAGCTAAAATATTTGTTGAACAAAGGGTACGTTCGCTGGCTCGATGATGATGAATTACCCAAAATATACTTACTTACTTAACAGGGTGGCAAAAGACTTCGTTTCGATGCACCCCAAAATTGCCAGAATGGGCCTCTGCCCCAGTCCCATCTGTAGAGGGTGTGAAGTTGAAGAGGAGACCGCTGAACAGGTACTCTTGGAGTGTACAGCCATCTTCTCAATAAGACAATCCATAATGGGTGAGCGATGTCTACAAACAGCAGACATCAAAGAGTCCCCCTTGGTGCAGTCCTGGCATTCGCCAAAGCCGTGGGTTGGCTAGACGACACCAGGAAGTGAGGATGTACAAAGGGCCCATTGGGGCCTATGTGCAGTGGACCTCTCTGTCCTCCCATCGGAACAATCCAGATCCAGATCCAGGTAATGCAAGTATACATACAATATAATAATAATAATAATGCATCCAATGCATGAGGGTGAAACGATTCTTTAATAAAATTAAGTTGGAATACTGAAGAAATATTTAGTTGAATTTAAAGATAACAAGACAGGTTTGGGACTATTTTCCTCATCAGTGGAGTAGGTTGATGGGGAATTAGCCATTTAAAGATAATATACGTCTAAATGGAATAAAACTCTTTTTACTTTATTTGTATAACACTTTGATTTATTCGTTTGACTGTAGTCTCGGCAACTCAGCTTGCCATTATCAAAACTTATTTTGGTTTGTTTTTAGTTTTAACAAAGTAAAAAGTGTTTTATTCCATATAAAAGCATGTATAACGAAGTAGAAGCTTCCTACATAACAAATAATAATATACTTCAATCGATCAACGCTTGAACAAGTGAAGTATTGATAAAATTGCTATAACTAAGGAAGTTGAAGAATGACGCTGCAGATTATGTAAATGTAATGGTTTTGAATCTTCCCGAATCAAAAAATAGTTCATTTTTCAAACTGGTACCTCGGTTAAATTATGATTTAAGGACACATTAATCTGTAGTGGAAATATTAAAGGCTTTGCACGCAATAGGCGGGATTAATGTGAGAATAAAGGTGAAACCAACGAGAAGCAACTTTGCGAGCCAGGTGAACGTATTAATTATTTAATACATTTTTTATAAAACAACCAACAATACTAACATAACTGCTTAGAAGAGTTATGGTTAACGAAACGTTTGTAAGAAACCTGATTTTTTAACTGCTTAGAAGAATTATGGTTAAAAAAACGCTGGTAAGGGACCTGATTTTTTAACTGCTTAGAAGAATTATTGTTAATGAAACGTTGGTAAGAGTCTTGATTTTTTTAACTGCTAAAAAGAATGATTGTTAACGAAATGTTGGTAAGAGACCTGATTTTTTTTCTAAATACCCCTCCTTTTACCATTTTAAAAATCCAGAAGAATGAAAGTAAATGCTCTATTTTTTAACCATTTTTAATTGTTACTAATATAGAGAACAATTTGAACATTCAAAAATACTGTTATTGATATAAATACATGGCAGGATATACAGAAACACACTCCTTTACTGCATGTTGTTCTTCGCCTCTTCGATTTCTTCCAAACGGAGCTCGATCTCCCTTTTAGCTGCTTTGGCCCTCTCGGCCGCTTCCTTCACTCTGGTAATCATGAGTTGAAACCCGGTAATCCATTCTTGCAGTTGGAGACGAGTGTCAAGTATGAAGTTCTGTAGAAATATTCATATCATTAAATAATCAAAGCTGAATTTAAATTCGAAAAAAAATTCATATGTTGTAAATATTTGTTCATTGATAGTGAGTATCAGCGGCTGTTCATGGATGTTCGGCGAAGAGGCTACCGAAGAAAATTTTACCAATAATAATAATTTATTAAATGTATAGAAATACATATGAAAATACAAAATAGTGATATACAGCAGCAGAATATTTGCTACCTATAGAAGTAGTATAGCATGAGCGGCATCTTCGTCTTAGCCTCCTCTAGGAAGATCCACGAGCCGCCGCTGGTGAGTATGGGTAAGAGAGGAAATTGACAGTGAAGAAAATACTGGAAAATTATTAAATGAATAGATTTATAAAATGTAGAAAAGGAATTGAAAACGTTATAATTATTGTATTTATTCATTAGGCGGCTTCCATAAATGATGTGACAGGTTTTTCATTACATTTTAACCCCCCATGTCACAAGGTGTCGAACCATGCACCATTGAATTTAGTTCTAGGAAAACAAACTGTGGTAATTCTGTTGCCCCCTCCCCCCATAATTCTGTTACTGAAGGTCGCTGGTTCAAATCCAGCTGCAGATATATTTTGAATTTTCAATATGTATACAATCACAAACTCTGTATACTGTTAGGTGTATAAGTAGCTAAACTAGAATGAATTGCTTACCATGTCTGCATGCAAAGTGTCCTGTGTTGGAGCAGATTCCTCGCACATTCTACGCATGATGTTCTTCGTAATATTCCCCGTCTGATTTAGCAGAATGCCAAACATCAGTTTGGCAATGCCAAGTAGTTTGTAGAAAACGATCAGCTGAGAAACGATCAGTCTGAGGTTTCTCGCCGCTTTCTTGTATTGTTTGGCTTGCAAGTTCAATAGATCTGAAAATTAAAATTTAGAATTACAACCATACGTTTAAAGTTCAACATTAATGGTCACACAAATGGGTACAGATGAAAGTTGAGAGGTTTCGGGTTGAGAATAGTGATCAGAATATATATTCCAAAAGGTAGTATCATCAGTACTATGAGATGCAGCAAGAAACTTTGATTGATTTTAATATTTGCATATCATAACCACAAGGGTGAACAGGTGTTATCACTGGAAAGACAATGTTCCAGAGGTGGTATAATATAACATAACTTCTGCAGATCAGTAAAGTCGACATGCTTCATAAATGGAGACTGTAAAATAGATCTTATTATCAATACTTTTAATGCAACAGCATCAATTACAATCCCTATGAGAATATCTAGTGCCAAATCATCATTAATTGATAATGTAACAAATTGGGATCATGAATATATAACTTCTTCAATGAAAATAACTTGCATTTTTAAAACATTAATCCACTAAAACTTCAGTCTTTGAATATTTGCAATCTGTTGCTGATGCTTTAAAGAGTGCTGCAAATTCCCTAGGGGTATTTCTAGACCTTTCAATGAAAATAACTTGGGTTTTTAAAACGTTGATCCACTGCAGTCTTTGAATATTTGCAATCTATCGCTGATGCTGATGATGATGATCCTTCCTCTCTCGTGCGATCCACACCTCGCCCTTGCCACAATCACCCTATCCTCTCTACTCCATCCTCTCTCTATCAAGTATCCCGGTACTCTTCCATACACCTACCACATCCCATACCTATCATTATATTCACTTCTCTCTATACACCCTTGCCTCTCCTGCCCTTCCACCTCCTTCCCTTTCCCCTTCACCCCGTTCCCTAACCATTCCATAACTTTCGCCTCCGACAGCCCTACCCTCTCTTACATTTTCCTCCTCTCACCCTACCACCTTCCCTCACACGCTCTCCACCCATACCGCCTTCACCAATCTCTCTTCCTCCAATTCCCACACTCTCATCTCATACCTTACCACTCTCACCAATGCCTCGCACTCTAACCTCTCTCTATTCGTCTCCTGAAGCACTATGTAGCTGGGCATGGATTTTTCCACCCCCAACATGCGCTTCAGGAACCACATCTGCTCCCTCTCCATGCACTCATACTCTCTCGTCCCCCACACTTCCACTCTATGCATTAACATCGATCTCACACACACATCCCATATTTTGCATGCCACTCTCACATTGTTCATCATCCACTTCCCCCACTCACTTTCCCCATGGCTTCCTAGTCTTACTCTGCACCCACCTCACATGCTCCTCATACTCTCCTGCCCCTTTGAACATAAACCCCAAATACCTAAAACTTCCAACCCTCTCAATAACCACCAATTCTTTCACCTTCCCCTCCCTCCCTTTATTTCTGAACCTCACCCACTTCGTTTTCTCCACATTCACACGCATCCCCCTCTTGTCCATGAACCTTTGCGCTCTTTTCAACATGTCTTTCATCCCTTCATGCTCTCTTGCCATTAACAACATCTCATCCTCATATGCTACCATCCACACTTTCCTCTTCCCCATCACCCCCCGCCTGCCCTTTTCTCATCAACAACACTGCGTACGGACAACTCATGTAGACATATATACATACATCTTTATTCAGACCAATTTTAACAGTAATTAATTTGCCTGTACAATAAATGTGTTTTCGTTCTTCATGTCCTCCATGTAAACATTTTTCTGTTATAAAAAATTCATCGGAAACAAAAAAATAATACATTTTAAGTACTAATATTTGGTTCAAATTACTTGTTATGAGCCGACGATATTCCTTGGATGCGATAAGAATTGAATTGAATTTCAGATGCTATTATAATAGTTATGTTTATGATTAGCTAGAATGTACTGGGTTGTGTTACAAACAATAAAACTTATCAATGAATCACACATAAACAATAGCATTTGAATCCAAACACGAATCGCGGATTCTCGGACATTTTTGTGATGTCCCGAGAGGATATTATTAAAATAGTCAACACCCGAATTATATTATATTTGTTTGTTAATGAATTTTTGCAATTGCAAACGCGTTTGTATATTATAAAAGGAAACAAATGGAAACACTTTGCTGGTACGCGAATTTTTCACTTTATTGTGACTAGTTCGTCCTAATAAATAAAGTGTTTTCATTGAACCTCCTTAGTAATTCAAACAATATGTATCACAAAGTAATGGCTTCAATAATCAATCATATGGAAACAAATGTTTCAGTGACGGTTCGTGTTCTGAAATATGATTCGGCCAAATTTCGTACAATACTTAGTGCTAACTCATGTTTTGAGTGAGTGACGAATGAATGTAAAAAAATATAGTATTTGTTTTCATCTGTATAAACGGATTTGATAGTAAATAATTAATTATTTCAGAAAACAAGTTGTTTTTATTATTAATTGAATTAAAGTTTTATTTATGTATTTTTGAAAATTGTCAATTATCTAATTAGTAATTAATTTCAGCCGTATGGCTCGAACTTATGCCAAAAAGAAAATTGTGAAAATGTATTACATTATTTTTCAATAATAGGGCTGGAAGACGCCGCCAGTCAATTGCACATTGAATTAATGTAGATTTAATGAATATGTTCTCTCTCTCTCTACAAAAAATTGAAAATGATTGTAACGCGTAGTCTAGGTCGTAAATTTTTGTACACATTTGTTATATAATATTTTTACTTTCTGTATACGAAATACGGGAAAGTATTGGTGAACGTGAGTTTTTCGAATTTGAAACTTCTACAGAAATATCCATTTTTAGGTCCGCCGAGACGATTCCGACTACTTTTGAAAAATATCTGTGCCTGTCGGCGCTGTGTCTCAAAAACTACAAAATATTTTCTAATGAAACTTTGCATATAAGCTTTATATAGATAGATAAACATCTTCATTAATAGAACAATTTTGCATGGATTTTGTACATTTATGTCTAATAGGCTATCGACCAGTTTGTCTGTCTGTCGATGTTTAAATTAATATTCATTAGTTATGTGTCTTAATTTGCGGTGAAATTGAGTGAATTGATGTAGAGTTAAGCTCAAATAACTAATAAATACAACCCGAAAAATTATTACAGCCAAACTTAATATGACATTTTCAAACCGCTAGTGAACTTTTATTAAACTTCAAAAGTACTATTAAATTTGACAGTAGTCAAAAATTAATTAAATAAAAGTAATTACCCATGGTGAAGTCTAGAAGTTGATGCACTCACGAAAAATCAAACGACAAACCGTCTTGGACAGCGGAGCGCAGTTTATATGCACTTTTCTTATCGCTTATGTGACGAAATAGGTGGGGGAAAAATATAATATCCAAAACCGAATTCGAAAATTTTTAAATAACTACAAAATAATATTATAATCTGATGTTAGTGTTAAACATTATTATGATGGTATATTTAAAAAAAAAAAATGAATTAACATTTATGAGCTGCAAATGTTGAAGAATTGTATCGTTAGATGTCAGAATGTGCAAATGCTGTTTATTGATATATTCCTCAATTAACACGTTCGCTGCCTATACACTTTGCTCAGTCCCAAAACTTATTTTTGATTAAAAAAAAATATATTATTGCCTGAAATGAACTATAAGTAGTTTAAGTAAACAATACCTATCTTAACCCTTTCTTTCCCATATGGCATCACAATATAATTGATTTTTTATGTGGTACTTTTACGCTCTATTTGAAAAATGTGCTTGCGCGAAAATTTCATCTATTGTCATATATTGTATCTAGATGGCACTAGTGGTTTTATATTATGCATTTGAGTGCATGTGTCATGTGTCATGGAGCTTACAGTACAGGAGGTCAAACAGCCCGCCTTTTTCAAAATAAATGGAACCTCGGGAAAATGGCTGGAAAAAATGTAAAAAGAATTGCCACACTTGAAACTCCTAATTATTTACTTAAAATCGATTCTGCTTTATGTTTCAATCAAAATCTAAAAACACCCCATCACTAGATTTCAAGATAATCACACGAGAACGCAACTTACGGTGGTGCTGAATTTCCTCAATTTTCGATGGTTGGAAAAAATTTTAAAAATAATTGCCGCACACTTGAAACTTTCCAAATTTAAATTCAACCAAACCAAAACCTACAGACAGAAATAATTACGGATATTTATGTAATATGCTATAAAAATAAATTATCTGAAATAGTTTATGCTTCTACCAAGCTCCACGAGCCACCGCTGATGGGTAGTGAACCTTTCATACCCATCGCTCACTTTTGTATTGTTGGTGAAAGTACATTTCTTTTTTGCTCTTCTCATTAAAAATTTGAACTCCTGCCGTTGATATAATCTTGATGAAAAATTTCAACTTTTGCCATAGATGACCTTCTTTTTGGTCCATGCCTTACAAATTTCAACTCCTGCCTTGATGGAAGCGCGGAGCAAAAAAAAGTTTCTCGCTTTCCGAACTTAAACTTCTGCACTCATTTTCCTTTCCCCTCTAATAAACATCGAACTAAACCCCCACTACCCTCCATGAAAAGCCTTGCCGCCCACTAGTGGATGAATCTGCTAGGAACTGTACACAAAACTTCTTGAAATCCAGGAAAAACATTAGTAACTCAACTCCTGCCTTAATGGAAGCGAGGAGCAAAAAAAGCAGGATTTGAAATTTTTAAGGCGAGGAGCAAGAAAAAGGAAGATCCTCACATTCCAAACTTAAACAGCACTCTTTTTCCTTTTCCCTCTAATAAACTTTGAACTAAACCCCCACTTTCCACCATAAAAGGCCTTACTAGTGGGCAGTAGGAACCAGGTTAACTCGCAAACTTACATTCGCCACCTATAGAAGACAGGAGGTGATCGATATCATACTAGTCAGCGCGAGTATAAGTAAGCAAATCCAGAACTGGCATGTGTCGAAAGACGCATTATCTACGTTGGACCACAGATGAATCTGCTACCATATCTATAAGATTTACAGTATTACCGACTACTTAAGGCGTTTGCACAGAGTGAGAAAGTATTTGGAGAACGCGATGACAAATCGCCGGAGCCAATTATTATTAAAACTACTCATGTTATAATTGGGTTGAGTTTATAGCAGATATGCCTTGTGCATACCAAATTCTGTACTCCACCCATGAGTTTTCTACAATATTGTTTTTTTTTCTATTCTATTGTATGTTCTCTTGTAGAAAATAAAGACTATTATTATAATTATAACTGAATTTAAGATGGACACTGCACAACACGCCTTGAGTGCTTGGTACAACTCTACATTCTCAGCCTGCACAAACATCTGAAAAAAACACACCTACAGCAAACTTGCTAGAAATTTATCCTTATATCCAGACATTGTTTTAAGAATTAATTTTAAACTTTTATTTTGTTATTACGTTTATTTATTGATTCAACATTCCTTCATTTGTTTACATTTGGTCTCGCACAGGCATTGGATTTATTTCTCGTGAATGTACTACCCTCATGATTTGACGAGATATATATTTTTCCTTTGTGAGATTAGTTTGAACACGTCGACTGCCACCTTCGAGAAAACAAATTGGGACTGTGGGCCTACTTCATTTTCTAAACATTCAGTACCAAATAGAACAGTTACAGGTGTCATGCCGCCTCGAATCACAAGGTGTGGGTGCGAGTTGTATTTAACTCATACGACAGTCGGCGTGTTAAATTGTGAGAAAAAAATGCAATGCAAGACCTAAAGTAATATGATTATGTATTATCGAAAATATATCACTATAATGCTTTTATAAAGGCCAAGGAGTGGTGGAAACGATTGAATTATTTACATTTAGTGCGGTTAGTAAACATAAATGAGTTAGTGAACATGAAAAATGATTTATTGATCTTTTAGTAAATCACAAATTTGACAAACTTTCAGAGAAAAACAAATGTAATTAATAAAAAAGACATGGATTGGCTAGATGTAAAATGGAAGAAACGCACCAACATATAAAAGGATGCGTCGTATAAAGGCAATCGAAATTATCATATTAATGGTTATAATGTATGTATCGTAAATTGTTGATGAATGAACGTGAGATGATCAGCTTATTGTTAAAATCACAAGACGAGACTTGAAGGAAAACGTAACGCACGATCTGTAGTATTGTATGATCGAACGGTCTGGACGATTTCAATTACGCATAACCATGAATAATCGAAGGAAAGAATACACGATTGGTGAAGTTTGCTAGGATTTACACTTTTTGATTGATTCACAATAATACTAAATTTTGGCCAAATAATTACCAATAAAATACATCACAAAATTATAATAAAATATACGCGCATACTTATGACTTACATGTCTTTTGCCTACATTTGGTAATATTTGAAAAATTAAAAAGTACGGACAGATATATTTGTTGAAATCAATTGACTACTCAGTACATTAATAACACAACCTTCTATCCATAGTCTTTTTAAATTGAAACTTGCAGCACAGCATAGACTAAAATTCCAGGAACACAAGTGGTATGGATAAAAACATTGCATTATCTTATATGTGCACTTATGGACGTTCGTTACAAAAGTTCATTCCTATCCTTACAGCCTGTTTGGATTCACCGAGCAAGAGTACAGCAAAATTATACACACGAAAAGCATAAATAGAATTTAAGGTTGTTTTTTAAATCAGTGCACTCCATTAGATAATTAAAACTTATTTGTTAATTAATCACAACATAAATTCTCCTAATTACTGATTTGTTTCTCCTTTAAGCATCAATTTTCGAAATCAATTCAATTTGGAATAAATAAATAAATACAATTGCGCGGATACATTTTCACAACATACCATTCCATTGCAGACGGGTTTGCCGCTCAACGACAACTGCCATAAATTTACATATACAATAATCGGGGCTTTCAATAACACTTGTAATTGGAAGCCCGGATAGTTAACCTCTGCAAAAAAATCTAACCGTAAATTTATAAAATTATCAAGAAATAATATACAACAACAATATGTATATGCATACATACACATGCACGCACATAAATAATATATTCAGTATTAAAAAAAAAACTAGTATTGCATTTCATCATCTGACATATTGATAAGAAAAAGTTATAAAATAAAAGGATATCGTAAACACTTGTGCAGAACCCGAACGTACAACACACACTCAACATTCATATAAAGGAAGGAAACGAAACTATACATTATATTTTTCACAATGTCTGCTGTTTTAGGATTTCAAGCTTCGCCTTCACGTCCTGAAACTTCGGCCTCTTCTCCGGATTCAAGTCCCATGCCTGAAAATAAAGACGAGATAAATCGTTTGAATGAAAAATGAAACTCCCATAGTGATCATAATTTATACCTGTCTCATAATTTCGTACACTTCTGGGGGACAACCTTCAGGTGCTTCCATTTTGTACCCTTTCTCCACGTGTTTCACTACATCAGCAAGCGGCTAACGTAAACAAAAAAAAAACAGCTGGATTATGTAATAATGTATGTATTGATAATTAAACACTTACGATTCGCGGGTAAGGAACTCTGCCAAACGAATAAATCTCCCACAGTAGTATGCCAAAACTCCACATATCTGATTTATTGGAGAATTTCTGAAATTAATGGACAAAAATCAAATTTAATTCAAAGAACTGATTCTTAACCAAAAATATTATTCAAAGCTAAATTAATTTATTTGAAGATAATTGAGCTCTTAGGTAATAAGTTCAAAAATTTAGCCCAGGCATGAATGAGAATGCCTCAAATGCCACAAAATAAATTGCAGTGGTAAGTCGCGAGCTCATAGAGTCATGTATCGTAGTCATAAAATGGCTACCAATTTAGTAACATACTTCAAGCAAGTCTTGTCGCGCTACAGTCACTTTGAGACACATATTAGCAGTCCATATTTATATAGTCAAAGGTTTTAACAATCCAAATAAATATTACGTTTCTTACATTTTGTTTCAGTGCTTCAGGTGCCGTCCACTTGATAGGTAATTTGGCCGATTCGAGTGCCGTGTTCTTTTCGTTTCGCGCCAGACCGAAGTCCGACACTTTGGCCACGCCATTTTCGGAGATCAGCACGTTGCGTGCGGCTAGGTCGCGGTGCACGACATGCATCCTCTCCAGGTACTCCATGCCCGCGCTCGTGTCGAAGGCGAAGTTAATTTGGTCTCGCTTTGTCACGTGCAGCCTCCCCCGTGACCTAAGGTAGTCCACCAGACTGCCCTTGCTCATGTACTCCGTTACGAGGTATATTTGGTCTTTTTTGCGGACGACGCCGAGTAGGTTAACTAGGTTCTCATGGTGTAATGATCTGGAATTTAATAAAGAATACAATTCTGTACAACAAATTATATAATCGATATTCATGATTTTTTTGTATAATGCAGCTGAAACAGATTTAACGTTATACTTCAGTGATAAGCACAAATAAATATATTTTAAGAGCCAAGCTCCCGCCATTATAGTCTATTCATTCTACAGATAGAGTTGTAAAAATGCCCACAATAGCCAATGCGTCATTCTGACTGGCCGATTTGAAAAATTGCGGGAAATCTGCACGTTCAAATCACGCCATACAAATGCAAATGGTTGATGCAATCATCAGCTGATTGCCTCATTATAGTGTGTCTGTTTGCGATCTAGTACCTTTCTGCTTGTTTGATTGAAATGGCCCTACCTCCAGTGTCTGCCAAGGAATTGATTCGTAAAAATTTTAAGGTGTGTCAGGAAAATAATAATACATTTGCATAGTGTAAATCAGACTTTTGAGGAGAACATACAGCAATTGTGGGCGTTTTTGGAATAGACTAGACGGGTTTACCTGTAGGTTACAGCGTAGGTCGCCAAATATTAGTTGAATTTATTCTTTTAGAGGGTAATTATTTGATCTATTATCTACATAAACGCCAGACATTATAAAATTACTGCTAGCCTTGTCCTAGAGAAACTAAATGCTTAAAATAAATACGTAAAGGTGTACATACTTCATTAATATTGCTTCGGCTTCACTAGAATCTTTCAGAACTTTGACGGCAACCTTTTGCTTCTTCCATTTCCCCAGTCTAACCTCCCCAAACTCGCCTTTACCTATAGGTTCTAAAATCTAGAAATATAAGAGAGAAAATTGGACAACACACCACATATAAAACAAACAATTTGGATTTTTTTAAATATGAAATAAGGTGAAAACTTTAATGAAAATTGAAAAAAACTACAAGTAATGAATATTATTAAGTACTAACCTAGAATAATAACAATGCGACATTTATATTCATAAGGAGTGAGTCAGCTTCTTATGAATATTAATTTTATGATTATTTATATACTTGACATGCCATATTCGGTATAATTAGAAAAAATAAAACCTTATGATGAGCTATAATTAAGCTTAAGATTAATACTAGCAGTTCGTAGAAGAGACTAAAAGAGATATTAACCCATTACTTCCCATTGTACTCAAGCGAGCTGTGAGGTTTAGCGACACCTAGTGGCAATGTTATGTACTTTATAGAATGTATCGGTGAAAATTATACATCGTGTCAAACGGACTTTAGAATTCTCTTGAAAAAAATTGTGTCATGGAATGCAATGGGTTAACACGTTTCCATGGCAATCGCAGAAACATTGTTTCTTTTCGTAGTCTCCTCTGCTGAACTTCCACAAGCTGCTCCTGCTTTGTATACAATCTTTCAACTCTCGTGGCACATTTAAAAAAAAAAATTCGCGGCAAGCCTATGCAACACATAGGTCTAAAAGTCCCGCGCCTAACTACTAGATGGCGCCTATCCGTATGATATGATATTTTAACCTTTAAAAGATACATGTCAAAATTTCATGACAACCTGATCTTTAGTTTAGAAGTTACACTGGTTTAAGTGGAGCTACTTTCGTCATTTCTGAAACAATGAATACAACAGTGACGGTCCACGGGGTTTTTTTGGTACGGCCGAGGTAGCAGAGGTGGTAATATAGATAGGTGCAGTCTCTGCAACCAACCCTATCTATCTGTATTGCCACCCTTGCTACCTCAGCCGTACCAGAAAAAACCTCGCGAACCGTCAATGGTATTCAAAGCAATTTCGTGTGTTTTTTAATGGGAAAAAACACTGTTAAAGCTGAGCAACGCCTTCAAAAGCGTTACCCGGACTCTGCTCCATCAACAACAACCATCAAACGTTGGTTAGCTGATTTTAAACGTTGATGCTGAACGTTCTTGACGTCCAAATTACGCTGTCAATCCTGAAAACATCGAAAAACCCTGAAAATCATTAAGGGCAATAGCAAAGTGAAGTTGCAAGAGATAGAAGAATCACAAGGTAGTATTTTCAACATTAGCGTGTGAAAAAGCCCAAAATGGGTGCTCACGACAGAACAAAGATAGAAGACACTCCGAAGTTAATCACAAGGTAGTGTTTTCAACATTAGGGTGTGAAAAAGCCCAAAATGGGTGCTCACGACAGAACAAAAACAACAACAAATTAATGATTCAGAGAGCTGTTTGGACATGTTCAAACAGAATAAGTGCATCACAATGGATAAAACATGGCTCCACCATTTCACTCCAGAATCAAAGTGACAGTCAGCTGAGTGGCGAGCAGCTAGTGAAAGCCGTGCAAAACGCAACAATCAGCCAACAAGGTAGTTTTGGGATGTGCAAGGTATAATATATTTTATGGACAACCTTGAACATGGAGAAACAATCAATTAGCGACTAATGTATTGGGTTATTCGAGAGTTTGAAGACCGAAATCGCCAAAAATTTGGGTAAGAAAAAAATCTTCTTTCACCAAGACAATGCACCATGTCACAAGTCACTGAAAACAATGGAAAAAATGCATGAATTGTTCCTTGAATTGCTTCCACACCCACCGTAGTCCAGATCTAGCCCCCAGTGTTGAAATTTGAGGCAACCTCACTTGTTGCAGAAGCATTAAATAAATTTAATAGAACGAAATATACGAACAGGTTGAATATTCACATATTCAGGCTATATTTCGTTTTATTAAATCTAAAAAAGACGCTCCGTAGCAAGAGATTTGATGGCTTGCGGTTTTTTTTTGGTATGGCTGAGGTAGCAGAGGTAGTAATACAGACCCTAACTATCTGTATTGCCACCTTTGCCGTACCAAAAAAAACAACGCGAACCGTCACTATTTGGCTCAGACGAGGAAGTCATCACAGAAACGGAAGCCTATTTTGAGGCCTAAGATAAATTAATTGATTGATGGTTGAGGCGTTAAGTTTCGATCATTAGCTGATCATTTTCAAACTTCGTCACAAAAATATAAAGTGTGATATTAACAAAGAAACTGTTTTATTTAAAGTTCCAAAGATAAATTGTTCTGCAAGGGAGGCATCGAAAATTTATGTAAAAAAATGTTGTTTTATTACTTTTTGACCCATGTTGGAGTCATAGAGGAGATCTACAAATTAAATAAATCAAATGAAACAAGTGCACAGCCTTTGAGAACCACTGAATAATTTTAAATACAATTTTTACTATTGATTAAGCCACGCCTTCTTCTTGAGGTTTGAAAATATTGTGTAATTAGTTATATTTAGTGTTTTTATTTATCGGGAATTCGAACCAGAACAACTGAAATTTGTTAGAACTGAAATCGTAGCCAGAATGAAAAAAAATCACAGAATTTAAAAGTAGATGGAAAAAATAAACGATTCATTTTAGCAAAATCAAATTGCTCAAATCATCTTTCCATGATCATAACAAAAATCTGAGAAGACTGTTATATAAATCTATACAAAATTTTTAAATTTTATATGTTAAAACAGTTAACGGTAGATTTCACAAACATTTATTTAAGCCAAGTTTTTCGTAAGCCGGTATTATATTTTCAGCTGTGTAAACGTTCTTTATGCCCCACTGTCAGTCACCGAATACAGTTTTTAATCGTGACTGTTTTTAAGGTAAAAAATAGATCGAAATAGAATAAACATTGTGAAAGAGTAAATGTGTAATGTAATCACAGAACCTAACCTAAAATTATGTAATCCGTTTGAAAGATCCTTTACACAGCCCAAAATATAATACCAGTGTTATGTCAATTTAAGCCAGTGGTATTTGGTGGTAACTTTGTGAAACCCATTGTTAGTACAACATTTTAGATTAATAAATACGAAATTTAAACATTAAATCACAACATTTACTCAATTCTATGTATAATTTGAGTGCTACTTTTAATTTACTACACAGATTATAAGTCAATAATTAAGGGTTAATAAAATAACATACCTCCAGCTCCTGTTCGGCGATAATAAATAAATCATCGACATTTGAGTGTTGCGTTTGTACTGGTTCTTTAGTAGGAATCTCTTTTGGTAAACATTGTATAAGTCTTGTGCACAAACCGTCCGCGTCGTTCTTATAGTGCTCTATAAGCTTCTCCAAGTTCTCGAAGAACTCTTCGTCGTCGATAGTCAAATTTCTCTCGTGGTACTTTACTCTGTAATGTTCCACTTTACTTTGAAAACATACACATAGGGTATAGTCACCGGGGAAATTCGTGGACTCCCTAACTAGAAACAAACCGTTTGCTCGGGGCTGGAGTAACTGCTCGGCCTGTTCCCGCGAGATTTTACCGTGAAACCAACTGAAACGTTACAGCCCTGTAAGTGCGTGGGGCAGCGACACAACCTAGACAACTTACGGCATTGCATTGAATTTCGCGTCTGACCTGACAGGGCTCTGTACGCGGTTAACGTTGACATCGTGGCCATTATTACCCAGGTTTTTTATGTTGCATTCGATGTTCATGTTGTTCTGCGGCCGGAGTAGTAAATTGCAGTCGTGCATAAGATTTGAGGTGTCCTGATTGTGTTCCTGTGGCTGAAATCACACACCGCTAATTAATTTGGGCGAGAGGTATTTTGCACACATTGCGAATTGACAATACAGCACACAGCACCGTGGAAATAATTCCTTATAAATTCAAGGTTAAATGTTATGTCAACAGACAATAGGTTTGTTTACTGCATTTTATTCATCATCCTACTGTAGTAAATTACACGACATTTATAATTTGCCAATTATGAATCGTTGAATCACAGATCGTTTATCAATAATAAATAACTTATCTCAAAATTTTTATCTGAATTTGATCTAATAACAAGTTTTCGGGTTTCGCTCGAAAAAATGAAACGACCTCCATAATCTGTATTAATAATTCATTTTTCTTTTTGTGGAGCACCGGGCGAGAACAATCATCAACAGAGCTTTTACCTTTTAATGAAATTATGTAAATATTTTCAACACCGACGTTGTGTAACAGATGCACACAGGTACACGGATTCGCCCGTGTTATGCATGCGATTACTCATGTGCCAATAATAGAGACATTGCAAATTTACGGTCAAACATCATTAATTTGTAATTTCTGCATTTTACGTCTCGGCCTTAAATTTTAAATGGCACTTTCTTATCCTGAATTATGGATCATTTCATGCAATATAATGAGGTCCGTGTTGGTTTTAACACGTTCGTAGTAAGCTGGAAATTGTGAATACAATAAATTATCAAGTTTATGTATACACGTAACAACTGGCACTACATATGAATATATGAATAAATTCCTCTTTTTATTTTTATTTAATCGTATTTCTTTCAACCGTGGTGGTGGGGGGCCAATGTATTATTTTTTTGTTTTTTAAAAGGAAGAGTGGTTGATAGGATTGCCGACACAGATGATTGGAAATTGATCGATGTTTAGTATAATTATATAAACTGTAAGCCAAAAAAAAACGGCAGAAGTAGTTTTGTACTCATATATCTTCGCGAGTTATTAATATTTTTAAATAATTAATACAACACTGAAAAGCCAAATTTTTATAGATAAGACGAAGTACTTTTGCTCTAAAGAAATAGTACTTAAAATTGTGCCCGGAGCACCTTCTTGCATGAACTTCTTTATGTTCGAAAAAAAAAACGCGCCTAGTGCGGCGATGCGCCATCTTGCTGAAACCATATTGTATTATATAGAAGGTCAAGATCATTGTTGTTTGGAAAAATTGCTACAAGCGTTGGAACAAGGTCATTTTGTAAAAACTCTAAACATCGGGTTGTCACCTTCAATTGTCATTTATTCGAAAAATTTCTTACATTTTTGACAATGAAAAGATCTCTCTAAATCAAGAAGAAAAATAGGGGGTTATCATTTAAAAATAAAATGGCTGACGTCAACACTCGAACATAAATGACGACTGAAAATCGACTTTCCAAAAATATTTTATTTCATTTTTACTGAATATATTCCATACTTTGGGCGCGCACTGTATATAATTTATTTATACGTAAACAGTAAACATCATTTTTACTAAAAGTCAAATACAACACTTATATAAAGGTTGAATAAACGAAATTCAAGTCCATTTATAATTGGCACCAACTCATAAATTATGTATAACCAACTATTTAATATTTAAATTCGTTTTAACTATTAAACTCTCCATTAAACAGTTGAATGAGCAATGTCGCCAACAAAAATCTCCCTCTCTGTTGATTAAAAGTAAACTCAATAATTATGTTATGAGTAACGAAGTTATAAAAGAAAAAATGTGGATTCTTGCATATTCAATTATAATCTGTAATTATAATAATGGAAAATGGAATATATTTCCCTGTACGAGTTTGTGACTGCTTTACTTAATTGGCACCATTGTTTATTACCGTGCATGAGAATTGTGGGAACGGACTAGAGGTGAACAATTGCACAGTTAGAGCATCTCGTTTAGTTAATTAAATATATTAAGATTAAATGTGTGGAAAATTAATATTTCTAGATTCTAGAAGAAAAAAATTTTGCCTATTAAATCCAATAATATATAAACAATATCTTTATTTACAAGAATATTTACATGTTAGTTTATGATACAGTTTTTTTTTTGTCTGTGAAAGGGCTATCGACCAATAGCCTTTCAGCTCTTTTTATATGTCTGTTGTTGATTGTTGTTGAAACGTTCCCGGTAATAATATCATGTCATTTTTTTTCTGAGAGTTTCTCCCAGCTGGCATTTTTCAAGTTGTACACTATCCACTCTACCAACAGTGTTATTATTGTTAGAGTGTTACTTTTAATAATTCCATTGCGTGTTGGTGAATAAATCAACTTAACACGTTCCCAGCCGCCGACGCGCTAGCGCGTCCGACTTCACATTTGCTTAAATGCAATCCCAATTGCGGCGGCAGCGAACATGTTAATATGGATTTATTTCAACATTTAGACTAGTAATTCCAAAGCAAAAAAACTAGGGTTCTACAAAATGATGACAGTTAAAACTATTGTTCCAAAACAGACTGTTCATTTCATGTTCTTCATTGCTTCAACTTACGATACCTTCTTGTATATATGTTATTAATTTTTTTAATAACTAAGTGTTCTGCAATTGTTTCGAACCAGTTGTTTAGACAATATAATCAACCTTTATGGTGTCTTCACTAACGACAAATGTAATAACATGAAATCTTATATACCTGCATACACAGTGAGTTAAAAAAAAAATCTCTCCTCTTACAAAATTACAAAAAGTTTTGCTTTATTTCGACAAGCAGTCGCATAACAAAGTTAACTCTGGATGATAATTATTACCTTAGATTATATGTATTTTTCGTTGACTGATTATTATTAACATATTGATAATAAATAAACATACCCAAGATTCGGATGATAATCGTGAAGAGGTGTCATGGGAACGAATGCAGTCACTCGGAATATTTCTTTTGATACCCCTGGCGGGAACGATGGGAGGAACTGGGGACGACGTGTTGCTGGAAGCCCACTGACTGTCGACTTCTTGAAACGGAGGTACGATAGCTACAGGTTGGTATCTCTAAAATAAACAAACAAGTTATTTACATTACCGGGTAACGGGTAATCATATATGCAATATTCAAAACTTGATAACAAGAAACGTAACTTACCTGAGTGAGGGAATTATGTAGATTTTGACTGGTCATTCCGCTTGAATGTGATTAAAGCTTCATAGCAGGTTTTATTTATCTGTAAGGAAATGGACATCCATGATTAAATGGCAAATTGGGAACAAACGACACCCAAGTAATAAGACTGATCACGTTGCTAATCTCAAAACATCAAATCGCGTTATCAGTGTTCCTGGTTGTAGGAATTACAAATGTTTTGATTACACTTAAAAAAGGAAAACATCACTGGTGTCCCTGCAGACTGTCAAGTTCACAGCTAAGGACCGAGAGGGAAAAGCGGACCATGAGATACGTTTAGCAAGCACACTGCATTTTGCAAATTAGATTGTTTTCGTATATGATTACAAAATGAAAATTTCTCTTTCTGACCCAATAAGAAGCCCATCAATTTTTCGTTTTCGGCGCTCGAACGCTTACCCCACTTTATGAATAAAACATACCTTCTCAACGTCCGAATTTCGGCCTCCGGTTCGCTCGAATATTTAGGAACTATTCACTGCACCAAATTTTCACATCGAAAACAATCACCATAACGTCAGTGCTGTTTAAGCGTCCACCATTTTCTTTACGGGGAAACACAACACTTTACAGGTTTCTGTATACACCTACCGGCGCGCTTAATTCGAATAATCTATTATTATTAACTAATTGTATTTGTTGGGATCGGCCTAATTGTATTCTCGGAAAGATCGTATTGCAAACACTAGTATTGTAGTCATGTGAAACGAATATGCACTCGGTTTCTGCTTTCAAAAATTGGGTTAAACAATCAGAAAGTGACCGCACGCGTGTCTCAATTTTTAATTGCTATTGCGCGTTTGTTGTATTTGCAATTATTTGCGAGGATTCTATTCGTTTACACGTAATGAGAGGCAACGCTTAGCCTTATCGCCGATGACACAAACAGTTCGAGTCTATCAATTTGGTTATCAAATAGGTGATTAATTGAGAGCGTTTGTTAAAGTTGCGTAAACTTTATTAATACTCTATGCAAATTATATAGAATAACGATATTCGTCATATGCACTCGAAATAAATCATGATCCCTATTTCGTTCATTATTCATTCGCACTCTTGAGGTCCCCCTCAGTGAGTGTCGTCGTAGATGGTATATAATTCAATCAATTAAACCACAAGAGGGTTGCATGAGTGTAAGGAAGTTGATTAAAGAAAAGATGTAACTGTAGATTGTTTGTTTTTTAAAATAGTTCATTTGTAAGTCCTCTGGAGTTTTAGCTGTTGAAGGAGTTCACTTTGTGGTACATTTTGAAACTCTATTCCACTATATATTTAAGACTTGTTTGGATTAATTTTTCTTCGAAAAAATCGATACAGAAAATTTATTGAAGTAAATATGCGAATGTTGCACCGTGTAAAGTCACCCTTGTTGTAATGGTGAACATTAGACACTCCAATATGAAAAGGCAGGGTAAAGTAAGGATGCGATATGAAATGAAAATCAGCTTTAGCTCGTCATTGTAGAGCAAAAATCCTTTTTTAACATGGCTGAATAAACCCTAGCCAGCAGGCCATACGTTAAAACGTTAAATGGGATTGGAATACGGCAGTTTTTAATATAGCATGCAACACATTAAATGAAAGATTTCTCAAGAGAAATATTGAGCTATTCAATTTGGATGAAAGCTGGTTAGTGACACTGCCATTTCATCTTTTCATCCACAACTTCCAGAAACTTAGTGTGGGTAGAGTAAACAACATTCTTAAAAACTCAAAGCATATCTGGATTGCTTCAATTTATTAGATAAAAAACCATGTATCTGCCTGTGACTGTACCTCATCCCTAATTACCAGACTGTTGCAAATCCTTGCTAGCTCATTATTTGTGAAGACAGTTCAAAATCATGAATGTAAATAAACAATAACAGGTGCCCAAGTATGGAGCCCTGAGGAACACCTGTATTCAGGGCCGTGCGAAAGGGGGGGCGAAGGGGGCGCCCGCCCCGGGCGCCAAAATTAGGGGCGCCAAAATCGCTATTACATCGGAATGACGGAAAATTCATAAAAGTGTTAATTAATGTATTTTTATTATTTATCACACGTCAGCATATCTAAAATGTCTTCTTATTTTACCTTAAATTTCTTGATTACATACTAAAGGGGAATAAATAAATAAAACTAAATTATTTCTAATGGCTCCCTTGTCACATACTAAAATGTTATATAATATTCTTAGAAATGTTCTTTTGTGAAAATATCGTTAATTAACACTCCGTCGACAAGACATACCTATAATCCAGATGCTGTGACATTTTTTGTCCGAACTGATTGCCCGGTTGGCTATTCCAAGCTACGCGCGGTCAGGTCGGCTGATCGTCAATCTGACTTCATATTTTCCAGATTTCCGTAGCCTATTTTTTTTAAATCATACAAGTCAAGGAATCGATAGAATCTCCGAAGCTCTAGACAATTTTAGAATTAGAATAATTGTTTTTTTTTGCAGCAATATAAGTAACACTTTCCGCAACATTTTTTTTTTTTTTTGGGATAGAAGGGCGCCAATTTTACTTTCGCCCCGGGCGCAGTTTTCTCTTCGCACGGCCCTGCCTGTATTTATAGGTAGTAGTGGTGAAAGCTGATATTTGACATACACACTTTGTTGATTGTCACTTAGATAATTTAGCAAGAATCTGCAACTTGATGGCATGTACATGTAGAGCTTATGTGGGAGAGTCAAAAGCTTTGGATAGATCGATAAGGTAGCTTGTAAATACTCACCCTTCGCAAAACTTTCCAATGTTCTATAAATTCAATATTGGAGGACTCTGGTGAAAATAAAAAAAAAATAGTTTACCTGAAACTGCACTCTTTTGGCAGGGGCAAAAATTAATAAAAGGAGACAGAGTCTTTTTGAAATATTTTTAAAAGTGTAGAAACTACGGCTATCTTCCAGCGCACACGCCATTGGACTAATGCAAGTCAATATTTTTTCCAAGTAGCTGATTATTATGTTTCACTTTATCAAGAACCTTTCACAGCCAAAGACATCTTGATTTATACCAGCGGCGGCTCGTGGATTTCCATAGAGGCTAAGACGGAGATGCCACTCGTGCTGCACTACTTACTCTTATGAAGGAAGCAAATATTTCGTTGTTGTTTTGGTCAATTCCTTCCGTAACCTCCTTGCCGAAGATCCACGAGCTGCCGCTGATTTATACCTGGACAGTCTTGGAAAAGAACATTAGAGTCCTATGCGGAATCCAAACTGAATATAGCTTATGTCCTCTACATTAATTTCCGAATGATTTTCAATAAGTGCATTGATTTGATATTCTGAGCTTTATTTTCTATTTGGTTTCTTGAGAATAATTAAATTGAAAAAATCCAGAAGGATATCTTATTGTCAGATTCAAAATTCGAAGGCCTCATATGTATCTGATGATGACAGATTGACACTATTTTCTAAGCTGAGGCAATTTGCACATGAATGGGTAACATGGGGGTAGTTTTATATCATTTCCATTAAAACAAATTTATTATTAGAACTTTTAACCTTTATTTCAATCAATTATATAAAAAAAATAATATTTTCAAAGTTCAAACTGATACACGTTCCTTGTATGTAGAAGATAGGACCTGTCTCGAGCTGAAAATTAAGGGAGAAACAATTAGAGGCATTTATATTACAAATGACTTCTTAGAAATTAATTTTTATCACTTTTAAAATCGATAAAATTTCAAATCAAATTGGGGAAAGTAACATGATGGCCATATCACCTGTTCTTGAATGTGTAGCACACAATCGATCTTTTTATATAAATCATTACTCGTCGTGGCATTTAAAAAGTATGGATTGTTCTTTTCTCTACATTTACTTTCTAACCAGTGCCGGATTGTTACAATAAATTAGTTTTTTTAGCAGCATTTCTCAAAGAGCAAAATGTAGATATGATCAAAGGTTTATAAAATTGTTAATGCAAATATATGAATAATAGTAAAAAGGAAGAATGATCTTAGAATTTTTTAGCTTGTACTGTTTAAGGCATAAATTATTAGATCAAAAAATTCAGTAAACAAATTTTTTAACCATTAATGCCTTAATGATTTTATAGCAAGATTTTCACACGACTTCAGTATTAAAAACCAGAAGACGCTCTAGTAGACTTGCGTAATGATAGTTGTTCTACAACTGCGATAAATATTGGGGCAACTATAGCTAAGGTCACTTAATATTTAGTTTCTACTCTTCTCTTACTCACCTTTACTCATAAGACGAATCAAAGGAAATGAAGTGAAAACCTGGAATGATAAAAGAGAAGACTGTAAAGATTTTGAAATAAAATATATATAATTTTGAAGATGTTGATTATTACTCAGCATTATAGGTATCACCACCATACAATAAGACGGGAAAAGAAGACAAGATATAAATATATCATCATTTTTTAAAGTATGATACTTTACTCTTACAAGGACTACAATAAAACCTAATTATTTCTGTTTATTTAGTGTCCAGGTGCAGTAATAAATACATTCAACATGCTGTTATTTTGATAGCTTTGGTATTTTAAACAAACAAATTATTTGTTGTATAATTAAGTTTTTGTCAAGGTTGTAAGCTAAGAAAGTATTTATTCATTGTAGTCATGTAAGTAAAGAAATTTTACATTAATTCATAAGTTTGACTTATATATATCTTACCTTCATTCGTAAGGCAAAAATCCGGAGTGAATGGATAGGAAATAGAGAAAATCTGAAACAGGAAAACAACTGTAAAGATTTTGAAAAATTCATGAGATTATTAAACACGCTGATTATTACTCAGTAATATTAACTTCACCATTATATAGTATGACGGGAAAAGAAGACAAAATATATAAATATCATCATTAATTAAAACTAAATACAGACCGCAAAAAAAAAAATGTGTACACTCTGTCAGACTGTATCGGGATATTGACAATCAATTGACTTGAATAATAATCTTTCGCTCAACAGATGCAGCTACTTTCATCATCACGAGAGAAAACAACGCTCGACATTCGAGCAATGAATATGCATTTTGAAGTGATTTACCAGGTTTGGTAATGGCGTTGAAGGTGCACACATAAAAGTACTAAGGAGTACTACTTTGGAGAATGACTAGTTGTGTTGAATGTATAGAAAGTAAGATATTATGGAATATTGCGTTTTTGATATATGAATTTTTATTTAAAAACTACAAACATTTTCAATATCAAAATTAAACTTACCAAATCAAAACGATGCGATTGCATCAACTATCATTATATAATTCTTATTGTGACTATAAAGCATAACAATTAATGCCAAAGCAAATCTATTTTTCAAATGTTTTGAAGAAAATAATTTCCACTCTTAGCTCAACATAAATGAAAGCAACCTTTTAGAATAATTATTCAAACACTAAGGTATATGCTGATAATAAATGATGAGGCTGAAACTGCAGTGAAATTAATAGTAATGACTTTAATGTGGTCACAATAAAAATTATAAGTAAATCAAGAAAACTGTAGGAGCAGAACATCCACGGCATTAATGGAAAACCTGAAACAAGTATAAAAATCAAAATGTATATTACAATACAGTAAATTGCATAATGAATAAGACTAACAACTTTCAGATTATTAGGTATCACCATCGTTTTGTATGACGGGAAAAGAAGACAAATTTAAGAATATCATCATAAAAAGTGCTGCTATGGAATAAAACACCTTTTACTTCAAATAAAACAGTTTCTTTGTTAATATCACACTTTATTTTTTAGTGACTCGAGTTTCAATCATAAGCTGATCATTGTTTTATTTAAAGTTCCAAAATCCATCACGAAGTTAACGCCTCAACCATCAACTTTTTACTTTGTACAATACTGTGATTTATTCATTTGACTGACAAATGAATCAGTGCTACACAAAGTAAAAAGTGTATTATTCCATATAAAAGTATGTATAAGGAAGTACAAGCTTCCTACGTAACAAAAAAGTACTGCTCTTCACGGGTGGTCAAGAGTAAGTATTACATTAACATCTCTCCCTTGGCCTCCCCTATGAGAGTTCATGATCTATTAGTTGAAAAAGTGTAATAAAAAAATTATTAACTATTGATATTATTGAACTTACCCAATTTTTAAATGTTTGGTCGGAGCTCTAGAATCTGAGGCCAAGTGGTGATGAAACTGAAAATCTGGTAAGGCATGTGATTAAAAGCATAAAAGAAAGTTGCAGTATCCTAGTTGTATTCCATCTTTACATTTCAGTACTACAAATAATAAGCCTTTTCTTTACATAATAACTGGTTGCAAGATCAAATATCAATTTTATTGGAAATATTTAGCATTTTAAGATCTGCATACAAGCATTATTCATACTTCTTGAAGTATTTGTTGTATCGAAAATACCACATATCTACCCATCATAATCACTCAAAATACAGTTTCCCAATTTTTGGGTTCAAAGCAAATTATGGTTTATAACTTTCTTTAAAAATAAATTCTTGAGCCAGTAAAGCTAGGTTTATAATTATCATTATATTAAGTAAAATATCGGAAAGTATATTAGAACATATTTGATTTGTTTTGAACAACCAAATTACTTCTTTTGTTAATTAATGCCAGGGGCATGTTCAGATAGAATCATTTATACCAAGCGCGTTTATCCCATGTTGTGGAAGTGCACTCTCATTTTATAAATTTGTATTGAGATGCGTAGACTAAAAATCTGATGAAACAAAACCTTTAAAATATATCATATATATTTCTCATTGCTGTTGCCACAAAAATCAGAGGACCATAACTGCAAATTAATAATTGACCACTTATACCCAGTCCAGAATACGCTAGTGTCGTTTACTTTATCTATTGCTGAACGCAACCGATTAAACAATCGCAATTCAACTGTATCTGAATGTTGGAGTGAGTGACTTGAGCGATATCTTTTCAGTAGAAGCCTGAACGCACCTCAGTAGTTACAATGTGATCTCAACACCAAGAAAATATATTCAATTCCGCCTGTCGTAAAAAAAAAATACAACACATGTCGTTTTCAAGCGCCCGATCGAAGGTCAACGGATTCAAACATGAAATCGAAATTTTATGCTGCACCAAGCGAAACAATCAATATTGATCGATTGTTCGCGTATTTAAATGAAAAAATAAAATATGCCCGTTGTAAAAAGTGTCCTTTATTCAGGATAATTTACTTAAAGAGTTACAGAGCAGCGGATCGCATTTTACTTTTGGGAGCTCTGATTGCTCGACTTGCTGTCGCGCATGCTGGCGGAGCGGCGCCTCTTCAGTTCCTCTTGACGGCGGGCCTTCGACTCCTTCTTGCGTTGTGCCAACAATTTGGCATAGTTGTCGGCCTGGTCCTTGCGCTTCAGGCAACGCTTCTTCTTCAAGGCCAGACGATGCCTCTTGCGCTAAAGACATAACACTGTGTTGAAGAAATTTAATTTAATAACAAATTCAATTACGGTACTATATTTTCCTTCTTATAACATAAATAAAATTAAAATGAGAAATACAATGCTTTTCATCTTCTACAATGTATTTGGTTCTTGCAGCCTTGCTTCAGTATGAAAATTTAAGAGAGGTCTTCCCAATAAAGAAATAACTATACTCCATCTACTCATAGATTAAACTTTTTTGACATCTTAAGTGACAGAAATCCCTCTAGGTTGCCCAACAACTCTCGCCACAAAAAGTAGTACTTAAACTCAATTTATTACGAAAATCGCTTGAGAATCTTGCCGCATTGGCGTGTAGTTGATCCATCACATCTTTTAGAATGTACTCCATGATTGTCTGTAATGTGGCTATTTGCAACGTCGCGTATGAGTATATTGGAAATATACAGGTACCAACCTAACTAACTGCAAAATTTTTCTCATAGCCGTGTTGGTACTTTTCATTTTCTAGTGTCAAAAAAGTCTAAACAGTGATTGCTACTTAAACTGTTACCTAAAACTTGATTGTCAGAAAACAGTACAAGATGACTAAATATCATTTAATATTCATTACTTATTCTCCCATTTTTGTAGGTTATAGTATTTAAATTTCAAATAAATATTTAATAAAAATCACAAATATTTATTATAAAAATGCCACAGTATGACAAATAAAATGAAATAATTACAACTTATATATTCACAATTATTAATGAATTAACTGTGATTATATAAGAACGAAATAATGATCTTGCTAGGCATAGAATCGAACCACAAACTCGATGTAATCAAAAGTGATGAGTCCGACGACTTAACCACTCGGCCACCCCGGCGCACCCCTGAGTGAAAAAAAATTGTAAAAAGAAAAATTATGTTTGAAATTTATGCATAAAAGTTCTAACATAGCATATTTTTGCCAGCCGTGATCAGTCACAGTTTAAAATCACTGGTATTAAAAAGTAGCAGTTTTGCCCATCTCTAATAGTAATGATTAGATATTCCATTTATTTTTTAGAAAAAATGTTTGCTACGCCAATGGAAAAGCAATCTAAGGGATTTTCTTACCATACGATTAGTTATACCAACATGCATATTTGGTTGCCTACCTATCAATCTGGAACAATTATTGCTCACTCTGTAGTTTGGAAGACCAAAATGAAATTTCAATACGATGAAACAAATATGACTGCAACAATAATGATTATTCTGTTACTGTCTCAATCAAATTAAAAGCGATAATACACTAGTAACTTTTCTTGTTCAGTATTTGCTTTTCCATGGACATGAACGCTTTAGAAATCAGGCCTGGATTTAAAAAACTGCCTGTACATGGACAAAGTCTTGTAAAATAAACATTTTCAGATAAAAATAACATGATAATCAATGTATTAGTAACCTAAACCGCCTCATGTGGTTTTTGTTAATGAATTTGCAAATGAAGCCTCAAATAACGTAATAGTCCAAAGTTTAATGTTACTTTTGCCAAATTAAAATTCTAGAAGCAATCATTATAATGACTAATGTTAATATCAAGTTTACATAATGACAGAAGTTCGAAGTTCTTATTACAATGACAATAATGTTAATATCAAGTTTACATAATCTCAAAAGTTTTAAGTTCTTTCTTTTGTCAAAATAACTACACCGTCTAAAACGTCAGAAAATGTCTTACCTGAAGCACTGAAGGTGTAATCAAACGCTGGATCTTGGGCGCCTTGAAGCGTTGCTTCTTGCCCTCCTTTCCTTCCTTGACTGGAAGAGGACGTTTTACAACGTACTGACGCACGTCGTCTTCCTTGCCCAAGTTGAAGAGCTTGCGTATCCTGGAAGCCCTCTTCGGACCTAACCTACGTGGTACTGTGGTATCTGTGAGCCCGGGAATTTCCTAAGCAAACAAATTCAAGTGAAATTCTAAAATTCATGTTCAATTACAAAGCTTAACATATCGTTGACGAATAGAATAAATGAAATAGAAAATTTACATGTTATTCATTCTGTACAGTAACAAATCACGTGTACTTAGTTAAAAGTGTTGCTATTGATTTATATTTATTTCGGTGGTTATGCCACTCGGATTGGGTTTAGTACAGCATTCAGGCAATAGATTCTGCCACTTTAGCGTTTCTACCTTTAAATATATATATTCATTATTGAATTACCATATAAGAGCAATTTAATGAAAAATAAAACATGAAATTAAAAATTATTTAATGCTCAAATCAATTGCTAAACACACACAAACTGAAATGGAATCCATAGATGATAACTACATCAGTGATCCAATTTCTATGTGGATAATTGAATAACATAAATAATTACCTGTTCTCCTTTGCGTACGATGACCAAAGCAAGTACACTAAGGTTTCCATCTACGATGCATCCACGAACCGATTTCCTTTTACGTTCGCCGGTACGGCGTGGGCGGTAGCACGAGTGTCCCTTCGAGAGTAATAACCTAACGCGTCCGTTGGTCAGTACACCCTGTTTCATCGGGAAACCTTGCTTGTCGTTTCCGCCGGCGATGCGGAGCACGTATCCTTTCCATTCGTCACCTAGAGGATCAGCCTCGACTTCTGTTCCCATACGTTTCTCGTAGAACATACGAATCTTATGTTCGTCCACCACTTCGAAGAGTTTCTGACATCCCGTCGCCGGGAAAGACACGTTTAGCTGAAAAAACAAAACGACGTGCAGTTAACCGAGTCACGGGCCATTACAAAAATCTCCGTGCAGTTAAGAAATAAATATTCGGGGCGCAATTGGATGTTTGCAGAGTTGGCCGAACAGCGAGTGGCACGCGACACTCCGACCATTTTCCCGAAATATCTCCATTTTGCGAGAACATCGGCCGCTTATACGCTTGATATTCACTAGCACGTACACAAACGAAACTTGCACCACAAATATTTACCGCATTTCTACAGTATTTGCACCAAAAAACTCAAACTTTACCTACCTTCATGGTTAGGACATGTATATTCCGACAGAAGCTTGTGAAGAAAGAATGTGTACGGTTGGTAAAGTAGAATACGGAATGGGAAAGTAGAGGGGCGCAATATTTACATCCAATATCGCCATCTGCTACAATATTTCGAAACTGATGGTATATAAGGTTGTATATAATAAATGTTAACATCCACTAATATTTTAATTAACTAAAAACTATTTACAAATATATAGAATTAACTAATATCACGAGTATACTCGTCATGAACAAATTGGCAATATTTTGTATTATGTCATATTGCCATTTCTTCATGACAGATAAACTTGTCAAAAACAGCAAAACAGAGGAAATGGCAAAATTTTGTGTGAAGTAGGAACTCGTTATAATATAAAATATTGCCATTTTTCATGACAAACATACTAGCTGTGTTTGAGCTAACTGATTAAGACTGGCTTACAATGCAACTTATTTGTTTTCGTGACTGCATTTTTACAAAGCGATGGTTTACTGGGTTTTAAATTTAAATCTTTAATCTCGTTTTAATTGACTTAAACTTATTTAGACCTAGTTTATAAATAAATAAATTATAGCATTGGAACAACTTGCTATAGTTAATGACGATATTTACATTAGGATACATACATTGATTTTTAAAATTCCATTTTATTTTCGCATCCCTGTTGCCACCAAGTTTGGAGGGCTGTTTTGTTTTCCAAAACTCAAAGGCGGCCACGGGATGGCCAGCCGCCCCTTGGCTTGGTTGCTCTAGTGCGGATCAGTGGCGGTTTCAAGGAAGGGTAATCGGGTAACTATCCCCCCTAAGAATTCTTCGCTTATCAATTTTTATTGTTAAAAATTACTGATATTCCATATCCCAAACAAATAATATAACTGGTAAATTTTTCCAACGCTTTAAAACGTTGGAAAATAATAGGGAGATTTCACGGAGCACCAGTTTATTTATCTATTTTAATTACCGCTCCTAGACGAGTTGGCTACAAACGCCCTTAGTGCGGATGCACCTTTTGCACCCCCGCCAGGAACGGCCCTGGTCCTGATAATAAGTAAAAAAAGAACCTTTATTGGTATATGCTACATTTTCTATTTCATCACTTCCTCTCCCTTCTTTTCTCTTTTTCCCACCCCAATCTCGCTAGAGTCTTCACCCCGGCTCCGTCCCTTCTCATCCATTCATTCACTTTTTTTCCCCTCCCTCCTATTCCTCACGCACTCCATCACACTCCTCTGCCAAATGTGTCCACGTATCTCTCCTTACACATTTCCCATACTCTACACTCATCCATCTTTTTCTCCCTCTCTCGTGATCCACACCTGGCTCTTGCCAGCATCACTATTTCCTTCCTGCTCAACTCCCTCTCACTCAAATACCTCGGCAGCCTCCCATACACCTGCCACCTCTCATACACACCATTCACTTTTCGCGATACATCACTGCCTCTCCTGAATTTCCACTTCCTTCTCCATTCACTCCACTCTCTATCCATTCCTTCACTTTACTTTCCGACAACCCCACCCTTGCATACATTCTCCTTCGCTCCATTCTCCACTTGTACTCTCCTACACCCACACACATCTCTCCTCCTCTAATTCACACAACTTCATTTCATGTCTGACCACTCTTTCCATTGCCACACTCTGTAGATTCCCTCTATTTGTTTCCTGAAGCAGTATGTACCCTGCCGTAGACTCTTCTACCCCCAACAAATACTTCAGGAACCACCGCTGCTCTCTCTCTCTCTCTACACATTCATACCCCTGATAATAAGTATATAACCTGCATTTACAAGTAATTTCGTAATCATCAACAAACACTCCAAGTGAAGCTTCGGAAAAAACAAAGTTTCAATATAGGAGTAAGTAGTGCAGTATGAGCAGTTGCCATGGAAACTCTTGCTTGCGATGATTCACGAGCCGCTATCTATAAAGTATGTTTATTAAAAAAAAAGTGTGCTACACAGAACACATACGTACCTGTGCTATGATTTTTTATTTTTACTTATTTAAGTTGGTACACATATTAAGGTTATGGTACTTGCGGCATGTTCCTACCGATAAATTAATTTGCTGCGATAAACGACGCAGAGAAGACGTAGGTTCACCTTCCAAAATTTCTTGGGCTGTGTTAATAGCATCCTAAATACATTTGACTGGTCTACCACTTCCTGGTTTACGGAGAATACTACCCGTTTCTTGAAATAATACAACAGATCGTGATAAGGTATTTTTAAATTCATCATAAATAATGAAACTCTGCCATAGATGCGTCGAATGAATACCGTCCACTTTAGTCCCATTTCGGAAATAACTCTCAACTAGAAACGTTTTTACTGGTTGCTGTAAACCATTGTGAGCATGGAATAATTGTGACTTTTAGAACGATCTGACGTTTTGTATGTCAATTCCTAACATGTGTGCCAACTTAAATTTTTTTAAATAAAAAACCATGCACACTTGAGGTTTTTTTTAATGAACATACGATAATATCTAATTAGATAAATATTAATTAAGCGTGAGATATTAGGTATGTGCAATATATTAAGAATAGCATTAGTACTGTTAGATATTTAGTGTATATGTATATTTTATAGCAAATTTTGCTAAAGTAAAGTTTATTATTATTATTATATTATTATTATTATTATCAGTAGACCAGTGATATATGCAACTTAAGTGTCCAACGTCTTGATTTAGACACAAAAAATGTGATGGGAGTCGAACTTTTTTGGAAACGGATTTAACCTAGTTGCCTTGTTTGCTGATGTAGTAATGATACTTTTATTTCTTTTTAATTTTCAAACATGTAAAGTACCTGGAGGAGTTAACTAGTTAATTTTAACAGTTGATCTACTTTGTACAATAAATAATGGCTGCAAAATACCCTTGCAGATATTTTGGTGGTTTGCGGATTCATATAAATATTCATTACCAATTTACACATCGAAACATAATATAATAAATGTAAGGATATTAAACTAAGGTGACCAGACGTCCCGATTTCGGCGGGACAGTCCCGCTTTTTAACAATTTGTCCCGCGCCCCGCTGTGTTTCCTCGCTTTCATATTGAAGAAATTGGATTTTGAAAAGCGAATGCCTTTTTTCTTCCGTGAATTTTGTGGTGGCTCGAGATAGTTTGACCGACCGCCGCTGCCGTAAACGTTTCTGAATAAAATGTTAGGTGTACGTCAAGTTGCCTGCACAACCAGTCGATATTGGAAAATTGCATGAAAATTCCTGGTAATTACTTAAAAACCATTTCGTTATTAGTATAATTTGCACTTCCGAGGTAAGATGTATTAATAGTTTAAAATTAAATTACAAAAAACCTGTTCCATTGTTATCGATATTTTTGTATCGGTTTTCGATGTAATGTTTTGGCAACATTGGCAGTATTGAAAAATAGACCTTTGTTGACAAATCGAGCCCTCAGTTGTTGGCTCTTTGGCATAATGTGATGCAATAATATATCGCCACCAGTTCGCCTTTACTATGCGTATTTATAGCAGGACATAAATAACTAGTTGGATCCCGGTACATAATGAACAAAATAAAAACAGGTGAGCGAAGTAAATAAATAGTCACTGTGTTTCTATTGAGTCGGTGCCTTTGTGTTTCACAATATTTCGACAATCATTTACACCACCGGGGTTGCTCCGATTGATTTGGAGGTAAACCTCTTTGTTATTATGAAATGTCACTTTCACTTTCTTTTGTTGCATAATGAGAACTGGCTTTAACTCAGATCCATAATTCACAGCTGGTAATATGGACTCGTTCTTGAACTTGTTTGATCCCAGCTGCGACGGCAGCTTGGATGACGATGTCAACCACAACACCCACCATCCCACGGCACTGCCCCCGGAACCGCAAGTCGGAAATGTTGAGTATAAGCTGAAGATCGTTAATCCATCGAAACAAAGGTTTCAACATTTAGTTACGCAGGTAAAGTATGTTTTATTAGTCGTAATTAATTCGGTTTCATTGTTTATAATTGCTTTATTATGGAATAGAAAAATTTCATGTTTTAGTTACCAGGCACAGAAATTAGTAATATTTATCATACTCATATCTAATTGTAATTTGATATCTATCGATAAGCCTGTTTCTAAAAAATGTCCATAATAAATAGTGTACTATATAAAAAAAATAGCAATTCCAGAGTTTTACAGATTTATTGTAGTACACTGTCAATCTCAAAAACAGCTGTTTTGTTTTATGAATTAAATTGTGTATTTATTTTACTGTATTTTTATTTGAACACAAATATTGGTTAATAGGGGCGGCCCGTTGGTGTAGTGGGCACAGGCGAGCGCTTGTGCCGGCTGCACCGCGGCCGTGTGGGTTCGATTCCCATCCCAGGCGGAAGATTTTTCGGCGACCGAGAAGTATCCGCTTGGGTCCGTGGTTGTTGTATACGTCTTTCATTGTTCATTTATTCATTTAATCATTTCATTTAGAACTTATACATATATATATATATATATATATCTATGATGATGGCTAATGGTCATAGAACCAAGGCCAGGCGTAACGCCGGAAAAAAAAAAAAAAAAAAAAAAATTGGTTAATAGGCTATCAAAATGATGCGTATTCATAGTGACTAAAAATTAGTTTTTTTTTAATAATTTTCCTTTTTACCATTTTTGTTGTACTAGTTATAATAAAATGAAATGGTATACGGGTTTTATATATATTTACAATTGAGGTGTTGATTTCATAAACAGCGTATGTCCAAAATTGTAGAAATCAACATTTTTGCGGCATCTGGTAGAGTATTTTGCAAGCTATCAAAAGTTACAACGCTTTAAATTCTATTTATTTTATTGTTTGTTGCAACATTATTCATGTCCAATTGCTTTTCTTTGTTTTTTCTTTATATAAGTAAATAGACAAAATGATTAGTCAGTTATTTATGATAAGTAATAAAAATAATTGTGAAAATAGAAGTTGTAACAGTTGCCAAGATAAACAGTTTTTTGATTTTCTCATTTTTGTACAAATGCTGTTGAAATCAACGCCTCAATTATTTGTCATTTATTAAATAGTAATTAATCCATATGTTATTCATTATGTGGTGAATTAGGTGTAAAGTGTTATGAACTAAAATGAATTCAGATGAAATGGCGACTGAGAGAAGGTCAAGGTGAGGCGATTTATGAAATCGGCGTGGAGGATAATGGAGTTTTAGCCGGATTGTATTGCAACGACATGAAGGACAGTTTACACACGCTGGACAAGATGGCCATCAAGCTGGGAGCCACGACCACTATTTTGCGGCAGCGGACCCTCGACAACGGGAAGTACGTGTGCGAAGTGCTTGTGCGCAAGGTAAGGCAATTTAATAATTATAACGCTTCAGGTATAATTAAATTAAGCGTGACAATTACTTGTGACAATACTGGTGTTATTTGCAAAAATCATTTATAGCCAAGCAAATTTTGTTTGCAAATGAGTTTTAAATACTATGGCATTGGTGGTGAGATAAAAATTCAAATCTATAAATCTGAAAAATTTACTGTTTTAACCACAAATTTTTATTAATATTGGTTAAAACGTATTGAATGTTTCAATTCTTTTAAATTATAGATTACCATGTAGTGTGACCTTATGTATTCCCTTAAATCCTATTATCCTACCAAATTCCATTTCCATTATACATGAATTAATATCTTCTGTTAACTAATTATTTTAACATTGGGCAGAAAGCCCTAAAATTGCTAACAAATAAAATATTGTTTTAGGAGATTTGGCATAATCATAAAACAAATAAAAAGTCAGTAATATAAATAATGTAATTACATATACAATATGATGAAATGTAGATAACAATGAGTAATATAGCAAACGTATCATCTGATGCAACACATACATTTTTTTAAATAATGTTAATTTATCTTATATGGTGTAAGATACTGCAATAATAATGGAGAGTGTAGTCAATTTTTCATTAGGTGAATATGTACATTTGAAATAATATGAAATAAGGTAGGCTGAAAGACCTCTGGTCAATTGCATGTTGAGGTCATTTGTAAAAGTTTCTCAATAAATGTATTGTCTCTTCCGCTATGAAATAACATTTTATTTTGTATATATATATATAAACTCCGATTATTAAAATTTTTTACAATTAATGTAATCTGTTATGAAATTATCCTAATCATTTTATTGATTAGTGATAAAAAAGTGTTTTCATATTATCCTATACTACATTTAAGATAGGATAACATTTTTACTTTGCAAATCAAACAACAGTTTTTGCAGGTATATTACAGGGTGTTTCAAAATGAATATACGTAATACAATGCATTATATTATCAAAACTATCGATCGTTGTGGTGCGGCTCGGTTATCTGAGGAAACGAATACATTGTCTAGTTTATATCAATGCCGCTAGAAGCTTGTTTTCTTTTCATTTTGGTTAGCTCGTCAGTTTGATGTAAAATGGCTACTCCACAGCACAAATAATTTTGTATTCTCGAGTTTGCGAAGTGTAATTCCGTGATTACAAAGACGTTTCAGCTATGAAATGAATCCTCCGAATGAATGGAAAATTCGCAGATGGTATCGTCAGTCTGTAGAGACAGGTGTGGCTGAAGAAAATGTCTCACGAATTCAAGAGATTCGCCAACGAAAATACACATTGAATCCAAAAAAGTTCTGAATACAATTTTTTTGCCTGGAAGTCATTCAATGATACAAAAGTCGACCGCCCACCCCTACCTCTGGTGTACGGGTGGGGGTAACTTTAAAATCGTAAATGGAACCCCCGTTTTTTATTGCAGATTCGGATTCCCCATAAAAAAATAATATTTATCTGAATATTTTTTTTAAATTCATAATAGATTATTATTCTTCAGATAAATTGGCCACCTTGTATATAATAATATGCAATTGATAATGGATAAGAAGATGCGACCCAGCTGTTAGAAATACTACAAAGTCCAATGGTCAAAATAGTGTCTTTGTGATAAATCTATTACCCATAATGTATTTTTGTAAAAAATAAAAAAATACACAACTCGAATACCAATGACCTAATTTATAAAAAGTGACATTGGATGTTGATATAAATCCTTGGGTACAGTGAATCAACTCTACACACAAAACATATGATTTTAATTATACATTTTGAAGTAACTCCAACTTGAGTCTGGCGAACAGCCAGTGGAATTTGGTGTGTTTCAAAACATAGAGGCTTAAATTATAGATTGTTCTATATATTTGATGAAAACACTGTAAACACTTTTGTAAACGATTGTTTGAGATATTACATAGCAGCGGCGGCTCTTGGATCTAAGACAATATCTTTTATTTTGTATTAATTTTTTTATCTTTAATTGCTCATTCCTTTTTGCATTTCATTCTTTAAGCTTATAAATAAACAATTATTTTTACATATACTTTGCAGCCGATTTGTCCATCATATTTATTCTTTCTTAATCGGCTCCTCTTACACCATTATTGTCACTTAAGTAATGTATACAATGTCGAAATTACTAAACAATATTGTAACGTAAGCAATTGATAATTAAAATTAGCTATATTGCACTGTGCGTTTATTCGTAACATTGTTTGTTATAGATCCCTGATGATCAAAACAATATTGAAATTCGAATCGCTGTTTTGGGGAATGCCGATGCTGGAAAATCAACCCTTCTGGGGGTTTTAACTCAGGGCAGTTTGGATAACGGGCGTGGACGTGCTAGGCTGAATATGTTCAGACATTTGCACGAGGTGCAAAGTGGCAGGACTTCTTCTATTTCACACGAAATCCTAGGATTTAATTCGCAGGTAATTTTAAAGAATCAAAATTTCTTAGCATCTCAATAGTTTATGATAGTAAGTATTTATTTTTTTATTGCTTAAATGATTTTTCTAAGTTTCTATTTAACATGCTACATTTTTATAATATAAATTAATTGTTGTGGGCTTCTCGGTCAATTGTTGTTGTAAAAATGTGCAAACATATATGAACAATCTTTTGGGGCTCATCAGCCAGACCAACCGCGATCTCATACACTTCTGCACATTATTTGGACTTTCTGTTTATAGTGTGCGTTGAAATGATTAACATTATCACTTCAACGTACTTAATTTGCGATTCTGAAGGAACACTTCCTCTACGTCAACCCAGTTCCCAGAGTGTTTAATCTATCATGAAAATGATCTTAAATAAATCTTTGTTATTTAAAATCGATCCGTTTGTCATTAGTCTACAGAATTAATGTCTTTCTAGATTTTTTTTTATTGTTATTGCATGTTAGAGAAAAACTTACTAACTAAATCATTTAATTGAACAACCTCTGGAAAGCTAGAGCTTTAAATATATTTTTAGGGTCACCCAATAAATTACAGCTACAGTGAGCTTATGACAGCAGAAGAAATTTGTGATGTTTCAACAAAGTTAGTGACTTTCTTGGACTTGGCTGGGCATAGGAAATATATTCACACAACGATTCAAGGTTTATCTGGATATTCGCCACATCATGCCATGTTGGTTGTAAGTATTCACCGTGCTCATAAATATTTATTGTAACCGAATAAATTACATTAGCATAAACCTCAGAACCAAGAAAGCATCATTTTTTTAAATGTATTTTCTGCCCTAATTCAAAAATCTTAAATCGATTGGATTGATGGGAGATTTATGTGAGAATCCAATGACATAACATAAAATATGTCGACACTTTTAAATCTAATGATAAACAAATAGAAATAGTATTTATATATTTATTTTAATTTTCTGTAAAATTGAATATTTACATTAAATTTTAACGTTTTATAGATATCGGGAACAGCCGGAGCAATTGGCATGACCCAGGAGCACTTGTGCCTAGCAATTGCCTTAAATCTACCATTTTTCATCGTGATCACCAAAATTGATCTAACCAGCCCAGACTGCACGCTAGAGAGCCTGCAGTCTCTGCTGAAACAGGCCGGAAGCTGCCGTGTGCCGCTCATCATTAAAAACATCGATGACGTGATAACTGCCTGTTCGAATCAACTCACGCAGAACATCGTGCCTATATTTTGTGTGTCAAGTGTCACCGGACAAGGATTGGAGTTGCTGTTGAAGTTTCTGCACATCCTTCCCCCCGGCGTTAGTGTCAAAGAGAAGGAACGATTGGAACAAGTAAGTTTGAGAAGTAAATATTATAGGTGGCTCGTAGTAAGTATAGATCGTGTGAACAACATATAAATAAAACACTGGTTAGAATCATTGGCAAATTCCCATTTGTTGTCCCACGCGAAAACGCGCATACGCGAAATTACACACACTCAGGTGAAACTACTAATTGGCCCAAAGGGGGGGGGGGTGGGGGGACCTTAGCTTAACCCTAACCTAAGCATAAGCACCAATCGTCAAAATCCTGTGTGTGGGTAAAATCAAACTCGTCAAGTGCCGCTAGAATCGTGAGATTCGCGCCTGCGCGTTTGCGAGTGGTACATTAACGGGATCAAGCTGAATAATTTTCTTCACATCAACTGAGCCAGTGTTTTATTTAATATACAATGTGTCCCCGTTTCTTACGCTTGCAATGGAAATAAATTAACTTAGGCAGACATCCTTTAAATTTCATTACGTATTTTTAGGAATCTCCAGAGTTTCAAATAGACGAGAATTTCCGCGCCGGTGATATAAGAGTATTAGGTGGCCTGTTGACGAAAGGAGTTGTATCAGAAGGAATGCGGATGCAGATCGGCCCATTGAAAAACGGAACCTTCAAGGCTGTGATTGTAAAGTCCATTCATCGGAACCGCGTGCCATGTCGGATGGTGCGTGCCGGGCAAAGCGCCGCCATCACCTTAAACACCAACATAGAAACTCTACGGAACGGAATGGTTTTAATCAACAGTAATGTACACAAAACCGGCTGCCTCTATTTCCAAGCGAACGTGTCTGTACTCTACCACCCAACTGCCATATGCCCCGGTTTCCAAACCACGGTGCACATTGGAAACATCAGACAAACCGCTACAATTGTAGGAATATTCAACCTGAAATGTTTGCATACAAATGAAAGAGCGTCGGTTATGTTTAAATTCCAAGGGCACCCGGAATACGTGAACGTGGGGCAAAGGCTGCTGTTCCGCGAGGGTCCCTCGAAAGGAATCGGGGAAGTCTCCCAGGTGTTCCCGCTCAACATGCATTTCGAGGAATAAAACCGTGTGATGTAAATAGTTAATTTTAGTTTTTAAAGTTTTTGTGTACTTGACAAATGTACCTGAAATTCTAATATTTTAATTTTAACACGGCTGATTAGTACTTTAAGTCTTTAAATATTCAAGCTTTACCGAATTAATGCACAACGTAGTCACTACTTAATGCGTACGGATTGGCCGTTTCTAGCAACACACGTATATACATATATTTACCTTCTCCCGGCGTAGCCAAGCAATATCCGCTAACTATAGGAATCACTTAGTTATTCGGCTGCGCCGCTACATCAGTTTTGTTTCGTTGAAGACTGAAAACCATTATCAGTGTTATCTAACATTATATTTTATTTATAGATGAGCTTGTGTTTAAAACTGTAAAGGCTCCAAGTAGATTTTATTTTTTTACATAAATATATTTACATATATTACCTCTGACTACATGTAAAGAAGACGCATGATTTTGTTAATGTAATCGTTGTATTATTACATTTTACAAATAAATTATGTACTCTTCAAAATAATGGTTTTTTTGAAATTGGAAATCCTCATTTGTTGAAAATGTTTTAAAATAAATTTAATAAAGATGAGAAATTTGTATATATGAATACTCAGGCTATTTTTTGTCTTTGTTAATTTTTTTTTATATTTAGAATATTAACTCCTGTGTCCTAGTGTGCTTGCTGTGGGGACACATTTTAAATAATTTTTATTTAAGCGCCTAGTGTTTCTACACTGTTGCGTTATCGCATGCGCAAATATCGTCTTTACACCCAACAGGGCTGGGACAAAATTTTGTTCTCCTGCCAACTCGACGATTTATTGCAAATTGTCCTGGATAGTTGCATGCAAATTAGGCTGACTTGTTTTTGACACATTTTAATAAGGATTCCTCTTTGAATATTGAATAAATATAGATTTTAAAATGCCTATTTCATGTTATAGGAAGTGACTCCCATTTTTCTGTGTAAGGAAATGAATGTTGAAAGTGCGCTCTTTGTTAAATTTGAATTTAAATGGTTTTAACTGAACTGGCGCAAGTTTTATTTACTAATTTATTATTCCAATTGCTAAAAGAGAAACCAACCACAAATGGGTCTAGGTTATGTTTTAATTTTTTACTCAAACCCAGAGATTTTTGTCATAGACCATGCATGCTTGAACAGAACATATTCAATTTTTTCGTATGATTTAAAAATCTACATTTCCAATAACCTGACCAGTGGCGCACCCAGAGGGGCCTCAGAAACGCAGATAAAGGCTAGATCCCAGATATTGTACCACTCGCAAACGCGCAGGCGCTAATCTCGCGATTCCAGCGGCATTCAACGAGTTTCATTTTACCCGCACACGGGATTTTGACGATTGGTGCTTATGCTCTAGGTTAGGGTTAAGCTAAGGTTCACCCTCCCCTTTTGAGCCAATTAGAAGTTTCAGCGGGCGCCTGAGTGTGTATGGTGAGTGGATAAAACGAAAGTGGTTGCGTGCCACTGGAATCGCAAATTTCACGCATGCGCGTTTTCGAGTTGTACAACATGATAATTTACCAAATATATTATAATTATAATATTTACTTGTATGGTGCTTGTATGTTTGTGTCTTTCATGTCAATATGTACACTTCTCCATCCCCTGTAAATAAATGTTTATATTGATCTTATGAATTTGCACGAAAATATTTTATATCCTATCCTAAAATTAAATCCTGAGTGCGCCACTGGATCTTCCCAAAAACTATTAATCCGCCCTAATTTATAATACGAATGACTAATATTAAATTGTTTGCAACAATTAAGATAAATATATATTTTCTTTGTTGTGAATGATTGGGATGCGGGAATTCTAGTTTTTTTATCCTTCAAAACAAACTTGACGAGGAAGTTGTGAACCAATTGCAGCGCGATGGCTCATCTTTTGTTTTGACAGCCAATGGCGTGGGGCGGACAGCACGAAACTGCATTTAATTCCAACGTTGTTTTGTTTATTTCCGCGAGGACTTGACACCGAGTGGTCGTGCGTTTCCTCTGATTACTACCGTTCGTAAACCAAAGTGACAAATATGCCGTGCAAGCAGCGGAAGATAGCCGTGATGGGCTATAGGTCGGTGGGTAAGTGGTTTAAATGGCCACTCGGGAATTCGCCAAATTCTGAAATTTTCTTTGCACCCCAGGAAAGTCGTCTCTGAGCATCCAATTCGTCGAGGGGCAGTTCGTCGACTCCTACGACCCCACAATCGAAAACAGTAAGTCGGATTAGGTGACTACACCAAAGTCCAATATTATTATTCGCTAAAATGCAATATGAATGCCCTTGCACACTCGGCTTCCCTCCAATCATATGATCTGAACACACAATACATTAAAAATCTTAACCGAATCATTACTAAAAGTCACTTGATTTTTGATTAAGTATAGTCTTCGTAAAACCTAGGTTGGAGGTCATGAACAGTTTTATATTTTTAAATCCTTATTAACATGAAGTTGTTATTTTGTGATACATTTTGATATACTGTGTTGATGCGTGATACATATTTGTAACTAGTTCATGCAGTACAAGGTCATTGTCAAACTTATCTGGCCTTGTAACAGTTCAAACTATAGTCAGAAAATAAAAAAAACTTGATGCGACATTGATAAATTTTCCCATTATTGAATTGTTTGATCAATTTTGGAAATATTGAAACCATCAGCCCTATAAAATCTAGAAGTAATTAAGTTTCTCATTACCGTAATTAAAGTTTAATCTTTAAAACGGATAAGCGATGTCTTTTTAGACACCATGAAATGAATTTATTGGTACAAGTGTTCTGTGGTTTCATCGTCGACCACAGATAAGGAAGTGCGTTCACAATAACAAAAATATAGATAAATCATGTACAAGTAAGATGTGATAACTGGACTATACCAACATATATTTTTTGTAGAAATTAGTTTTGTTTTCTTGTAGTGTTAAAGGCTTCTTTAAACGATTCTTACGGTTACTTTGTTCCTCATTTAATTTTAACACATTCATTGCTAAAGTGAAAATTTGAATTTCGTGTGATAGACTTGCATAAAAACTCATTAGCGACGACCACGTGATCAGCAATGTTAAATACACGTTTTATCAGCATGCCTCTTGAATTTATTGTGTTTCTGTAGCATTCACCAAATCGACGCGAATAAACTCGCAGGAGTACGAGTTGCAGTTGGTCGACACTTCCGGACAAGATGAATATTCTATATTTCCTTATCAATACAGCATCGATGTTCACGGATACGTTTTAGTCTATAGCATAACCAGTGCCAAGTCATTCGATGTTGTGAAACTTATCTATGAGAAACTTTTGGACATTACAGGAAAAGTGCAGTAAGTATAAAATGCTATAAATGTTTGACACGGGGTGAACGTAACGTGATCATACCACCTATTCGGTGCGCCGAGTATAGTAGTTCACATCACATGTCTCGTGCATGTGTACACTTAAATATTTGATCTATAATGCCACATGAATATTTGGAAATAATCCAACAGGCATTTTATTCAATGTTTGTTGCTGGAAGTTTTACTTTGTTGTGCATTTTGTTTATCATTTGAAAAATGACACTTTTACATTTTATTTGTTTTAGCCTGAGTTTTCAGTCTCAATTTGATTAAAAATTAGCTAATCATCATTATGAAATGTTAACTGCTACAAATTTTAGTGCATGCCATAGTTATTCCTCCGATTTTGATAAAACTAATTAAAACAAAATCCTGTTTGTATACCTTTGCATGTCAGTATATTAATATTAGAAAGGTTAAAGAATCTAGAGAGTTCACATTTCTTTACTAAATAACAGAGAGAGGCAATACATTTATTGAGATACTTTTACAAATGACCTCAAGCCTCTAAATAACATTTTTTATTAATTCATTTTTAGTGTACCAATAGTTTTAGTAGGCAATAAAACTGACCTCCACATGGAAAGAATAATATCTTCAGACGAGGGTAAAAGATTGGCGGATGACTGGAAGGCAGTCTTCTTGGAGACCTCTGCGAAGCACAATGATGTAAAAAATGTAAAAATTTTGAACTCTGCTGTAAATAACAACACTTGATTACAGACTGTGTCGGACATTTTCCACGTGCTCCTGAACGAGATCGAGAAAGCCGACGGGAACATTCCCGAGAAGTCGAACTGTTCCATATCCTAGTTTCAATTTTCCCAAAAATAATACGTACCCAATTGGATTGGCCTAGGACTTAAGAACATTCCATTTGTGATTTTTCTTGTATTTGACTTGTATCCATGATTTATTGTTAAGCACGCGATTGAGAGTGCAATATTGTTTCTAGTGTTAAATTTTCTTAGATTAGCCGACGTTGTATTATCACCCTTGAAGTCGCCCTTAATAATTGTTGTATAGTCGTGACTTGAAGGGTTTTAAAGTCTATTTAGTTACATAAGGATTCCTTAGGTATATTTTTGTACTTAGTTTAGGCAAGATTATCCGGTCTTTGTTACTCGATATGAATACTCAACCACACAAATCACTAGTCGTAAGATGTGTCGTTTAGATGTGTTAGTTTTTGCCTAAGTTAATTTGTTTAGATCAATTAAACAGATTTTTATGCTGGGAGGTTGTTTGTTTTCCGTTGCCCAGAAGCCGATTCTAGTGATGATTGTGTTAAGCAAAATATGGTTTTATTGAACGATGGGTTACAGTTACATTTGTATAAAGAAATTCTTACAAGTAAAAATATAATATAGATAGAGAATTTGACAAGTTCCTTATTATAAAATAGTCACTCCCCTAAAATCTATTCTTTTCACAGCCTAATTATAACCTAAACTGTACTGAATAAAATGGCACAACATAACTATTATATAAAAAAAGAAAACTCAAATAATAAGATTAATAAAACTTTGTATTGTAACGCATAAAAAAAACGTACAATAAATATATTTCTTAAAGCATCAACGTCAATTCCATTAAAGTCAAAGAGTATATAAAATAAGTGACAAATAAATAATTAGAGAAAGCAACATCTACCTTATAGACTCGTAAGCCTTGTACGAAGTTTACCGAATTTGTAAACATTAAACACGATAACAGATATATATAAAATTTAAATAAAACAATGTGTCATAAACGAATCTCTTTTTGGAATAAAACTAATTGTATTGTGCACTACGAGTAATGAATAAAAATTTTCCTTAAAAATATATATGTATATATACTTCTTTCAATGTACAAATTATTACTTTTATTTTTCTTATGCATATATATAAAAATATCTGAATTACGTCTTGTTTTAAGCGTAGCGACAGTACAGTAAATTATAATAAGTGACATTATCGGCAGCAAAAAAATAAAACCGTATAAATATGATTAGAGAAAAGTGTACTCTTATTCTATGCCCCGGGGTCCATCGATCGGCATCGTGTGCAGCACCTCGTCGAGTAGTTGCAGCGCCCTGTGTAGGTGCACCTCGATCCAGCACGGGGTCTCCTTTATCGACTGCCTCGGATAATCGGGGCCCCAGCCTTTCACGAAACTCAAACGCAGTATGCACAACCTGCGCAAATCATCAACTCCTATGCCAGTCGCTGCTGATAAACCTACGGAGAATATTACAGAAATGAATATTGATAACAATAGCTGTGGATTTCACAAAGGTGGTAATAAATATAACTCTGGAACATTAAATATAATTTGCAAGACTTTAAGATCAATCATGTGAGCCGTAGTTTGGCCATGTTTGGTCAAGGAGCAACAAACAGCTGGAAAACTCATTTTTCAAGGTATTCTTTCGATTTGAAAAGCTGTGTGCAGCAAGAAACTTTTATTTTGAAAAATAGCAAACTTAAACTTTATGTTATTGGATAGACATTTCAAATTTGTTCCAACTTACTTATAGCTGGAGCGATTCCGCCAACCGAATGGGGTCCTGGGATGTGTCCAGCTACGGCGGCTGCCTGCGCTGCAGCTGCCGCCTGAGCAGTGGCAGCCTGTGTGGTCATTTGATTGTGGCACTGCCGTAAATCGAAAACCTTTATGTAAGCCGCCGGGTAAATCTTATGAACAGCATCCCCCGGAGCTCGGCCCGCCTCCCTATCTAAATAATAGCTCTGAACGAATACGGAATGGTCACTTAAACATCTCAGCCACACGTCGCCCTCGCCCCTCAAATCTAACTGAACACCTTTCCCAATATGTAATCTGCAATGAAAATTATCACTCCCTGTTCAATTGCATTATTTCCGTATACTAACCTAGCACGTTCGCTTTGCTCGGTGCGATGCACATTGCTGAGAGCGCCCAAGCAAAACCTGTTGCCTCCACTGGGATCCACGTATCCGTCAATTGTGACATTAGGACAACTCGAAGGTACCTTGAAAGTCTCCCCGACTTGAGTATCCAGCTCGAAATACGCCACCGAACACCAATATTCAGGAGCTGGTTGCGTGGAGAGCAGCCCAGCGATGTTCACATCGTTCCCAATCTGATTCGACTGGTTGTGGCTCCCTGAAAACGTTTACATTAGGTGATAATATTATTTCACTTATAATCTTACAATATGTACTGTGATGATTTCTATTATCAGGAGGTTGCATTGATTGAGTATACGTTAAAGTATTAGAACCTGTCCATGTACCCCCAGCACCAGCGCCACCTGTGAGTGTTTGCCCCAGTGTTGCGGCCGGCTGCGATCCCGAGACCTGGACGTTGTTATTGCTTGTTACATTATTTTGTGTATTAGTAAACCCGTTTTGTTGCATATGAGGAGAAACCGGCGAGCTGTTACCACCTGAAACTAACATAATATGTAAATTGTATTTTAAATAAGTTTATAAATTACGTACCAATATTCTGTGTTATATTTTCTGTAACCGGTCGCTCTGATTGTACGTTTGACTGAGTTGGATTATAAAATTGTCCCTGATTATTATGCCCTGAAGGAGTTATATGCAGTGGGGTTCCTGGATTCCCACTATTTTGCTGAGGAGGTAGTGTGCCCGAACTGACTTGGTTTTGATTTTGGTGCCCTTGTATATTGTGCTGATGCACAGGGACGGAAACGGGTGCTACAACAGAGACGACAACATTAAAACCCACCGGTACGACGAACTCCTGGCGGAAAATAAAAAGTGAAACAAAAAAAAATCTTACGAATTGGCAGGTGCATTCGGGTCGGTAACCAGGTTGACCGCTGACAATTGTCCTGACCTGATTCCATTTTTGGGACAGTCGGCGCCCCCAATACAGGTCTATTACTTGTATTATATAAATTCGGATCACCTGATGAATATACAGGAAAAATCATGCATAACCAAGAAAAATAAAAACGAAACAGATAAAAAATGGGAGAATTAAATAAAACATGGTATTGATATTTTTATATTTACAGGTTGTTTATAATTGTTTATGTATTTAAACAAATATTTATTACCCACAAGTATTTGAATTATTTCACCATGAACAGCATAATTCTGATTAGGTATTTTTACTTTTTTAAATTATAATACGGCGTTTTTATACTTTATTATTTAAAATTGTTTTTAACTTATTGCAGATTTATTGAATACAAGTACTAAAGATGAAAAATAGCCTGAATATATGAATATTCAGCCTGTTCGTGACTCTGCAACCTTAAGCCTACAAACAATAAGTTATTTGTTTGTAGTCTTAGTAAGACTGAATGTTGCAGTGTCATGAACAGGCTGAAAATTGTTTTTAATATTTCTTTCTCTAACTCTTAGTTGTCACCATTAAGGTTTGATTATTTCTAAAGGTGCAGTGCCAACACCTTAGCTTTCACCAATTGATCAAAACCGTGGTTACAGACATGTAACTGCTTGGATCAGAAACCGGTAGAGTTCGAATGAACATCAGTGTCCGCTCAGAAGTTAATTTTGCAAGCAGACATCGGTGTCTGCCATGGTGCTAAATCTGTCAACTGTCAAGTTTTGGAATTGACTTGCTTAATTTTTGAACTTGAAACTTTTTGGAACATTTCATTACCTTACTTATGACGTGTGTAAGCTTTTTGGAACATTTTATTACCTTACTTATGACGTGTGTAAGCTTTTTGGAACATTTTATTACCTTACTTGTGACGTGTGTAAGCTTCGGCATTTTCACAAATTGAAATTGAAAATTGCACATCTTCAAAATTGCTTTAAAAATGTAAAAACAATTGCTGCAAACCGATAACTTTTCAAATTTACTAAATTTCGATTTTTTTTTTTTTTTTTTTGACATAGGCCTGAGCCATACCGTCACACACGGCTAGGAAAAATTCGATTCTGCTTTAGTATTCTGCACGAATTAGAAACATCTCCATCTTGGATTTCAACAAAATCACATTTCAACTCAACTCGACGTGAAAATTGCACATCTTCAAAATTGTTTTAAAAATGTAAAAACAATAGCTGCAAACTGCTAACTTTGGAAAATTACTCAAATTCGATTCTGTTTCTGTATTCTGCATAAAATAGAAACATCCCCATGCGATTTTACTGAAACGTTCTGCGAAGTACAGCCAATAAATGCATGGAATATTCCAAAAATGTATCAAAACTCACACCTGCAGATAATGCAATCTAATGAAATGAAAAATAAAACAACGCATCAATCGTAATAGCTAATCATTTCCGAAAAACACGAGTTACTGATAAGGATCGAGATGCGAGTGCGAACACGATTCCAATTATTCTGGTTTAGCAAGACGTGAGAATCACTAACCTTAATATTCCTATAACTGTCAGTGGTTATGCCACTATGACACTCAGGCAATAGATTCCGCCACTTTGGCATTTCTACTAACCTTAATATTTAGATTTGAAATTTGATAAGACAAAAATATTTTTCGTAAAGTTATTGTCTGAATACTATACATGGGAAAAGGATCAAGGTCACTCATTTTATCATGACATTTAATGAATAACTTACAAGATGATTCAAAATAAAGTAAATTTTAAGTAAGAGATATTAACTAAAATTTAGCTACAATGTAAATAATTGTTGTGTAACATCTATGTGACATAGAAATTATAAAAAAATGTAAAATAATGTAATTAAAGTATAAATAAAAAACTTTCTTTATTCATTTCTAAAACTATTAGTTTGAACATATTCAGAACTTATCAAAACTATAGATCCTATAAATAAATCATGTGCTGTTAACAAAGAAAGTTTTTTTAAGTGAAGTAAACTGAAATGATGCTTGCAAATGTATAATATGTGGAATCAATCTAATACATAATATTTATTTAATGCAAGAATTTTTTTTCCATTATTTCACGGTTTGTCTGTTAGCAGTTGCAATCCTGAAAAGGCTTTTAATATGATATACTACATCTACCCATAGATTAGACTTTTTTGACAACTTGAGCGACAGAAATACCACTGGGTTGCAGCAACTCTCACCACAAGTAGTAGTAAATATAAAAATTGTAATTGTAATTTATTACGAAAATCGCACTCACATTGTTTAGAACGTTCTCCATGGCAGAAATTCAAGAAATAGTTAAAACTCAAGAACAATAACAAACTGTCAATAATGTGTCTGTTGGTGACTTCGCGCATAAATATATTGTAAGTATACCGGTGCTGCAAAATTACATTTTTTTCATAGCCGTGTTGATACTGTTCACTTTCTAGTGTTTATCACTAAAGATGTCTAATCTATCGGTGGATAGGGTATAATGGCGATAAAAGACATAAAGCAAACGAAGTGTTTATCTTAACCCCAACACTGTAAACATTTAGCAACGGATATTTTTCTTACCTGCAGGTGGCGACTGTAGAGTAGCGAGGTTGAAGTTTTGCTGGGGCGGGTGGTGCTGTATGGTCTGCGTGACCCCGACGCCCAGCTCCCCGTCCACCTCCATGCTGCTACCGGGCACGGGCCCACCCGCGCTGTACTCATCCTTCACCAGCCGCGACGAGGACTGAATCGTGAGACCGGAGAGGTCGATGCCCGGCGAGACCACCCGTTCATAGTGGTAGGGGTTCACGCAGACAGAATCGCACTTGAGGTCGAACGCGAACTGGCAGTACTTCACGTGTTTCAGCTCGTTCTTGTGAAGGTCCGGCCACCGCCAGATGCGTGCGTATATGACGTGGGGGAAACCTTTACGACCGGCAACCTAAACGCAAAATTATACCTGAAGTTGGTTGCAAAGTTTCAACCAGAGTTAAATGATTTATTTTTATTATTATTAATGTAATTTTATAATGTAACTGTATTTAGTCGCGATGCGACAGGAAAAAATGAATGATTGAAATTGAAAACCTTTACAGAAGTATTAAATAAATCAAGTAAAGACGCAAAGTGTACTTAACGAGCCGCCCCTGGTAGGATATGAGGATGACTATACAAATTTAAAAAAACAAAAAATTTAAAAACTGGAGAATAATAAAAAAAAATTGGTACCATTGCAAGAAGGCATTGTAATTATGAAACTATGATGCCATTAAGAACCTTGTAGACAGGTTAAAAAATGTTTATTTCAAAATAAATCTGAGCAAAAAAGATATTTCAGCGAAAGGTGAGTTTAAATTTTTGAGTAAACATTTCCACATGAAATGGATTTTCTAACCATTATCTATGTTTATTTGTTGTACAAAGCAAATGTAATTAACGGTTACGACTTAAGCTAAATGTAATGAAGATTAGCGCTAATCGCTATTTATAAAAAAGAAAAATGTGTGAACAAATACATTACATACTTTATAATAGTGTAAATGACCTGAAGCAAAAGTTAATTTTTACGAGTTTTAACTGAAAATATGAATCGGGAAACTACAGTTGACTTTAAAGAAAGTTATATTATTACAATCTATAAAAATTGTTAGAAGACTAGGCTGAAAGAACTGTTGAGGTCATTTGTAAAAGTCTCAATGAATGTATTGTCTCTGGTCAATTGCCCGTTGTAGTCATTTGTAAAAGTTTATTGTCTCTCTTGTTAGAAGAGTAAACTAATTTATTTACCTGTAGTCGTCCATCTAAGGTCCTTTGTATAGTAACGCACTTGCTGGGATGAGCACCGTTGGTGGTGATAGCGGTGATCAGAGAGTCGAGTTCGTCCCGCTTCTCCTTGAGTTTTTTGACTAGCGACTCGATGGCCCGTTTGGCGAAACCTTCACTCTCACCACCCTGCCGGTGGCACATCAAACTGTGGACAATGCTGAGGCATGCATCTGCTGAAGTGGGCGCATTCGTCGTTAAACCGGACATGTCACGAACTGAAATCGAAATCCGGTTGTTGACATGAGCTGGAGTTGAATGATAAGGTTAAGGGGTTGAATGAATTGTGTAGTAAATAGTAGAGGATGTGTAAGTGCAAGTAGAATGTCAATGACAAGAGTGTCAACTGAAAACAAACATGGAACAGTGGCAAGGGGTGTTATTGTTGGGACTGAGTATCCCTGAGTGTGTGATTTCGGATGGATAAATATAGCATACCGGGATCCCGTCCGTGTCGTACTTTTCAAGCAAAAAGCAATAAGCATGCACACTCCAACCCCCACCACTCTATAAATACATCTTTCTAATCAATAATAGGTTGCTTTATTTATACTTCGCGAGAGGTAACTTACCTTCTTGGGATGAAACGGTCGAATATAAATGGCCAACAGTCGAAATTCCTACCATTGTCGACGTAAAATCATTGAAACGCGAGCGGAATCACCGACTGTCTCGTTTGCCATTTGCATCTTTCCTTCGGCTTCCTTGGCCCATCCGGTTGGCCGCGATCGGAATATAAAATAATAATGCTACGGATGAACAGACGCAGTTCATCAACCCGCGATCGCTTTCCCTCTTAACCGCCACTCGAGTTGCAACCTCCACTTGTAACCAGATAACTAAAATTCGTGGAACTGTTTTGCGGAAACTTCAAGACGCCGCCGATGCGAAATAGGAGACAACGGCAACGGGCTCCCGAAAATTCCATAGGCGTAACAGCAATTAGGCCTAGCCGAAATTGAAAAAAATAATTACGTATTCATTATAAATAAATTATCAAACACTGCATTGTAAATTCGCAATAAAATCAACCTAGCAATGAATAAACGGCTTGTAAACAATTCCGCATCTAAATAAACGCACGCGTTTTATCGACGCTACTGGTCGTGAAAAAATGGTGGGCGAAATTAAAACCAAACACTTTCTTGCAGGATTATTTCATCTCAGTTGTATACTGATATGTATATATAATACATCTTTATTAATTAGCCAATGGTAATTAATACCAAGGCCAGGCGTAAGCTAATTATAAAAAAAAATCTTTAATAGAAACAAAACTACATATTAACAGATACATGAAAAGGTGATGTGTTAGTTTGTTAATCTGCCAAATAGCTATCGACCAGTGGTCTTTCTGCCTATGTATATTTATTATAACTGATTGCTATATAATTCACTAAAAATTAAACTTTTATAAGAAGTTTTAAAATTGGCCCTTACTTATATTAATGAATTAATTACTTCCACAAAATACCAATGAGACACGTCTTCTGACAATTAATTTATAGCGCAGACTAAACAAACGATAAACCGCGCAGCTTATCGGGGTTTATCACGTGCAAGACGGAGCAGACAAAATATATCTAATTGCTATCATTTATTACAGTAACTATGACAAGGTTATTAACAAGACACGATTTGTGAAAAAATAATTAATCTACAAAATTTTGATACATTTGATGTAAATTTAATAAAATCGAAATTTGTGTACTTAAAGTAAATTTTATTTATAAAGTTAATTTGTATACCTGATTAATTATAAACAGATATTTATTTTTATCGTAATATCTGTTTGTTGAGTACTAGTTAATATAAAATTGTTATTATACAGAGTCCTGCATCTCACTTCCCGTCTTCTATAGCTCAGTTACTAATTAAGTTAGGATTTTGATATTTTGCAAACTTCACTTGTATCCTAAGGCGTATTTCAGAAAAATATTTTCGTTTATACAGGGTGTCCCATTAAAGTGTGGCGTCATGATAATATATTTTTTAAATTACATGCTATATATTTAATGGCTTATTTGGGTACCTTTTATGGTTGCCTACATACTCTACAATTTTATTGAAATCGATTCAGTGATATCAGCAAAAAAATAAAAACTAAAAAAATTAGTTTTGCACTATTGGATTAAAAAATAAATAAAAAAAATAATAGTGCCTCGTTAATAAAATCATACAAGATACTTATTAAATAAGGTCTGATAGTCCCGTTAACCAAGTTTGATTGATATGAATTATACAGGGTGTCCAAAATTTAGTGTCAAACTTTCCAAACTTTAAAGCACTTTATCTTTCTTATTTTAAATTGGAGCCCTGTATATTTTTATGTCATTCCATACGGAATTAAAAAACAAACATTTTTTCTAATTACAACCCTATCGGAATTCCTAACGCATTAAAAGTTATTTGCATAAAACTCGTTTTATCAACCATTCCAATAGCCATTTTATTGAATAAAAATAGAAGCAAATTGGGCGATTATCTGACAATCCGATTTTGGGGGGCGATGGCCATTTTGCGTGTGCAATCATGGAACCCATCTAGAAGTTAGTTACATTTTGTTTAAGAATGTTGAAACCGAATTACTGCTATATATCTTGTTCTGGTTGTACAGCTTTCTACAAAATTCTGTTACAATTGGCATCTATTTTGACAATGATATTACAGCTGACACTTGCTGAATTTTTAATAAATTCAGTTTATTAAAATCGAGAAAATTTTGAGGTTCCTAGAGACGATTCCAATAAATAAATATACTGCTTGCGAGGGCAGAAAATAATACGAACTAAAGACATCCAAATAATAAATACATTTTGTGGGTTACATAATAACATTCTTCTCAATCAGTGACGGTTCGCCAGGTTTCTTGTGGTACGGCCGAGGTAGGAGATGTGGCAATACAGATAGGTAGGGTCGGTTGTAGAGACTGCTGAGAGATCTGTATTACCACCACCTCTGCTACCTCATCCGTACCAAAAAACACCCCGCGAGCCGTCACTGTTCTCAATCATAAAAGCAGTATGATACTCGGAATCAACTACGGCAATGAGATACTGCCACACCCTATTCGGCATAATAGACTCGGCTAACAATATCAATCCAATTTTCCTTATTGCGTGAGGGTTCTTCTCTATTCAAATGAACTCTACAAAATTTGGGATGCGCAATACCAGAAATATTAGACCTAATAATCCAAAACAAGAGATGAATATGCTTGATTGGTGGCGCCATCTTTTATGAACTCTACGAAGAGCACGACAAAATGGTGTTAAATTTAATAAAAACCAAACATAGCCTGAATATGTGAATATTTAACCTGTTCAAGATATATTTCGTCTTTATTGAATTTATATAATACTCCTGCAACAAGTCTCAAATTTATTTAAAATCATAATTATTTTGATTTAATATTTACATTAATTATTCATGATTAAATAATTGCAATTCAGATTTATCCACTATTTCCAATTAAAATATTCATATACATTTTTTTATTTCCATTTTGGCGGCATCTGTCACTGGTGCATCGCACTAATTTCAACTGTCAAGATGCAAACCACCAAGTTATTTGTTATTGACTGTTTGAAAGTTCGTTGTTTTTACATTGTTCGCTTACTTACGCTAGTTAGATGAAATTGACGACACTAAAACTTATTACAATTAGCACTCGCAAAAATAACACTTGTTGTGCTTTAAATCAGTGTCACAGAAAAATAGTTTTTAGTTATAACCTCTACTGCGACCCAAACAAACATGAATCTAAGTGCATCTTATAACAGTTACAACGTAATCTGTTCATTTTCGAGTCTGCAGTTAGTCTTATTCGAAACAGTTTTGGTTTAAATCAAATTTAATGGTGATATGGAGGATTCAGTGGAAGGAGTACCGAGTACGAGTGGGAGCTACGAGGAGGCCGGACGGGGGTGCAGGAACAAGAGGAAGCAGGTCCATCCGGCTATTTGTCCGGTATGCAGTTGCACACTTCGCAGTAGTGAAGTGGATCAGCATTTAACTTGTGAAGTAGATAAGCTGCAGCGGATTAATTGGAAGAATAAGCAGCAGAACGGGAAGAGCAGTAGTTTATCGCCGACTAATAGTAATGGGAGTGGAAGTGAGAACGGAATAGATAGACACTGGGAGACTTATCAGAAGGTTCGTAGCAACAGGCACTGCAGGCAGCGGTTGAAATCAAAGAAAAGGAAGACTGATGAGGTTCTCTGCCCGGTGTGTAACAAAGAGACTAGCGAGGAGATCAACGCGCATCTGGAGAGGTGTTTGCAAAAAGCAGCTGCTTTAAATGGTGAGGAAAGTGATGAGAACATCGACGTCGAGGGTTACGAGGAATACGAATGGGCCGGACAGTCGAGGGTTCGAGCTACCACGATGTTACAGGGCGGCGTGTCCACTCTAGGAACATCCATCAGTATGGTGGACGACGATGAGGACTTAATTGTGGACGGCGACGACTCGCAAGTGTTCGGTTCCCCGCAATATTCGGAGCGCGACATAATTTTCCCGGACATAGACAAGGAGCGTGACGCGTTGCGAAAGGTCGTGATAGGGACAGAAGTTAATAAAAAGTGTGACGAGTCTGAGAACAATAAGATGGAAGTGTACGACGAAACGCCGGGCGATCCGGTTTTGGAAGCTTTAAAGAATAGGATAAGGGAGCTGGAAAGTCGGGAAACGGGGAAGGTGGAGATATACAAATGCCTGATTTGTATGGAGCGGTACCGCACGCCGGTGATTTCCGTGTGCTGCTGGCACGTCCACTGCGAGGTTTGCTGGCTTCAGACTCTCGGGGCTAAGAAGTTGTGCCCGCAGTGCAACATGATCACATCGCCTGCTGATTTGAGGCGTATTTATATGTAAATGTTTGTACAAAGCGTCGTTGGCCATTTCGTGTAATTCCTTTAAACGAACCAAATTTTTTATAGTATTCTCTTTTCACCACAGGAATTACTATGATGCTTTTTTAAGTTAATACAGCTTTTTTTGTTACGTTACGGTTACTATTTGTATGCTACTTATGTTACACATTTTAATTATAATAATCAGAGGGAAGTTATTGTTTGAATTTTATCTTGGGTTCGAATTTTGATACAATTTTCTTATCATTTCCTTAATCATAGTAGTAATTATTTTATGCACTACTACAGAATTTCCTGTCTCTGTTTTAACCTCTTCACACCCAGAAAAAAGGAAATCAAAAATATTTTACAACAAAAAAACCTTTGGTGCCATCTATGGAATATTTTTTTATATTTTTTTGCAATAATATTTCGTAGAAAAACGTAACAACAAAAAAGTAATTTTTCAATAAACCTGGGATTATGCTATAACTGAAAGTAGCATGGGCATGGTTAAGCACTCTTGAGTATTTTATGTCCAATAGTTTTTTCTTTATGAAAGTTTTATTTCATTTTTTGTTTAAACTAATAATATATATATATATATATATATTTTTAATGAACATCCCTTGATCACATTCAACTTATTGAGCATATAACATTGACAAATATAACTCTAAATAATAATAAAGGCAGGGTAGACTCAAGGGGTATTTTTCCAAGGTGTATTTAATGAAAAATATATTTAGTTAATGATAACAGAAAGTAGCATGCATTTAAGTAACTACATATGAAGGATTGAGAATAGCAACGACCTAATTGCACTCCTCGTTTATTCGAGAAAAAACGCTTTTGAAGTTGCTCCATCAACTAGTTAAAAAAATTGGTAAATCCCCTGAACGCGAAATTTGCGATTCCTGTGGCACACAAACAGTTTCGTTTTATCCACTCACACACGCACCGGCGCCTAAAGCGGAGAACCTTAACCTTACCCTAACCTAAGCATGAGCACCAATTGTCGAAATCGTGTGTGTCGGTAATGTGAAACTGATTGAGTGCAACTGGAATTGTGAGATTTGCACCAGCATGTTTGCGAGTAGTACAAGCACTGCGATCTAACCAAACAATTAATAATTGAATAAACAATACCAAATTTATTGCTCCCTGGCAATTAGGTCATTGCTATAAACAACTATTCTTAGTAACATTTTTTACAGTATCTTTATTTTATGAGAAGACAACCTGTTTTACAAACTGTGCTAACTTCAAAATGCATTTTTTTAAAGAAATTTTACTTAATCTAACCTAGATTAATGCACAACGTAATGATCTCCCATTTGTCATTTCTGTAGTACTGTTCTCTCCACATTAAAAAAATCAATTGATTCGCACTCTTAGAATTTTTAAGGAATTTATTTACGTGAGATTTACGGATTTGAGAATTTTATATTATATATTTATTTATTTAACTGTTTACATATATGTTATTGAGAGGAAGATTAGATTTAGTTAATAGTCTAATTAGAGGATACAAAAAATTTTTAGTTCAAACTGTGATTGATGATTTTGTTATGTGAATTTATTAATCGCTTGTCCTTAAAAAATGATTTCATAGTACTTTCTGCGATTTTGCTGCCAGCATGTGATTAATTTGACTCGTACTTATTACGTAACATATTTGCATATTCCGTAACATCTCATATTTAATGTACATAGTGGAAGCAATTCATCAGGGAAGGCATTCATATTAGTGGAAATTATTTCGGTAAAATCTGTGATATGTGAAATGAAACATTCAGTCGATTAATATAATTCTTCCCACGAAAAAGTTTTCAGTTTGGTAATAAGACAATAAATATGCATGTACATGTTTCATTTCACATATGGTTTAGATTTATTAAAAAGCTTCTAATCTTCATACCTTGGAACTGGATCTTGATTTTATGGCAAAATTAAACTGCACCATTTGTAATAAGCTTCATGCAATCAGTGGGGAAATGTTTGTATTCAATTTTTGGATCAATGTGCAACTGTTATGGCCATACACCCAAAAGTTTTGGAAAATGTTTATTTTTATAGTATGTGAATGCTTATTTTCTATGTGTACATAATAGATAGACTATTTATGCAAATATATTGTATTTTAATAAAATTATGTGTTTGTATTTCTTAAGATTTCAACTCCTCATTAGTCGGCCATCTGTGATTACGAAATTAAAAAGTTTCTGATGAAAACAGAATGGTGGAATAATTCCCTGGCTAGTGCCACGCTGGATATTGAATGATACAAAAGAAATTTGCATGTTGTTTGTAGTACTACTACTATCCGTTCCAAAAAGGGAGTCTCCTGTGTTTCAGCAAGTATATTTCAAAAACTAGTGCACTCTAAAATTATATAAAATTGGTCACTATTCTTTGTAGTATTATCTACAATCTGCTATAGAATTAAGTGTTTACGTTTGTTATTTGTCGAGATAATACTAAAAAAGTGTAAAAAGGTACCCGAAATTAAGCAAATTTTAAGATGTATGAAATTCAACAGCTTGTAGAAAGTAAGCTACTGCTTATAAAAATCTGAAAAAATTACATGAGATCAATTGTACCTTTATATATTATGTGGGGTAATATGAATATTTTTTTTTAATAAGTTTGGTTGTAATTAGGTAAAATGCGGAGCATTGTTTTCTCGCTTATGAATGAATAAATGTATAAGCATTTTTCAGATTACGTACTTCATATAAATCTGATGCAAAATATATCATTTAATAGTAAATAAATATAGTTTTGTTAATTAAATAAATTAAAAACCTTTTAATGAAATAGAGAATATTTCCGCTCACAGCAGAGGCGCGGGGCGAAGCGGGCGGAATATCGTGTCAGTATATTTACGATGCGTTCACGCCGCTTCCAATGACTGTATATGATTTTCTGCCGGGATCTGTTGCTTACCGTCAAACTGAACCGTACTAACGTCGAACGAACGCCTGAGTCACATATTTGCATCTCTCTCGCCGATCTAAAATAATCATCGACGGGAAAATTACTCATTTTTGACAAAAGTTCTACTCTTTCCTTGAAATTTATTTGCAATTGTTTCGTAAATAATATTAATCCATCTATAAGCGAAAGCCGCATTTCAATTCGTTGTATAATTATCGAGATAGCAGATATTTCGATTCTAGGCCTGAACTCTTAAAATAAAAACAACAATTTTTTTTTTCTTTCGTTCTACGCCTTCAGAATAGAATAGCGTTAGATATATATTTTTTTCATAATATTCTAGTGATTAATAACAATGTTATATGCACACAAAGATGAGAGTTTCGAAAATTGTCGTACAAAACAGTACATTTTCAAACAAATACATCGGAAAAAAGGCGTATTTATCAAAATATTTCCATACAAATTAATATACATATAGAAAAACGATGCATCTTTCTATGGTATAAATTTCAGAATATTCGTGTCCTCTAAATCATAAATATGAGGTTTTGAAGAGAGGAGACTCCCTTTTTGGAACGGATAGTAGATAATAACATTGGTTTAAGATCGTTTATTTCTACATACAAGACTAACTTAGAAAATTATTCTAAAATGAAATGTGAAACTTTAAACTGTAAATTTTATTATTAAAATGAAAAAACCAGAAAACATTTTGACAAGGACACAGTGCTAAGACTTAATTTTTGCTTGCAGATTAACGAACAGGTTGAATATTCATATATTCAGGCTACATTTCGTTTTATTGTATTTATCTAATGCTTTCTGCAACAAGTAAGGTTATTCCCAATTTGTTTTTTATTTTAACATTTACAATCAAACATTATCAATCCAATATTATTAGTTGAATAAAAGTAGAGCTAGATCCCAGTGTTTGTACCACTCGCAAACGTGCATCACTCAACCAGTTTCATTTTACCCACACACAGGATTTTGACGATTGGTGCTTATTCTTCGGTTAGGGTGAGGTTAAGGTTCCCCTCCTTTTGGGCCAATTAGTAGTTTCAGCAGGCACGTGAATGTGTATGTTTTAAATTTCTGCGTTTTCTCTTGTAAAATATATGTTTTGAACATAAAGTTTAAATTTAAATTGAATTAAGCTGGTTTTCTCAACAATCCAACATAATTCCGTGAGAAAATCCGCCTGCCGATAAAACGAAAATTCTTCCGCAATTTTATTTAAAATCCGCCAGATCTAGCGGATTTTCTGCTGATTGGTTGTATGCCACTGAAATCGCAAATTTCACGCATGCGCGTTTTCAAGTGGTACAATATTTTACAAATTTATTTAATTCATCCGTATGAAGGGTTGTGAGGGTTCCATATAACACGTTTTACTTCTTTAACAATTTGAAGGTGCAAATATGACGTTGCTTAAAACGTGTGAATTCCCTTCGTGTTCCGCCTATGAGTTTCCATTGCTGCCAACAGACAATCTAGTGACAATTAAAATTCTCACGGCCACGTGATAAACAATAAGTACACATTATTTTGTTACGTGTTAATAAACAATTGCGCAGATTTTAATAATATGACAGCTGCGCATGTAAAATAAATCTCGTATACATTCGACGAGGAGGTTACGGAAGAAAATTTTACCAAAACAGCAGCGGAATAATTGCTTCTTCTATAGGAGTGGGTAGTGCAGCACGAGCGGCATCTCTATCTTAGCCATTTTTGCGAAGATCGACAAGCTAACGTTGAATGCACAAAGGGAAAACCCCTAAATCTTTTGTTTAGTTGGCGACACTGTATTTGGGAATTCAAACGTTTTCAGCAACGTCTTTTGTCAGGTGCCGGCCACTTTTGCACGTTCATCAACTGTTTGCAAAATTGAGATAATGGGTGATAAACCAGTAAGTAGACATGCACTGCATATACAATTGATATAAACTAAAGTTTCCCTTCGTAGATTCCTCAGTTAAACTACCGCTTTATGCGTGTTGTCGCAGGATTTGTAATGACAACACCAGGGATACTAAATGATGCTTTCATATCTCCGTTCGCCTGGATGTTGAGAGGAATTTGGAGTACTGCAGGAACTGCAATCATATACTTTGGTTCCGTGTCTTTATTCGTAATGGCATACAGAACCTTGGACATTGACAGGAGGTTTAGGTATTACTTCCATGCGGCTGTCCTCGTGGCCTTAGAGGCGTTGTGTGATGCTATGAGGCCACCACCTCGTTAAATACCGAGCTAATGTGTTCCCACTTTTTTATTTTGTTTTGTTCGTTTTGTTAAATTTAAGTTAATTTATCACATGAAATAATAAATTCACTAAATTGGACAGCGCTTAGGTATGTACAAAGCATCTTGTAGATGGTTATGAGAATTTGCAACGTGTTGTGATGCCTATGGTATACTTAGCTAGAGCGTTGTTCTTAATAAAGGGGTGCGGAGAAGATTTATGTGTTTCCATCTGATATTGGAAAGATTGACGTTGATGTCAATTAAATGCTTAATCTGTAACACTTGTTTTGCATTGGTAATACTCTCTCCATGTGATAACAGATAATATTTATGTTTATATTAGTTGTTAGAAAAATGGCTTCATAATACTGTTCTGGACCGTTTTCAACAGATAATCTTAATGTTTAATTACTTAATGAAAATATTTTTGTATCGTAAGCTAAGATCAAACTGCCTAGTTACTATTTATAAAGAGCCTTCCTGTATCCTGTGATAGAGTTGTAACCCTTCAAATATTTTTATTAAACGTTTATAAAATAAAGAAAATAATATAAAATAAATAAAATGTGTTTATTGTGGTTTGTACCTTAAATTTAGGTCAGCGGAATCTGTTTTTTTAAAACTAAATTCAAAGGTGCTTGGTGTGACACAAAGTGAAATTTTTAAAAATCGCCAAAATAAGCTACAAATCCCAAAAATTCAGAACGTCTGGTCACTTTACGATTAAGATATATTAAAATACGATTAAGATATGCAGCGTATTATTTGCGACATTCTCGAAACCTGCTAGCAATATACAGTGAGATCAGAAAGTCGAAATAGTTGACAGTACATTTTCTGAAAATTCCTATATTCAAGTAAAATTATATTGGCTGTCTGCAGTGGCGTAACTTCATATTGTGGGCCTATATTTTGGGGCCCCTTTCATATATATTTTTACTTGTATCTCAAACTATACCACAGACTTTAATCTTTAGTTTCCTTTAATATTAAGAATAAAATTTTGTAAATTGGAAATAGGTGTTTACTCATTTCGAGATTAAATTGATATTATCTTACAATTTAGCAAGATGACCTTTTAGAATTTTTATGGTATCACGTAGTAGCAACTAATCTAAGTAACTTCAGAATATTTCAAGCTCATGGGATTTGTTTTTCTACTGTTTTAGCGAATGTAAAAATGCAACGCCGAATAAAACAAACGGGTAATAAATTCAGATTATCTTACAATTTAGGAAATTGACCTTTTGGGATTTTTTTACTATCACATAGGAGCAGCTATTCTAAGTAAGTTCGGAATTTTTTAAGCTTGTAGCAATTGTTTTTCATTTTTTTTACCGAATTTAAAAATAAAACTTTAGAAAAAACGAACTGGTGTTGAATTGAGATTATCTTAGAATTCAGGAAAATGACGTTTTAGAATTTTTATGGTACCACGTACTAGCAACTATTCTATGTAAATTCAGGATATTTCAAGCCGGTAGCAATTGTTTTTCTATTTTTTTTGCCGAATATAAAAAATGCAACTTCAAAAAAAAGAAACCAACGTTAAATTGAGATTATCTAAGAACTTAGAAAATTGACGTTTTAAAATTTTTATGGTATCACGTAATAGCAACTATTCTGAATAAATTTAGAAAGTTTTGCGCTTGTAGAAATTGTTTTTTCTATTTTTACCGAATTGAGAACATTTAACTACTGAAAGAACAAAAGACTTTCAGGTGCGATTTTTAGAATTAGAATTTTTCTCATAGTCCGAATAACTTCAGAAAGTTTCAAGCTTGTAACAATTTATTGAATTTCAAACTAATTTGCAAAAGGCCATTTCTTCTGATTTTATGATTAGGATTAAAAGAAAATGGTGAATTCGTCATGCCAAGGCTTAATTGGTGAAAATCGTTGTGTTTTAATAAGCTCTGCCTCATTATAATTACGCCACTGGCCGTCTGGAATTCTCCAATACAGTGCAGTGTACATTTTGTTAATTTTGACATTTTTTAAGGTTACTTAAACGGCAGTTATTTCTATCGATCATCACATCATACATATAAGATTTATTATCTAGCCGTTTTATTTAAATTTTTTAAAGGTTTTCAAAGCCGAAATTCCCATTTTTAGTGACGCCACTGAACTTCTGTTAGTTAGGTAATGTTTTAAGGGCTGACAATTATTTTCGATAGGTCCGAAAATTTTTTTCCCATTCCATTTGCTATGGAATATTTTTTTCCTATTTTTTTGCATAAATTGAAAGTTTGTGACAGTGAAATCCTTTGACTATATAGTATATAGTCAAAGCTAGGAACGAAAAGAGATAATTTGTCTTGAAATGTACTTTCTATGAATTTATTTTCCTGTGTAGAAAATCTACCCAAAATCGATTTTGGGTAGACATTCTGAACCGAAAAATAAATTCCTAGAAAGTGCATTCTAAGACAAGTCACCTCTTTTCGTTCCTAGTCTCATAATACAAATTTTGAAAAATTACGTATGCATTACATTGACTCTTAATAAATTCTTAAATAAGTATATGAATACTTTCTGCACTAATTGTATTACCTTTAGGTGAACACGTTCAGGAGTAATTTAGTTTAAAAAAATCTCCATAAGAAATTTAAAAATAAACAATAATTTTGGAACATCAACAAACCTTACTTGATTGTTTATTATTAAACGAATAATTCCCCATAAATTAACGTTTGAATCATTAAAGTGAATTAAACTATTACATAATTGCGACGGCAGTATTTATTATTTAAGGATTTTCACAGCATGTTTATTTAAAAATATCAATTAATTATAAGTTTAGTGATGATTTAATTAACGTTCCAATTATCGAAATTGTCCCTCAGAATTACGATCTAAAAGCTTAGAAAGCCAAACATATTAAATTCGCATTTTAGCGAGCTTTTCGCCATCTACCGGACGATAGATGAACTGCTAAGTGCGTTTTTACGGCAGCGCCAAAATGCTCGAACTTTATACCTATAATTTGAGTGTTAAAATTCAGCAATGCGCCATACATGGAAGGATAGACGATTTAATTTTAAATCGAATGATGTATAAAATAGCTGAGGAAATTTAGCGGTTTTCTTGTAATTTGCGAATGAAAATTAAGCACGACCCCTTTACCGACAATTACAGTTCCCTGTAACTTAAATATTTAATCAAGAACAATTTTCAATATTGTTCCATCAAATACGGGTCCCAATACTTATTACTTATTAATTATTTAACTTTTGATTTTGTTAATGCTTTACTTCATGAGAAATCTTAATCTTCATATAGGTTGCCCTCTATTATTGTATGGATGAAATAGTGAATCCTTTGTAGATTTAATATTTGTTTTAATGTTTTAAGAATATTTAAAAACTAAAGAAGAATCTTATTTTAGAATGGTAGAATGAGTTTACTTGTAAATATTCAAATATTTAAATTAAAAAACAAGGGTATATAGACGTCTAATTTCAGGCAACCCAATATACGCGTAAGCTTTACAGTGAACTGAATTACCGGGTAAATTTTCCTTTGCAAATAACTAAAAAACCGCAAAATTTCCTGAGCCATTTTACACATAATTCGATTCAGAATGATATGCTTTATTATTTGATGTATAGTTAATTGCTGGATTTTTACTTTTTGACTATAGTTCGAGGCTTTTGGCCTAATAGTTTACACCTTGTCCGACAGATGGCACAGTAATGACCAGAATTATATAAATGTTTTACATTTTTAAATGATTTAATGATTTCAATCATCATTAAAACGTTTAATTATAGTTTAAATTTATTTAGTTGAAGGTGTCATTAAAATTGAAAAATAATAGATGTTGGTGTGTCAATTATGCCAGTATTGGGTTAAATAAATTATTAATAATTCCCTCACTCAAGATTTGATTTTTGAGTTTAGTTTAATCCTTTAAAATTGGTAATTTTTGGTATTAATAAATTAATTGCAGTTACCTGTATATTGGGTTGCCTGTTTAGGCGTTTATTTTAAAGTATTGTTTCTGTAGTTTAATTATTTAAATATTTATTCTTTATAAGTAAATTCATTCTAAGATAACATTCTTCTTAAGTTTTCAAACAGGCTTTTATTATTAAACCGAATATTAAATCCAATAATGGTTTAGTAGTTTATCCCCACGATAACAGAGGGTGCACCGGTACGGTGATTAGTATTTCTCATATTGTAATGCATTAACAAAATAAAAAGTTGAGCGACTAATTAGTTATAAGAATAGGGACACGTATTTGATTGAAGAATATTCCCAATTGTTCTTTATTTAGTATTTAAGTTACAGTGAACTGTAAATGTCGGTAAGTGTGTCGTGCTTAATTTTTATTCGCAAATTACGGGTAAACCGCTTAATTTCCTCAGCTATTTTATACATCATTCGATTCAGAATTAAATCGTCTATCGTTTTATGTGTGGCGCATTGCTGAATTTAAACACTCAAATTATAGGTATAAAGTTCGAGCATTTTGGCGCTGCCGTAAAAACACACTTAGCAGTTCATCTATCGTCCGTTAGATGGCGAAAAGGCGCAGAAATACGAATTTAATTAATTAATTAATTCGATTTTTAAATAAATTTGAGTATTAAATACATTGGATAAAGACAAAAATAACCTGAATATATGTATGAATATTCAATCTGCAAAATTAAGTCTTATTAGGACTACTATACTTAACATGCAAATTTCTTTTGTATCATTCAATGTCCGTGCCGAGTGGCACTAGCAAGGGAAATAGTTGTTTCAATAAGTTATTTGTTTGTAGTCTATGTAAGATTTAATTTTGCAAAGTCATGAACAGGTTGAATTATCATATGTTCTGGATCTTTGACTATATACTAATGGACTGCTATTTCCCCTCCATTTCCCATATGATCACTGCTCCAAAAGTGATCCACGAGCTGGAGCCCGATATAAGTCCCGCCCCAGAGCCGAAAATGGAGCGTAATTTAAAAACCGGAAAGCAAAAAATATATTTCTCGATGTATTCATCAGCAACGTGGAGAATGCAAATGAGAGCAAATTTCGGCAACTCGGGTCCACTTTCCTGCCTGTTCTTTACAAGCAAAGCATCAACCTATAATTTGCGAAGTTCCGGATTTGATGGAAATCTAATACAGAATTTTAGGTTATAAGTCAAAAGTCAACTGACGTGTACATCAGCTGACGAGTATTATAACCGCGTTGGCATATATACGTGGACGTATTGCAGCAATATTTTGACATAGTGTGAATATTTGACAATATAAATGTTTATATATTCAAAGGTGTGAATAAATTGCAGGGTATCACAAAATGCAATGCGAGCTCATAGAGTAATATGTCGTAGACACAAAATAGCTACCAATTTGGTAATATACCGCAACCATTTAGGGTCCCGCCGCGCCACCGTTGCTTGGAGACACACATGAAGGCGCTAGCAGTCCAAAAGTATATAGTCAAAGGTGAAATCATATTTCGTAGAAAAAGTTAACAACAACAAAGAAGTAATTTTTCATCACACCTGGGATTAAATCAAAGAAGCATGGGCGCGACGTGGTTAATAACGAATTAATGCAAATAAATCACATAACATAATCCTATTGTTGAGTTGGCAAAACTGCAAATTCAAATGTTTCAAACGGCGTCCATTGTCACGTAGACGAGGCATCAATTTGTATTAATGGGTGATCAAGATGTAAGTTGAAACACATTTTAAGTGAAATTTATAACAACACGTCTCTCTGCGCAGTGTAGTCCTGATTTCGAGTACTCCATCGTGCGAACCATCTCAGGAGTTATAATGGGTGCACCGGGCGTACTGTATGATGCTTTTGTAACCCCGTTGACGTGCATGTTCAGGGGAGTTTGGAGTATTGCGGGGACTCCGATCACGTTTTATCTTTCTATGTATTTCTTCATACTGGGGGACAGAGCCTGGGAACGCCGTCGGAGGATCCGCTACTATTGCCAAGGAGCTGCCCTCATAGTTTTTCATGCGTTCTACCTCTATCTTTGGAAATAGAATAACTAGCCTACTTAAGTTTTAAATGATTAGATATTTAGTTTATAATATTCATGTACTCAAAACAATGTCAATTCTTGTGTAAGTACAAACACAAAATGACTTTTTTTTACAACGCAAAACCACATTTGCAGTTCACCGAGTTTTTCTTGTTACATCTCAGTCGATCTCTTTCTAACCGTGTTGGAATGACTATGGTATACATGGTTATAGTAAACTTCATAATGGGATGCAAAGGGTAGCAACAGGTGTTATCTCACTGGAGTTAGTGTAATGATTCTACATGATGTGTTAGATTTACATCGGAATTGATGATTTGTTTTCATTTTGCGTTACTAGTAATATACATGATAATAATTAAATGTGAATTAAACTTGCTATTTCTAGCTAATGGAAAAATATTATCCTGTGGAGTGGATTAGAATGAGCGATCTGACTAAATATGGGGTCGCTGATTCAAATCCAGGCTACAACCTAATTTGGTGTTCATCTGAATTATTTGTTCCTCTTGCTTATAAAAGTATTTCTGGATTGTAAGTTCAACTTTTTTGTTTGTTTTATACATTTTTTTAAATCTTTAAAAACATGATAAAATTAATAAAATGTACTTTATATGCCAAATTTTCTTTTGCATCTTAAATTTTTTTATCACTCTGCAATTGTTATGACAAAGGATAAGTATTCTAGCCGAAGACAATAAATAGTAATAATTTTCACTTACTATTGTCGAAGCTAATGTTTAAGTTATTCAACTGTTATAAAGTAATCACAGATTGATTGTCACAAAGTGCTCAAAATATTCAGGTAATAAAATTAATATAATAATATTTTTATTTGTGCCAATAATTTTCATTTTACACAAGTCAGTGGATGCATGTTGTGGAGACAAAAATAAAGAGAAATAGGTAGGAGATGAAAGAGTAGCAAAGGCCATGTATCAAAGTGCTGAAAGGAGACGGAGGAGGATCGGAGTGGATGCGAGGGGTCAATGAAGAACAGAATTAAATATAAAATAGTGAATGATCCAGATACCGATCTATGTATATAGATGTATGTGTATATATTTACATGTAGGAATAGTTTTTTCTTTGTTAATTAATATTTGATATGTTAATAGAGTTGATTTAATTTGAATTACTTTTGTAGGATAAAATTTCAAGGCCGCAAGGCAGTAATTAAACATTTATTAATAAGGAGGTAATCAAATTCTTGTCGCTTTGATTTATAAAATGTGATGGTGCAGCATTTCTTTAAGTTAGTATTACCATTGCTTAAATATATATTTAATCACATGGTGATTGAAGAATGAAGAATTATTTTTTTATTATTAAAACTGAAAATCGTCTAAAATTTTAGTTATAAAACACAATATGGCACACCAAGTTGATTTTATTAAGTTTTTACATATTATACAAAAAGATTTTTATCGAAGACACAAAAACAGTTTTTATAAATTTTGAACTAGCTTATTGAGTAATAATGTAGAAATAACACACAAGTAATTAAGATTAAATTATTAAGCGTAGATTAAACAATATTAATAATGAACGGTGTACAATAGAAAAACATCGTAACAAAATGTATTTTCATATGTGTTTCTATACATTCAATAAATTATTATTATGATTAAAAGTGTTATTCATAACTATAATTATAGTACAATATAACTGCTATATAAATTAAGATAAATAATCCACATGAATATTATCTGTCATCAATCAGTGAGACTAGAGACTCATCTGTGGTATTCGGCTAAGTAGATTGATTAGTTCAGATTGTCGAGCCCTTAACACCCAGACACTCATTTTATTTATTTGTTTGCCTGTTTCATCTAAGTGATCGTGCCCTACACCCCAATCACCTCTTCGATGAACTGTTGTTATGGATATAACTGCAGAGCAGCTTAACCAGAATGTCGGGGCATTTGTTATATATTATTATTAAAAAAAAAAGTCGAGGGAACTAACACTTGAAACTTTCACTCTCAAGTGACTCAACTCTGTGACTCGTTATGAAGAACATCACCACAAAATTTTTAACATCGCAACACTGCTAGAACCTAATGTATGCTTGTAGTAGAAAATTGGAATTCCTAAAATGCAGCAGGTAACGAAGCCATCGAACACTGCGAACGAAGGCCTTGATTTTATAAAACGTTCAATAAAATTGTGTTGAAACATACATGGGTGCCTTTTCAGTGAGCTTCTTTTAAGCTAACTTTCTTGAAAGCTTTGAATGGGTATAATACAAATAAACAAGCTTCTTAAGTCTATGCAAACTAACTTATCTAATTTAACCAGCGGCGGCTCTTGGATTTCCGTAGAGGAGGCTAAGATGGAGGAAGCGTGCTGTTTTGGTTAATTTTTCATCCTTAGCCACCTCGCCGAACATCCACGAGCCGCCGCTGAATTTAACAAAACTCAACGAAAATGTAAAATCGCGGAAGCTTGTTATCTACCGATTCCTAGAAACTTCCCACAACGTATGTAAGGCTATTAGGACGGCTGCATGAAACAAGTAATGGCACCTCCTCCGGGGGTTAAATACTCTGTGAGCCATTGCGAGGAAAGATTCCAAAACAAGGCGTGGAGTGGGTCTCGCAATGTTGAAAAATCCTCTCAGAGTCCAAGTAAAGGGCGATGAAAAAGCTTGGTGTAGTATACTCGGCGTCCTCACTATAACCCCCGAGATGGAACGCATGAAGTTTTGGTCAACCTCTGCACACTGCACAAAGGAAATCTTTATTGTTTTAAATACGGCTTCAAATGCGTCTTTACTTACAGGCTCATCACCCATTTTTTCCAACTTAGCTACAACAATCCGTTACGGGGAAAGTGACACGTAGAAATAATGGATGTAATTTAAAACATTTGAATTTTCAAACAGTCGTTGCCAACCTAACAATGAGGTTACATTTTGTTCTAATTTGTAATTATGGTTAATAATACTTATTAGGGCTGGAAGACCTGAAATCGATAGCCCAGACTAATTTTATATTGTAGACAGTGACGGTTCACGGGTTTTTTCTGGTACATCCGAGGTAGCAAGGGTGGCAATACAGATAGGTAGGGTCGGTTGCAGAGACGGCTGGCTGCGTGACCGCACCTATCTTTCTAGTGCGCTACACTCTGAGCCATAAGGGTTGAATACACAAAGTATACTTAAAAAAGACAATAGCTTCTAAATAGAAATCTCGTTTATTAAATATATGTATCAAATGTACAAAACTCCGCATTTATTATTTAACATATAAACATATTAAGAAGGCAGTATTTTTAACTAAGAAGAACAACTGTTAATTGGCCGGCGTTCAAGACATTCTTAGATGAGGCATTAGATGATTGATGGTGAAAGCCATTACTTTGTGTTACATTTTCAATAAAATGCACTTTGTTGATTGTGTTGAATGCGTGATACCAACAAAATGCATTTTATTCACAAGTTCTCAAGGACAGAGATGTTAAAGCTTTTCCATGACAATCCCGCATGCTACACTACTTGCATGCTGCATTCATTCATATAAAGAAACAAGTGTGTTGAGAATTTTCACAATTTTTAATGTCGAAACACTGCGATATAATAATCATCTGCCTGATGAAGCCACTGCGTGGCGAAATATATATCGCGGTGTTTCGACATTCAAAACTGCAAAAATTCTCAACACACGTGGATTATTTTCCACATATATTATGGAATTTCACTAAGTAACAGCCCCATCTATCCAATGGAGAAACAAGTATTGAAAAACTGTTTTGAACAATTTTTTGCCTTACCGCCGAATTTTCACAGCCAATATATCACTAAAGAAACATGTTTTATAAATTACTATTGACTATTACACTAGCATAAGGAATCTGATAATAATCTACGGTTGCACGAGTGCGATCTTCCTTAACTGCATGCCCCAATGTCCAAGCATGAAGAATATTGAAGTCCAGTAGTAAAAGCGCCTCATCCTACGGTCCTCAGCCTTCTCTGCAAATGCATAAGCGCACAACGACAGAATGCAAAAAATTGAGCCGTGAATTCTTTTCCACACCGTCTGGCAAGTCCAAAGTATGGGGCTCACGTACGCCTTGTAGAGGATCGTTGGTGTTTTCATGACAATGCCACAAAGGCTGCTCATGCTACGTCTTACCTGCGTTTTATATTTATTTTGGAGTTATAGTAATTACAAACGAATGTATACTTACGAAAATTCCATCCATTTTATGGCTGAAGTAAAAATTTGTTGGAGAAAAAAGTTCTACCAACTAAATTTTAATACAATTAATTGTAATCATTTTGTTTTATTAACAATAAAGCATGTATTACAACAAAGTGGGTAAATGTGTAAACATTGATTAAACAGTGCGTTAATTATAACGTACTGTTTAATCAATGTTAAGGGTAAATTAATCTCAATTGGGGGATTTACGTTTCTTTCCGTTGGTAAAACTCTAGGTTTGTTATCGGCTCAAATTTTGCGCAGCGCTATCTTTCGGCGCAAATACGAACAATTTTGTTTTTGCAAAAAGAAATTGTAATTTGTTGGCAAATTGTTAAAATCAATGTAACATATATTGGAGACTGGTTAATTGCATGAGTGGTTATGCAAGAGTAAAAATGCGACAATGCCGTCGCTTTATTGTACTGTAAACCTCCCAAAACTATGAATTTGTTAATTATTTCACTATTCCTTGCTTTAATTCTACCCGTAGGGGAAATAAGTTCAATTTCAGTTTGATGACAAACATTTGTAAAATGCTTTCCGGCGCATTACTAGAAGTGCCTCTTCCCAGTTACTGATACAAGTGTGTTAACTAAATTTTTTTTTCAATTTAAAAATAAAACTTGAAGGTGTTTTAGAAGCGTGCAATTTGTTGCAATGTTACGTTTACTATGGATAAGCAGTAAACATTATCATTATTATAATTTTGATCTCGCACATGAATCAGTGGGAAAAACAAAGCAGGAAGGACTAGAAAAATCGTAAAGAATGTTGTAGTTGTTTTCCATTTAGAGTTACTGCAGGGCAGTTGTCCTTTTTCATAGTGGATGGACTTGTCTGCATTAGGTTTGAACCTCAATTTTTTGAGCCACTCCTGGATTTGGTTTGGAGGTGCATTAAGGCCATTTTGTGTGATGCTAAGATTACGGCATCATCTGTGAATGTTGCAGTTGTTGTGGGTAAGCCGGATGAATACATCAAATATAGTACAGGCCCTTGTACGCTTCCTTGTGGTACACCTGCTAGTATTGGTTGTAGATCGGTGTAATCGTTTCCATGTATCACCAAGAAATATCTTTTTGTTAGGAGGGATTTCAGTAACTCGTAGATATGATGTGGTAATAGTTTCTTCAATTTCTAGCACAATCCTAGATGCCCTACTTTGTCAAACGCTTGTGCGATATCGAGAATATCTTTTTCCATCAAGGATCTTGTGAATTTGATTGATTATCCTGTAGATTTGTACAGTTGTTCCGTGCCAGTTTTTGAATCCATACTGATGGTCAGGAATTACTTTCTCTTTATTGATTATTGGGTTAATTCACCTGAGGAGGATCTTCTCAAATACAATAGGATAGGACTGCTAAGAGGCTTATTCGTCTGAATGAAGTGACTTCATTTAGAGATTTTCCCGGTTTTGGCAGCATTATAAAAATTGCTTTCAAGCAGCGGTGGCTCGTGGATATCCGTACGGGGGGCAACGACGAAGATGCTGTTTGCGCTGCACTACTTACTCTAGTAGAGGAAGCAAATATTCTGTTGCTGTTTCGGTCAAATTTTCTTCCGCTGCCTCACCGTCGAACATCCATGAGCCGCCGCTGTTTTCAAGGCTTTAATGGGCAGCTTTTGTAGAATTTCTCCATCAAAATCGTTGCATTACAAAATGCCCAGTTTCTATTGGATTTTCTTAATTTTCCCAAAACACCCACGCTGAATTTTAATAAAATCTGCAGAAACATTCTAGAGATATGTAGCTACAAAACAAAAGAAATATATTAACTTGAGACAATCTCACTTATTGCAGATTTATTGAATAAATGTAATAAAGACGAAAAATAGCCTGAATACATGAATATTCAGCCTGTTCGTGACTCTTAGTACGTCACAGTAAGACTTAATGTTGCTGAATCACGAACAGGCTGAATATTCATGTATTCAGGCTATTTTTTGTCTTTATTACATTAATTCTAGATATGCTATCACTAGTTGTTTTTAGGAATCTTCCATTAAAATAATTGCCTTCCAAAATATCCAATTTCGATTAAATATTCTTAATTTTCACCAAATCCGTACAAGGAATTTAAATAAATTTTATAGGAATATATGTAGCTGTAAACCGAAGTTTAAGAAAAATAAAATAGGTTAACGAAATATTCTATCAAAATTACTGCTTTGCAAAAAAAGACTTGCGATAAGGTTTCCTTGATGTCTCGTAATCACCTTGATAAATTTTAATCAAAATAGTAGGAAACATTCTTGACATATGTAGCTGTACAAAGAAGAAAAATCTAACAACGGTTTATCTCTAGTTTTTCCGAAATTTTTCATACAATTCACTCCTTTGCAAAATGCACATCCTCGAAAAGATTTTCTTTATTATCTCGTAATCCTAAACGGATCTTAATAAAAGTTACAAGAAATACATAAAGATATGTAGCTGTAAACAGTGGCGGCTCGTGGAACACGTTGATGGTAGAGCCACTTATGCAATTTAACGTACGTAAATATGTGTCTACAGCAGCGGAGGGGTTAAGCCCAACGAAACAATTATTGCCATGAGATTCAATTAACTGTCCGAAAGGCAATATTTAGCCGAGCTGAAATATTTAAAATCAGTTAGCAATGCTGGATTAACGATTTTGTAGGTTAATTTGTAAATAAAACATAAATTACGATTGCATAAAAAACTTTTTTTAATTGAGATTACTTATAACACATAAGATTATGTATACTTTATATATACATTTATATAGATAATAATAGACTATTACTAATTAATAATTTCCTCACCTAAGTGTGTCGGACATCAGGCCCTGGCAGAACAACTAAAACATATATTATCTATTAAAAACATACGAAAGTACAAAACCAAAGTTGTTCCACCAACGCAACAAAACCTTATTCAATAATGATATTAAAATAAACCTGATTACACTTGTTTATATCATATATATTATATAAAATAAGCAATATAGTGAATTCCGGTTGCGGGAGTCCACTGGACTACATCGAAAGTAAAAAATACCAGTCTCATTCACAAGGCAGCGTTCACAAGCCAAGATAGAGAAAAGTAATCACAAGTAGGTGTATAAAACATCGAGTTTTCTCCTGAGCTCAGCTTGGAACACGTTCGTCCTCGGGCGTCCCCTCCTTAATGTACTTTCACGGCCGGGATGAAGAAGCCGTACTTGCTCAGCCAGATGCCCACTCCCGTGCCCAGCAGCAGCGACAGCAAGTTGGTTAGGAATAGTGTGCAGAGGCCCCTGCGCGAGAACACGCTGTTGTTGCCCACCCTTGCGTAGCGCAGGCTCAGGTCTCTCTTCGGAGGGCGGAAACTCCAGTTCTTCGGCGGCAATTGGTCTGGGCGACTACTCCAGTCAGTGAAGAAATCACCATCCTAAAAAAGAAATAAGTAATAAATATATTTGTTATGGCGAAAGTTTTCGGCTTCAAATTTTTAGCTCCTTCATGGGTCTAAAATAAATATTGGATTGATCAGGCTGTTACGTGTTGATACTCTATAATATCACTTAATAAAATGTAAGGTAACAAGTTTTCAATACGCTATAAAACAAGTGATGGTATTTTAACAAATCATAAAATAAAGCGGCTAGATCCCTCATATTGTACCACTCGCAAACGCACAGGCGCGAATCTCGCGATTCTAGCGGCACCTAACGAGTTTCCTTTTACCCACACACAGGATTTTGACGATTGGTGCTTGTGCTTAGGTTAGGGTTAAGCTAAGTTCGGGCGCCTGAGTGTGTGTATGCATGAGTGGATAAAACGAAACTGGTTGTGTTGTGTTGTTGGTTGTGTTGTGTACAACATATGGGAATTTGCCAATAAAGCATTTATTTTAGACTTAATAAAACACTGACACAGTATAAGGTTCCAAAATGTTTTTTATTGTTCGGGAACAATCTTTCACCGTAGTGGTCATATTTTCATCTACCTGATGAAGCCAATGTGTGGTGAAACATTGTTGTGGAATAATAAAAAAACATTTTGAAACCTTATGCTCCGTTATTAAGTCTAAAATTATTTTATGATTTGTTAAACTACTGGCATTTGATTTATTGCGGATTGAAAACTTGTGAAAGGCATTTACAATTTTATGAGACCAAGTTATTACCCTGGCCTTACTTTTACTGCAGACATAAAATCAATTCAATGCCCGATACCTTCCGAGTGAACTTTTCAAACAGGCATACATGTTTTATGAAGTTCAGTAGAATATTTTATGTATTCAGCTTTATAAACATTGCACTGGTTTATTAATGCTTTCGGGTGGTGTAAGAGTGGTTTCACACACACACACACCGATATGATCGAAGTTGGAATAGGTGTGTGAATCGTATGTTCAGTATCAGTGGCGGCTCGTGGAATATTTTGATGGTAGAGTCAAATAAAACACTTTTTACTTTGTTTGTATAACACTTTGATTTATTTGTTTGACTGCAGTTTCGGCAACTCAGCTTGCCATTATCAAAACTAAGGTCTCTAAAGGACTGGAAATTGATGCACTGTTTACAAACTTGTGCATTCTCACAAAAACCGGCTTAATAGAATAAATTACCAGCCTGTGCTGTAACTTAATTTCGAACATAATATTTATTCATGAGGATATTTTCACCAAGTCATGATCAACATTGCAAAACCAGAGGTCGAGCACTTCATTAATGCAGCAATTCACTTTTACACAACACTCATGCACTTAATAAAAAACCCGACCTTGAGATTTAAACTCCTGTTACAATTGATTTGTGTACAAAAGTTTTTTTTTTGTGCCAAGCTTCGTATTTTTTAAATATCTGTCAAAAATTAAATCTGCAGATTTTTACATAATTTATGGTTCAGTTTTAAATTTAGTTATTATCAAATTTATTTCATTTGGTAACACTAGATAAGTTTAGCACTGTGTTCATTTTACATTTACAGTTTCAAGTTTTCAAATCTTAGAATAAATTTCAAGTAGAAATAAATGATCTTAAACCAATAACATGCAAATTTACTTGTCTCCACAAATTAATTTTTTTATAGAAACTGGAGCGCTTTCAAAAGATCGGAGGGTAGGATGATACTAAATTTCTTTTGTTTCTATAAGTTATTTGTTTATAGTCTTTGTAAGAAGTAATTTTGCAGTTAAGAACAGGTTGAATATTAATATATTCAAGCTATATTTCGTCTTCATTACACTGTCGAAGTGGAAAATGCTTTTTACGATATAATGCAATGCACGAGAAAAAATGTAGGTCAGAATGCATATTTTCCAATTAAGAGAGTAAAACTGAATTATATTTAATGACAGTATTTTAATGAGAACAAACACGAGAACAAAATGTAGGTCAGAATAGCAAATTTTCCAATTAAAAAAGAAAAACTAACACTACTAGTATTTGTAATAGAAATACTCAAACTCTTTATTATGGGTTATTTTTAATGCTGTGATGGTAATAAAACACCTCTCCTTTTTTATGCATTTGTTGTTAGACAGCTGAAGTGAATGACATTTAAAACCACGCCGTGATAGTCTTACACTTCCTCTTAGTGCGTGCTTGTGTAACCTTCCCATCGAAGAACCAGTTTGTTGACCGCGGTCACGGTCGTGCATTCCCAACAATTATGATACTTAATATTCGTTATTTGCGTAAACACAGACTACACTTAAAGGATTGTGCATGTTTTTATTATTGTCGTTCAGTTGATAATACGAAGGAAGATTAGTCATCCACTGGATTCTGCATAATATTTGTTCGTTGTGTACACGCTTTGTTTACTTTGCTCGTTCAATGTTACGAAAATGCATAGACTAGTATTTTCGAATAATTAATTGGATGACTTACCATATCTACCCATGGATTAGAGTTTTTAACATTTTTAGTGACAAACACTAGAAAGTACCAACACGACTTTAAAAAAATCTAATTTTGCAACACGGTGTACTTCCAATATATTCATACGCGAATTCACGTATTATTAGTTTATTATTGTTCTTGAGTCGAATGAGCTGAATTTCCTCCATGGAGAACGTTCTAAATGATGTTACGAACCAACTACGAGATAAGGATCTTGAGTGCGATTTTCGTAATAAATTAAGTTTCGTAAGTTCTACTTTTGTGGTAAGAGTTGTTCAGCAACCTATTGATTTCTGTCACTCAAGATGTCAAAAAAGGAACACATGGAATATATGTGTAAATTTAGCTTAAAAATAAATTATTATTATTATGAAAGACAAACTAGAAATTAAATTTTTGCGAGTGTTACAGTTAATGTACAATCTTCTTTGGCTATTGAAGGTTCATTTGTTTAAAAATTGTATTTTTCTCTTTACATTTTTGAATGTTCCTTATTTACAGACTATGGAACAAATATTTCCGTAAACATGAGAACAAATGTAAAATAAATTGCCAAAAGATTACAACAGGCTATTTAATGATTATGTTAATAAATAAATATTTATCTTATATCAGTATTTATTTATTAACATAAAAGTTAACCTCGCAAAGATTTTTTAAAATATAGCAAATAATTTCCATATTTGCCTTTCTTAAAACAAGGAAACATTAATAGTAGAAATTGCCTATTTTATCAATACTATTATTTTTTACAGCTATTTATATAGCAATAAAAACAAATTGCCATGTGCTGCGTACTTAGAGATAATTTAAGTTTATTTAATGCCTTCTCACCCATATAGATGTCATGCCGCACCAAAGTTACATTTCATAATATGGATTTAACAGATGGGCGAGCGCTTTACAGATGATTAATTTGTTAAGGACACCAGAAACGATCGTGCCAAGGGCAGACGCGCGGCGCTGGTTATCTCATAGCTATTAATTTTAAATGAAAATGCATAAAGTCGATGGGGTAATGAGAGTCGTAAAATTCATAATAACGCAATCGAACGAGTTTTACTGAAAGCAATTGAAGTTCGATAGAACTGTTTGTTGTGATGTTTTATTGCATAAAATGTAATGTTAAATATTTGTACTTGTAAATGTAACGTTCTAGGTTTGGATTAAAACGTTTAGTATCTACTATATTCAATCATGACCTAATCTAGAAAATTTCAACAACGGACACATAAAAAGGGCCGAAAGACTAGTGGTCGCTAGCCCTTTCAGTATCTTTCCTGTGAATAAAGATATTGTATATAAATCAATCATGTGCACTATTTATATCGCACAAATTATCATTTTGTAAATTCAATATTCATCATGGAATCAGTCAGGATAATAATTAAAGGTCATAAAATGTTTTGTATTTTTTTTAAATTATGTACTTTTATTCACATCAGTAAACGAGTGCAATACTAGGAAATGATTTTTGATCAAAAAAAAGGAAACTGTTTTATTGTTTGTGGCGTGGCATTGAACTTGTTGTGACTGTTATTTACAAAAAATAATGTCATTTATCAAGATAAGTGCATACATTAAATATACTTTACGTATAAACAATAGTTAATTACGCTAGTGAAAAATACTTAGTATTCAAAACAATAGTAGGATTATTATTACAAGAGATTATATTTATTCAGTTTTGTGTGGTTTCCTGTAAATATATTAGTGTGAATGTGACTCATGCATTTTTGGCATGAGAACTTCACTTCAATAAATATTTATCTCTTTCTGTCATGGTTTAAGAGTAAATATACTTCAGAAATGTGTCAGATTCTTCGAGCTTGTCAGTTTTTTTCTGAAATCGATGAGGCACAGAATTTTCAAATTTATATATTTTTCTCCACAAAAAAATATTTCTTCGCCTGAAACAATCGTAGCAAAAGCAAAATTATATATCCATTATTATTCAAATGAAATAGATAAACTTGAAAAAACCTCACTTGTTGCTGATGCATTCAATAAACGGGTGTGAAGTTAGCAATTGATTTTAAAATTAATTTTTTTGCCGTAACATTGTGAAATTTTCAATAAGCAATGTGGGATTACTACTAGAGAATACACATGAACCACCTCCATCCCAAATTTCCACCCCCTAACAATTTTTCACACTACATAAAACAAAAACCTACTTTTTCGCAAACTTCGATGACCATTATAGAATGCTAAAAATATATAATCAATCTACTTACATAGATCTACTAAATTGTAATAAAGTGAAAATATAGCCTGAATATATGAATATTCAACCTGTTCGTGACTGCAAAATTAAATGTAATACTTGGATTCGAATCTTTGCTAACAATTTAATTTTGAAGGTCTTGTTGATCATTGCACAAAAAGCTGATAACCTTGCAGAATGGAAAGATTCATGGATTGTGTTTTTAACATAGTTTGATCAACAGATCTTTCTGTGTGTGTCGTTACCAAAGACCGAGTGTCCTCGCCTTGCATGATATATTGCGTCTAATCATAGAGGGAGTAAACGCATGAAAATATTGTTGGAGTTAGGTTTTACTATGTATGAAGTAATTTGTTTTCGAAACATATGTTGTTACTAGAATTTATTTCTAAGAAATTTCTTTTTATCCGTTTCTAGGTATTTCCACATTGAGAATAAATAAGATTAAATTCATCTCTAACAAGTGAGGATTTCCACCAGCACAAATTTCTTCACAGGCCTGTGCAGCCTTTATCAAAATAAAATTGTAAAATGTGGAACATTTTTGCTGAAATTGTTTATTCAGCCTTGAAGGTGAGTGATAACCTTCAAGGCCGAATAAACAATTTCAACAGTTTTTGGACATGTACTACTGTCAAATCTCAACTTTCATTTTAAGCCAAGTATAACCTGATGCGAATTATATCACCTGAGATATGCGACTGTAAAGCCATCTAGTGAGAAAAGGGCTCTAGAATTACCCAATATTTGAATGAGATTTTTATTAAATTTTAAACTCAAAAGCTGTAAATAAGTTATGTTTGTTATAAAATTTACTTTAAAATATTGTTTTCTAAAATTATGAGCAGTTTTTTCTTAAATTTTCCAAAATATGTAATATTTACATTAATTACTTCACTTCACGTGCATTAATGCGATTTAGGATGAGTAAACTTCACTTACTGTGGTTTATTCACCTCCAACTGTAGCTTATTATTCTACTGTGGTTTATTCACCTTCAACTGTGGCTTATCCTACCGAGGTTTATTCACCTTCAAATGTGGCTTATTATTCTACTGTGGTTTATTCACCTCCAACTGTGGCTTATTGTTCGACTGTGGTTTATTCATCTCCAACAGTGGCTTATTATTCTACTATGGTTTATTCACCTCCAACTGTGATTTATTCACCTCCAAATGTGGCTTGTTATTGTACTGTGGTTTATATTTATTCACTTGCTAATAAAGATGGGTAACTCATGAGTGTGTCAATTAAAAGAGTCAACTTAAACATGAATTGAGGAGTCAAGTGACTGAGTAAATTTTCTAACTGATCGCAGAATTATGAACAAGTGGATAAGTGAGGACACTTTTTTCTAGACATACTTTTTACTTTCAATAGAGTCACGAATCATGTAAAGAGTAAACTCTTTACAATGAGTCGACTCACAAAAGAGAGTCATTTCGCCCATCTCTACTTGCTACTACAGGTAATTAATTATGAAAGTCAAAGTGTGAAATGAAATTAGTTCCAGATTATTTCACTAGTGTCATTTACTTTTCAGTGTATTAAGCGATTTAGGATGAATAAACTTGCTTAATATGGTTTATTTACCTCCAACTGTGGTTTATTCACCTTCAACTGTGGTTTATTCACTCGCTACTATGATTAATTTATTATACAAGTCGGTGTGAATTAAATTCAAATATATTGTTCCGGGTTTGAACTCTCGGCTTGCACTGTGCCATTGTTTATTTAATCACAACTGAAAGAAGCAAATAATGTTCCAATGCATCTCAGCAATCAACAAATATTTAAGTAAATTGATTTTGGTTATAAAATAAAAAAAAATGATAATCTTTCTATAGATAACTTGTCTAAAAATGCATCCTTAATAATTAATTATTTTGTTGAATAATTTGCTGAGGGAAAATCACCAAGTACTCATGAAATTTTCCAGGAACTTCTAGAAAATAATTTATCTGAATAAATGTTATACACTTGTAATATAACTATTGATTATGCATTCAAACATGTCGAATATTATACCTTTAATTGTAGTGCTATTTTTTAATAATCCACAATATTGAATTATAAAAAAGAATTTTCATGTTATAAATAGTACAAGTAATATAACATCAATCATCAATAGTATGATCATTTATAACATGCAAATTACTTGTATAATTTAATAGCTGTTATGGCATTACCCAGGAAGTAGTTGTTTTTTAGACTTTGTAAGACTTAATTTAGTACTTCTGCTTTTCTTGTGTTTATTAAATTTATTTTCATTAATGACTATAATTTTAGTTATTATAATTACTTAAACCTTTTATATTCACTGATATACTTATTTTTGGCATATCACTATTACTAACTGGCTATCGACCATTCACTCATATATATATATAAAAACATCTTTATTAAAGAATTGTTACAATTAAATATACATAACATAACTTCTATTTTTTTCCCACAATGGGCTATCGACCGGAGGATCTTTCAGCCAGATTCATTCATATTAAATTGATTTTTTTGTTTCAGTTTATGTCTCGTATCAGATACTTTTTTTTTGGACTCTCGAGACAATGAATATTCCTTATTCCACACACACTATATTCACAGTACTTACATCTTTTGTTTCACTATTCATATAATAAGATTGCCATTCCATAATCAGTGGAGTTCCCTGCACCGGGCTGTTTGGTGGCGATTTTGGGCTGCTGCGCGGCGACACTCTCGTGGAGGAGTTGTTCGATTCCCGCTGGGCCTCTCGTAACAGCCGGAGGTACTCATCGGTGATATGAGGGGTCACCGATCCAGGAGTTCCTCCCTGCGAGCCCCCCAGGGAGGAGCCGCCCCCTATGTGCACCCACGATTCTGCAAATGTTGATACTGCATTTTTTTAGGAAAAGTTGTTCAAATTATTTGTTTATAATTTTTGGACACAGGAAATGGTTTGTGATATTTTTATTTAGTTTGTGGTAGTATTATTAATAGATGGGAGAAGTTGTTTTTTTTCTCATGAAAATACGCGTTGACAAAAACATCGCTATATTTTGACACGTATAATTTCGCAGCACGCCAGCTGGGATGTAAACAATACAAACTCACCTCCGAGTAGATCGTCATTGCTTGATTTTGACGATGACATTTTCTTCAGCGATTAACGTCGCACCCAGACGATATTAACGTGACTGCACGTCTGCGATTCAACAATAAAACTTCAATATTAGTGCCTTTCCACACACAAACAACACAGACGAGGCGTACGTGACTTGACAGTAGTCCGAACCAGTTGATACTCTCTTTGTCTCCCTGTAAACAGACGTCACCGTTCACGTGACCGTCGCGGCCAATCGGCGCAGACCAAAACATTCATTGTCCTCAATGCAAAAATTAAAAAAACAATCCCTGCATGTAATTTTTAATAAATATATCAACCACCAACATACCGTAATCTTCTTTGCAAAAGTTTCCGACTTCCGCAATGTTGTAGAGTGGGGGTATCAGTGCTCAATACTCTACCAGATTGGAGAAACGCGCGTGGGATTCCTGTTATTGACACACCTGGATGTAAGTCTAATTAGCAGCGTTAAGTCAAAATTGTAGATGCTTCACTGCATTCAAAAATATCTGACCATAGGCGTTAACTTTAGTTTAAGGTGGGGGGCACGAGATTATGCGAATATGTTATAAATAATTATTTATAGTTATGAGGAGGCCAATGTTAATATCTTATGGAGAGATTTAAAATTAATTATTATAACTGTCACAAGAATTTGTGTCGATCGTTTAAAAAATGTTTGTTGGAGGGCTCTAGTTAATTGTCTTGGATCCATAACAGCTAAGCGCCCGGCAGTGACCCTGGCCGCTATTTGAAACTTGTATTTTGCCTAGGGTTGCCAACTCTGAGTTCTTTCTAAAGCTCATACACAGTCAAAATTCTATCTGAAACAGATCTAAAATGCTCAAAAGTATTCAATATGTCGTCGTTTAACGAAGTTAAAAAATGGTGAAGTGGCATCACGTTACTTTCTGCGATTTATTTTCAATTTAAATCATATTTTAAACGTAGACAAAGACGTGGACTTTTTTTCTCATTTCAACGATGTATAACAACCCATGTCAAAATGAAAAAAAAATGTATCAGCACAAACTCTACGATTTCGCGCAGGTTGAGGTTCTTCTCTATTCAAACGTCTCTACCACAAAGTGAACGCCTCAAACATCCAACAATTATAATATCTGTCTTCCATGTTGTGGCAATCTGTTTCTTGATATATGCTGTGCCTTACACTTTATTAACCGTCAACTACGTTAAAGGCTTTCACGAATGCTCAAGACAGGAGATTAGTTGCTTCAAATTAGTTAGTTGTTAAATGCGGTGAGGATTTTATAATCTGTGCTAACATCTTGTCACAAGGTCACGAGTCCAGATAATATATTCGCATGTGCGCTTCCAAACTCTAAAGCGGAAGTAAAATGCCATTGATTAAATTTATGTTTTTAGATCCTTATTTGCAAAGGCACGCCGAACCCATTTTTAACTAATACATATTAGAACCACTAGACGTTCGCTTTTGGACTTGATTGTCGTGTAGTACACTACCGATATATTATTAAAACCCTAACCTCGGGCGGATCAATTAACCAACACTACAAACATGCGCTTTTAATGCGATCAATTGGAGATGGATTGTTTTCTAAACAAAACTGCGATAAAGATCCGAACTGACGCAATTTCGGGACGGACGCGAAACGCCCAAGTGAAGATTAAAATAGAAAACCCGCGCGTAAACAGTAATTCCTGTTTGTATTTGTGTAAAGATAAAATGTTTATCATTTGGGCCACACACGTGGACCTGTGCGCTTTTGCGATTGCCAAAAGGTTATTGTCTCGCCATTGGAATTAGCCAAGTATTTTGATTAAAGATTTCACGTTCGGCGTTTAATCCCGCGATAAGAGAGTTTATCGGAAGCGGCAGGGGGGATTAAATCGGCGGCCTGAACATGTGATGTCTGTTTGAAATCGGGCAAGACACGTGGCGTAGTGTTTGTGTCGGCCAGATGTACTCAAAACGAGAGAAATTGATTACCGTTTTAAAATAGTTGTCAAACGGCCAAGACACCAAATCGAACGCGGTTGGCAAATCTGTGCTTCTTGCATGCAGTTGAAACTGGCGATTTAAAAATTATGACCAAAAACATGAAAAGCGGACCTTACTTTTATCAAAAATTGCATTTGAAATGATTTCCTGGAGAAACCACTCGTGCGATTCGGATTATCTACACATTACTATAAAGCTCAGAAAATGCACTTGCGCAAGAACAAAGTCAATTTGAAGGCCGTGACGCGTCAGTAAAGAAAACTCGAAAATGAAAAAAATCGAAAAAATCAATTGTTTTAATAATCATCGTTTGCGTGCTCGCAAATAACGCTCTTCTACTGAACTCGGGTAGTAAAGTAAATTCGAAAATGCAAAAATCAACCTTCCTAATAATTATACCAGAACAGGGATGAATTCAGTGGGGGTTATACCCCCGGAACTCAAATAATGCACGAAGCTCAGTTAATTCAATAAATACATTTATAACAAAAGTAATATTTGTTTTTAATTGAATTAAAATTTTATTTTCCGAAATTTATTTTATTTTTACTTACAACCAGAAAAATTAAAAATGGGCATAACACAATATTTATCACTTATATCATATTGCCATACTTATCAATTTATGTGTTAAAGTATTACCTAATAAAATCTGAATATGAATAGTAAATTATGTATAAACTTGAATTCGCGTATAAATTTTTTTCCTGACCTTTATTGAAGAAGTTACAACCTCCTGCAGAAAATCATAAAATGAATAAATAAAACTTCGCATTAACCTGATGCTATTTCTCCCCTACCATAGTCTGGAATAAAATCAATTCCAGACGACTAAAAAACTTCCAAGTGCTGAATGTGATAAGGAGCGATGGAATTGCTGTCATGCCCATCACGCAAGAATTTTACTCGCGATAATTAATTCCAGTTGAAACTAAACGGATGGGATGTTCGAAACTGTTCGAATACAGACTTGTTTATACATGATTAACAATCAATTTTTGATACAGAAAGTATTTTAGTAATTGGCTTTAAGCTTAAATACATAATTTGTTAGCGGTGGCCCCGTCCTGTTGGAACCACAAATTCTTTCAACCGATTCTTCTGTGTCGATCTTTTACAACGCGTTCGCAAAGTAAACTCGAAAATAGAAAAAAATAGAAAAAAATCAACTTTTTTAATAACCATCGTAGACCTTTATATAATACCTTTTCCTCATTAGAACGAGCCAAATCGATTTGCGTTAAAAAATTTCATCTTGAAAAAGTTGGCACCGGAAAATTTTGAAAAAAGTCGACTTTTTCAGATTTTGATCAGCCATAGCGGCTAAACGAAGAATCCAAATCGAACGCGGTTATCAAATCTGTGCTCCTTGGGTGCAATTTAGTTGGATTAAATTAAAATTGGCGATTTTTAATTTTTGACGAAAACGTGAAAAAATATACGAGTAAACCCCTTGGAACTTTTGTTAAAAAATGCAACTTTCTTAATAATCATCGGAGACTATTGAAGTATACCTTTTCTTCATCAGAAAAACGAGAGAAATTGATTGCCGTTAAAAAATTTCAGCTATCTTCAATGGCAAAAAAATTAGCTAGTCACCATGAACATTTTAGAAAATTTAAAAAAATAATTGATTTTTCAGACTTTGATCCGCCGTAGCGGCTAAACGAAAACTCCAAATTGAACGCGGTTTGCAAATCTGAGCTCCTCGTACGTCAATTAGTCGGATTCAGTTAAAATTGGAGATGTTTAATTTTTGACGAAAAACGAGAAAAAATACACGAGTAAACCCCTTGGAACTTTTGTTAAAAAATGCAACTTTCTTAATAGTCATCGTAGACTATTGAAGTATACCTTTTTTATCAGAAGAACGAGCTAAATCGATTGGCGTTAAAAAAAATTAGCTAACTTAAATAACAAAAAAGTTCGCAAGTCACCATGAACATTATGGAAAATTTTGAAAAAAGTCGATTTTTACAGAATTTGAACGGCCGTAGCGGCTAAACGAAGAATCCAAATCGAACGCGGTTTTCAAATTTGAGCTCCTTGTGTGCAAATGAATAGGATTCAATTAAAATTGGCAATTTTTAATTTTTGATGAAAACTTGAAAAATTATCCCTTCTTACTTTTGTTCAAAAATTGACTTTGAAATGATTTTGTGAATAAACCACTGGTTCGATTCGAGGTTTCTATACGTCACTGGAAAGATCCCTTCAAGATGCTTTAGAAAATGTACTTGCGCAACCACAAATGTCAATTTGAAGCTCGTGACGCGTTCGCAAAGAAAACACGAAAATGGAAAAAATCGAAAAAATCAACTTTTTTAATAATCATCGTAGACCATGAAAGTATACCTTTTTTCCATCAGAAGAACGAGCTAAATCGATTGGCGTTAAAAAATTTCATCTAGAAAAAATTGCAAAAATTGGCAAATTTTGAAAAATCATGTAGTCGTACTGCATTCATCATAGCAGTCAAATAATTTTCTTCGTTAGTTAAAATACCAGTCTAGGACGATCTAGAATTATAACCAACGGAGAAAATTATTTGAATATTAAGTTGGATGCAGTACGACTACATGATTTGACGATCCATAAAAAAAATAATTATCATCCTGTACAAAATACACCTGCTGTAAGAATTAAGTGAAGATTATTATGATCGCAGAGTTGTTTTGATGATGTATACAAACAGTATATCCTGCGAGTAAGTTTTTGGTAAAAATCTGAACACTGTTATTACGATCCCACTTTGATTAAAGTTGCGTGCGGAAAAAAGTGGGTGCAATGACTGACCTAGACCTCAAAACGTTAATAATAGTACCGAGCACACGTTTACATAAATGCGCACATTTTCTTTGTTTTTCGAATAAATACGCTGTGTTTTGCATTACAAATTTGAACATGTGTAAGGTGATTTTTGCCAAAAAGCAAAACGCGTGTGTAAATAATTTGTCGTTTTCGAGTAATTACAAAATTCGTGTATATTATTGGTATCACACTATTAAATAATTAGAACTTAAAAAAATAATGAAAAAATACTGAAGAACATTATTTTTTTTTCTGAACGAATTTTATTATTGTCATGTGCTATGTATAAAGTATAAATACATTTATAATTGCTTTCTTGTTGAAATAATATTTTGGCAGGACAAGATGACAAAGCAATTTTTTTTTATTATACATCTTTTTTTTTAAATTAAAGTAATTTATAAAATCCTTCGCACGCAGGATCCAAACTATTAAAGAAATGTTTCAATTACTATTTTGGCTGAAGATCAAAATCTTGAATGTAGCAGAACTAATATGTTCCTAAGGTGTTTCACTGATAACTTGTAAACTACAAGATTGTCCTCATAATGCAACGATAAAATGTCTCCAAAGATCGAACGGTTTTAATCAAAATTCCCGAGCGAGGCTGGGCCGTAATTAAATGGATGCCTAATCACTTTTTGGCCCATCGATCCAGTTAATTAAACAAGTAATCCTGCAATATATTTTCCCCGGAGCTGTTTATAAGTTGATTAACTTGATTAAAAAGACTTTTATAGCTTTATATTTTTTGCGTAGAATACAAATCTGTTTAAACACATGTAGAAAAAAAATCAAATTTGACCTCAAATGACCTTGAAAAGTAACGGTAAATGCAAAATACATATCGTCAATATATTTCCCCCTACAAATCGTCCAATTAAACAGAACAATTTTTCTGAAAATATTTCGGTGTGTCAAGATAAATGACTCACTCTGTATATAACAAACACGCGTATTGAAATACACTTTTCAATGAGGGCCGTCGCTTTAGAAAAATTTACCCCTCATCCTTTAACCCACGCTACGCCACTGGGAAAAAGGTGATTAACAGTGTGGACTGGGTATTAGAGATAGGCGAAATTACTCTTACTCTTTTTTGTAAGTTGACTCGTGTAGAGTCGACTCATGTCGAAAATTTTGCAATTGACCCCGAATCTCTACTGTCTATAGTGGATGGTTACGACCGTTATAACGTTTTAAATCATAACTAAGCCGGATTTTGGTCGTGTTTACAACATTGATTTTTCAATCTGTAGTTAGGGAATTAGGTTTTTAGATTTTAATTGGTTGCTCTAATTAAGATATTTCCAATAATCTTTTCTTTACACACGTTTTGGGACAACATATTTCCTGTAGAAAATGTATACATTTATAACTAACAGCTTAACGTGGAAATTTATTCTGTTGCGCAAAATTCCACATCATTAACTTTAACTACTTCTCGACGTCAGAGACTTTGCAAACAAATACCGTATTTAACAAGAGCATTAACAGATCTGGGATTTCAATCATGAATAATTTTACAATAATTTTTCCGCGTTGCTGCTCTTACGATTTGTAATCCATTCGAGTAAGTCATTGCAAAGGAGAAAAACATATTGACGCTATGACCTTATTTTTTCTGTTTTTAGTGCTCAAAAAATTAAAACGAAAATCTTCAAAAATCCATATCTCTATTGAAAATTGGTGAATTTACAAAAACCAACTTGATTTTGAATTAGCTATACTTCGGCCATTAAGGGTGATTTTTTATGGAATTTAGTCTGCGCGTTTTATATTTTTTCTGCGTTGTTTTTATTCAAGTGCTCAAAAAATTAAAACGAAAATCTTCAAAAATCCATATCTCTATTGAAAATTGTTGAATTTACAAAAACCAAATTGATTTTGCATTAGCTATACTTCGGCCATTGAGGATGATTTTTTATGGAATTTTATCTGCGCGTTTTATAATTTTTCTGCGATGTTTTTATTCAAGTGCTCAAAAAAATGAAATGAAATTTTTAAAAATTCATATCTCCATTAAAAATTGTTGAATTTACAAAAACGAAATTAATTTCGAATAAGCGATTCTTCGACCATTGAGGATACTGTTTTAAGGATATTTTTCTACGCGTTTTATATTTTTTTCTGCCATGTTTTCATTCAAGTGCTCCAAAAATTAAAACGAAAATCTTCAAAAATCCATATCTCTGTTGAAAATTGTTGAATTTACAAAAACCAAATTGATTTTGAATTAGTTATACTTCGGCCATTGAGGGTGATCTTTTATGGGATTTTGCCTGCGCGTTTTATATTTTTTCTGCGATGTTTTCATTCAAGTGCTCAAAAAATTAAAACGAAAATTTTCAAAAATTCATATCTCCATTAAAAATTGTTAAATTTACAAAAATAAAATTAATTTCGAATAAGCGATTCTTCCACCATTGAGGATATTGTTTTAAGGAATTTTTTCTACGCGTTTTATATTTTTTTCTGCGATGTTTTCATTCAAGTGCTCGAAAAATTAAAACGAAAATCTTCAAAAATCCATATCTCTATTGAAAATTGTTGAATTTACAAAAACCGAATTGATTTTAATTTAGCTATACCTCGGCCATTGAGGATGATTTTTTATGGAATTTTGTCTGCGCGTTTTATATTTTCTCTGCGATGTTTTTATTCAAGTGCTCAAAAAAATGAAATTAAGTTTTCAACAATTCATATCTCCATTAAAAATTGTTGAATTTACAAAAACCAAATTAATTTTTAATAAGCGATTCTTCGACCATTGAGTATATTGTTTTAAGGAATTTTTTCTATGCGTTTTATATTTTTTTCGGCGATGTTTTCATTCAAGTGCTCAAAAAATTAAAACGAAAATCTTCAAAAATCCATATTTCTATTGAAAATTGTTGATTTTACAAAAACCAAATTGATTTTGAATTAGCTATACTTCGGCCATTGAGGGTGATTTTTTATGGAATTTTCTCTGCGCGTTTTATATTTTTTCTGCGATGTTTTTATTCAAGTGCTCAAAAAAATGAAATTAAATTTTCAAAAATTCATATCTTCATTAAAAATTGTTGGATTTACAAAAACGACATTCATTTTGAATAAGCGATTCTTCGACCATTGAGGATATTGTTTGAAGGAATTTTTTCTATGCGTTTTATATTTTTTTCTGCGATGTTTTTATTCAAGTGCCCAAAAAATGAAAACGAAAATCTTCAAAAATCCATATCTCTATTGAAAATTGTTGAATTTACAAAAACCAAATTGATTTTGAATTAGCTATACTTCGGCCATTGAGGGTGATTTTTTATGGAATTTTGTCTGCGCGTTTTATATTTTTTCTGCGATGTTTTCATTCAAGTGCTCAAAAAATTAAAACGAAAATTTTCAAAAATTCATACTGATTTTGATAAAGCGATTCTTCGACCATTGAGGATATTGTTTTAAGGATTTTTTTCTACGCGTTTTATATGTTTTTCTCTTTGTCTCCAAATACTTCTCGAATTTTGAACTGAATTAAGGATAGTCGTATATTTATTTGGTATAGCAGATAATATAGCCAAAATATTACCTTCAGTCACAGGTATAATATCACTATTTACGTGACCAGGTGCACAAATATTAGCAGAATCATATCAAAAACAGTTTTGAGAAACAATTACAGAAGGTGTTTACTAATCGTGACTGCGATCACAGTTTAAAATCACTGATATTAGAAAGTAGTAATCACAGGTAGCAACGTGATTCAAACGTAGCAATTTTCCCCATCTCTACACCTTATCCAATTTTTTTAACTTGATTCCAAATATCTGATGAAACATCTCATTACAAATTCAAAAAATGTTTATTTGAATTCTCCGTATATATACAGACAATATTTGTGAAAATGCAGATCGGACGTGCACTATCAAGAAATATCCGGATTTTCTTGCTCAATACAAACATCGATAGATAAGTCCCGAACAGCAACTCGGGTTTCCTTGGGCTATCTTGTCTGTAAAGATAACGTTATCTGTGGGTGAATCTTATAAGTAACGCTTACGAATTCCTCGAAAACCAGCATCATGCAAATTTTTCTGCATAACTATAAATATTGATAATTATATAATCAGTTCTGGTTAGCAAAAAAAAACTATCATCTTAAAGAATACGATAAAATCCATCACCCTAAGGTCAATACTTGTAAGAACAAAAAAAATTAACAGAAGATATCAAGACAGTGGCGCATCCAGTCTTGTCTGTAAAGATAACGTTACCTGTGAGTGAATTACTTGAAAACGTAGCCAATAAAACAGCAGAATACTTGAAGATTTTGCAATGTGCAGATATTATTGGTCTTTAAAAAGCTTCAAGACACTTTTTCGTCGAAAAAATGAATTTTCTGTGTTTTGGTCACAAGTTTGATTTTCCCGAGCGGATAATGCAATGCGTAGACAGATTTTGACATTTGACATGTGCAGAAATTGTTGGTGTTGAAAATGCTTAATTAAGTTAATTTTGAAATTTAATTCTAAAATTGGGGCCGCGGTGGCCTAGTGAGTAGAGCTCCTGCTCACGGGGCCTCGTGGTCGTGGGTTCGAATCCCATCCGGACGGTCACTTTTTTGGAATGAAGAAGTGGCCGTTTGGGTCCATGGATGTTTAGTGTATGTCCCTGTCATCACTATAAATGATTATTATACAAATTATCGGTTGTGGCAGAATAGCCTAGTTGCTTACGCCAATTCCCAAATCATCCGCACTTCCTCAACCCGAATTAACTTAAAAAAAAAAAAATTCTAAAATTTTAAAAATCAAAACCAATTCTTGGTACAAATTACAAATTAACTTTCTTGTACAAGTAAACAGGACCGAAGGAGCTTCGCAAAAAAAATGGATTTATCAGATAAATATTTAAACTACTGTTTTATTTCTAATCTTGATTTCGGTGTGGGCAACAGTTTTACAGCTGCGACCGCAGCTGCGTGCAAAAGTACATAGACCTTACACCTGCAATGTTAATAAAATATTGATTAACCTCGTTACATACTCATTGCAGTCGACCTTATGATTATTCTAATGTTTCCTTATCTTCAACATACGCTACTGTCTATTAAGTTCTATTTTTATCTGAATTGTAAATACAACATTTATACAATTATTAGATCCCCAATTATTTAAAATACTTGAATGGATATTAGCTTCAAATTCTCACCCATTTATTTTTGATTTCAGTTATTTGGTATGAATAATTGCAAATGTCAAAGTGGTCGAAAGAGCAAAAGAAAACGTATGGGAAGATTTTGGAATGACCTTGAAAGGGAAATTAAAAGGAAATCTGTTATTTTACAGAACGATAAGAAGGCAAAAGCTAAGAAAATAATAAGTCATAAAAGATAAAAATGGAATTGATGGAAAGAACGGCTGGAAAAAACAAACAGAATAGGAAGATGGAAAAGGAGATGAAGAAGAAAAGAAGAGGAAGAAGGAAAAGAAGAAGAAAATGTTAAAGAGGACAAAGCAGAAAAGAGATCGAATCAGTGATAAAAATATGATGGAAAGAACACTTGCAAAGGTGGAAAGAACACTTGTAAGAACGACTGAAAATAAAACAGAGACCCAGAAGAAGTAGAAAAGGAAGATGGAAAAGGAGATTAAGAAAGAAAAGCAGAGGAAGAAGGAAAAGAAGAAGAAAATGTTAGAGAGGACAAAGCAGAAAAGAGATCGAATCAGTGATAAAAATATGAAGGAAAGAACACTTGCAAAGGTGGCACTTGTAAGAACGACTGAAAATAAAACAGAGACCCAGTAGAAGTAGAAAAGGAAGATGGAAAAGAAGAGGAAAAATAAGAGGAAGAAGGAAAAGCAGAGGAAGAAGGAAAAGAAGAAGAAAATGTTAAAGAGGACAAAGCAGAAAAGATAGAATCGGAGATAAAAATAGGCGCCTGGACAACCTAAAATCGGAATCAAAATACATGGGTAAAGAAGGAGAAATGTTAAGCATAATATTGAAACAAGGAAGAGCACCAAAGGAACGGGAGAAAGCAATACTATTCCTAATATACAACTACAGCTACGAAGGAATAATATGCACAAGAGCCAAACTATATAAGGAAATACGGAATGGAGAAGAAAACAGAAGACATTCAACATTTTTTTTTGGTAAATTCCTATTTTATATTACTATTAATTATTTTGATTTATACATTATTCTATGTATTTATAATCCATTATTTTCTTCTGAAGGTGATGCCCAAAAAGCAGTGACGGTTCGCGGGGTTTTTTTCTAGTACGGCCGTGGTAATACAGATAGGTAGGGTCAGTTGCAGAGACGGCTGGCTGCGTGACCGCACCTATCTGTATTACCACCTCTTGTTCCTCGGCCGAACCAGAAAAACTCCGCGAACCGTCACTGCCAAAAAGATTTAATATTGGCTCGAAAAAAATACCAAGAAATAAATTTGCTATAGTAACACTTTCGCAGGTTAATTATTGAGTATTTACGTATAATAATGCGCATGTTAGTTATCCAAACAAATTTATTATGATTAAATAATGTAAACATCACCAGCCTCAACAAATCGAGACACGACCAATAATAATTAATAAATGAAAACATATTGTTTGCCCATTTATGAGTCATGTTTACGATTAGCTCATAAAATACAGTTATCTTTTTTATCGAAGCACTACTGTGGATATTGGTATTAAAAATATTATCTACTTTGTAGTCATTAAGCACTGACCCCATTTAGAATTAATTATTATTACAACGCCTGATTAATTATGCTACAGTTTTCATTGTTCCTGCGATACTCCTTTGTCATCCATCCGCATCAATAAATAATTCTAAATTGTTTACGGAACGTGTTTACTTACGCAGTCTTAATAATAATGAACTTAGTTATATGACCAAATAACCGTAAAACGTTGATAAAAGCAAAGTAGTTTTAACACTGTTTTTGAAGACTTATTCTATGGATTTTACAGATATTTTTTACAGCTCAATTTTATATAATACTACAGGAATTTAAATACACATTGCAATCACCTCTTTCTATCAATAGGAGGTCCTTTGGCTGGGTTTTGCCATTTTTTAAATTTTTAAAAATTCTACAATTACCGATTGCATTTTTAGATGTTGATGCTTCACACGTCAAAAGTAGCTCATTTTCCAAGTCCCGTTTCTTCAAAATCGCGATTTTGATTCTTGAAAATTCTACAATTACAGATTGTATTTTTCAATGCCAAAAAAAGCTAATTTTCCACGTCCTGTATCTTCAAAATCTCGATTTTGATTCTTGAAAATTCTACAGTTACCGATTGCATTTATCGATGCCAGAAATAGCTAATTTTCACGTCCTGTTTCTTCAAAATCACGATTTTGATTCTTGAAAATATTACAATTACCAATTGTGTTTTTCGAAATTGATGTTTCACACTCAAAAAGTAGCTTATTTTCCAAGTCTAGTGCCTTCAAAAATCACGATTTTGATTCTTGAAAATTCTACAATTACCGATTGCATTTTTCGATGCCAAAAATAGCTAATTTTCCAAGTCCTGTGCCTTTAAAATTACGGTTTTGATTCTTGAAAATTCTACAATTACCGATTGCATTTTTCGATGTTGATGCTTCACACGCCAAAAGTATCTCATTTTCCAAGTCCTTTGTCTTCAAAAACACGATTTTGATTCTTGAAAATTTTACAATTACCAATTGTATTTTTTGCGATGTTGATGCTTCACTCTCCAAAAGTAGAAAATTTTCCAAGTCCTATATGTTCTAAATCTCGATTTTAATTATTGAAAATTCTACAGTTACCGATTGTCTTTTTCGATGTTCATGCTTCAGACGCCATAAGTAGCTGATTTTCCAAGTCTAGTGTTTTCAAAAATCACGATTTTGATTCTTGAAAATTCTACAATTACCGATTGCATTTTTCGATGCCAAAAATAGCTAATTTTCCAAGTCCTGTGCCTTTAAAATTACGATTTTGATTCTTGAAAATCCTACAATTACCGATTACATTTTTCGATGTTGATGCTTCACACGCCAAAAGTAGCTAAATTTCCAAGCCCTGTGTCTTCAAAATCACGATTTTGATTCTTGAAAATTCTACAATTACCGATTCCATTTTTCGATGTTGATGATTCACATGCCGAAAGTAGCTAATTTTCCAAGTTCTGTATCTTCAAAATCACGATTTTGATTCTTGAAAATGTTACAATCACCAATTGTATTTTTTCGATGTTAATGCTTCACTCTCCAAAAGTAGCAAATTTTTTAAGTCCTATGTCTTCTAAATCTCGATTTTGATTCTTGAAAATTCTACAGTTACCGATTGATTTTTTGATGCTCATGCTTCACACGCCACAAGTAGCTCATTTTCCAAGTCTAGTGCCTTCAAAAATCACGATTTTGGTTCTTGAAAATTCTACAATTACCGATTGCATTATTCGATACCAAAAATAGCTAATTTTAAAGTCCTGTGCCTTTAAAATTGCGATTTTTATTCTTGAAAATTCTACAATTACCGATTACATTTTTCGATCTTGATGCCTCACACGCCAAAAGTAGCTAATTGAAAATTCTACAATTTTTCGATGCCAAAAATAGCTAATTTTCCAAGTCCTGTTTCTTCAAAATCATGATTTTGATTCTTGAAAATTCTAAAATTACTGATTGCATTTTTCGATGCCAAAAATAGCTAATTTTCCAAGTCCTCAAAATCATTTTGATTCTTGGAAATCGTACGTTGATGATTCATACCCCAAAAAGTAGCCAATTTTCCAAGTCCCATGCTTCCAAAATTACGATTTTGATTCTCGGAAATGATACATTTACTAGTTTATTTGGTTATTTCAGAAATTAAAAAAAAAAACTAATGTAGATCTTCACAAAATGAAGAAATTATCTTTAACCTTAATCTAATGTCACAGATTTTCTAGTCCTAGGCCTTAAAAATCACTTTGTAGGCACTCAAAACAAATGGATTTTTGACACCCTGTATACAAATTTGTTGCATTTTCTCATTTGAGTTATTAATATCGTACAATGCATTCGGTAAATGTGCAATTTCCAAAAAAACACAATTTCGAAGGCATAAGATTGGAAATTATACCTTTTTAAGGTCCACATTAATTTTATAAAACAATTATAGATTCTTTTTCGAATTATATACTGAAGGAAAAAAATGAAACACTTGAAATTCGTGAAATTTCTACCATTTTCAAACCGCCATAACTAGGCGCATTTTCAATCGATTTTGATGAATCTTTGAGGGCAAAAACTTATCGATTGAAAATACGCCGAGTTATGGCAGTTTTAAAATAGTCGAAATTTCACGAATTTCAAGTGTTTCATTTTGTTTCCACCAGTGTACTCAATTCGCTACATTCTGATGATCGTCAAAATCGAACGAGTTTTTGGCAATTCCAAAAAATCAAAATTTTGAAAAAACTGTGTGATTTTGAAGATCTACGTGAGTGTTTCTAAGAAAGTTTCTGAATTAATCAAATAAACTAGTATCATTTCCGGGGATCTAAATTGTAATTTTGGAAGCATGAGACGTGAAAATTTAAAAAAACAAATTAATTTTTTTAGCCTCACCTACGAAGATCGTGGATCAGAAGCTGCATCAATGGTGATCCCAGTCACCTTGTAGTGAGGGTAACGGGTTCTAAAATACATAATTGTCTATTATTTAATAGAGTGAGTATTTATACCACGTTCAGCATTTCTTGAGAAAATTGAGAGGAATACGGCGGCTTTGTTCTATTTTCTATTTTTAGTGAATCGCAATTTAGCACATAATGAACCAACTGCATTGTGTCGAAATAAATGTTAGTTATTTTAGACGAAGCCATTACATTTAATGGTAAGATAGTATTTTCGTTTTAGTACTTTGAGAATGAATCAAGGACTCGACTTATATTTAAGGAAACGGGGAATAAAACCGTGAAAAATATTTGTAAATTTAAACACAATTTCCTATAAAATCTATAAATCAATTCATCCCACATACTTCATAACCTCAAACTGTCAAACAGTCGTAAACAGTCCGCTATTTTGTTTCTGGATATAAAACACGCGTTTGGCTCTGTATAGCGTCGAGATTTGCTTTATAAATATCGTCTACTTAATTTACCCCGCCACCTAATCCTATTGATTGATGAGTTTCTCATAATCCGACAGACCACATCTAGAACGTTCCACTCAGCTCAAGGTTCTCTCTGTATAGCGTCGAGATTTGCTCTATAAATAGCAGCTACTTAATTTTCCACGTCGCCTAATCCTATTGATTGATGAGTTTCTTTCAATCCGACAGTCTGTGGACGTTCTAGATGTGTCTAGAACGTTCTACTCTGAACAAGGTGTTCCGCAAGGTTCTCCACTACATTCACAACATTCCTTGATAATGGTCGCGAGACCGAAACTTATTGGAAATATAAACAACCTGGAAGTGATACACTTTGGTCGAGAAAATCGGTATCCTGTAAATTCTTCGAATGTAATTTCTTCGAAAACAAATATTTCGAAAACAAATCCTTCGAAAGAAAATTTTTCGAATGCCAATTCTACGAAAATAAATTCTTCGAATAATGTATTATTTATTGAAAACTATAAAAATTCTCTCTCCGAAGAATTGATCATTCGAAGAATTTATTTTCGTAGAATTGGCATTCGAATTTTCATTCAAAGAATTAACGGTATTAACTATATAGTTAATACCGTTGTAACTACGTAAGTAACTTGTTGCAATTATTATTCCTTCAAAATTTGGATGCACTTGTCGGAGGATATTGACTAAAATTGTAATTTGCAGACGACTCAGCTTAAATTACCCGCAATAAAACGATTTCTATATCAATCCAATCAAATCAAATCAAACATTTATTCGTGTTAGTAGATAATCCCTACAAGATTTATCCAAATCCAACTCCTAATCCCACACTATAACATCCCTAAAAAGAATTGTCATACGTGATAAAAAAACAAATATTTTCTTTGACTTAATTTTGTAAAACAAGTTGAATATTCATTCAGGCCAGATTTCTTCTTTATTTAATGTGAGATCGTTGCTTTTAATGCATCGTTTATTTGCTTTAGTTATTTTTCTGGTCAGATATGTTGATGCATTTATTAATCGCGGTGGAGAGAATCCGCAACGCCATAAAAACAATTCTATAAATAAATGTAAATATTTTGGTCCGCCGGATGGTTTGACATTTAGAGCTTCCCACTTAACACAAATAGAATGACTGACTCAAGGTCACTTTTATTTTTATTTCCTGATCCGTATCGCGTATGCTAAAATTAACGTTTTCACTTTTGACCATTCGAAGGATATTTGTCAAATTTTACCATTGAGAAATAGAAGGAAAACTACTTGCGATGTTTGCAACTGAACAATTCTAACTATTCAGATATGTTGGTATTTGGCAGTAAATGCAATAGAATTAGAAATGGCAGCTGAAACTAGAATATTTGAACGTGGATAATCTTAATCAGAAATAGCTGTAGAAACTGGAATATTTGAACATGGAAAATGTTTAATTAAAAAACTATTTGAGATGTTCGTAATTGAACAATTGGCATTCGGTGAGTGTCACAATCTTGAAATTATTGACAACACCTGAATATTCGCGCCAGCATGTCGAGATGTTTGTCTATGCATCAATCAGATCTTGATGAGCGCCAATTCTTTAGGAATTACTTTAACCTTTAACGATGTTGAATGTGAAGATATAAATGAATAACACTTTTTTACCTAAAATGAGTTAAATCAGTTTTGGATTTTTTTTATTAAAATCAAAAATACGGGGTAGAAAGACCTTCGCTTGATAGCCCAGACAGACTAACCACCTCATATTATATATAATTCTAATTACCAGCGGCGGCTCGTGGATGTTCGGCGGTGAGGCAACGGAAGAAACTTTGACCGAAAAAGCTTCTTCCTCTATTAGAGTAAGTAGTGCAGCACGAGCGGCATCTTTGTCTTTGCCTCACCTACCGAAATCCACGAGCCGCCGCTGCTGACTACTGTAATTTCAACTAATATTTTCGTCTGAATAAAGAAAGAAATGCGATATTTTTCGTCTTCTACAATCTAAGAGCCTTAAAAAGACTACAATAAACAAACTACCTATTGAAATAACTACTGTATGCAGTTTTTAATGGATTTATAATATAATAAATTTTAGGCAACTTCAGCTGTGTTTCCATGCGATCATTTGAAATCTAGTCATATCTCGCCATCGCCAGTCACACAATTTCTACATTAATGATTCCAATTGTGCTAATTCACACCCGGAATCATCACCTATTGATGCATTTCATTACGAATTCAAAGCGGTTAATTAACACGAAAACGAATTGATTTCTGGAATTATTGAGCGCCGTACAAATGGAGTAAATTATGTCCAGACATGCGTCGCGTCGCTGAAACAATACCCTTCACTGTTCGTTATTTGACAGCTGCTCGAAACTTCTATGCCTTCTCGTGATGAGAATACAATTATGGATTTGGTAAAATGCAAAATTCAATTTACACCGTTTAATATTTAAAAGAATTTTATGGAGCAAAATTGATTTAGCTTCATCATCCAAGGTCTAACTCAGAGGCATCATTAGTCCATCTACATTTTTTGTTCACTGTTAAACGTCTTTGTATTCTGTTTGTGGGTCTTTCGAGAGGAGGGTAAAGGTAGCCATACACGTACAGGAAATCCTCAAGGAAAAAGAGTTCGGGATTTCCTTGGGGATTTCCTCTACCGAACCCTCGCCCCACACGGAGAGGATGTACTTAAGGAAATCCTCAAGGAAACAGCCTTCAGGAGTTTCACTAGAAGGTTATTTCAAGTTTTAGTTGCTATTCTCGAGATTTTGCAATTTTAGCTTGTGTTTGTTATGTAGCACGTTATACATTCTTTTATATGGAATAAAACACTTTTTACTTTTACTTTGTAAGAAAGTAAACAGTTTAAGTTCAACGGAAGAAGTCTACGCAGGAATCAAATTTTTAATTTTAATTTGCACATAATGCGTAATGCACGTTTTTGTACCTTAAATATTGAGTCAATGTTTGAGTTATGTCCCCAGAAAATTATGCAATATTTAAATATTGCATAATTTTCAACCTGAAGGTTGGAGTAGATGTGTGCATAGTAAAAATTTTTCGTAATATTTGGGTTAGTAGTGCTTGGCACAATGAAGAAGAAGGCATCCTAGATCAATTTAGCATTTCATGAGGAAACCAATTTTAATTTAAGAGAAAACAAATCATAAACATTAATTGATCTTTTAAAGTAAAATAAAATGGTACATTTTTAATCCATTATAGATCCGCAAACTAAACTTTATTTAATTCATCCGCATAAAGGAGGACTTCAAAATAATGAATTAAAAACAAATGAAAACCTAATTCTAAAAACTAGATTACTAGCTGTTGGTAAGGTTATATTATTATCTCATCCGTCCCTACGCATTATTTAAACGATGTTTAAAGTGTATCTAATTGCCTTCGAGCATCAACCCCAGCGAAAGTAATTTTGTAATAGCGCCAATTAAAATAAACCATTTCGATGAATACTCTATCATCTAATCAAAATGTTTGACGAGAGACAGCATCACGTTATTGAGGAAGTATCATAAACCGGAACGTGTTGAACAGCACGTCTGTTTGACCCACAAACAGATTTTAGTGCCGCTTTCACACAAGATGGCAATATTGCTGTTTTACAATCGATGCGTTTTATGGAGGATTCTTCGGGAAACCATTACGTTATGTTGATTATTTGAGAATATGTTTATTTGTATTCCTCGAGACTAATAATTAAAATGACTGTAATTTTATTTTTGCTCGCAATAAATACGTCGAAACGCCAAAGTGGCGGAATCTATTGCCTGAATGCTGTACTGAACCTAATCTTTCAGGTCTCACCAGTGTAGTTAGTTGCTGATGGGGAAACGGAGAGAAACTAACTACACTGATGAGACATGAAAGGTCGAAACCGGTCTGTAGGTGTTCTGATGGGGAAACAATAGCTAATGTTCGCAATTAATAATTAATGAATTCAATAAAATATTAGTTAGTCGTGGTACTAACCAGAAAAGTAGTTGTTTCGGTAGATGATTTGTTAATTGTAGTCTCTTAGAGGCTCTTAAATTACAGAAGATGAAAAGTATAATAATTAATGAATTATTGTTTCCCCATCGATTGGTAAATGCGACCGGTTTTGATCTTCGTATGATGGTGTATCTATCCGAATAATTCGTATTTATTTTTAGAAACGTCATCAGAGTGTTCATCAAAGTAATATTGCCTAAACGTTTTGTACACGTTTAACCGTTTGAGTCCCAAGATTTTTTGCCTCTTCACAATCGATAAAGACAAGCGTTATTGCACTTTTTGGCGTTTTTTCGACCATGTGCTTCCAACGATGCCTGGGATCCAAAGGGTTTAAGATGATCGACGCATCTGCAACATATGACGCGTATGAAATCCCAAAAATTGTTGGGTTTAATAGGGCACCTCGCCAACTTTGGTCATTCATGAAATAAGACACCGAAATTTTTGCAAAGATTAGAACGTAAATCTTGACGTAGACTGTGTGATAAAGTTCAGCGGAATCTGTAGAGATCGGGGTCAAGGTCGCCAGGGGAATCCAAAATTCTTTCAGATAACGCCAGCTAAGTCATCACTAATTCCAGTCAAGGAAAAAATGCAGGGTTCATAGATCTATAGAATGACCTTTTCAGTTTTTGACGTAGTAGGAACTCCAGAAAACTCCATCCATTGCGTTAACTGTAGTTAATGTTTATTTATATGATGCGGTTGTCCAATATTCTTAATTTAAACACCTTGTGTTTTGTTTATTTACAACCGCACCAGCTTCTTCGAATTGTTTGCTTGCATTTTTCAATTCATCGAATTTTGGCACGTTATCACAAGGAAAGATAGCAAGCAAACTTGAACGTATTTGCAAAACTATAATAGCGCTATGTATTTATCGAAACGAGAAAGTATTGTTTGATTTTTTCGAATTGGAAATTTCAACGACAATGAACATTTCGAGACGTTTTTGAAAAACGTCTGTACAACATTTGCATTATATTTTCGAAACTCATTTTGTAGTTTCTCCAATAAAATACATTTATTGCATAAGTTTAATAAGACAAAATTAACAAAAAAAATCCTTCATGCAGTAAACTTTTAGTTCCACACGAAAAATAAATCACCTAGGTTTTACCGACTAGGATGAAAAGGCTACAACATAAGTCGCCACAATTTTAGAAGCGTCAGAAATTTTTGCAAAACATGTGGTTATGATTAACTTTTAGCCTAAAGGCCGCTTAACAACAACCCAAGAACGGTAACGAGAACAGGAACCGAAAGTTAAATGATATGATTCGCATGTTGACATACACAACTAATTACTAATTCCCGGGTAACGGGAACGAGAAGCCTGTTTTATTTTCGTTCCCGTTGCCGTTCTTGTTACCTTAAAGCGCCTTTAAAACGTCCCAAAAGTCATAAAATTATAAATAAAACACTTTCTTTGTTAATATCACACGATTTATTAATAAGTCAACGAAATTGTATTATCAATAGATAAATTATAGTTTCGGACTTTACGACGAGATGGCGGTAAATGGCTTAAACCACCAATGCATTATCAACGATTTAAGATTGTTATAAAACGATTAATAAAAACAAGTTCAATTGGGCCGAAACAGTTGTAAAACATTACCAGTTTTCTACGCTACAAAATACACGTAGACCGAAATGTTACCTTTCGAAAGCCCGGCGTCAATTAAACGCGAAGCAGTTAATTATTCGTTAAATGCGGAATTCGTTTCCTACGGTACAAACTACACGTAGACTATGTCGGCCAGATAAAAAAAAAACTTCACGGAAAACAATTTTTGCGTCCGTTTAATAAGTCACGCCTCGCGTGTTCAAATCGATGCAATCGTTGTATTCGTGCGGAATGCGTGAATTGATGCAGCAGATGATCAAGGTTGTGATTACGTCGATGATCCTATCTTGTTAATTGCCAAAAAATGGAACGTAATTATGGGGTTTCGAAAACTCTGTACAATCTTGTCAATTAGGACAATTATGTCTTGAGGAAGGGAAAGAAATTTTATTACCTGTTTTTGTTTTTCTAAAAATTATGACCAATCAAGCTCTAAAAAGTTTCAAAAAGGGTGAGAGAGATAGATAGGGAGATATAGGGTGATAGAGAGTGATAGAGAGAGATAGAGAGAGATAGAGAGAAATAGAGAGATAAAGAGAGAGATAGAAAGGGAGAAAGAAAGAGATAGAGGGGGAGAGGGAAAGGTAGAGGTAGAGAGGGATAGAGAAAGAGATAAAGAAATAGAGAAAGATTCATAGAGATAGAGATAGAAATAGAAATAGAGAGAGATAGCGAAAGAGAGATAGAGATAGAGAGAGAGATAGAGATAGAGAGAGAGATAGAGATATAGAGAGATAGAGATATAGAGATAGAGATAGACAGAGAGAGAGAGATAAAGGGATAGAGACTCCATCTAGGAAAAAATGCTAAAAAATTGGCAAGTCACCATGAACATGTTAGACAATTAAAAAAAAACGTTTTTTTAGTCTTTGATCTGCCGTAGCGGGTAAACGAAAACTCCAAATTGAACGCGGTTTTCAAATCTGTGCTCCTTGTATGTAAATTAGTCGGATTCAATTAAAATTGGTGATTTACAAAAATCATCTATGGGTCCCCCCTTCTTACTTTTTCAAATGATTTCCTGAAGAAACCACAGGTTCAATTCGGTGTTTCTATACTTCATTCGAAAGATCTCATTAAAACGCATCAGAAAATGTACAATCGCAAGAACAAATGTCAATTTGAAGCCCGTGACACGTCAGCAAAATAACTCGAAAATGGAAAAAATCGAAAAAATCAACTTTCCTAATAATCGTCGTAGACCTTTATGTAATAACTTTTTTCATCAGAAGAATGAGCTAAATCGATTGGCGTTTAAAATTTTTTTGGTTATTTCCTGATTTTCGCCATTTTTTTTTAGAAAACAATGCTTGCAAAAATGTTGGGTCTCAGAAAAAAAAATTAAATCAACAACTCGAAATAATTTCAAGTTTTTGATCTTATCTTCAGTGATTACTGGATTGTTCTTTAACCATAAGCTGTTTCGAAACAAGCTAATTTTTTTGATAAAGAATAAGATTTTCTCGTAAAACTCATATTAAAAAAGTTTTCCCTTTTCCTCATCACTTTATACACTGTATATTTATGTATTTATTTATTTATTCTTGTAAATATAACATAATTGTATTATTACGTAATCTATAGGTTATTACGTTTAAGGATATATATCAGGCCATTCACTGCATTTATAAAGTAGCGAAATTCATAAAACAAATTGAGCAAAACCTTGCCTCGTGTCTATTGTTTACTGCTAAAATTAGCAAGGTCTCCATAAATTTCAGACGTAGAACTAACGCCAACATTTCCTGATTTAATTAAATCCGCATTTTATATTTGTTTCTACAATTGCAGTGAAATATTTTACAAGACAAATATTTTTAATGACTTTATTGACATTATGTAGTGACATTTTTTGACCGGAGCTAATTTTAATGAACAATTGTAAGGAAATGTAAGAACTTGAAAATTATAATTAGAGTATGAATATTATTTTCTATAACATAGCACCAATGGCAAATTTGCTACCTTAGACATTTTTTTTCATGCCAGGAAAAATATACTCCCCGAATAATTAGAAAACAATGAATGATAAATGCAAATCAAAATAAGTGCGTGCAGATGTCGTGGTCGTCAGGAAATACGTATACTAAATCAAAATAAGTGCATGCAGATGTCGTGGTCGTCAGGAAATACGTATGCTAATTTCTGGATATTTATTTATAATTAGTTTTTGCTAAATTTTTGAAAAATTAACGTGTAGCTATGATAGAAATGATATATTTAATGATTACATCAGTTTGTCGCAATAACAAATGAAAACGAATTTTTAAACGTATTATAAAATGATAACAATAATCACACATTTGATTGTAGATAAATGAATAATTTTTCAAACAAGAAAGCTTTTTAGCTTTGATTTTACACTCGACACAAAAAACTTAAAATAAATATGATTATTTCTATTCACAAATTCCATACGTGTTTAGTCTGTGATGATGTCTGGTTCCTGTTTATTTACGGCACGAGGACGCCACTTATTTAACATGAGCTATTCAAGTGCCATCAACCAATTTACAGAACGTTCAACCTTTTGCCGTTTTTTGCAACCTGTGACCTTAGAATGGGCGTTGACTGCACGTCGTACGCGTACTTTTGAATTTCCCGCCCGTTCACCTGGGGATATAATTTACTTTGGTGTGGTATCGATTATTGGCAGCAGTGCAAGCGGACGCATTGAACTAATAGCAATCATTTTCTACCATCATGTCAGCCAGAAGTTTTTGGTTATTAATTGTGTTAATTTGCGGAAAGTAGGTGATTAAAAAAAGTACGTACAATATACATGACAGTATGAATGATAAAATGAAGGTGAGGAATGGTCCGTAACCCCAAGTGAGTGCATAGTTAATAACTGGTTTTTATCAACAACAGCATATACCTCAACAGAAGCTTAAAGCGTTTTCTATCGGTACAATGGGTAAACGTAATTTATCTAAACGGGAGCTCGAGGAGCAAAGGAAAAAAGAGGAGGAACGGGCTGCCGCACATGTAAGTCTTTCTTTAATACACCCACCCAGCATCCAATTACCGTGCTCGTTTTGTTTACAAACCAGGCCTTCCAAGAGTTCGTCGAGACATTTCAAGAAACACCGTTGAATGGTGGCAGCAAAGTGTGGGTTAAGGCTGGGACTTACGATGCCGGCGCGAGAAGTACGTATTCGGTGAAAGTTCGTTCGTTAAATCTAATGAGTGCAACAATGATGCATTCATCAGCCTCAATTACTGGTGCATTGTGAAAATAGTAAATGTACGATTGCAATATTTGTAATGTATTAATTGTCAAAACATATTGTTTATGTGTATCCCAGCAGTGAGCAGGTTAATAGAAGCGAAAGTTGTACGAAATAAATAATATTTGTATGAGAACCACTTTTTTAAGATTAAAGTTGCTAGATGCAATAATCACCACAGCTATTGAGGAAATGTTGGTCAATGCGTAAGCTAGATTGAATAGTGTTTGCAGTTTATCTCAACTGATAAGATTGGGCATTGTGTAACAGTTAACGACTTTGCGCCCATTCTGCTTTAGCGTAATCCCAGGTTTATTGAAAAATTATTTTTTTTGTTATGTTTTTCTACGAAATATTCTACTGTCACTCATTTATGAAAAAAATATCATAGATGGCGCTAACAGGGTAAAATTTTTGTTTTCTCTTTTTTCGCTTGGCGTGAAAGGGTTTAATGTGCCATTATATTATTAATATGATCAAATACACATTTCAGCAAGGGCCTTCAGAATTAATGGCTTAAACACAAAATTCTTCATACGAATTAAATATACAGCAGCTTCTTCTTAAGGTTCCATCTCTATCTAATGAAGGTTGGAAACAATCATTGGGATGAAATTGATATAATTCTACCAAATAAAATTCTCGACTAGATTCGCCTCATTATGGCGGCATTTTCAAGAGAATTCTAAAATATTTTCAGTTTAAATAATGTATGGGCATCTAGTCTGGTCCAATCCCTGATGTTTTTCAACCAAGAGTAGCCTAAAAGTGCAGTTTTAGTAGACATCCATTAATTTTGATTATATTTACGAAACGAAATAAATTTACAACAAAAAATGAATTAAACTTTGTTTGCCACGTATGCATTCCTATACCATTTATCCGATTGCGATGAAACTTTGGTGAGTTGTTGTGCGCACGCCCACGAAGGTTCCTGAATTAGTACAACCGTTTTACAATGGTGGCGCGAGTCGTTTCAACAAATTAGTTTAGCGGCAGTTTGTGTGTCAAAAGCACTTCAATTTTTTAGTTTTTAGGATTATTTAGACCTGTACTTTAATTAACATGTTTTATTTTTGTAAAAAGGAGAATCCCGTAAATAAATTTATTATTATTATTATTGTTATTATAATTAATTAAAACACAAATGCTTTCTTTGAGTGACATTGTAACACATACCAGGTTATTTAATACTCGTATTACAATAGTTTTATTAACGGGTAACCCCTTTTTACAGCATTTACAATTTGTACATAAACAATACTTAAAATATGGTAATATAAATTTACATTATCACATCAAATTGAAGACCACATGAATGAAGTTGCGGGTAACAGCTAGTACAGTTATAAATCATACTTACTTCAAACAGAAGCACCAAAAAATGAGAGTTGATGATGACATTGTTTTAATGCACTGACTAGTTTTAATGAACGCACTGTGGATTAAAGTTTCCGGTTACTAATGTCGGCATTTCAGAGGAAGACACGAAGGATAAGGGGAAGCTGTACAAACCACAATCCCGGCTGATGAATCAGGAACTGACTTCGGCTGAACAAGCACAGGCTTATGCGAAGTTGTTGGCTAATGATAGGAAACCAGAAAGGTTAGGCAAGAAGAAACAGACCAGTAAGAGCAATTTGGAATCCTTCAAAGAAGAATTGAGACAGTAAGTACACTTCACAAAATTTATATTGCCTACACAAGATGATTTTTTTTATAAAATTGGCCAATATGGCGTATCTCAAAAACTATATGTGACAGACCAAACCTGATGGCAATTTTAGATTCTGCACCCTAAAATTACCTACAAACAGTTAAAAAAAATGCAGGCAGTGTTATTTAAAGTTTTGTGAAAAATTGTAACATTCAGAAATATTGAATGGGTGATAATATATAGATTTGGAAAATGTCATATAACTAATGCGTAAATATTTCAATTAATTTCATCCAATCAAATTGAAATTTAAGTAACAACACTACTTACACACACAATCTTTTTCTTTACAGAATTCAGGAAGAACGAGAAGAGAGACACAAGTACAAAGGAGCTTTAAGAAACACCATTGAATCCGACATGGACCTTTTTCTGAAGGGAGGGGACATCGGTTCATTCGATAACGGCGATCCGACCACCACAAATCTATATCTGGGCAATCTGAATCCGAAAGTGCGTTTCTAACTGTTTGAGCTGTGCGCAGAAACTAACTCGAAATTCCTACAGATTACAGAGCAGCAGCTGATGGAGGTATTCGGCCGCTACGGCCCTTTGGCCAGCATCAAAATCATGTGGCCGCGATCCGACGAAGAAAAATCCAGGGGGAGGAACTGCGGTTTCGTTGCTTACATGAGTCGAAAAGATGGTGAACGAGCGCTACGTAATTTAAATGGTTGGTATTAATCAGCTTTATTGAACATTTTTTTTTTTAAACTTTAACAGTGTATGTGTAATTAATTATTATTTTAATTGTTTATTTGTAGGTAAAGATGTAATAGGTTATGAAATGAAATTAGGCTGGGGTAAATCGGTGGTGATTCCGCCCCACCCAATTTACATCCCGCCCACACTGCTGGAACTCTCGATGCCCCCACCGCCATCTGGTTTGCCCTTCAATGCTCAACCCCACCCCAAGGATAAGGACATCCTGCCCAAATCCACGGAGGAACTGAATGAAGTAATTATTATCTTTAGCACTAACAACATTGCTTTTAGTCAGAAGAGTTATACTTTTTGCAGATTCTTAAGAGAGCCGTGGTGAAGGTGGTCATTCCCACCGATAGGACCCTCCTGATGCTCATCCACAGGATGTGCGAGTTTGTGGTCAGGGAGGGTCCTATGTTCGAAGCTATGATTATGAATAGGGAGTTACATAATCCATTATTCAGGTAAGTTTTAAATAGTCACATTTATTTAATTCAAAAATTAGATCAAAGCTTAACGTGCAGATAGGGTAATTGTAGGTATACATTTGCTCTACCTTAAATAAATTCTTGGCTTATTGAAAATTTGTCGGGCCCTAATAACAGTGAGCCTAATGTTAACATCTGTACAAATTCTGCTATGGCCACCATCTTATAAAGGTTTTTAACTAGTAGAGTGCCACAAACGTTATGCTCCAAAATCTATATTTTTTGGAAGTGGTGCACGGCATTTGTCACCACTTAAAATTTGGTGCACCATAATGATAGAATGTAAATGTAGATGGTTCTACATATTCAGAACAGACTCAAACACAGTAATAACATGCAAATTTCTTTTGTATCATTCAATATCCACTGTGGCACTAGCCAGGGAAGTTGTTTCAATAAGTTATTTGTTTGTAGTCATACTAAGACTTAATGTTGTATAGTCACGAACAGGCTTTATTACATTTATACAATAAATGAGGTTGTCTCAAGTTAATTAAGACTCAAACTGGTTTTGTTTTTGTATGGCTTGCATGTGTTGAGCAGCACGGACAAAATAAGTCTTGTGAGCATTCAGCCAAAAATTTAATGATGGCGCTCTACTTGTTAAAGCAATAAATTGTACAATAAACGATTTATAGAGGAGGAGGAAAAACAGAAGATATAAATATTTGTAGTTTTTATCTTCGATGTTTACAGATCCTATTGAAGATTTTGTCCAAAGATTTTTCTATAAATCGACACAAAACTTCCTTCTTTATTACATGATTTTTGTTCACAGTAGGCACCCATTTTAAGTGTACTTTTAAGTACTGGTGTCCTTCGTTCACAAGTTTAAATGTAATTCATTGGGTGATCAAATTCATTCCCTAATCGTCGTTGGACCTCTGGGTTGGCTCAGGATGCATAATGGGAAAGCTGCAGAAGAGAGGATTGTAGTTGTGTGAATGGTGATGTTTTAGTAATTCAGCGCCATCGTAACTGACTGAAACAGGTTTCTTCTTATGGATAACAAGTTTTTTATATTAGGGCAACTACACACAACAGGCAGTGTTTGTGTTGGTCATCCAAGTCAAACGGCAACAAATTGCTGTCAGTTTGTCAGTGGTTTCTCAATGGTTGCAATCTTTTAAGATTCTACTTGTTTCAAACATTGATATGTTTAGTTCTATTACAGGAAACAAAAAGAGAGTAGATATAGGATGTATTGAATTCACCCTGCAACCTCTGCTGCTTGTTCTACTTGCTTTTTGGTGTGAATGACCTTGGCTACCGGCCAACTTTTTCGGGACGGGTAGGTTTTGCCGCAAAAGTAATATTTCAAATTTGGAAACTCCAAAGTGGCGGAATCTAGTGCCTGAATGTTGTAGTGAACTCAATCTGAGTGTATTGGGTTTAGTACAACATTCAGGAATAATATAAATTCCGCCACTTTGGTGTTTCCAACTTTAACTGTGTTTAGAATATTTACATTCCAATAGTATTTTCCGTTTCCCCATCAGCAATGAACTACACTGATAAGACCTGAAAAATCGAAACCAGTATTCTGATGGGGAATATTTACTATTTTAAATATTTTTTTTTATAATAGTTTTATTCTCATAATATGGCCACAACATGTTTATTGAGTTTATAAACTGCTTATTAGATCAGATATTTGTGGAAAGAATGACGTATCACAATTTTTTTCCAAGATTTGGCAAGCAAACGCCCGTCCTGAAAGGTTTAAATCTATTTTCCTTCCAAGAAAAAGTTACTATCAATATCCAAAGACCAACAACTAAGTTTTGTCCCGAAATGGTTAAATCTTCCTGTTGAGAAAAAGTTACTTTCAATATCCATTGAGCAACAACTGTAAGATTTGAAAATATATAAAGATGTTGAGCAAGGAACTTTGAAGTTGTTCATCTTCAAAGAAATCTTGGCCTAATTTATTAGTAGTTCGTTTGCATGTCAACGAATATTGGTTGCCTATCCAATGTCGATAAGCAATGTGAATTGTCTTGTCTCCCTATTATTTAACACGTTCGATGCTCCTCTCATTTAGGTACACTTTGCCTGCTTATGAGCGTCAGCGGCATCGAACGTGCTAATTAACCCTTTGAGTCCCAAGCAGCGCGACCGCACGAGATTTTTTGTCAGTTCTCTTCGCAATCGATAAAGACAAATGCTATTGAACTGTCCATTTTTTGTCCATTTGCTTCCAACGATCCCTGGGACCCAAAGTGTTAATATAAAATGCTGACCGTGACTGGTGACATTTCCACTGATCAAAATGTCTGTCGTGTGCGGTTGCCCTAAGCAATTGCATATTCTGTCATTAATATCTTGGAACTACAAAAACGGGATGTCAACATCAAATAATATAATTTGTGGCTACATGAGTAAGTAGTAAAGTTAGTTTAAAAAAAATAGTTTGATAGTATGGAAAACAGTAACTCTAAACATTGTAGAATTAAATAAAAATAAACTACATGTTAAAATAAATGATTGTTATATGTACTGTCATGGAAATTAAAAAAAATGATGTGGAACACTTACTCCTTACAACCCTTACCTTATGTCCCATGTTCTGTAACCATGGCGCCAACTAGTTAAATTATAATAGGCAGAAAACTGATTGGTACAAAAAATTAATATCAATGTTGCCATCAAGCAACTTTGTCCGATTTGATAGTGGTATCAGTATATGAAAATACAAGTTTCATAGGGAAGGTCTTAATAAAACTTGAGCAGATGGAGAAATGGAAATTACAGCTGCACGACACTGATGAGACCTGAAAGGTCGAAACCGGTCTGTAGGTATTCTGATGGGGAAATAATATTTAATGTTCACATTATTGTTGTTATATTTGCCACCATTGGTATCTGTCGGTGGTTATGCCACTCAGATTGGGTTTAGTACAACATTCAGGCAATAGATTCCGCCACTTGTTGGGTGTTTCTAACCCGAGCAGATGATCTTGTTTAGGGAAATCTTGAACTGCAAAGGGCAGTTTCAAGAAAGATCGTGGGATTTTAATAACTGATGACGATCGATGACCTCGATTGGCCTCGTATTTATTATATTTTGAACTTGATTAAAAAAAAAATTCGATAACAAACTGCAACTCATTACTTTATGGTATAATTTTAGATAAACGTAATTTGTTATTTCTAGGCAACTTGTTATACTGATCATTTGGGCGCCACTCACTATAGATCGGCACTTACCCATGAGTATGAAGTGGTATACCATATTTACAGATTACGGATTAGACTTTTTTGACATCTTTAGTGACAAACACTAGAAAGTGAAAAGTACCAATACGGATATGAACGAAATTTAATTTTGCAGCAGTTGCCAACAGACACATTATTGACAGTTTGTAATTGTTATTGTTCTTGAGCTTTAACCATTTTTCAAATTGTGTATGCGATTTTCATAATAAATTACAATTTCCTGTAATTACTACTTTTTGTGACGGGAGTGAATGAGTTTTGTCAAAAAAGTCTAATCTATGGGTTGATGTAGTATACACAGTTATTGTTTTCTAAACTCTGAAATAGGGAGAAAGTGCCATCGACAAAGTTTCTGTATATTTTGTACCATTTTTAACTTTCGTTTAATTGGATTTTTCGTGCCCTGTACAGCTGTGAAAATATGGCCGCTATTTTTTAAGATGGAGCCCATAGCACAATTTATATCGTATGTTACATATAGGAGCATATATTGCAATCCCACAAAATTTAATTATTGTAATACACAAGCTAAAACTATGCAATTAATATTATTATTGCATCGATAGCAACTTAAGTAACTTATATAAGTTATTACATAATGTTATATTGCCTTCAAAAGGTTCCTATTTGAAAATCAAAGCCCTGCACACATCTACTACAGGTGGAAAATATTTTCCATTATGCATGGTGATTCGCAGAAGGAGTGGTCTACTAAGGAATTTAGGATGTTTAAAGGTACTGTAATTAATGTAGTTCTGTTTGTAACGTGTGACCCAGTAAGAGCGTTGAATTTCAATTGCGGGACATCGTTTCATTATTAAAAATTGAATGACTGCCATGGTTGCAATTAAAAGTAGAAAACATATTCGCTTAAGAATAGATCTTGAGGCTGCACTTTTTGAAAAATGAGACCGAATGGTATATGCTGCCACAACAAACATAGTAATGCAGCTTTTGTGGAAAACTTGAGGTTTCAGCAGGACTGGTATAGACAAAAAAATTCGAAAACTCGCACTGTGGCCAATTTGGTCATGGTGTAAGATAATGCAGCAACTCAGTTGTTTGCGCGCAATGCGACAGCTGGCGCCACCTTTGGAATCAGCATTGCGCAATGCGACAGGTGGCGCCATCTGTCGCATTGCGCGCAGATGAACTATTATCTTACACCGTGACCCACCACTCTCCTATTCAATCCTTACATAAAATACAGACACTGTTCTTAGTGTTCTTTTCAATCTCCGTATTCTATGAAATGACTACAAATGTTTTATTAGACCACAAGACTACGTCTGTAAAAAAAATTAAATCTGGCGCTCTTATTGGGATTCCTTTATTTTAAACAGGCAGGATAATAATACTTAAGGATCAACCCTTGTACCCATCGCCTCCAGAAACGCTTGTTTTTTTTTTAAATAAAAATGTGCAATTTTTTTTTGATTTCTAGGTTATTTTGATAAATAAGGTTTCATGTTTTTATGTATATTTTTTTACCTAAACTAACATTTATGAATAAATAATTTACATATTATTTAATTCAAATTAATAAACTTGGAATTGAAACATTTTTGACTGCCATATGAGTTAAATACAACTCACACCTTGTCTTGATTCAGATGTTGAAGAGATTACGTTAGGTACTGATGTGGCCTCTGGGCCTCAATTTTTTCTCCAACTTGGCAGTCAGCATGTTAACTCTGTTATACCATTCACTTGTGGCTATAGTTTTGAGTCATTTTGTTTTATTCTGATGAGGTTAACATGTTGCAAATATTGAAAATCATTTACCAACATCTTGTTGGAGGTATTATTTGTGGTGGCAAGAACTCTACTAAGGCATCATTGCACGTGTTTTAACCCATTACTCAAGCGAGTACAACAAACATCATGGGCTTTAGTGACACCTAGTGGCAATGTTATTTACTTTAGATAACGTATCTGTGATACAAACTCTTCTTTATTAATGAAATAACAATATTTATCAGTGATTCTATTCAGTTTTTCCAAATTGATTTTTAACAGATATCAGGAATTTGAAATTCTTTGGAAAAAATTGTATATCATGGGATGTAATGGGTTGATGTACCAGAATTTATTGGATTATTCCTTGGGATGTTTTATGAATATTTATATCAATATATAAATATTACACTTAAAGCTTATTAATCTACTTAATGTTCACAAATCTGTTTATAATAGCTACCACAAGCTAGTATATATGATTGCTATCTGCACCTCATTGATTGATGAATTAGTTCAAATACACCAGAAGTGTTAATATTATATTTGATTTTTTGAATTTCCATTTTTTACTGGTGTAGTACAAACCATATGAAAAATTCTATGGCATAAAGCAGGTGATTGATGAGATCCGCTTTAACCAGTCTGATGCATTTTGCCATATGTTTATAATGGTGCGAATTTTCACGGAATTGATGAGGTCTGCGTTGACCAATTCAGCGAACTTGATACATCATGCGTAATGGTGTAACAGAAAAGTGTTTTGATTCTAAATTTTATTTCCCGCATTAAACATGTATTACATATTTTTTTATTCTTTTCTACATTTCCCGTAAAATGGCATTGAGAAATAGATTTTGTATTTATAATAAGGATTATAGAAAACGATGCACAAACTAAGCAACAGCAAAACTTGAAGGTTTATTACCCAGTTTTTCCACAGATGGCTCTGCATGGAAACCTCCCCTGAAGAACAACTACACTGCCGGCATGCCTGAAGAATTAATATCTGAAGAGGAAGACCGAACAAATTCCAAAGGAACACTTTCCAATACGTAAGTCCTGATTGAATATAGTATTCATAAGTACAGGGAAGCAATAAAATAATAGTTTTAATAGTCACGTGTTGATGATTTTTTTTAATTGCCATTTGATAACTCCATTCAAAATTTGTGCATTGCTTAAGATAACTATGAATCCACTTTTTTTTTTATAGACAAAGAGATAGATTAGAAGATTTAATAAGAAACCTAACGCCGGAACGCAAGAAAATCGGCGAAGTGATGGTATTCTGTATCGAACACAGTGAAGCTGCAGAAGAGGTCTCCGACTGCGTAACCGAGTGCTTATCAAACGAAACCACTCTGGTTACGAAAAAGATTGCCCGCCTGTACCTAATTAACGACATCCTGCACAATTGTGCCGTAAAAGTAACGAGAGCCTCCTCGTACCGTAGGGCTTTTGAAAGCAGACTAATCGAAATCATGAAACAAATTAAGATTACGTACGATAAGTTAGAGGGTAGGTTAAAGGCCGACGGTTTCCGGAACCGTGTACTGAGGATTTTGAAGGCGTGGGAGGATTCGATTTATCCAAAGATTTACATGGATAAGCTGATGAATACCTTTCTTGGGTTGGAGATTGAGGATATCGTGGATAAGCCTAACGACGTTGACGGGTGTCCAGTTGAAGCTGAAACCGATGAAGATGTTCCAATGGATGGGGCTGCTCTTCTTAAGAGTGCAATGAAGCAACAGATGCGGAGTCCCTCACCAATGCCATCTGATTATGATGGTTAGTTATCCTATTTGGATAATGATTGAGTTTTTGTTAAATGTTTATAATTGAATTCTAGGTATAGTGATAAATGAAGATATGAGGCAAGATAAGAGCGGTGGGCTGTTGACGGGATTCATAAAATCAAAATGGGAGACGGTGGATCCAGAGCAGGTGGAGGCGCAGGCGATGACGACGAGCAAATGGGATCTGTTGGAGAACAGCGGCGACGCGAGCATGGACAGTAGCCAAGCCGACAAGGAAGACTCCAGTGACTACATGGATAGCAGGTTGGTGGTAAATTCCAGGAATAAGAAATGTGCCAGAATCATAGATGTAAATTTTCCTCTAACAATTGATTTTTTTCTATACGGTTTCATCACGCTCATAATTTAAAACTCTTGTGTATTTTTCTTTTCAAAATAATCAATGACTTTACAAACTTAGAACTATGACTGAAGAGAGACGCACAAAGTTAAGGGAAATTGAGATGAAAGCTATGCAGTATCAAGACGAATTAGAGTCCGGCCAGAGAAACGTAAAAAGTGGTTGGACCGTTCCACAGCAAGTGGAACACTACAGGCGGAAACTGTTGCGGAAGTCGGAGAAAGACCGGAAGGAGAAAGAGAAGGATGCCAAGTCCATCAAACATAAAAGGGACTACGATAATAGTGATAAGGGTGAAAGTTCTGAAGATGATTATTATAAGGATATGTAAGTAGTCTCTGAACGTTGTGTATTCTTTTTTATTTTCCTGTCTTGTATTGTTAAATTCACCCGAGTCAAAAACATTTGAGAATAACGGTGCATTTAATAATATAAATTAAGGAATCATAACTGAAACATCGCCTTATGCTTATTACTGATGTTGTAGTACTAGAAAACATAAAAAGCATGCGCGAAGTTCTTCGAGTGGGTCTACGTCCAAGCACAGGTAACATTTTAATTATTTTTTTTATATATACATATTTAACATTCCTAGAAATGATTTCAATTTGTTTTGGAGCTGTTTTGGATGTAGTGGTATAGGAAAAAATGCAAAATGAGACTTTCGTGTGTATAAAAAGTTTAGGGGAATTTAATTGTAGAAAGAATCCATCTTGAGAATATATATCAAGGTGTGTGAAAAATCTTTTGCACTTAAATTGAAATCATTTTACAAGCAATAAGAAATTTAGTACTCACCGTTAAAGAATGGATGTGTACCCCAAGGTAGCACTTTAATGTTTTGTGTTTCGGATGACACAGGTACATTTCGATAAGGATACATTATCAGTGATGGCTCGCGGGGTGACTCATGGTATGGCCAAGGTGGTAATACAGATAGGTGCATCTCTGCAACTTACTCGGCCATATCATGAGTCACCCCGCCACCTGCCAATGTACATTATGGATGGATTTAATAATTATTTAAATAATATAATTCTTAAAAACAAAGTTTATTCACAGTAAGATAATTGCATTGTGTAGTGAAATTCTATCAGCATCGATCATCATCGTTATGTATGGTACACCCTTTTTATAACTAATTGTATTATAAATTAAATACACAGTGGAAACAATAAATAAAATAAAATCAATAATAATAAACACAACACAATTACTAAATAAATACAAATCAATAGAATACATACAGTAACTTTTTGAATGCTGGAAAAGAAATATCAAACAGTGATATTAGTACCTATATATAGCCTGTTATTGTTGCTAGTATCGATCCATATGATATCACGATAACTCTGCTATTTTATTGCATTCTTTCTCCAATCGTATTATTATATTAAAGAGAGAATACACTTATTGACACACTTTTACAAATTACCTCAACAGGCAATTGACCAGCCTCATATTAAATTTTGTTACGAATCCAAGTATTTCCGTTTTAATTTTCTTATAGTATTTTGTCATGATAAATAAATGACTTTGTCAAAACGGAAAACTTTCCGTACAATAGAAATAAAAGTGACACTAATTTTTGTAGTGTATTGTTTAGGAAGCGCAAAGGGAATTTCAGACCATTGTTTGATAGTCTCGAGGCGGGTTCTTCTCAAACATTCTTTTAACCTTTATGTGCACACGGAGTTGTTTATGTATAGGATGACGTTTAGAGCGGATTTTCCTATACTCTAGTTTCAGTTCACAAATTTATTTTGCAAGTGAGTAAAAGTGTATGAAGCTGAAGCAGTAGGATGGATTTCAGCTAGATCAAAATTTTGGTGGCCGTTTTTTTAGTGAATTTATTTTCATGTTAATTACTTATATCACATACGTGGTAATAGTAGTGTTTGACTATGTATCTCATCCGAGGATTACAATTTTAGGTCGAAAAGTCGTTCACCATCACGCAAGAAAAGCTCACGAGCCCCAAGTCCGCCTAGCCCTCCCAGGATCAGGCGCCACTCACCCTCATCCTCTCGGTCCTCTCGCCACGGCAGGAGCCAGTCTCCTGGCAACGGCAAATACAATTCCCCCGCCCGCTCCAAGAGCAATAGATACTCGCCCTACTCCCCCCGGTCGAAACACGATCGCAGATCCCCCTCGCCCTCACCCTATTCGTCTTCAAGATCACGAAATCGGTCGCCAGATTCTCGCAAACATAGGCATAAACATAAGTTTTAACTGCATAACGATTTGGAATTTATATTGTAATTAATTCAACTTATATATTCCAAAATGTGTTCCAGTGTATACACATTTATACAGAAATTTATAACCTGTTTACCTTTTTCAGGCTTTTTTATTATTTCAACATGTGCTATTTTCTATTAGGATTCTTTTTTTTTATGTTGACTGAAATGAAAATAACAAGAAACTAAGACACAATTAATTAATTAATATCATGTACAGATAATAAAAATCCTGTAAATATAGTTTATTGTACTTTTCGTTTCTCTTTTCAGATGTAAATAAAAGTTTACATGCAGTCTGTTATTTTTCACTTCCCTACCAGTGACGGCTTGTTTTAATATTTTCGGCCCAAATAACTCACCACATGTTACAAGGCTGGCGGCATGACTTGTGGTACGGCCAAGTACAGATTGGTCAGGACAACTCATCTCTACAGCACTAATAGAATTCAACTTACTGAGTGAATGCACACCTATCTTTATTGCCATCTCTACTACCGCGACTACGAGTCACGCCACCAGCCACTATTGGCCTGCACACATCTCTAGTCAGGCTCAAATTACTAAAGCGAGCCATCACTGCTCCGAAGATAATATACTTTCTAGAAGCAGACAAGCATTTCTTACCATGACAAATTTCCTAAAACAAATACAAAATTCGTATTTCAAAATCAATTAAAAATATTTAAAAATAAACGTTAATTTCCCAACATTAGCAAACATTACTTGATTGTTTATAGTAAACCATTAATTCCTCTATAAATTACCGTTAGAATCGTTAAAATGCAACCGTTAAAGAATTACGACGGCAATATTTATTATTCCGAAATTTATTTAAACAAGTAGGATCCAAAGATTTCTACTTATTTAACGTTTCAATTATCAAAATCATCCTTCAGAGTTGCGAGTTATAAGCTTAAAAATAAACAAATTTGTAATTTCGGCTGCTGTCGCGCCATCTGTCGGACAATAGCTAAACTGCTAGTGATAATTGCGTTCAGCGCCAAAACACTCGAACTGTATACTTATAATGTAAATACTCGGTATGATTTACAGTAAACTGCACTACCGGCACCTGCTCCTTAGATTAAAATTTTATTCGTAAATTACTGAAAAATCGCTAAATTTCGTCAGCTATTTTGCACAGCATTCGATTCGGAATGAAATATTTTATCGTTCGACGTGTTATCTCGTAGTATCCCTAAAAGTAACTAGTTATCGCGTCATCTACCGGACAACAGCTGAACTGCCAATGATGATTGCGTTCAGCGCCAAAACACTGGAACTTTATACTTATAACGTAGATATATGTAATAAGTAAGCTTTACAGTAAACTGAATTACCGGCACTTGTTAAATTATAATTCGTAAATTACTGGAAAATCCCTAAATTTCCTTAGCTATTTTCAGAATGAAATGTTCTGTAGTCTCATTGGTTGATTTTTACAGTTTGATTATCAGCGTGAAGTTTTGGCGGTAAGCGCAACCATCACTTGGCAGTTCAGCTATCGTCTGGTAGATGGCGTGGAGGCGGGTCTGTCATAACGTGTCATCTTATGGATCTTTGAATTTAGCTTTAGGAAAACAAACACAATTCCCCATGAACTCCGCGCTTAAATCTGTGACAATATTATATAATACGCCACAGGTATTACTCCAGTGACGGTTCGCGGGGTTTTTCTGGTACGGCCGAGGAACAAGAGGTGGTAATACAGATAGGTGCGGTCATGCAGCCAGCCGTCTCTGCAACTGAACCTACCTATCTGTATTACCACCTCTTGTTCCTCGGCCATACCAGAAAAAACCCCGCGAACCGTCACTGTATCACTCCTAACGTACTTTAATTGTATTCCATAGAACCATTTGTATGCACAATATTTAATGATTTTAAAGGAAGATTAATGTAATTATAAGAATATTTGATTTGTTTTTTTTATTTATTCAAGTATAAACACACTATAAAAAGTAAATTCCTGTTTTGGAAATAAATATCGGTAGAAAGATTTTGAGCACATTTATTTTTTGGTCTTCTTCTTCCCGCTGGAGACCTTACGTGGAGGCGGTTTAGGTGCATCCTCACCTACACCAGCACCCACCGGAAGACCAACGGCAGCAGCAGTAGTCGGTGGGGGAGTTGCTGGCACAACGGCTTCTACAGATAAAGCAGCGGGCTCTTCCTTAGGCTTATCAGTTTCACTTGGGGAGGTTGGCGGTGTGGGCTCGGTTACTTCTGGAGTTTTGGGAACAACAGCACTTGGTTGCGGTTCGAGTTGTGGCTCCGGGAGCTTACACCCTTTCTTCTTTTTGGCGGCGTCCTTTTTCTTTTCGCCTTCTACCTCTTTTTCTGCTACCGGAGTTTCTTCAACCTTCTTCACAGCCGGTTCACCTTCCGCAACAACTTCCTTCGCTGGTGTTACTTTTTGCTGTTTGGCTTTTGGAGCTTCTTCTTTGGGTTTCGGAGCTTCTTGTTTGGGCTTTGGAGCTTCTTGTTTGGGTTTTGGAGCTTCTTGTTTGGGTTTCGGAGTTTCTTCCTTAGGTTTAGGAGCTTCTTCTTTAGGTTTCGAAGCTTCTTCTTTAGGTTTCGGAGGTTCTTCTATGGGTTTTGGTGCTTCTTCTTTGGGTTTAGGTACTTCTTCTTTGGGTTTCGGTGGTTCTTCTTTGGGTTTCGGAGATTCTTCTTTTGGTTTTGGATCTTCTTCTTTGGGTTTCTTGGATGCTTCTTGCTTAGCTTTGCCTCCCTCTTTGGTCTTTTTGGCTGGTTTCGCTGGAGCGGCTGGCTTTGATTTATCTGCGGTTTTTGGTTTTGCTGCTTCAGCTGGCTTAACTTCTTCCGTTTTAGTAACTTCTTGTGGTTTGGTTTCTTCTACAGGTTTTGGAGCGTCCTGTGGTTTACTTTCTACTGCAGGTTTGGGCGCCTCTTCAAGTTGCGGTTTACTTTTTTCTACAGCTATTGGAGCTTCTTGTGGTTTGATTTCTTCAGCTTTAGGAACTTCTTGTGGCGCCTTTACCTCTCCTTTTTGTGGCTTATCGGCTTTATGTTTCGGCGCTTTTTGTTTACCTTCTTTCGGCTTTGACGCTTCTTGCGGTTTAGCCACTTCAGGCTTTGGAGCTTGTTGTTTAATTTCTTCAGGCTTTGGTTGTTCCTGTGTTTCAGCTGCTGCTTCGAGCTTAACTTCTTTAGGCTTTGCGGTTTCTTGTGGTTTCACAGCTTCTTGTTGTGGTTTGACTTCGTCAGGTTTTACAGCTTCCTGTACTGGTTTAATTTCTTCAGGCTTGGCAATTTCCGGTTTTGCGGTATCTACCTGCGGTTTCGCCGCTTCTACTTTACCAGATTCTTGTGTCTTGGGGGTTTCCTGTTTCGGTGCTTCTTCTGCCGATTTTACTTGTTCGAGTTTGGGAGTTTCAGCAGGTGGTGCTACTGATTTAACTTCTTGTTGTGGCTTTTTCTCAATTTTTTGTTCTGGAACTTGCTGTGCTTGTTCTTGTGGCTTGATTTCATCTACGGACTTCTGGGGTTCGGTTGTAGGCTGTTGTGGTGCATCTTTTGCAGGTAATGGGCACTCGGTGCATTTTTCTTCTGTTTTAGCTGATGGGCAATCGGCACATTTTTCAGCCTTAGCTACGGGACATTCGGGTTTCACTTGAGAACATTCAACTGATTTGGTAGCAGGACATTCGGCTGGTTTAGCTTCAGGAGATTCAGCTGGTTTAGCAGCAAGGCTTTCAACTGGTTTGACTTCAACAATTTCAGCAGGCTTGATTTCTGTAGATTCGGCTGGTTTGGCTACAGTTGATTCAGGTAGTTTGACTTCTACAATTTCAGCTGGCTTGATCTCTGTAGATTCAGCTGGTTTGGGTGCTGTTGCTTCAGCTGGTTTGGGCGCTGTTGGTTCAGCTGGTTTGGGTGCTGTTGGTTCAGCTAGTTTGGGTGCTGTTGGTTCAGCTTGTTTGGATTCTTTAGATTCGGTTGGTTTGGCTTCAATGGATTCAGGTTTAGCCTCCGTGGGCTGGATTGGCTCTACTTCTGGTGATTTTGGACATTCAGTACACTTATCTGCAGGTTTAACCACCTCTTCAACCTTAGCAGTTGGGCTTTGACCGCCGACTTTGGTAATTGGGCATTCACCAGGTTTCTGGTCTTTAGTTTCTTCTACTGGTTTAGCTAATGGAGATTCAATAGTGGCCAATGGGCACTCAATTGATTTAGCCATTGGGCACTCATCTGTTTTAGTTAAAGGACATTCAGCTGGCTTTTCTACCTGAGCCATTGGACATTCAGTTGGTTTTCCGCCCATTGGACACTCCACTGGTTTGTCTGCATCCTTTTTAGGACATTCGTCACATGTTTTCTTTTCAGCTACAGGACATTCAGGAAGTTTAGGAGCCTCTTGAATAACTTCAGTTTTTTGAACATGTTCTTCATGTGCTAAAGTCATTATAACATTAGTAAGTGATACGTTAGTAAGACAGAAGCTTTATTTGTTACCATTATCAATCCTTAATGGGAGGCGAGATTATTAATGGTTATTTTGGGGTTTGGCTGCAACAATTTGCAAACATTAAGGTCAGCTGATTTTTCTGTCATTTTCAATAGCAGGCGTTGTGGGATGAGGTAGAGTGTTAACAAAGGTGCAAACGTCACACAAAAAATAAAAATAATAATTTAAAATAAATTTAATCTGGCAAAATAAAAGAATACAACAAACCAAGAATCAAACGCTCAGCTTTGTACCTTTTTGCTGTTGAGGCCCGGCGGCTAGAGTTTCGGTGATTCTTTTCCAAATACTGTCAAAGGAGTCTTTGTTCATGTAATCAATGTTGCCACTTTCCCACGCTTGTCTTCTCATGTGGTCTTCTAGAGCAGATTGTATGGCAGTCTTTGGTGCTCCTAGTGTAATTTGTGCGAATGCTCCAGCCAGTCCACCCTAAGGAATTGTTTCGTTTGAAAAGGGATTTAGATGATTTTATGAGAGTATGGCAAAGTGGAAGCATGCATGTGGAAAAAGAAGTACTTACAGTATCCTCCTCACTATCATTATTTTCAGAATTATTTTCATTGGTTACAGTGCAAACTTCGGGCAGAAGTTGTGGTGCGGGGGCGGGTTCCACCGTGTCTGTACTTGTATTATTTACAGGGGTATTATCGGGAGGGGTGGTGATTAGAGGTTGGTCTTGTGAGACTACAAAATGTTGATGAAAACTGGGTGTACTTTCTTGCACATGAATTATTTCTGGATGAACACATAAAATGTCTTGTAAACTAACAGTACTTATAGTCGGAGAAGGTGGATTATGCATTGAATTAATTTGCTCTACTTCAGAAAAAGCTAACTTCAGTTCTTCAGTTGGACTAGAGACAGGAACGACTGAAATGTCAGAATCTGTGTTATGAATTTGTTGGTTTTCATAGTCTTCCCAAGGATCCCAAACTTCTGTATAGGATTGGGATGAATCTTTAGTTTCGGGTTGTGCGTGAGTTATGGAAATGTTATTTTCGTCGGACCTGCTGTTGCGACTCTGAATAAAAACGCATGCAAAAAAAAAGAAAACAGTTGCAGACATTGTTTTACTCTAACGTAAAAGTTATTATTTACGTGAATCATAGAAACGAATATGTAGCTTTAGGTTTTCCTAAAGTTATTTGATGTTAGAGGTGTAGATGGCTGGATTGGTTATACATAGAAAGCTCACACAGCGGTAATGTTTCACGTGAATAATCCATGCAACAAAACACTGACTCACCTCGGATGATATTTACAGTCTTTACACACAACAAAATGGCTAACTTACCATGTTTGCGGATAGGTTCGGGTGGATGAGTGTGCAGAAAATATCCCACCAACGCTGCAAGATTGGTTGCAAGTGTTGAATATCTCCGGAAGGTTGCACTTGTTTAGTTTCCATATTGAAAAATTGCAACCATGGTTTTGTCGCACCGATAAAATGTACAACTTTAGCATCTTTTCCATATCTAAAATTAAATTAGGTTGAATGTTGGTCCTCAATATTGCAAATCTTCACTGCTTACTGTTTAAATGCTGGCAAGTACGAGTAACATGCTGTCGAACACATGTTGTAAATAAAAGGCAGGTGTTTGTCTATATCTTGTTGTGCCCAATTACAGAAATAAAGGTTTAATAAACCTTGATCTCCACCTAAAACAAGTTTATTTTATATTTATTATGAGCGGGTAAAAATATTGCTTATTTAATACCATCAAAGCTGCCTTTTTCCAAGGCAAATTGGATGAGTTTCTCGAAAGTCTCATTCGATGGACGGTATACGAATACTCCAGTGTTGAAGCAGTCTGGCCAGCCCACATCGGGGGCGGCTGAGAATTCTTCCCTCTCGAAAATTTCGTCTGCATTCCTCAGCACCTAAAAATCCAAGAGGTAAGACAGAAACGCTCGCATCCTTTTAATTCCGGCCACACCAGAAATAGCAACATACCAAAGTGTCTGCGTCTAGGAAAACGCATTTTTCGAATTGCGTTAGGCGCCAACAGTGCAGTTTTGTGAATGTGATTCCCAGTTCGGGCCTCTTCAAAAGCCTCAAGTTCGATTCGTCTTTGGAGTCGAGGATGTTCACTTCTTGAACGACGTTGAAAACGGACGCCAGTTTCTCCCTGAAAATATGCGCGTAATTTTTTGGATAAATATCTTGGCACGATTAAGATCGCGGATGTGTGTCAATTGTTTATTTATGATTTTCAAGCGGTCGGGATGCAAAACAGAAAAATTGGTCCGATTCCAATCGACACGCTGAACAATGCGCGCGTTTGGTCTATTTTAGCGTTTTGTGCGTAAAAGCGACGGCTTGTTCGTACCTCATGGCGGGTGTCACGCCGGGAGTCACCAAAACCGCGAGTTGGTGAGTCGTTCCAGCTTGCTTCAATGAATGCGCCAACACCAACGCTCCCAACGAGTAGGAGTCATTGGTGGTCAATGTTACCCATGCGTATCCTGAAACAAAGAAAATACTTATAAGAAAACTGTCTTATTTACTAATTAGGGTCGATATTGAATTTTGAATATTTGACATGTAATTGTAATTTGTATCACCAATATCGACCAAAGCTTTAATAAGCTCTGTATTTTAAAAATAATCATCAAAATGGTGTGCTTCATATTAAAATTTTGGTGAAGCATAGTTTCATCCACTTTTTGGTGTATGCATAATGAAAATTGACCTTTTGGTTTAAAAGCTATGAAATTTAAAAAAGTTCCACCACGTTCAATTGATTCCGAAAAGAGTTTTAATGCTTCTTTTCTAAACGGAAAATTCTTGCCAGAGAGGAGATGGATGTAGAAGACTATTTATCTTCAAATTAATTGATGATTTCATAAATTTACCCGTAGGCAGATTTTTTAGCCTATTTATCTGCAGGTCACCGAGGTGCACAAAATAATGTTAAAACATTCAAGAATGACCCAGTGAAGTCAAAAAAAGTGATGTTACTTTCTCCGATTTGATGGTATAATAATTAATTATTTTTTTTCGAAATTTCTAGTTTTTTGAGAAAAATAATTCGAGTGAGTCAGAAAGACATGGTCGATTGCCCTCGACGGCTCATCATAAATGTACAATGTAAAACGAAATGTCGAAAAATTATGTGTCTGTCAATAAAGATGTTTCACATATATAATTCGAGTGGAAATTACCTTTCTACATAACATGTTTTTGAAATAACATAGGATAATGAATATTTTTTTTGTTTTGTAAGATTGTACCTTCTTCACATGTCTTTTTAGATTTTATCTGACGTTCTCTTGAAAATCAAAAAATACTGTATTTAACAAAACAAGACATATATTTTAAGAAAACCTTCAATTTTAATGTTTATGATAGTTATATATTTCAACTAGTTATTGACCACGCGGTCCATCAACATCGTGAATTATATAATTAGCAGTGTTTTTAATTTTCTACAACTTACCTCGACCCCTGTGTTAAAACACTAGCAATTTTTAATCTGCACAAGGTGGCCGAAGATAATCAAAATATTCGCTTTTTTTGTTTCGTTTCGGAACGAGATTAAATTCTTATCACTAATCCGCGGCGTACCTGTTGATAACAACTCAGTCTGCAGCTCGCGGTCGCGAGGAATGTGTGTTCTGCTTCGGAATGTTTATTTTTCGAATGTTTAGTGCCTGTTGTGTTGTGTTACATCTTCAGGATTTGTGTGTGTTGGTGTTTATGTTTTTCCGCTCCACTCCACCCCATCAATCCGAGGGAAGCAAAGAAGTATCATTTAGGTTACATCTTAACCGCCAAGATGCTTCGAAGGGATTTTCTTTTTTGTAAGTTTGGATTTTCTTTCATTCAATAAGTTATTTGTTTGTAGTCTTAATAAGATTTTGCAGATTCACGAACAGGTTAAATATTTAGGCTATTTTTAATTTTTATTAAATTTGGTTGAGTAGCTTTAGAAATTTTAAGTGCCTGGTAATTGTTTTTATATTTTTTTAAGCGCTCGAAAAATGTACAACTTTAGATAATTACAAATTTTGTTCTCATGGTATTAGCTCGAAATGTAGTGAAGGGATGTTTGCAGATTTTGATAGTATCGTGGAGTAACATGTTGTTTCAGTAGCTTTAGAAAATTTCAAGTGTCTGGCAACTGTTTTTATATTTTTTAAGCGCTCGAAAAAAAGTGCAACTTTAGATAATTACAAATTTTGTTCACATGGAATTAGCTCTAAATGCAGTGAAGGGATGTTTGCAGCTTTTGACAGTATCGTGGAGTATTATGTTGTTTGAGCAAATTAAGAAAATTGTAAGTGCTTGGCAATTGTATTTATATTTTTTTAAACGCTCGAAAAAAGTGCAACTTTAGATAATTATAAATTTTGTTCTCATAGTATTAGCTCGAAATGTAGTGAAGGGATGTTTGCAGATTTTGACAGTATCTTGGGGTGATATGTTGTTTCAGTAGCATTAGAAAATTTCAAGTGTCTGGCAATTGTTTTTATATTTTTTAAGCGCTCGAAAAAAGTGCAACTTTAGATAATTACAAATTTTGTTCTCATGGGATTAGCTCGAAATGTAGTGAAGGGATGTTTGCAGATTTTGACAATATCATGGAGTAATATGTTGTTTGAGTAAATTAAGAAAATTGTAAGTGCTTGGCAATTGTATTTATATTTTTTTAAACGCTCGAAAAAAGTGCAACTTTAGATAATTACAAATTTTGTTCTCATGGGATTAGCTCGAAATGTAGTGAAGGGATGTTTGCAGATTTTGATGTATCTTGGAGTGATATGTTGTTTCAGTAGTATTAGAAAATTTCAAGTGTCTGATAATTGTTTTTATATTTTTTAAGCGTTCGAGAAACAGTGTAACTTTAGATTATTACAAATTTTGTTCTCGTGGGATTAGCTTGAAATGTAGTGAAGGAATGTTTGCAGATTTTGAGAGTATCATGGAGTAATATGTTGTTTCAGTAGCTTTAGAAAATTTCAAGTGTCTGGCAACTGTTTTAATATTTTTTAAGCGCTCGAAAAAAGTGCAACTTTAGATAATTACAAATTTTGTTCTCGTGCGATTACCCGGAAATGTAGTGAAGAGATGTTTGTAGATTTTGACAGTATCGTGGAGTAATAATTTGTTTGAGTAAATTAAGAGAATTTTAAGTGTCTGGCAATTGTTTTTTATATTTTTTTAAGCGCTCGAAAAAAAGTGCAAGTTTAGATAATTACAAATTTTGTTCTTGTGGGATTATATCGAAATGAATGTAGTTAAGGGACGTTTGCAGATGTTTACAGCATCATGGATTAAAAAAAAGTCCAAATTTTATAATATGGAAATGACTAAAGAGATTTTGAAAGAAACTTACTGTTTATAAGTTGTTCATTTCGGCATTCTCTACAATTATTAATCATGTAAATTTGCTGTAACTATCATCGTTTCATAATTATAAACCAAAAATGAAAACAAAACACACACACAGACACCACTTTCTTTTCCAGAAATATTTGAATTCGCCTCAAAACGAATATTTCAAAAAAAAAAATTGAAAAATTTCAAATTTCACGATCACAATACTTTCTCGTACTTGGTAGCGGAGAAAGTAAAAATGCATGCAAAAAATGTTGGGTCTCAGAAAAATTTGAACAAAATCATGACGGTTCTTAATGACGGGTAAAAAAAGCATATAGAGTAATTATTTTTCCGAAAAAAAATTTTTTGGTCGTTTTATGATTTTTGGCATTTTTTCCATCTTACTCAGGAAAAAAATGCATGCAAAAAATGTTGGGTCTCAGAAAAAATTGAAAAAATCATTTCTTAATGACGGGTAAAAAAAGCATGTAGAGTAATTATTTTTCCGAAAAAAAATTTTTTGGTCGTTTCATGATTTTCGCCATTTTTTCCATATTACTCAGGAAAAAAATGCATGTAAAAAATGTTGGGTTAAATTTTACGATTTGCGTCAGGAATTATTAATTTCGAAAAATTTTCACAATTTGTATAAGGAGAGTAGGAACGAAAAGAGGTAACTTGTCCTAATGTTCTAAGGAAGTTGTATGTCTTGAAATGCATTTTCTATGGATTTATTTTCCAGTTGTCTACCCAAAATCGATTTTGGGAAGACATTTTGATTGACGAGAAATTTTACGATTTGCATCAGAATGTGGCCATAATTTTTGAAAAAATGAACTAAGTGCGGTATGCTGCACCTAAAAGGTATCTCTAGCATATGTTTATGCCTTTAAGTGAAATATATGTCGCAAAATGTTATTTCAAACAAAAACCTGGAAGTTTAATTATCAAAGTAATATTCGAAAAATATCAAAATCGATTATATCAAAACCTTAAAAAGTGCACTTGAACCATTTTACTTCCAAGCCCTTCAATTACATTAATTCCTACGATGCTTCTCTTTAAGCACGACTTAAAATATAAGTCCGACTTTACAAAGTTAGAAAAAATGGTGCAAGTGTGCATAGGTCACCTCCAATTAAGTTGGATACATTTTGGCAGCCCAAACGACTACATTGTTTTTGAAAAAGTACGCGTTTTACCCAACATCAACAATGTATCTCATTTTGGAGCAAGATTTCAGTTTGATAATGTAATCATTCTAATATAAACCTTTTTAAATTAGAATTTGAGAAACATCAGATATAAAAAAAAAACTTACAATGACTATCATTAGTAATGTTGGCACGCGACTAAGAAACTTTTCTAGAGTGTAATGACACTTCTTTTTTTTTAGAATTTATGAGGAGGTTTCGCGGGCCAAAATGTCTATAAAATACTGCATGAGACGTTTTCAGGATTACTCATTTTTGGCAAAACCTCGTGTGCGATGCATCACTCATTCCAAAACTGCACGTTTGCAGTAAACGGGAATAAAACCGATTATTTATGGAGTACACGTGGTTTCTGCTCTGTAATTTACATTTTCTGACTGGAAATATCATTCAGGCGTGGTACGAAGTTTCGCAACACAAGAGCTTCAACATTTCGATTTTCAAACATTCATATTTGGTATTTTCAAAGACGTGATTTTGGAAAAACGGTGTTTGGTGAACTTTCATATTTTTCTTTTAAATATCATCCTCAGAGGTTCAACGAGTGATCGACAACATTAAATAACTTTTCCCTCATTTATTAAAAAAATATAAAAACAATTGCTACACATTTGAAATTTTTCAATTTTACTCAAAATCGATTCTGCGCCATGGTTGAATTAAATCTGTAAACGTCCTTCCACGAAATTGCAAGATACACGGCAATTAAAATTTTGTAATTTTAAAGTTGCGCTTTTCCCTCATCGATTAAAAAAAATATAAAAACCACTGCCACACATTTGAAACTGTCCAGTTTCACTCTAAATCGATCCTGCGACATGACTGAATTAAATCTGTACACATCCCTCCACGAAATTGCAAGATACTAACACGGCAATTAGAATTTTGTAATTTTAAAGTTGCGCTTTTTTCCCATTGATTGAAAAAATATATAAAAACAATTGCCACGCATTTGAAACTTTCCAATCTCACTCAAAATCGATTCTGCTTCATGACTGAATTAAAGCTGTAAACATCCCTCCACAAAATCATAACGTCCACAAAAATAGATTTACTTCCAAAACCAAAAGGAATTTTGAAAGAATGGCATATTGAGTTATACTGGGTGATTCAGACCACCCATGCCTGAAAAATTTCTTAAATATATGGTCATTACCAGCGGCGGCTCGTGGACTAATCTCGAGTTCCTGCATTTAAGCTTAGAATTTCAGAATCACTTGGTATATGTAATCTTTGCTGAATTGAATTTTTACATTTTATCAATAAAGAAAAAGTTTAATATTCCTATTATTATTGTACGATACATATTTACAGAAATGTCGGTCTACTTCTGAAGGAAGTATCATATGTGAAGTAGGTTTTGTTATGATGTCGTGAGTAGAATAAGTAATGAGTGGTCATTTATTTAACATCACGTTACACGTAATAAATGACTTGCTACTTCGTAATGAGTACTTTTCCTCTGGTAAAGAGTACAAAAAAACGGTTGATCGAAAATTAATAATAGATACGTATTTTTGAAGTGTTAGTATGACAAAGCGAAAAGGACATTAATTTCATCACAGAAAGAACGAAAAAGCTTCCAGTAGTTTTTGTCTTACTTTATCGATACTACCTAATTTACAAAATGTTTCACCACGTGTTAAATAAGAAACGAATACAACAAACAAGTCCAGCTCAATTTTTATTTTGAATTTTGATATAGTTCGATTTTTCGAAAAATTAGTTTTGGAAATAGGAGAAAGTCGAACTATATCAAAATTAAAATATGAGATATTCGAAACTAAAACATTTCCAAGAATAACCAACATGAATAAATAATTGAATTTATTTTGACATCTACACAAAAACGCGGGATTCAGCCCAATAAAATTTTTGGCCAAAGCATCGTCAGCGAATTGTTTACGAGATGCTCACTTACTAAACTTATGGGTAGCAGGTGTACAGCCAATTGATCCCGCAAAGCCTTTTATTATTACCAAGAAAGTGTGAATATAGGCAAAAACAAAAGCTGTAGCACTCACTGCTGCGCATTTACAAAAGGTGTGGGTGAGAGGAGTGAAGTGTTTCCACGGAAATCTCTAAACACACCTAAAAATACAGTCGTGTATAAATAACGTAAAATATGAATAAGGTTCGCTTTATGCACCTATAAATAGGTGCCAGCAATCAAGTCGCAACCCTTTTCTTATTGCGTCTGGGGGATAAATTTAGACGCATTCGACGTGACGATAGAATTGAATCACTTAGCGAAGGGTATTCGCTATTATTACCACTAGAATCGAGTTGTATTTATAGAATTTACACGGGACAGCTAGGTTTTAAAATTTAATTGTTCTCGAATGATCGTACTTGGGCACAATCTTGAATTCAGGGTGTTACTCAGTGGGGGAGCTTTTTATAGTCCCGAGGAGGGGGAGGCAGATGATAGCCCCGGTGGTAGAAGGGGAAGGTGATTGAATATGCGACCTACTAAAATTGTCTCCACCGACAAAACCGGCAAAAAAAAGGGACTCTCCATAACATCAGCAATTAACACAATACTCAGCGGGTGGCGCAATTTAGGTTGTCATCGGGAAGCAAGAGTAATTTATGACTTTCGGAAAGGGCCGTCCTTTATACCTGCTTTCCGTATTTTGGGACCAATTTTTTATTTAAAAGTAAATTACAATATGCTATACTGACTTTCATTTCTCGATTACCGACATATATTATGAAGAACATTGTACTCTTTTACCACGTGACATTTATAAGCCAATACGGTTATCAAATTCAGTGGCGGCTCGTGAAACATTTTGATGGTAGAACCACTTAGCATATAATATACTTTTTGAGAAAAAAAAAACGATTACTGTTGCAAAATTATTCAGTAAATTACAACTGACAACACATGTGATTCTACATTTCTGTAAAAATTAGAAATGCATTGTTTCTAAATTTTAAAATATTTCAATGTGAACGAAGATGATATTAAAAAAATTGCAACAAATTTGTCGACGCGAAAAAAATATAAAAACAATTGCCATCGACTTGAAACTTCACAAAATCACTCAATATTAATTCAAGAGTGATTTCGTATAAAATTCAAACACATTGCGTCCATAGCCTTTGCGATTTTTCGTGTAAATTTATGAAAAATTATAATTAATTAATTAAAATTATTATAATTTTTGTTGACGCGAAAAAATATAAAAACAGCTGTAAAATACTTAAAACTTTCTAAATTTACCTAAAATACAATAATCTTCCAAGAACTCAAAAAACTCCATCACAGGTCTACCGACCGAGAACAGCGCTTCAGATTTTTTAATTTGCACGAGTGAAAAAAAATTATAAAAACAACTGCAACACACTTGAAATTTCCCAAATTTACTCAAAATACACTAATCTTAACAATCCTCCAAAAAACTCAAAAAACCCCATCACTGGTTTTTAAGATTTAAAGTTTCACTTCTTCCGAGCGAAAAAAAATATATAAAAACAAGTGCAACACACTTGAAACTCTCTAAATTTACTCAAAATACATTAATCTCTAAAATACCCATAATATCCCAACACAAGTTTTCAAGATAACCGACCTAGAACAGCACTTTTTTTAAGTTTCACTTCTTCGGAGTGAAAAAAAATACAAAAACAACTGTAACACACTTGAAACTTTTCAGATTTACTCAAAATACATTAATCTGAATAAATCTCCAAAAAACTCAAAATACCCCATCACTAGTTTTCAAAATAACAACACAAAACACAATTCTGCAAGAATTTTTCAAATCTGCTAATTTGTTCAAGAGATCTCGTCTCATGAAACTTTCGCAGGCTTCGTTTTAAGACTTATGGTGTTATTCTGAACAAAAATGTTAGCGTTAACAGCGGTGTTATTTGCTAACATCGACAGATGTTATGAATATACTATTCTGTACACTGTCTGTCAACTAACATCGATGTAAATTAACATTTTCGATGTTAAACAACACTTGTCAAAACGGTCGACATTACGAGATATTTTGAGGTTATTTCGTAGTTTGTGTTTTTTGTCAACAAAAAACTCAAACTTGGAATTTTATTCCAATATTTATGTGCATGCTTTGTGAAACACTCCTTTTCTTTCTAAAAATATCCTCAAAAACGTATTATTAACCATCTATTATAATATACATGAAGTTGGTCGCTCTGTAGACGTTGCACTGTTGCCAATTTGTGTACATCGGGCTGTTCAGAATACAGTTTTTAACAGCGCTGTTAAATTTCACATAACATTGCAATGTTAATAACATCGATGTTAATAACATCGCTGTTAATAACAGTTGTTCAGAATAACACCATTAAAACGACAAATCAGTGTTTTTAGAATTAATAAAAAAAATCTTGTTTCGTTTGAAATGAAAGGTAGTGCCATGGCTCTTTGGCTCTACATAACAAGCCGCTCCTGATCAAATTATTGAAGTTTGATCATGCATCAAATATTTCCAGGATCATTTTTTGCATTACAATCGGTCCTCGTCTTTGACTCGTGGCGATTGTGAATGCAAAAATGTTCTCAAAAAATGATATTTTCATATAATATTTAACGCATTAAGGATATTACGCACAAAATTCATAATTGCTCTATTAAATGTTTTCAAAAAAAATCTTTTGGATTAGTTGATGATTGTGTAATTTTTGGCCTGCTGAAAATATCGTGACGTCACTGGTGTTTGACGTATGATGTCATAGGCAATTTTTTTAAATTGATTTTTTTTATTTGGCAACGTTCGTAGAGCTCTTAGTTGTCCTTAGTCACATTTTTTTTTAAATACGTATCATTTAATCTAAAAACAATTTGTTTACTTTGCTACTTTTGTAGAGCTTGTTTCTCTTTGTATCCATATTTTTTTAATTTTTTTAATGGAATGATAAAATGAATAAAATTTCGTACAAAATTCATAATTTGGATTATTTAATATACGATTTTGAAAAAGCTGGAGAAGACAATGAAGTTTTAAATTTTTTATTTTTGCGCTAGAAATACTAGATCTAAGTATTTGTTCAGATTGGATTTTCATTCAACCACGTATGGGATGTTAAATCCCATCTCCCGAATGATGCGAACTGGCAATCTGATCTGGAATCGGGATTCGTCTTTATTTTTTTCGAAATCGTTCGCCTCATTTAAGCGTTATGTTAATCGTGTGAACCTAGTTGCCCTGTGTTAAGTCTAAGATCAATGTTTAGTCTTAGTATTATTATTTTATATTTTAGGCATATCATTCTAAACTCAATTGTTCATTATTGTTTATATATTTAAATTATCTTTTATACACGTTTTGGTGTCTTTCATTTTATTAGCTGTAATTTTTATTGGTTAGCTGTACAACTTTGTGTATTTTCTCATGGAACAGGGGATTCCGTAAATAAATAAATAAATAAATAAATAAACCTTACATAATACTGCATTAATTAAAAGTAAGCCAATTCCAAATTTATTGATTTATTTAATATTTGACATGTTAACAAGTTTAACACTTAAATTAAAACGTCTTTACTTCTAAAATTAACTAAATATGGTGCATTTGACTAAACGAGAAAGAATAGAGGTATGAATGATGATGGAAAATGGCGATAGGCTAAGAACTTATGAGGAAGCATGCGATTTGTTCAATCAAAAACACCCCGCAAGAGTTCCAATTTCAAGATCCACAGTAAGAGCTCTACAAAAGTTGCCAAATATAAAAAAAAAACGAATTCCATTTACAAAAATTGCCGATGACATCACACGTCAAACACTAGTGATATTTTTGAGCACGCCAAAAAGTGTGCAATAATGAACAAAAATCGACCTGTCCCTGCGATTCTTTTAAAAACACTTAATAGTGCAATTAACTTTATCACCTCTCTGTATATAAATATTTATATTTAAAATATAAAGTAGTGTTTACTAATAATTGCTAATTATTTAATAAAAAAAATTGTCAGTATTGCGATTATTAAAACTATTGCATGTACACTTTCCAATGGTGTTGCAGGTAATTAGCCCCAAGCCTCCTTCATTCATAAATTTCCCTTTTGTGGTATTCTCGAAATTCGATATGGGTAAGTGGTGATTAGCACCTTGGGGTTCTCTGGGGTGGGCCGCCGGAGGGTTTGGAGACAAATTCTTACGGTCCTATTGAATATTTTGTTTTCCCCTGGGGGAATTAGCAGAAAGAAATAAGTAACTAATTAGAGGATATTCATCAGACAAAACATTTACTGCCAAATGTTGGGGAATTTTCTGTTGATCGCGAACAAGTTCGTCCAGCGGTCGCCATTTTCTCAAGCGTACGAATTAGACCAATTGGTGTTGGAATTACGAGTTGGAGTTGTCGAAGTCATGAAGATTACCAAGTCTTATGATTATAAAAATATAATTTGTCACGTAACTGAAAGTGAGAAAATGCACGAATTGCTGATGGGTAAGAAAGTAAATGCTTTTGTGTAAATAGCTTAATTTAAGTTATATTAAAAGTACACAATCAAAATGGCCGAAGTAGCTTTTATTAAATGCCAACATTCAGCATAAATGAAAATAAACGCGACAGTTGAAAATTCTGATGAATGTGTTGGGGGAATTTGGTGAGAAGAAAATCGATTCTTGAGGATTTTCTAAGATCTAATGTGAGGGAATTTAGGGATGGGAAATTCATTTATTTAGGTAATTTGTGGAGGAAAATAGGAAAATTCAAATCAGGGGGAGTTTAGAGGTGGGAAAACTAAATTCAAACTCCTAATAGGGATGGGCGATAATTCACGTACCCGTGATTTTTCACTAGTATTGAAAAATCACAGGTCGTTACTGTTACTAATAGGCGAATTTCACTGCTACTTAAAATCACTGTTACATAAAATCACTGCTACTTAAAATCGCCGCCACCATATAAACAATTGCTACAAATAGTAAACCCAAAATTACTCAAAATTCATTTTAATTTAAGATTCAGTGCGAATATCTAAACATAATTTTTTAAATAATATGAAACCAATTTTGAAATTGCAAACTGCATGAACTGAAAAAAAATAAAAAACAATTTACCAAACTGCAAAAATCTCCAAATGCTCCTTGTTCAGGTGCTCAAAAAATTAAAACAAAAATCTTAAAAAATCCATATCTCTATTGAAAATTGTTGAATTTGCAAAAACTAAATTGATTTTAAATTAGCGATACTTCGGCCATTGAGGATGAGTTTTTATGGAATTTTGCCTGCTGTTTTATATTTTTTCTGCGATATTTTTGTTCAATTGCTCAAAAAATTAAAACATATTTCAAACATCCGTTGAAAATTGTTAAATTTACAAAAACCAAATTGATTTTGAATAAGCGATACTTCGGCCAGTGAGGATGATTTTTTATGGAATTTTGCCCGCATGTTTTATATTTTTTTCTGCTATGTTTTTGATCAAGTGCTCAAAAAATTAAAATGAAAGTTTTTAAAAATCTATATCTCTATAGAAAATTGTTGCATTTACAAAAACCAAATTGATTTTGAATAAGCGATACTTCGGCCAGTGAGGATGATTTTTTATGGAATTTTGCCCGCATGTTTTATATTTTTTTCTGCTGTTTTTGATCAAGTGCTCAAAAAATTAAAATTAAAATTTTCAAAAATCTGTATCTCTATTGAAAATTGTTGCATTTACAAAAACCAAATTGATGTTGAATTAGCGATTAAGCGGCCATTAAGGATGATTTGTTATGGAATTTTGCCCGCATGTTTTATATTTTTTTCTGCTATGTTTTTGTTCAGATGCTCAAAAAATTAAACAAAATTTTTCAAAAATCCATATCTCTATTGAAAATTGCTGAATTTACAAAAACCAAATTGATTTTGAATAAGCGATACTTCGGCCAGTGAGGATGATTTTTTATGGAATTTTGCCCGCATGTTTTATATTTTTTTCTGCTATGTTTTTGTTCAGATGAATTTTCAAGAATCCATATCTCTACTGAAAATTGTTGAATTTTGAAAAACCAAATTGTTTTTGAATAAGCAATACTTCGTCCATTGAGGATGATTTTTTATGGAACTTTTCCTGCATGCTTTATATTTGTTTCTATGGTTTTTGTTCAGGTGCTCACAAAATTAAAACAAAATTTTTCAAAAATCCATATCTCTATTGAAAATTGTTGGATTTACAAAAACCAAATTGGTTTTGAATAAGCAATACTTCGTCCATAGAGGATGATTTTTTATGGAATTTTTCCTACTTTTTTTAAATTTTTTCTGCGATGTTTTCATTCAAGTGCTCAAAAGATTAAAACGAAAATTTTCAAAAATCCATTCCTCTATTGGTTAATGATTTTATTTCAAAAATAATCCTTCGAGAACATAGCAAATAATCTTTTAAAAGATGCGTTTTTTCAGAGGCAAAACAAAAATTGAAAAACATTTGCCACATACCTAAAACTTTTCAAATTTACTAAATAAGTAAATTCTGCAAAAATATCCAAATGCTTCTCGAATTTTGAACTGAATCAAGCCACAGGTATAATATCAAAAGGAAGATTATTTACGTGCCCAGGTGGACAAATATTAGCAGAATCATATAAAACACATTTTTGCGAAATCATCAACAAGGTGAAGGTGTTACTAACCGTGATCACTGTTTAAAATCACTGATATTAGAAAGTAGCAATCACAGGTAGCAACGTGATTCAAAAGTAGCAGTTTTGCCCACCTCTAGTCCCCAACTGCCATTTGTTGCGGTGAGAAATTCAAGTTAAAACTCAAATTCATTTATTTGGATAATTTTGTGGTGGAAAATTCAAATTTGGGAGAGATTAGAGGTCGGAAAACTAAATTCAAACTCCAAATCGTTCCTAACTGTCATTTGCTGCGGCGAGAAATTCCAGATCAAACTCAAAAGTTTTTCCAACCTTCATTTATTAGGGCAGAAAATTCAAATTAAAATGCAAAAATTTAGTCAACTGTCATTTTTTTGGGAAATCAAAACAAAAAGGTGGTGCAAATTAAAATAAATTTAAATTGGTGCTAAAGCTGTAGTTCTAAGCAGCAAATAGATTTAAGAATCTGAGGAATTAAAATTAAGTTTTGTAGCGTTGTCAAACAGTTATCCGGTTGAATAATTGGCTCTGTTTGCGGATATTGTAACCGATGTCGCGACGTATTCATAAAGATTTTATTGTTCCAACAAGATGGAAAAGCATCATGATTTAAGGGACTGTAATGAAACCTTGCCTAAAGATGGATGGGACGACAATGTCCGCCAGAGTACCTTTTACTACTAGGCGTGAATAACTGCTGTGAATAATTCGCTATTTTTGCGGATATTGTAACCGATGTCGCGATGTATTTATTAAGATTATTTTCCCAACAAGATGGAGCACCATCGTCTTATTGTTATTGTGGCTATTAAATTATTATCCGGTTGAATAATTGGCTCTGTTTGCGGATATTGTAACTGATGTCGCGATGTATTCATAAAGAGTTTATTGTTCCAACAAGATAGAGAAGCATCATGATTTAAGGGCCTTTAGTGAGACATTGCCTAAAGATAGATGGGGCGACGATGTCTGCTAGAGTACCTTACACTACTAGGCGCGAATGACCTTGACTATTTTACTATAATTGACTTTAACCGATGTCGCGATGTATTTATTAAGATTATTTGCCCAACAAGATGGAGCACCATCGTCTTATTGTTACTCGTGATTTTCACAAAACAGGTCTTAGAGTATTTTAGTAATTGATACAAGCTAGGGCCATATATATTCTCTGTATATTTTCTGTTTTCTGTTTTCTTCTCCGCCTTTTTTTTTAATGCTAAATGTTAACATCCTACGCATTTTACTTAGTCATTATGAATTTCATAACCTATGTTTTCTTTTTTTTTTAATATATTGATTTTACTGTAACGATTAGTTAACTTAGTTTATAGATATGATTGTAATTTTAGTTAGTCTTAACTTTAACTTTGATATTAAATTTTTTACTGTTACTTTGTATATATCACCCCTGTAACTGGACCTGTGGGTCTGTTGGGTATTTGATTTAAATAAATAAATAAATAAAATAAATAAATAAATTGTGTTATTATTAAATGATTATAGTCATAAGTTACTACTTGTACAAATATTGTATTTTGATGTACCCAGTCCGTTCAACTGCTCAATGGGCAAATGAAATGGGCAAATGAAAATGATGTTGATGATAAACACTCAGACCTAATCTTTGAAAATTTCAGCGAATTATTAGTATATTTTATTAACAAGTTATATTATAATAGAAGAGTGGTTGGGCTTGTAAATTTTATTGATAATGGTTATAAATAATCGAAACATGTGCCAGGAAATTAAAAATATAAACATGTGTAGCATATTAAGTTGCCTAACTTAAAACCCAACAATACCATTAATATGGAAATAAAATAATATTGATATATAGCAAAACATTAATTTTAACGGCATCTTGTTTTACTAATTGAAAATGCAATAACACAACTTTCAGCCGTTAAATTTAACATCTTGCCTACGGAATAGGGCTGATCTTCGAGCAACCTAATTTTGATTAGCAAATAGAAATTTTATTTTATCAGATGTTTTCGAAAGAAAGTACTTGATGAAGTTGGAAGAGCCAACCGTAACGTGTAAATAATGTTTTTAAAGAGTTCCTATCATCCTCATCGTGTTAGAAGAAATTACTGACGTAAGAGATTCTATCAACAATAGATAGCGCTCTTCAATTGATAGTATAGTTGGACAGAACAAAATTGAATAATCCCTAGGGAATAAAGAGTGTAAGGGCCGTTTTACGACGGTTTTTAACTTTTCAAGTTTCAAGAAACCATCCCATAAAGATGCCTAAAGCCACAGCCGTCGTAAAACGACTCTTATGCTTAAGATCTCTATTGCCTAGGGATTATTCAATTTTGTACCTGTATACAGCAGCGGTAGCTCATTAATCTTCCTAGAGAAGGTTAAAGCTACGCGCACACTTGTCGGAATCGGACGGACGGCACGCATCGGAAAAAATTGCTTAACACAGTTGTAAACGAGTCAACGCACATTTATCCGTTCCATGCTGTACCGATAAATGTGCGTTGACTCGTTTACAACTGTGTTAAGCAATTTTTGCCGATGCGTGCCGTCCGTCCGATTCCGATAAGTGTGCGCGTAGCTTAAGGCGGAGATGCTGCTCATGCTGCACTACTTACTACTATAGAGGAAGCAAATATTCCGCTTCTGTTTTGGTCTAATTTTCTTCCGTAGCTAAATAAGTTGTTTCAATAAGTCACGTAACGCTATTTTTTTCGTCTTTATTATATTTAAATAATTATGTAATTAAATTATTTACTCACCTTGTCGATTCATATTGTGTATTTATCTTTGATTTAGAAATACTGCACAAATTTTTGATGAAAGAGATGACGTGAGCGTTTCGAACTGACTTTTGGTTACAATTTAATCATTTCAATGTTACATTCATCCCGATAAGGAATCACCAATGTAATTTATCGCCGAAAATGTAAATATTTTATCATTTCATGCAATTATTTCTAATGGATTTATTATCAGGCTCGTGTTCCCAAATAAATCGTGCATATCGCAATGTTTTGGAATGCCAGCGATTTTTTTGACTTTTATGTCTGCCCTCATCAACGTGATCAAAACAATTACAGCGAGATTTCGGTTTTGCAATTTCCCACGGCAGACATTTCTGGGACTGGAGCCAAAATCTATTTTGAAGATAATTTACATGTTTGTAAAAATGAGCAAGTGACGGGAAAAAAAAGAGGACGGTTAGTAGATATAAAAAAAATCTCGAATAGTATGGATAGGTGTCGGCCCAAATCTTCTAATAATAAAACAATTTTTGGTTTTGAAACAGATGGATTTTCATACGTTTTGAGTAAGTGACGCAGGTTAAAATCAATGGCATAGATAATTGTTTAAATCTTTTGGTAAACGTGTTCATGTGATGTTAAAATCTGCGAAATTATGCGAATCGGTGTGATTTCTTTGAAAACCAGATTGTCTTGCGGTTGCAACGATTGATGCTTATGTTTAGGTTAGAGTGAGGTTAAGGTTTCCTCTTTTTGGACCGATTAGTAGTTTCACACGCAGTAGTTTAATTATCATTAATTTATTTTACGTTAGTTAATATTAGACCTGAAGTTGTTGCGTTTACTTTGGTCCGTACTGGGTCACATGAAATGCACGTTTACCATCAGGAGTATTTTCAGAAAAAGAATTTGCCATTTATAAGTAATTGTTTAATAAATCTAATTATAAGACATTTTTGGTTTCACAATTTCGGACGTTTTGATAGCGTGGCACTGGTTTTAATCAGTATTTCTCTATAAGAATGTTTGTTTCACATGATCAATGCCATTTATAGACAATTGTTTAATAACGGGTCTTCAATATTTATGCAACCTCCTTGCTATAGTAATAATAATACATATCCGGGTCTTGTCTTACTGTTATTTAAAAACTTAACCTCATTACGCCTTGTCCTTTTACAGTTATATTCTGATGAAGTTACTATTACCAAAACATCATTTTTATTTTTCCGCAACCATTAAACTTTAAATTTCTAAAACACTGCAGTTATTTTAATTAGTTACACATCTTAAATTATATTAGTACATAAACGAGTGCCAAAATATCTGTTGTACTCTTTACATTTTTTACAAAAAGCCGGATTAAACTCATGCTGGGAATGTGTGCGTGCGATGCAAAGAAAATAACCCAGTATTATGATTATTTCACTGACGCATGCGAAATAATGACTATTTTAATGGTTTCACTGAAATAGTTTCACATAATCGTAAACAGTATTTCGATGCATCTACGAAAATACATCGAAATAACATTTTGTATGTGCTTGTTCGAGTCGCGACCAAAATACATATTTTTGAATGAAGATGATGCCAAAAATATTGTTTGAAATATGGATTCAATTTAATAGTATAATGACTTTGAGTTAATATATACTTTTAAAGAAGAAACTGTAAAGATATGTACAAAATATTAATTTGCAATATACCTACGATCTATCAGCTAAGATATTCTAGAATTATTTGGAATTCTTTATTGTTTATTAATATTTCCAAAATTGGCGAAAAACTTTGAAGTGTTTTTTTTTCAAGCACCCATAACTTGGTGACAAATCGTCGTAGGAATTCGTTCTTTGAGTTCTGCATAGGGAATTGATCAAATTTGAATACCTTTGGGGTGGATCGAGTAGACAATTTTTTTCCAACTCCGTACACATCGTCAAAGTTGGACTGAACATTTTTTTCACAGGGGTGCTAGAGGGGGGCGGAAGGGGTTACGCTTAAGTTCACATGCATCACTTTAAAGAAGACACTTCAAAGCTTTCGCCCTCAAAGATTCATCACAATCGATTAAAAATGCTCCGAGTTATGGCGGTTTGAAAATGGTCGAAATTTCACGAATTTCAAGTGTTTTATTTTAATGAAGAGGATTGTGGCGATCGCTACTACAAGGCCACCCATAATTAAACTTCAATATGAATTTTTCAATTCAGTTTAACACTTTCATTGCCAGCGTGGTATTGTTTGAAACGCTTGGGCCGACCACGCAACAGGTGCGTGATACTCTCTTTGACATCAAACCTTACCGGCAAGCGTCGGCTTGACTGGCAATTAGTTTATCTGACACCGGGAGTGAACGTGTTATTAAGACTTGCGATCTGACAATCGGTCCAAAATTTTAGTTAAATAATGGGCATTAATTTTGCACCATAATCAAAATGTGGAAGTTTTTTACTTTTATGTTTGATGTTTCGTTTTAGAAGGGATGCATATTTCGGTGTTTTAGATAAAATTTCAATGGATTGCGGATGCCAATTTAGCCAATTTACTTTTAAATATCCATGTGCCCCAGTACTACACTAGGGAGAAATCTCTTTTAGTATCCAGGTGGAGACGCACAAATGCAACTGTCAACAGCTCCCTAAACAGAGTAATTTTAAACACCAATGCCCTACATGTAAATATTGATTTTATCGACTCGTCTATTCGGCGCTTCAAACATAATCTACGAAGAATTTTATTCTAGTGTCGTATTGGGGATAACACCATTTTAAATTGTTTGTATTGTTTAATTATTTAGATATATCCATTGTATATACTTGTGTATTGTTTAATTAATAGTTTTTAAAGTGTTAGTTTTAGGCAATTATTAATTTAATGTAAAGTGGTCTCCGTAAATAAAGAATATATATATAAAATTTAATAGCTGGATTTCTAAGCAAAAATTTGATTCCATAACAGAATACCGAAACGAGTTGCAACGCACCGTGGCCTTGTTACCCTCCCTTTATCAGAATCTGAATCTGCAACGCAGATGATTAGAATGAGCGAAAGATATACAGGGATTGTGGATGCAACCTTTAATTCCTAAAATTTTAAAGCAAAAATTCGATTACAGGAAAAACCCTCCGTAACACAATACCGAATTGAGATATCGGAAATGATTGCAACGCACCGTGACCTCGTTACCCTCCCTTTATCTGAATCTGAATCTGCAACGCTGATGATTGGAATAAGCGGAAGATATATGTAGAGATCTACAAGATTCTCGAAGGGAATAGTAGAAGCCTTACCGTATTAAAGGGAAATTTTGAAGAAAGTGTAGTCTATTATCTCACGTGATAAAAATATTAGTTTTCTAGATATTTTTAACGCACGGACACGGCTATATAAATATAAACGATTTGGTTCGATTTTGAAATTGGACGCGTTCCAGGGCACTAAAATGTTTTTATGAGATGATAAAGCCTGCATCCATAAGATCTGCTTGAACGCCTAGCAAACGCAGTTTTGAATAAAAATGTCTTAAAACTCAAAACTTCTACAACATGGATGTACAAAATATAACCCATTGGAATAAAACCGCCTAAAAATCGATTTAATTTAATGCTTCAAAATTTTTTCATTCTGAAAAATTACTTTTTTCGTAAATAGTGCTTAAATAGACGAAAACGCCTAAAAATCTAATAAATTTAATTTTTCTTCAAAATTTTTTTTTCTCTTTTTCAAGTCTAAGAGACCATTCTAAACACTATTTGTCTATAAAATTTTTTTTGTGGGACTTCCAAGAACCGAGATACGTAAAACAACTTTTTTTTTTGTAAATAGTGCTTAAAACGACTGGAAACGCCTAAAAATCGATTAAATTTAATTTTTCTTCAAAATTGTTTTTTTGTTTTTTTCAAGTCGAACAGACCATTCTGAACACTGCCTATAAAAAAATGTTTGTGGGACTTCCAGGAACCGAGATACGTAAAACAACTTTTTTAGTGAATAGTGCTTAAAACGACTGGAAACGCCTAAAAATCGATTAAATGTAATTTTTTTTAACATTTTTTTTGTTTTTTTCAAGTCCAAGAGACCATTCTGAACACTATCAATTTTTTTTGTGGGACTTCCAGGAACCGAGATACGCAAAATTACTTTATTCGACTGGAAACGCCTAAAAATCGATTAAATTTTATTTTTCTTCAAAAATGTTTTTTGTTTTTTTTTTCAAGTCTAAGAGACCATTATGAACACTGTCTATAAAAAAAAAATGTGGGACTTCCAGGAGCCGATATCCGCAAAACTACTTTTTTTTCGTAGATAATGCTTAAATCGACTGGAAACGCCTAAAAATCGATTAAATTTATTTTTCTTCAAATTTTTTTTTTCAAGTCTAAGAGACCTAAACACTATTTGTCTAAAAGTTCCACGGCAGATTCGTGGTTGGAAATGAAACAACTATTTTGAAAATTTATGGATTAAATTGTATAATAAAGGGATGACTATATTTAGCGGGCGCCATAAGAGCATAATTTAATGCTTTTAGTTATGCATGGTAGTCTAAGACGACTTACGTTGTTCTTCAAAGTCTTTAAATAATATCTTCGGATGCGAGTTGGGTATATATAACCGCGTTTATTAATAGTAATTAAGATTACTGCCGATTTATATATAGAAAACACCGCAGGAAAAATTACAGACGCGGAGAATAATTTTGTTTTCATCTGAATGGATTCCAAAATATTTACAAAACATATTACGTTGAATAGCTATAGAACTCCAATAAATATTTCTTTAATTAGATTATTTAATTTAGCAAACACAATGCAATATTGTTTCGTTTATACAGTTATAAAATTTAAAACTATTTTTTTTTGTAACATAATAAAAATAATGATATTTTCCACATGTACACAGGGTGGAAACTTTAACTGAAACAAATTCGGTTTAGTTCCAGAAAAAAATCCTCGGACACGTCGATTTTTGTTTTTTATTGCGCACTTTTTAGTATGACGTCACTAGTGTAATGTCATAGACATTTTTTTTTATGGAAACCATTTTTTTTATTTCACTAAATTTGTAGCTCTTTTTATTCTCTTTACGACCGTGTAAAAGTATTTTGTTTTTTTTTTGTTTTTTATTTAGGAAATTGAAAAAAAGATTTTTTTTAATAAACTTATTTAATGTATCAAATTTTCAACATGAGCACCGTTCCTCTCTTGACAAAAAGCCAATCGGTGATAAAACACATCCCTTACATTTTGAAACATTTTTGGTGGAATTTGAACATTTGATACATTAAAAATTCTGAAATAACAAAACAAAAAAAACAAAATATTTTTACACAGTTGTGAAGAGAATAAGAAGGGCTACAAATTTAGTGAAATAAAAAAAAAATGGTTTCCATTAAAAAAAATGACGTCATACGTGAAAGACTAGTGACCTCTTATTATTTTTAAAGACACTAAAAAGTGCGTAATAAAAAACAAAAATCGACGTGTCCGAGGATTTTTTCTGGAACTTCTCATTTCATAAATACCGAATTTCTTCCAGTTAAAGTTTTCACCCTGTATACACAGTGGGCAAAAAAAAAACGGTACAAATTGGAAATATTCATATTTTTAATAATAATTAACACATTAAATATTGCTTTGAAAAACAAAATGTTTACACAATTGGGCTTTTCACTGTTATGTTAATTATTTAAAAATATCAATAACTCACAAAGAGTACAAAACGACTTGTACCGGCTTTTTTTGGCCCATATAGTAGTAGTAAAAATAATGCTACGACGAATATTGAATTTCACAACAAATAACGTGATTTATTTTCATTGTTAATTGCTTATTTATATAATTGCAACGCCCTTTTCTACAATTTACAGTTTTGTTTATCAATTGTAACATTCTCAGCTCACAAATTACATTAATTGGATGCATTATTACTTCGTGCAGTCATTAATTGAAGCAAATCAAGGACGTTTCCTATGATTGCAATAAATTTAAACCATTTTTAAGTTTGGTTGAATTAATACGCTTGAACACATTTTCAAAAACCCCGAAATACTTAATAGATTTTAAGCAATTAAATAATTTACACTAAAGTCTTCACATCTTCGAAAAAATATAATACCGATTTTTTAAATTATTTTTTCCATACTCTCGAAGTAATCCTCGACAACGTACCATAGAGTTAGTCCGCCATTTTTACAGCACCTTGTATATACAGGGTCTTTTTTTTTAACTCAGAACATATGATTGTTAATGTCTATGTTCTATGTTATAATAATCACATCAACGCATTGCAATGTATTGACAATGTAGGCAACCAAGTATGTATATCGATTAAGGACATGTAAACGCAAGCATAATAAATTCCATCATTATTTTAATCAGTAACGAATGCCATTTGATATAATTGAAGCGATTGGATAGTAATATGAAACATCTAACCAACTAAAATAGTTGAAAGTATCAAAGTATTTTGGTCAGATGTTAATAAATTTGGCAAAACGCAAAACATTACTTACTACAAATTTTGAAGTTTAAAATAAAGTGAAAGATTAAGACCTGGTTCGAGAATAATTTCTGGACAAAAATGTTAAAAGCACGTTTTCAGAAATCAGAGTTTGCAATATTCCACGCTGCAAACAAGATTAAAATAAATAGTTAAAAACGAGAAGAAAATAAGGAGAAATATTTTGGTCATTTGTTGAGAAATTAGATCAAACATTTTGGAGTATCAGCTAGGATAAAGTAGAAGGCAAAAAGGAATAATTTCTGAGCAAGAAAGTTTTCAAAAATCTTCTAAGTGTTAATGGCCCTTACATTTTTACTTTCACCGATAGAAACTCGGGAGTGAATTGTTTTCAGTACAGGCGGGCCGTACGCTACGCCACTGTGTTATTTCGCAGTTTGTTTAAAGCTCACAACTAGAAGGACGAAAATATATTATTAATTTTAGTTTTTCTTTCTAACCCGTAAGTAGGCATGTTTAAAATGAAAGAAAAATATGTCTGCAGGCGGGAATTGAACCCGCGACCATCCGCTTGCCGGGCGGATGCTCGGGCCACTAAGAATATTTGCATATGGCGTCCTTTTTAACGCATTAACTACATAATATAGCAGAAAATATGATATTTTTCTTTACATTACAGACATGTATAATTTCAGTTGCGTCATCAATGTAATTATCATCACGTTGACTATCCGCCAATTTAAGTAATTAAATTATTATCACGCCATCTCTGGCTAAGGACCGGTTTCAAGCCTGATTAAAACTTACGCATCGGTACAGTGAATAATGGCTTGTAACGGCGAAACAAAAATTTGAGTTTTTTGCAGGATGGATCTCTGGAGTACAGTTATAGGCCGAAATCCGTTTTTTACAGGATGCAGTTATATTCCTGGATCGGTCTGGAAGTGACTCCCAAAGATTGTCCTGCTCGAAACTCCAAATCATAAAATCTGAGAATTTGCTGTAGAAAAGCGAATGATAATTTAAAGGATGTGATCATATAAATAATCATTGCGTTTATGTCGTACAAATTTGCGGGTGTATGAGAAACAATTATTTAACTCCGCCTTGGGGAGAATTAGTTTAATGTGTGGCGCAAGGAACGTATTTGCCACTACAGAGTGAGCAAATTTCGATGTTATTATAGGGAATCGTGTTAACTATTACAGATAGAATGAAGGAATAATATAAGGTGTACTTCCAATTTCAACATAATTGGAAGTACACCTTATATTGTTCCTTTATTCATATACCAATTAAATGGATTTCACAAATACTAATATTATAGATAGATAAAAACTCATTAAATGCAGCTAGCGTCTTTTGTTTTTGGGATACTCAAATTTGGTTTTCAATTTTTGGTTTGTCTTGAAAAAATGATCGATAGATATTAAACAAATAATATAATTAAATTTCTGTAAGACCCATTTCAATCTTTTTGAAAGTGCCCAAAGCAATTAGTCACAAAAAAAAATCGACGAATCGCCGAGATGTTTATAAACAAAAATCGAAATATGCCCTCACTGGACTAATAAAAGTATTTACAAGTGTATTTATTGCAAATTACAAATCTAATAATTATTGTTGTTAGGAACCGTTAGGAAAAACTGTAAAGAAGTGTAGAACGGGTTACAATTTTAATAGTTACCGTCGGCGGTATGAAGTAAATAAAAGTGACAAATGCACAAGCCGATAATCTGCTAATTTTCATAAGAATGTGAAGAATGGAGATGTTCGAATATATTCAATTGATGTGCAAAAATTTACATAAATTCATTTACAGTAAGATTAGATTACTGCACATTCTTATCGCGATTAAGATAACCAAAACCGTAGGTAGTGGTTAGTCTAGTTTACTTACTAACCACAACCTTGGCAGTAGTGCGCCAAATTGTTACTCACGAACATTACTTAGGCGGAATACTTAAGCCGCTTTTTATAGGTCACTTTTGCGTCGGATTATCGGGATTGTTTTTTAAACGTGCTACCGCTATCTATTTGCGTGCCGAATTATATAATGGGATTCTGGTTACGCGTGTGTGGTTTTGCAATCGGTTTTCTGCGTTGAGGTTATGGCATTTTCGCGTATTTTGGGCCGTAGCTTCGAAGGCGCGGACGCTGAAGGTCAATCGGTCAATGGGTTATGGCGAAGAGGTAAAATGCTAGGACTTACCGCTCATTGCTGAGTCGTCTAAGGTTGGAACCTGGATAGGTTTGCCCAAACACCGGGTTTAAAGTTAAGCACCAGGAGAGTTGGTTTGGTAAACCAGGTCCGCGAGCCGCGAGTCTGGATTGAGTAGTGGAAGTAGTGAATGCCGGCTCGGAGTAGTGCGCGGCGGTAGACCTCTACGTCAGATCTCGCACATTTAAATTTAGACAACAGCGTGTGGCGGTTCGTTCGGTTTTATTAATACTCGATCAGAAAAGTGTGATACTGTATCCGATATCAACTGGCGACTGCTGAGGAGATAAATGAAATCCATTCAATCCACGAAACGGCGACGTCACAAGAAAGGTCACTATACACTAATAAGCTACTCACTATCTCCCACAACAAACCTATCTTATCATACTTAAGCCTGATGCGCCTGCTAAGTAAAGTAGTCCACGCGGACCGCACACCTCGCTCAGCTCCCTCAAACCCCGAATATCGACCCTTAATCATTGCAGGTTAATCACGACCTCACTTATTGTATTACGTTACGCAACGGATCACACGTGATCGCCATTCATTGCCATCCGCTGAGGTTTATTGAAATACAATCTGTTACCAGACTTGATGGCGAATGTAGTTTATCAAATCAATAATTGTTAATTTTCCGCGATACGATTGGTAATGCTATGGCGGCAGCAATACGTTATCTATAATGTGGACGTAAAGCGCGCAAGGTTTTTCCACGCAATTTTCCATTTTTTTTACAGCACTAACTTGCCCGCTAGCATTGCTACTTTGCCCAGTCATGTAGAATGAAAAAGTTAATCACGCGAAGTTTGTTATTTTCTGGAATACAAGATATAGTTATCAACTTATACAAAAGCATCCGCAGAAGACCACCAAATATTTATTAACATAACATTCTCAGATAACTATTTACATTATTAATGTAATAATGAAGAGTGAAATGCGCCAGTTGTGTCCGACGCCTGAGTGCAGAACTTCAGCTTCCCTCCAAAATAAAAAATCAATTTATAAAAACGCATCAGTGAGTTCAAATGACATAATTGTTTTAAATGTTTTCTCGTCTCTCACAACAAACAAAAAAAAATCATTTCAACCTTACAATGATTTTAAGGCTAAACTAAACCGCTTGGGTTTTTTAAATTTCAAATGGGATTTAACATACTTCATGTCTGATTGAAGACAACACGAACGTGAAACGATCTGAATACATTTTTATGTGCAAAAACAAAGAGGATAGAAACATTTTTCAACTTGTAATTTATCTCACGCTGCCAGTGACGGCTTGCAGGGTGACTCATGGTACGGCCGAGGTTGCAGAGGTGACCCTACCCATCTGTATTACAACCTCTGCTACCTCGGCCGTACCATGAGTCATTGCACTCTGCAGAATACGATTGGCACTTGACAGCCACGACACGCACCTTTCTAGTGCACGTGGACTTGGCGTAACGTTTAGATTTGTAAACAAACAGAAAGAAGTTTTGGTGCGGACATTCGGAAATGGAAATATGTAGAAACTTGACGGCTAGGGCGGATTCCACGTAGCAAGGTACCACATACCACAATTGCTTCAGCAGATTAAAAAAAAAATATTTCTCATTTTGCATTTGTTGAGATTTTTTTTAAACTTACTTTTTTATTGTTTTTTTCAAAACGTTTCTATGATTCAAGGCTATTTTAATGTTTTAATGAAAATAGTTCTGTATTTTTGTTAATAACTTTAACGTAAAGTTTTTTCGCAATTTGTAACAGGAGAGTAGGAACGAAAAGAGATATTTTGTTAGTAATTTTTCACGATTTATAACAGGAGAGTAGGAACGAAAAGAGATATTTTGCTAGTAATGTTTCACGATTTATAACAGGAGAGTAGGAACGAAAAGACGTATTTTGATGATAATTTTTCACGATTTATAACAGTAGACTATACTCGGCGCACCGAATAGGTGGTATGATCACGTTGCGTTCACCCCGCGTTCTCGTGATAATCACTACATTTAAATAAGACAGAAAAACGAGAACACATGGCATACAACGGGCGTGATCAAAAATTTCGGCTGCGTGATCAATCGGCGAACTTCACGCAAAAATCACGCAAACCCATAATACCACCGATTCGGTGCGCCGAGTATAGGAAAGAGGTATTTTGCTGGTAAGTTTTCACGATTAATACTAGGAGAGTAGGAACGAAAAGAGGTATTTTGCAGGTAATTTGTCACGATTAATATTAGGAGAGTAGGAACGAAAAGAAATATTTTACTAGGGCCCACCCACTACCCTCCGGTTCAATTCTTGCTTAACTGCAAACACTTCTTTTGGTTGTTTTCATCCATCAAACTCAATAACGCCAATTTTAATACTAAAAGTTCAAGATTAACTTCATTAGAGACATAAATACCAATTCATTAGATTCAGAAAAGGAGTTAAACAAATACTTACGATTCCTCATGCTAATTATGGGCGAAACGTTCAGGCATCCTTCAGCTTGTCCCATAATGATCAATTGTGTATTTGGATCGCCTGTTGGTTTCTATAACAAATTTTCACGTATTTAAAAAAAAATGATTGTGTGTTGAAAAATTGATGAGCACGGTGCGGCATCTACGCGGTATCTCACTTGGTCTCACTTTCACCGGGCCCTCCAGACGGTGTGACATCAACGCGATGTGTTCGGAATGAGCTCTTAGACTTGTAAAAAAATTGAAAAAATTTTTTGAAGAATTTTTTTTTATTTTCTTTAGGCGTTTCCGGTCGATTTAAGCACTATTTACGACAAAAGTCGTTTTGCGTATCTCCGTTCCTGGAAGTCCTACATTTTTTTTATAGACAAATGGTGTTCAGAATGAGCTGTTAGACTTAAAAAAAATAGAAAACATTTTTTGAAGAAAAATTATTTTTAATCGTTTTTAGGAGTTTCCAGTCGATTTAAGCACTATTTGCGACAAAAGCCATTTTGTGTATCTCCGCTCCTGTAAGTCCCACAAATTTTATTTATAGACAAATGGTGTTCAGAATGAGCTCTTGGACTTGAAAAAAATTGAAATTTTTTTTTTGAAGAAAACATTTTTTTAATCGTTTTTAGGCGTTTCCAGTCGATTTAAGCACGACAAAAGTCATTTTGCGTATCTCCGTTTCTGGAAGTCCCACAATTTTCTTATAGACAAATGGTGTTCAGAATGAGCTCTTGGACTTGAAAAAAAAAATAGATTTTTTTTTTGAAGAAAACCTTTTCTAATCGCTTTTAGGCGTTTCCAGTCGATTCCCACAAAAATATTTTATAGACAAATAGTGTTCAGAATGAGCTTCTAGACTTAAAAAAATAGAAAACCTTTTTTGAAGGAAAATTCATTTTAATCTTTTTTTAGGCGTTTCCAATCGATTTAAGCACGACAAAAGTCATTTTGCATATCTCCGTTTCTGGAAGTCCCACAAATTTTTTTTATAGACAAATGGTGTTCAGAAGGAGCTCTTAGACTTGAAAAAAATAGAAAAATTTTTTTGAAGAAAATATTTTTTTAATCGTTCTTAGTCGTTTCCAGTCGATTCCCTCAAAAATATTTTATAGACAAATAGTGTTCAGAATGAGCTCCTAGACTTGAAAAAATTACAAAACATTTTTTGAAGGAAAATTCTTTTTAATCGTTTTTTAGGCGTTTCCAATCGATTTAAGTACGACAAAAGTCATTTTGCGTATCTCCGTTTATGGAAGTCCCACAAAATTTTTTTATAGACAAATGCTGTTCAGAATGAGCTCCTAGACTTGAAAAAAATTGAAATTTTTTTTTGAAGAAAATATTTTTTTAATCGTTCTTAGGCGTTTCCAGTCGATTCCCACAAAAATATTTTATAGACAAATATCGTTCGGAATGAGCTTCTAGACTTGAAAAAATAGGAAACGTTTTTTGAAGAAAAATTCTTTTTAATCGTTTTTTAGGCGTTTCCAATCGATTTAAGCACAACAAAAGTCATTTTGCGTATCTCCGTTTCTGGAAGTCCCACAAATTTTTTTTATAGACAATAAATGAATGTTCAGAATGAGCTCTTAGACTTGAAAAAAATAGAAAATTTTATTTGAAGAAAACATTTTTTTATCGTTCTTAGGCGTTTCCAGTCGATTCCCACACAAATATTTTATAGACAAACAGTGTTTAGAATGAGCTCCTAGACTTGAAAAAAATAGAAAACATTTTTTGAAGAAAAATTCTTCTTCCAGTCGATTTTAACAGTATTTGCAACAAAAGTCATTTTGCGTATCTTGCCTGCATTTTGTTTTTGTCAAACATAGAACGGAACAAATTCGTGCCCCGTGAACTGGAGCCCTGCGCTGGTCGTTTTTTAAAGGCCCGGCCCGACCCGACGAAATAAAATGTTTTGTCGTCCCGGCCGGGCCCGGTAGTGAATATTCAAAGCTTGGCCCGGCCCGGAATCCTTCTTTATTTTTTTACGATTATTTAAAATGCATAATAAAACAAATGCATTATTATGTTTTGAAATATTTTTTTATAATCGAATTAAATAATATCGACGTAAATTTCAAAGAGCTTTTCACTTTCACAATTTTCGAATTCGTATTTTTATGGTCTGGCCCGGCCCGGCCCGGTATTATAAATTGAGATATCCGCCGGGCCCGGCCCGATCGTACAGTACCAAAAAACGGGCCTTGACAGGGGATATTTGATCGACCCAATATATTTTCAATTTTCAAGCTTTCTTTAATTATCGTCCGCTTTCGTGGCGAACCCTGTATATTAATACTTTTCTACCTACGTGCACTAATCCGCTTTGCTATAAATATGCCACATTGTTCCGAATTCCATTTATAATTGTTAAAGGTGTTACACAGCTCAGAGTAAGTTTATGGCAGTATTTAATGAAATCATTTAAACAAATTGTTGAAAGGAAAACATTATTAATGAATGATACTTTTCGAAACCCACATGTAGATTGTTAATTATTTCGAATTTTTACATTTATTCTTTATAAGCAGTAATATTTTTAAAACGCAATTTGTCGTTTTGTGTAATTTAATATTCGATGCCCAATGAATTGTCGCGCGCTCTCTCTCTCTGTCTCAATATTCGCCGTGTAATTAATCATAAGATTACAATAACTGTTTAGTTTTTGTGATTTTAATAACGCTCGCGTACATTTCATTAGGAGTTTCGTGTTCTTAGATTGTGCAATTCCATATTTTATTTCTAGTCACGAAAGGAGGCCATCTACTTTTGTGCAAGTAGGACGGACATCGACGTACATGCACGTCGTACATGAACAAATTGTGGATGGGTACGTTCGGGTAAAAGTTGGAAAGTTGGACCAAAATTCAAGCGGCGACAGAACTTTTGTCCGTCGTGCAAATTTACCCGTCCACCATCGTACACGCACGACTAGTGATGAGCGTTATTTTTACTAACTGCTACTTTGTAACCGTTACTATGAAATAATAACAATAACCGTTATTGAAAAATTCCACTGGCGGTGATTTTCCTCAAAGGTTATTTTATAAAAGAGCGATCTAATAACGAATCACTTCTTAATAGTAATAACTGAATCAATAACGAATGACTTCTTGGTAACAGTAACCGATTCAATAATAAATCGCTTCTTAGTAACAGTAACTCATATAACCGATTAAATAACGAATCACGTCTTAGTAACAGTAACTCATATAACCGATTAAATAACGAATCACTTCTTAGTAACAGTGACCGATTCAATAAGCAGTCATTCGTAATAACAGTAACTATAATAAAAACACTTTTACTTTGTTGGTATAACACAAATTTTTATTGCTGACTATAGTTTCGGCAACTCAACTTGTCATTATCAAAACATACAAACTTTATGTTTTGATAATGGCAAGGTGTATGGTCGTTGCGCAATTTCAAAAATCAATATAATTATTTTCTATTTTCGGACTTTAAAAACGCGCGATTTGGCATTTTGGGTGAATTTCATGGAAAAGTTTGAAAGCACTGGACTGAATCCGTCGGATGAAACCAGCACTGGGAATATCTTGTTTTACTCTACATTATTTTCTCTAAATAATTTATGAACGTATCTTTCTTTGAGATGGCATTTCGCCATAATGATATATCGATTTCGTTTGGGGCTCCGTAATGATTCCTGCTGAATTATAAATCGAGACATCAAGGAATAACTGCGTCGGTTCTCGATCGACGTTTAAGCATATTCAAATGAGTAATTGTATGTTTTAATCTACATATATTTTTCATAATTGTTTGTTGAATGTTGGAGCCGTTCATTTCTAGTGGTACATCTTGAAGATTTTAGATTAAACACTTTTTTCAATATTTTTGGGAACAATAAAAAAAAGAAAAATTCTATAAATTTTTGAATATACATTCAAAAACTTTTAGTTTAGGAATTACAAGCATGTTGTCGCAACTATAGTGGTTAAATAATCTTAAAAAAGGGTTTTATTTTAAAATTTAATGTTTTTAAAAAATGTTGCTTAAAAATGTAAATGAAATTTTATCTAAAAAATTTCAAAAATTGAATTTAAAAAATGTTAAAGTTTCTAAATATACCAAAAAATCTTGAAATTCGAAGATGAATACATAAACTGTTTGGTCAATAAATATCCAAATGATTTCCTTCACGTATGCAACTGTTGTATCAAGGATGTATACGTGTGAATGGCGGCCCGTTTCAAACTGCCATTGGAGGAAAACAAAATAATCACCCGATAATATGCAAAACGCGACGAGGAAACATTGGAAGTAACGATTTAGATGATGACGGCGCGCCGAGAGTAAATGTTAGAACTTGTGCCCGGTGAAAATGGAAATTCTTAAATTTCTCGGAAACGGTAAATCGCCGCGTGATCGAACTTTCAATTTCTCGATCAGGGGTCAAATACGTTGTTTCTTTGTTTTTTTTATTAGTCGCTTTACCGCCGGCGTAATGTCTTACAGAGAAATGCCGCGTTAGTTTCGTGCAAAACGTGAAATTGAACAGTTGCCCAATAAGCTGAAGAAGGTGCGCTTGTGATATTTTCGGTGCGCGTTTTGTACAAAATTGGTGTTTACAAAAGCTTAAGTCAAAACATAGTAAGTGTTTCAATATAAAAATCGTTAAAAAACAAAATTTAAAAAAAGTGTCAATCTCTTCGAGCTCATCAAAATTCTTGAATTAGTATTTCTTAGGCTCCGCTCTTATTAAATAAAATTCTTCACTGATAATGTAGCCTAGGAAATATCTTTGTTTATTTCAAACGTGCAACAAAATTTGGCTACAATTTATTTACACATTTTGCTCGGAATCGTTGATGAAGAAGTGCTTCTAATTCAAATTTGAAATCGTGTTGTATATTTTTTAAAATATATTTTGTGAAGTAAAAACTGTGCAATTTGTGATGCGAGTGCATTCATGAATAAAACATGAAAATGTGAACCATTCGATAATTCCTATTTTTAATACAGACCAGCTATATCGTGTAAGTATGCTCATAAAAATTACGTATGTATTTATTAACGGTAGGCCATGTGAAATTAAAACAGGTAGAATACAATAAGGTCTTAGAAACTAAAAGTAAACATCAGAATAAATAAAATACCAGGGCATTAAAATGAATTTAAAACAATATACACATACTTATACGTTTTAAATAATTACAATGAAGTTGCAAGTTAAGAATATAACATATTAATTACAAACAATTATTAAGTTACAAACACAGGCCACTTACTTTTTAAGTTATAGGTGAATAAAAAACTTTTTCGGAATTTGCAGCTCATAAAATTTTTTAAATTACATCAGAAACGCCTTAACAGAATTTTGTTTAAATTTCTATTAAAAAGATTATTTTTCAAGTAATTGGTGTATAAAAAACTTTTTCAGAATTTTGTAGCTCATCAAAAATTTTAAGTTACATTTAAAGAATTTGTTTAGCATTTTGCTGTTCTTAAAAGGTTTAAAATTACATCTGAAACACCTTTACGGAATTTTGTTCAAACTTCTATTAAAAAGATTAATTTTCAAGTTATAGGTGCGTAAAATATTTTTTTCAGAATTTTGTAGCTCATAAAAATTTTAAACTTGCATTTAAGGAACTTTTTCAGAATTTTGCAGCTCTTAAAAATTGGAAAATTACATCTGAAACACCTTTACAGTAGCTCATAAAAAAATAAAGTTACATTTGGAAATTTTTCAGCATTTTGCAGCTCTTAAAAAGTTTAAAATTACATTTGAAACACCTTTACAGAATTTTGTTCAAACTTCTATTAAAAAGATTAATTTTCATGTTACAGGTGCAAACAAATTTTTTTCAGAATTTTGTAGTTCATAAAAATTTTAAACTTACATTTAAGGAACTTTTTCAGAATTTTGCAGCTCTTAAAAATTGGAAAATTACATCTGAAACACCTTTACAGAATTTTGTTTGAATTTCTATTAAAAAGATTAATTTTCAATTTATTGGTGTATAAAAAACTTTTTCAGAATTTTGTGGCACATACAAATTGTAAACTTACATTTAAGGAACTTTTTCAGAATTTTGCAGCTCATAAAAAATTGAAAATTACATCCGAAACACCTTTACAGAAATTTGTTCAAACTTCTATTGAAAATATTAATTTTCTAGTTATTTTAGAATTTTGTAGCTCATAAAAAATTGAAAATTACATTAAGAAACTTTTAGAGAATTTTTTATGTTCATAAAAATGTTACATATAAAAAACTTTTTCAGAATATTGTACCTCATAAAAATTTTGAAATTACATTTAAAAGAAACTTTTACAGAATTTTATGTGCTCATAAAAAATTTTAAGTGACATTTGCAGCTCATAAAAAATTTAAAATTACATTTAAAAACTATTTCAATTTTTGTAGCTTATAGAAATTTGAAAGTTAAATTTAAAAAACTTTTTCAGATTTTTGTAGCTCATAAAAATTTTAAAGTTACATTTAAGAAACTTATTCAGAATTTTGCACCTCATAAAAATTTGAAAATTACATCTAAAACATTTTTACAGAATTTTGCATGCTTATACAAATGTTATATGTAAGAAACTTGCAAGAAAGTTACATTTAAAAGACTTTTTCAGAATTTTCTAGCTCATAAAAGTTTGAAAGTTACATTTAAGAACTTTTTCAGAATTTCGTAGTTCATAAAAATTTTAAAGTTACATTTAGGGAATATTTGAGAATTTTAAAGCTCAAAAAAATTGTAAATTACATTAAAAAACTTTTACAGAATTTTGTATGCTCATAAAAATGTTACATTTAAAAAACTTTTTCAGAATATTGTAGCTCATAAAAATGTTGAAATTACACTTAAAAACTATTTCAAAATTTTGTAGCTCATAGAAATTTGAAAGTTATTCAGAATTTTGTAGCTCATAAAATTTGAAATTACATTTAAAATACTTTTACAGAATTTTATTTGCTCATAAGAATGTCATAAGCTCTTAAGTATTTAAAAATTACATTAAAAAAACACCTTTTCAGAATTTTGTATGAATTAGAATAGAAAACTTCTACAGAATTTTGTGCTCGTAAAAATTTTTAAGCTAGATTTGTAGCTCCTAAAAATTTTAAAATTACATTTAAAAACTTTTTCAGAATTTTTTGCTCATAAAAATTTAGAAATTATTATTCAGAATTTTAGCTCATAAAATTTTGAAAATCAGATTTAAAACACTTTTACAGAATTTTGTTTGCTCATAAGAATGTTGTAAGCTCTTAAGTATTTAAAAATCACATTTCAGAACTTTGTAGCTCATAAAAATTTAGAAGTTACATTTAAGGATTTTTCTTGAGAATTTTGAAAATTGTTTTAAAATATTTTTACAGAATTTTATATGCTCATAAAAATGTTTTTACATTAAAAAACATTTTCAAAATATTGCAGCTCATAAAAATTTAGAAATTACATTTAAAAAAACTTTTACAAAATTTTGTGCTCGTAAAAATTTTTAAGCTAGATTTGTAGCTCCTAAAAATTTTAAAATTACATTTAAAAACTTTTTCAGAATTTTGTTGCTCATAGAAATTTAGAAGTTATTATTCAGAATGTTATAGCTCATAAAATTTTGGAAATTACATTTAAAACACTTTTACAGAATTTTGTTTGCTCATAAGAATTTTGCAAGCCCTTAAGTATTTAAAAATTACATTAAAAAACACCTTTTCATAACTTTGTAGCTCATAAAAATTTAAAAGTTACATTTAAGGAACTTTCTTCAGAATTTTACAGCTCATAAAAAGTTGAAAATTGTATTAAAAAACTTTTACAGAAAATGTTACATTTAAAAAACTTTTTCAGAATATTGCAGCTCATAAAAATTTTGAAATTACATTTAAAAAAACTTTTACAGAATTTTGTGCTCGTAAAAATTTTAAAGCTAGATTTGTAGCTCCTAAACATTTTAAAATTACATTTAAAAACTTTTTCAGAATTTTGTTGCTGATACAAATTTAAAAGTTACATTTAAAAAACTTTTTCAGAATTTTGCAACTCATAGAAATTTGAAAATTACATCTAAAACTTGGATGCTCATAAAAAAATTTAAAGTCTCATTTAAAAAAATATTTCAGAATTTTGCAGATCATAAAAGGTTTAAAAACTACAAAATGCTCATAAAAATGTTACAATGAAAAAATGCGCTTTTTCAGAATTTTGCTGAAATAAAAATTCTAGTTAGTATATTTAGCAGACAGGGCACTACTAGAATTAAAAAAAAAACAGATTTTTTTCAGTGATTTGAATTATAGTGTGTCTTACATTGAATCATACATCTGTCATAGATGTTTTGGTAGATATTGAATTTGTTGGGCTAAGCTCAAGCGAATTTCGAACGTATGATGTGAGTGTATGTTATATCTGAGCTGTTACTTCAAGGCTTTACTTAAATTCTTAAATGGTTTACTGGTAAATTGTACTCTTTCTGTAAAACCCTGCAGATCAAAATATATCATAGTAGTGGCCCCATAAATCACAGCCTGGATTCATCTAAGATTTCAAACAACAACAAATTCATGAAAAAACTGTTAAAAGAAGCATTTGCAAACAAAACGTTTCCTACAAAAAGTTTGTATTTTTTCCCGTAGAATACGATCCTTTAATAAAAAATAGGGGTACCATTTGAAAAATCAAAGTTGACCTGCGTTTGACATTGACAATTAACGCCAAGGTCATTTTTAAGGTCACCAGAATATGTCCCCCCTCCGTACCCTACAACTTTCATCTGAAACATTTTTTGCCATGTTGCTCAGGTTTCGAGATATTTGGGGTGGAAATTTAAATAGGACACCTTGTATATTTTTTACAATACATTTTTTTAATTTTGATTTATTGGCTTTGGCTTATAAGCCATTCAGCCACTAACGGCTATAATATTTGCAGGATAAAAGGGGTACAATAATTAGTTATGGTTAAAACGTTTTTCAATTCAAATACAATAAAAAATTTAAGCCTTAGTAAAAGCACTGTTATAGCCTGTTCTCTGGAATCTGGCGGCTGTGGTCGTAAAAGAGGGTCGGAGCTCGGTAAGTTGGGGACGTAACATTTTGTATCTCAATCCAATCTTTGCCGTGAGAAGTACTGGTGTAAAAGTGCTTATACCTTCAGGAGTGAAGGACAGTAATAAATGTATCGGAAGCAATTAGACGAGGGTGCGTCGGTCCTCAGGGCGGAGCGACCGTTTTACGACCTCGGCCGCCAGATTCCAGTGAACAGACTATACACCATCCCATATTACTAAAATAATTTACAACTTCGAAAATGTAGAGAATTATCCTCAATTGCCCAAATTAAAACCCTTAAAAATATACAATTACAGTCATTAGATCCGTCAAGGGAGTTAACGCGAAACTGTTTAATTAGTCATTCATTCTATTCGGAGGCAATCCACACTGTACAATACCCAATTTCAATGATCTATGAACCATGGTGAAATACTGTTTGTTTTAGATTAAATTATAAAACAATGCAAATATTAACTCAACAATCGAAGCGATTGCGCTCAATTTCGACAAAACCGTAATTGCAGACGATCAATGCTTGGCCGTAACAGTAAATTTAGCTGGAAGTAAACCGGAAATTATAATTGAAATTGGAAACCCTTACTTGAATAAATTTAATAAAGCCTGAATACAAAATTGTCTTATTGAAACCAATACTTGGTCAATGTCAACCGAATATTGAATTATAATTAAGAAATGTGCATGTTACATTGGTTGAGGATCTACGTAACAGACCTAACTTGATCGAGTCGACAACTTTTTTCCAACTCCGTACACATCGTCAAATTTGGACATGGTTTCCTGAAAAAAAAAAACGTTTTTTTCACAGGGGTGTTAGTGGGGGCGGAAGAGGTCACGCTTAAGTTCGCATTCATGAGTTTAAAGAAGACACTTTATAGTTTTTCGCCCTCGAAGATTCATCAGAATCGATTGAAAATACGCCGAGTTATGGCGGTTTAAAAATGGTCGAAATTTCACGAATTTCAAGTGTTTAATTTTTTTTCAACAGTTACAATAAAACTAATTACAGGATAATAAAAAATAATAGTACATTCGCTCTAGCCGGCCCACACTAGCCGCGTGCGTTAGCGCGCCAGAACTAATGCGGAGGGTCCTGGGTTCGAATCCCGGCGAGGGCATATGGGTGTTTGTGGATGTGTATTTTCATTTAATATGAATAATATATTATAAATTATCGGTTGTGGCTGAATGACCTACGCTGTCTAAGCCAATGTAATGTCCCATATCATCCATAATTCCCCAACTCAAAATTTCCGTCAATCATCCTTCCTTAAAAAAAAAACAACATTCGCTCTACATAAAGATAATATGAAATTGTAAGAAACAACAAAAGAAAGTTATTTTTTTCAAAAATTCACCACTCGTAAACGTTTGCGTAAATTTAAATGATTATAAGGTCGATTTTTCACCATTTTGAATTTTTTTTTTAAGTCTGTGGATGTTATATCTTACAAGCTAATAGGTTTTGAAATGAAACTGAAAAGCTTTAAAAATCGGATGCTTTTTATTTATTTTATCCGATTTTATTTTATTGCCAATGCCAACAATGATTTAAATTGTTTACATCTATTTCAACGAAAACTAATTATCTGTTAATTTAGATGAAGTAACGGACCAACTGTCGATCAGAAAAAAAAACGTTGGTTCACACTAATGTTGTGGTTCTAAAATAAACAATGTCATGCAACGCTTCAATAAATGTAACAGTGAATCCAGAAAATAGACTCAAAAATCTTGAACTTGCACCTTTTTTTTATTTAGTTTCCATTCAAGCGTAACAACTTCAATAATACCATCATTAATGGTGCAATGAAAGACACGGAGAACAATGTGCGACATCTCTGTCACGCACTATAAATTATTTAAAAAAAATCGAGCTTCGTTATCGTCTAGTGGTTGTAGTAATGATTTAATTTTATAGTATTCTGATTTTGACATACATTTTCTTAAAATACAAGAAGTTTTGTGGTAATGTGGATTTTAACATTGCTCTTCAAAATGTTTTTTTTTCTAGGTTTTTTTTTTACATGAGCCATTCAGTCACATCGAGTATTTTATTTTGTATTTTTAATTTCTGGATGAATAAATGATTAAATGAATAATGTCAGACGTATACACAACAACCATGGACCCGACCGAATACTTCTCGATCCCCGAAAAATCTTTCGTCCGGGCTGGGATTCGAACCCACACGGCACGCGATGTCTGAATAAAGATGTTCTCTCTTTCTGTATTTGTCATTGTTAATTTCTTTAAGACATGATGCAATGGTTCATATTAATGTGGACATTAATTTGAACGCAAGCATATCTATCATAACTTTTTATTAATTCATAATTGAGTGAAATTACAGAGGGTTTTGGACGTTACTATAGCCGTCCCAAAATGTCGTGAAACATTGCGCAGTGAACATTTCAAGAGAGGATAATTATTCAGCGAGCGCCGCCGAGTGAACATAATGTAAATATAGACACAGAATCGGTCGCGAAGTGATGATTCATCTTCAATTCGGTGATGCGGCCATGCGTAGATTTTACCCCCAGGTGTCACGACATTTTGTGACGGCTCTACTTACTGGCGTCACTTCCGCAATTTTTTGAGGCCCTGTGGATATCACCCTCCTTCCATTCTACGTTTTGCAAGGTTTTGCACCACTAGCTACGCCACTGCAACTTACAAAATAATTACGTGATGAACTTGTCAGTACCACTCCTTACATTTAAGAGAGACCAGCATCAGTCCTTATTTTTAATTTATTAATTGCAATTGCTTCTAAAATATCTGCGTTTGTCCGTTTTAGTGACAACACAAATGAAGTGAAAGCATCAATCATTGATCCCCATCGCCGACAACTATAAACTGGTTAAAGACAATTATGCCGCATCAATACAGTAATGGGGACTGTCATTTACAATTTCCAGTTATAACCCACTAAATTGGTGACGAGTACATTTCACCCTAAGATTATGAAATAAAAATAAACTTTTATGGCCTCCAAATGCAATTATTAAGAAATAAACCAGCAGGCATTGAAGATAAATAAAATAAAAAATAATGCAGTAGAGCGTCGATAATCCGGATTAATTGTGACCGGACCGAATTTTCGAAAAGAGGTTTGTGTTTAAAAATGTGACTATGAAATGGGAAAATTGATTTAAAAAAAAATTTAATTCCCTTTTTTTTTACTATTCTCCAACAAGTACGACCGTTACTTCGCTCCAGCATCTATATACAGGGTGTATTTAAAATAACAGGCATTTAAGGGCACGGCACATACACAAAATATTTGTGAACCCATTTCCGTCCAAATTTATTCGAAATTTTTTTTTTAATTTTCCTAATTTTTCTAGGTTTTTTAAACATTTTGAGAACCGGTGCTTTTCTCATTTAATTAGGTCTGCATGGAATGTGTGTTTGTTTATTTAAAACGCGAGATACGATTTCTTGCCTCCGAAATTTGTGTTATCGCAACGTTTTATTTATAAAAGATAAACAGTCCTTAAGTTCATTGACGCTTAAAGAGCACTCAGATATTTCCTACGCGCTTGTTGTAATTCGATATCTAAAGCCGATGCTGTTTAAAAATTAGGTCACATTACCACTGCCCCCAAACATTTTGCGTATTTTGACTCATTAACTTTAATAATTAATTGCGGGCTTTGTGTTACAGTTATAAACAAAATAATTGCGAATATTGTTTAAAAATAATATAATCTCTCTCTCTCTCTCTCTCTCTCTCTATATATATATATATATATATATATATTAAAATAATGTATAGTATTAACAATTCCATCATCATCAGATGGCCCTGAGGTATTTATATCAAATAATGAGATAGCTTTAGTAAACAGAGTTATTAGTGCGTACTAATAGGAATTTCCTAAAGCAATCAAACGAAATCATAAACATCTGAAGCTATTTCTAATCCCTGTGGTCGTAAGAAACTAATTTATTTTCAAGACGCCAAACTTTTTTTTTTCCTTATAGCCATGGCTTTGGCTTATTTCAGCCACTAATGATTATAATATTTGAGAAGAAGAATCACATACTCTGATTTTACTATCAGAGTATGTGAGTTTCATCTAATTACGGCGCGAATGACCATAAACCCTAAATTAATTACGCAATACGAATATTTCCGTGCAACAATAGAGTCATAAATAATTATGTGAACAGCATTACTCAGAAAGAAAGCGTTTTTAGTGCGTAAGTGTTTGCCTAATTATCAACGAGTGTTTAGCAAAAGAAGGAAAACTCGGCACTACATATTTGTAGAGACCAACAAAACAATGAAAACAATATTTAAAAAACTGAAAATACTAATAGTAAATTAAATTGAACAGTTAGCTATGTGTTATATAATTATTGTAAAGAAATCAAACCGAATTAAAAAAAAAATTCAATGCAGTTTAATTATGCATTACCTCTTCGGTAACAAAAAAAACTCAAGGTGAGAAAACTGTTATATAAATTTACACAGAAAATATGACGTGTTGCCGTCATTTTCAAGTGATTAGAAACTGATGAATTCATACCTAGATATACTAAATCTTTAGGGTCGGGAAATACTTACTCAAATTATAATTTGGGCGAGATTAAAGAGCGATAGTTTACAGTATTACCGAGCACTCGAGGGGTAAAGTTTGCGCAGAGTGAGAACGTATTCGGAGAACGCGACAACAAATTGAATTTCAGATGGTCACTGCACAACAGGCCTCGAGTGCTTGGTACAACTCTACTCGCTAAGAAGATTTCAATCCAATAATTTTGTATTCAATTTTGTACCCGATGTCAGAAACTGTCAATAGAATCATAGAACACAAGATGTAAATTTATTAGAAATAAAGGTTTAAATTGGTGAAAATGATATTTTTCCATTGTCAAAAATACTGTTCTCGTTACAAAAAAATCATGCCCGATGTCTACGGGAAAGGTATGAATCTCGAAGATGAAGCACTTGTGTCAATGTTAGAATTCCTCGATTTAAGAATGCAGCCGGCCTTTTCATAATCTGTTTACCTGCTCGAGCTCGCAGTGTTTGCAGAAGTCCGACGAATTCAATGGAGCTATTCAAATCCATTAGCTGGAATTTTAAAAGCCAATACTCCGAAAAGGTGTTAAGAATAAGCAAACACGAGCTTCCCTTTCCATTTCGTTAAAGCAAATTTTACTGACAATATTTGAAGATCGGTTAAAACGAAAAATAATTTTCAACATTATTTCAAGATGAACGAAATGAAAATATTAAGTTTAACTTCTTCACGCCCAGGTCGACACATATGGCGACAAGCAAAAAAAAGATATTTTACAAATAAAATAAAAAATACCGCTTTAGCGCCATCTATGGAATATTTTTTTCATATGTTTTTGCAAAAATGAGTTTATGACGTGGTATAATATTACGTAGAAAACCGTAACAACAACAAAAAAGTAATTTTTCAATAAACCCTGGATTATGCTGTAACCCAATTAAAGTAGCATGGGCGCGAAGTGGTTAACTTTAGTTGCCCATTGTAATGCTTGTAATATTGCCAAAATACATTGATTGAAGTATTGTAAAATCGGACAAACGTCATTTTCAAAAATCAAAATGGCAATTTTAATCCTTTTGATTTTGAAAAAAAATTGACGTAGTGCGTTAATAACACGAAAACTTAACCCGTTTTTAATTTGAACTAAATTTCCTATAATTTGAGGCCAGAATTATCAAAATCGGAAAACGCATTTGGCAGTTGTGCAATTTCATAAATCAAAATTGCAATTTTAAATTTCATGACTTTGAAAACGACCAATTTTGACCTTTCACGTTGATTTCACAGAAACATTCCTTAACTCGTTTTTAAATAGCACGCAATTCACCACATTTCGACGGCAGAATCATCAAAATCGAACAACGCGTTTCAAACATCGAAAATGCTATTTTAAATCTTTTGACTTTAAAAACGTGCAATTTTGACGTTTTGCGTTGATTTCATGAAAACATTACTTAACCTGTTTTTAAATTGCTCTAAATTCGCCACATTTTGGCGTCAGAATCATCAAAATCAGAGGCGTTTGGAAGTTGTGCAATTTCATACATCAAAATTGCAATTTTAAATTTTATGACTTTGAAAAGGTTTCTTTCACATTGATTTCACAAAAACATTTCTTAACACGTTTTTAAATTGCACTTAATTCCCCACATTTTGACGGCAGAATTATCAAAATCGAACAACGCGTTTCAAAAATCAAAATTGCAATTTTAAATCTTTTGACTTTGAAAACGAGCAATTTTGACCTTCACAAAAACATTTCTAAACACGTTTTTAGTTAGCACTCAATTCACCACGATTCGACGGCAGAATCATCAAAATCGAATAACGCGTTTCAAAAATCAAAATTGCAATTTTAAATCTTTTGACTTTGAAAACATGCAATATTGATGTTTGGCATTGATTTCACGAAAACATTTTTTTTTAAATTGCACTCAATTCTCCGTAGTTTGACGTCAGAATCATCAAAATTGGAAGCGTTTGGCAGTTGTGCAATTTCATTAATAAAAATCGCAATATAAATCTTAAAACTTTTTTGACGTTTTGCGAAAATACTTTTTTTTCGCCCATGTGAGCCCGGTATAGGAAGCTTGTCTGCAATCATGGAAAAGAAAATATTTAAATTACACAAAATTTTCCACATTTTAACGTAAAAATGATCAAAATAGGACAATGCGTTAGGAAGTTGTGCCATTTCAAAAATTAGTTATTAAATCGTCAATTCAAATTTTTGAACTTTCCATTTTGTATGAATTTCACGCAGGGGCGGATCTAGAAAATTTATAAATTATTTATGTGACAAACACATCCGCAGCAAATTATACCCTTCTTTTGTAATTTATGAACTGTGGCAATTGTGAAATAAATGAATATGAATATGAACATATGGAGGGGCATTCGAAACAAATATTCAAAAAAATTTAGTGAAAACTAATAATAAATATTTTTTTAAATGCCATCCTAAAAGTCACAATAAATAAATCTAGAGTCAAGGGAGGGGCGATTCCCTGTGCGTCTTTTAATTTTTTTGTTTCTTTTTTGGCGTCGGCTTCATGGCCACCTGCCACTATTTTTTTGGAAATATATGTATTTTCCGTAAGAACTAAAATATGAATTAGGAATGAAGCGTAGGGGCACAAGGTAGGAATATTTGAGGGTCGTTATGGTCTTTGGACCTAACTTTTCATTCAAGAGCTAATCTAGAAAAATAGAAAATAAATTAATGTCGAAATATTTTTGCATTTTATCCATATCTATTTAAAGAGTACAACACTTTTGCAAATTTAATACAGACGAAATATAGCCTGAGTATGTGAATAGACAACCTGTTCGTGACAAAATTAAGTCTTAGTAAGACTATAAACAAAAATCAAATTTTACCATCCACAAAAATCGAAAAATCGATATTTGTTTTTTTTTATCTCATCTATATCAATGTAATGAATGCGAAATTCTGCACCAAGAATTTTCAAAATCAGCCTTATCGTTCAAGGAATAACTCATAAAATTGTCAAATTAATTTTTTTCAAAGAGTTTTTTTTTAAAGTTCATTTTTTTTTACATCAGTATTTACATAAATTATCGCATTTTCGTGTAGGTCCTTCTTGTAATTCTTCCCTGTGTCTTCACCTCGGCATATAGCGGTGTTGATTCCATCTCGGGCTAACGGTGTTAACGGATGTATGTTTTCTTCTCTATAATGTTTTGATTTTTATTGTAGCTTGTTGTTTAGGATTAGGTTCTAACACGTTCCTCAAAGAATTTTCAGCATCTGACGTTTCGTTATGCTCGAAAAACAGATAAGAATTAAACGTCGAATTTTCGTTTTTTTAACTTATCTTCATTTGATTCGAGTACAACACTTTAAACAATGCTTCAATCAACGGCATAATCTTTCCTGGTCATGGCGTAATCTTGAATTTAAGTTCTAACACGTTCCTCAAAGAATTTTCAGCACCTGACGTTTCGTTATGCTCGAAAAACAGATAAGAATTAAACATCGAATTTTCGTTTTTAACTTATTTTCATTTGATTCGAGTACAACACTTTAAACAATGCTGTAATCAACGGCATAATCTTTCCTGGTCATGGCGTAACCTTGAATTTAGGTTCTAACACGTTCCTCAAAGAATTTTCATCATCTGACGTTTCGTTATGCTCGAAAAACAGATAAGAATTAAACGTCGAATTTTCGTTTTTTTTAATTATCTTCATTTGATTCGAGTACAACACTTTAAACAATGCTTCAATCAACGGCATAATCTTTCTTGGGCATGGCGTGACCTTGAATTTAGGTTCTAACACGTTCCTCAAAGAATTTTCACCATCTGACGTTTCGTTATGCTCGAAAAACAGATAAGAATTAAACGACAAATTTTCGTTTTTTTAACTTATCTTCATTTGATTCGAGTACAACACTTTAAACAATGCTTCAATCAACGGCATAATCTTTCCTGGTCATGGCGTAACCTTGAATCTAGGTTCTAGCACGTTCCTCAAAGAATTTTCAGCGTCTGACGTTTCGTTATGCTCGAAAAAAAGATAAGAATTACACGTCGAATTTTCGTTTTTTTAACTTATCTTCATTTGATTCGAGTACAACACTTTAAACAATGCTGCAATCTTTCCTGGTCATGGCGTAACCTTGAAGAATGAATGGATAATTGATTCGGGTAATAAAACTACATGGGATTTCAATTCTTATCAAAACACTTACATCCCTATCGGATGTATTTGTTTTCGTGTTCAAGCATTAGACGTGGCTTAAGGTCTTATAATTGTACGGAGCTCGAGGTCGCGACCTAGAGCTTAATCCCTATCAATCGATGGAGGCCGTGAAACAAGTTTATTGGAAATTGGATATTAATGACGTTAACAGTAAACTAGTACATTTTTTGGATCGATGCGTGTGAACTTTTCCACTTTTACTCTCCGCAATGATGAGAGGGTGAACGTGCCGCAATGAAGCTTTCATTATCTCTTAAAATATTTACTGGGATGTTATTAATCGCCTGAGGGATTGAGGTCACGAAAACCATTAGAGCAGTGCTTTCCAATTTAATTTGGCGGCGGAATCCTTTCAAGCGCCATAAAAGGCTGCGGAATCAATAATGTTGTGGATTGCGAAAATGCGACATAACAATAAAATTTTAATAACGAGTATGCATTCATTACGAATATGAGTTATTTGTTTACCAGTTGACCTTGAACTCTTCCATATAATAAATCACCTATAATGGTTTCTGGATTACTGTGCTTTTAAGATGACAGATGACAGTAGAGTTGAAGAAAAGAGTCAACTCCTGTGTAAATTTCCTGACTCATCGTTTTTTTTTTGTCTATACTACGTCTTCGCAGTATATTGCAAAATTTCCGAAGTAATGGTTTCTAGATTATTGCGCTTTTAACGTGACTGATGTTTAGAGTAAAGATGGGTAAATCATAAGTGAGTCGATGAAAAGGGTCGACTCTTGTGTAAACAGCGGCGGCTCGTGGATGTTCGGCGGTGAGGCAACGGAAGAAAATTTGACCGAAACAGCAACGGAATATTTTTTAAATAAAAAAATCTATTTAAATCATTTTTAATTTTTTTTTTTTGCTTCCTCTATAAGAGTAAGTAGTTCAGCGAAAGTGGCATCTCTGTCTTTGCCTCTCCTACGGAAATCCACGAGCCGCCGCTGTGTGTAAATTTCCTGACTCATCGTAAGTCATGAAATTTTAAAAGTCCGAACCTTTTTTTTTTTGTTTTTTTGGTCTCCACTACGCCTTCGGGGTATGCCGCAAAATTTTCGAAGTAATGGTTTCTAGATATTGCGCTTTTAATGTGACTGATGTTTAAAGTAGAAATGGGTGAGTCGATGAAAAGAGTAGACTCATAGTGAGTCATGAAACTTTAGAAGCGAGGACCTTTTTATTGTTTTTTTTTGCTCTCCACTATGTTTTCGGTTCGACATACTTTTCCTTTTCAGTACCGTGAGTCATGTAAAGAGTCGACTCACAAAGCAAAGTAGTTTTCTGCATTTTCGTAATTCTAAATTAAATCAGTAATTAATTTGCAGATTATGGGAAATTTTCATGTATTCACACTCGAAAGTGTTACTACGTCTTAATTGAAATTCCGAGAGATGCAAGCGTTGCAAGATTACATTCCTTGTGTAAATCTAATTAAATTCCGCAGATCCATAATAACCCACATATCCATTGACCTCCCTCTCAGCTGACACTAATTACAGATACATTACAAATTTGAGCATCTCGACGATGATTAAAGCGTCTTGAATTAATTAGCCCTAATTGTTGTAAATAGGGACCAGGCTTGCTCTATTTGCTTTGTTCTCTTAATTAACTTAACTGTCCGACTTCTCACAATTTTACGACGATTCGTCTTAATTATTTCAATCTATGTCGGAGATTTTTTTAATTTAATTCTTACTCAAATAGTATTTGTTAACTAGTTTTTCAAGCTTATGTGAAATTGTGTTCTTTATGTGAAATATAAAATTAAGAAAATTAACTGGTGACGAACGATTTGCCGTCGTCAGATTTTTAATTTTCTAAAAAAAAAATCGCAAAATTCTTCGAAAAATTCCCGGCAAACAATCGAAAATTGGCCGTAGATCGTAAACGGTGAGCCCCACAAAAAATATGGCCACTAACTTGTCGACGAAAAATAAAATTCCGAATGGCATGCCGTTTAAATTTTTCGCGTGGGATTAAAAATGGCCGCTATAGATTTTTTTTATTGAAGTCGGGGGTGGTTTTCTTTGAATAACTCTTCAAGGGTTGGAGATATCAAAAAATCGCAAGAGACATAAAATATAGAGGAGCCTTTGTTCTATATGAAAATTAAAGTCGCTACTGTAAAGGGGGCGCGGCCCCGCTCGCTGAAGCACGAAAAAAGCGACCTCTGCAGAGAAAGCGTTGCAGCTCGCGAACGGAGAGGAGCACTTCCAACACAGAAGTGACAGTTTTTTTGAGCCGTATCCGAACCTTCCAACTCGAAAACCCAAAAAGCCTTAGCATTTGGCGTAAATCTCTGCATCGCAAAAAATCGATTTTCAAAATATAGGTTTATAAATTAAAATTCACTTGGTTTGTTTCACGATTAAATTGTTTTATTATCAACTAGTTTCGGCTTAGTGCCATTTTCAAGAATGATGTACAAACGAAATTTTATGGATTATATATACATTAGGTGACCGTCGGTCAGGTAATAAGGGCATTTAATAAAACAATTTAATCGTGAAACAAACCAAGTGAATTTTAATTTATAAACCTATATTAATATAATGTTTCACCAAGTGATCAATGAGAAACAAGTATATGATTTTCAAAAATTCACATCCGAGTCTAGGGGTGAGTTGGAAAATTGCAGTTTTCATGGGACCATAGAGGACGTTTTCGGCTTTCAGGAAAAAAATAAATACTGTAATTTTTTTTTTTTTGTGGGGTTGGCAACACTTTTTTGAGGGGGTAGTTCTAGGGGTTTAAATTTTTATAGTATTTGTCTTGAATTATTTTTTATTTTTCATAAAAATTTCAAATCGATATCTATAAGGGTTTAGAAAATATTTGAAAAAAACGTGATTTTGGCCTTACGCTTTTAGTATATATTAAAATTAAAATTAAAATTAAAATTAAAATTAAAATTAAAATTAAAATTAAAATTAAAATTAAAATTAAAATTAAAATTAAAATTAAAATTAAAATTAAAATTAAAATTAAAATTAAAATTAAAATTAAAATTAAAATTAAAATTAAAATTAAAATTAAAATTAAAATTAAAATTAAAATTAAAATTAAAATTAAAATTAAAATTAAAATTAAAATTAAAATTAAAATTAAAATTAAAATTAAAATTAAAATTAAAATTAAAATTAAAATTAAAATTAAAATTAAAATTAAAATTAAAATTAAAATTAAAATTAAAATTAAAATTAAAATTAAAATTAAAATTAAAATTAAAATTAAAATTAAAATTAAAATTAAAATTAAAATTAAAATTAAAATTAAAATTAAAATATCAGATAAAAGTGCTTAAATCACGTGATTTTAATTAAAATTAAAATTAAAATTAAAATTAAAATTAAAATATCAGATAAAAGTGCTTAAATCACGTGATCATGGTTAATTGAAGAATACACTTTTTGACCAAATCGAAGATCAATAAATAAATTTGAGACAACCTCACTTGTTGCAGATGCTTTAAATACATTTACTATTACTATTTTCGTCTTAATTACATGTACAAAGATCATTTTTTTTTTATTAACTCTTTGGGTCGTTGCAAGCACATGGTCAAAAAACGCATGTCTTTATCGATTCCGAAGAGACCCGATAAAAATCTCAACAGATTGCTCGGGACTCAAAGGGTTAATTAGAACGGATACACATTTGGAGATTTGTAGCTATCGTTTATTCGTCAACGAACATCCTGTTCTGACAAGATAAAATAAAATCCGCAGCTATCGTTCGACAGGGAAACAATAATTCATTTTTTTGTAGTAAACATTCCGTTTTATTTATGACTAACCGTTCATTTTACAACTTGAAGGAAAGGTTAATGTGTGAAGTATGTCGCTGTGCTTAGAAAAAGTGAAATTGGAGAAATTTGCCGCGGATTAGTCGGAAAATTCATCGGATATTTTTAATGTCATTGCTAATCGTGGTACTCGCTTCTCTAGTTTATTGCCTTATTAGAAAATTACCTTTCTACAGCGAGAAACAAGGAAACGCATTCCTCAAAATGAAGAATATCATTACCAATCAATTACCGATTATAAGTACGCGTTTAAACATTCTCTCACGGTGTAACGAGCATAATTCAAAAGGCTATGAATTGATTGATTAAAAATTGGTGTAATTTCACAATTTTCTTCTAATTCAAGATTTGTCATTACCCACACAAGTTGTCTAATAAATAACTAGCAGGATAATAAGTAATTTGCTATAAATCAATACCGAAGAACCACTAAGGAACGAAACATGATTACCTTAGGAGCTTTTTAAGCCCGCATAGTGGTAACGAGATCCTGCAGAGACAACTCTAGAACTTCCTGCGGGGATCAGATATAGTTGCGTAACGAGTTGCTCAATACTGCCACGTCGTCGAAAGCACAGTATCTTCCCCAAAATTCTTTACTGTATGTATTACAGTTGTATAATCTAAAGACGTTTTCGTTGTTATTGCATAAATTTGCACAATTTTTACGGATAACGATTTTACAAGGTGTATGACAAATCACCCATTTCAGTAAACAATGAAGACGGCCGCGAGCCACAAACCGCTTTGTTTATTGTTGCCATTCAATTAGGTCGGGAATGCGTCACGGTGTTTGAGACGTTTCATTTTAATTATTGTGGAAGGTCAGGCGTTAGATGATGGAATCTAACGGATTGTGTCAACGAGGAATTCCTGCCAGGGGAGCGAGCAATTGCTCACTGGGTCTCTGGAAGTCGGCGAGGAGCAGGTTTTTAGCGTTGTAAATTAATATGTGCAGGGAATGAAAACCTGCGTGGCTGGGTTTGTGATTTGTTCAACATGTGAGCCCATTTGGGCTCAACGCCCGGTCGTTCCGGTACAGGGTGACCAGATTTTCTTAACTGATAGCTGTTCGTGTTCCAGGTAATTAGGCGAAGTTTTTCGTAAAGCGTTCAAATTGATTGCAGTCTGGCAGAATTATAATTAGTAACTAAAAAAATAAGTGCAAAATACTATTAGGTCAGCAATTACTAGAGAAAAAAAGCATTATATTTAAACAGTTTCGACCGTCTTAAGTCAATTAACAGAAATCAAAAAAATCAACTTTTTTAATAATCATCGTAAACCTTTTTATCATCAGAAGAACAAGCTAAATCGATTGGCGTTAAAAAATTTCATCTAGAAAAGATTACAAAAAAGTTGAACATTATCGAAAATTTCGATTTTTTTAGACTTTGGTCGGCCGTAACGCCTAAACGAAAACTCCAAATTGAACGCGGTTTTCAAATCTGTGCTCATTGTGTGTAAATTAGTCGGATTCAATTAAAATTGGTGATTTAACATTTTTGACGAAGACCTGAAAAATCACCCAAGGGGTAGCTCAAAAATTGACTTTGAAATAATTTCCTGAAGAAACCACTGGTTCGATTCGGGGTTTCTACACATCACTGGAAAGATCCCTTCAAGACGCCACGGAAAATGTACTTTCGCAAGAACAAATGTCGTGACGCGTCAGCAAAGAAAACTCGAAAATGGAAAATATCGAAAAAATCAACTCTTTTAATAATCATCGTAGACCCTTATGTAATACCTAAATCGATTGGTGTTAAAAAATTTAATCTAGGAAAAAATGCAAAAAAATTTGCAAGTAACCATTTCAAAAAAGTAGTTTTTTTCAGACTTTGATCGGCCGTAGCAGCTAAACGAAAACTCCAAATTGAACGCGGTTTTCAAATCTGTGCTCCTTGTATTTAAATTAGTCGGATTCAATGAAAATTGGTAATTTTTAATTTTTGACGAAAACTTGAAAATGTACACGAGTTACAGCCCTTGGAACTTTTGCTCAAAAAATGCAATTTTTTTAATAATGATCGTAGACCATTGATTCTTATTCATCAAAAGAATGAGATAAATTGATTGGCGTTAAAAATTTCAGCTTTCTTCAACAGCAAAAAAATTAGCGTGTCACCATGAACAAAATTTTCAAAAAAAGTCGTTTGTTTTTCAGACTTTGGTCGGCCGTAGCGGCTAAACGAAAACTCCAAACTGAACGCGATTTTCAAATATGTGCTCCTTGTATGTAAATTAGTCGGATTCAATGAAAATTGGTCATTTTTAATTTTTGATGAAAAACTGCAAAACTTTACTTTTGCTCAAAAATTGTATTTGAAATGATTTCCTGAAGAAACCACAGGTTTGATTCGGAGTTTCTATACGTCACTGTAAAGATCTCATCAAGAGAGAGAAAATGTGTTTGCCCAAGAACAAATGTTAATTTGAAGCACGTGACGCGTTCGCAAAGAAAACTCGAAAATGGAAATTATTTAATAATCGTCGTAGACCATAAAAGTATACCTTTTTTTCATCAGAAGAACGAGCTAAATCGATTGCCGTTAAAAAAATTCAGCTATCTTAAATAGCAAAAAAGTTGGCAAGTCATCATAAACATTTTGGAAAATGACGATTTTTTCAGATTTCGAACAGCCGTAGCGGCTAAACGAAGAATCCAAATCAAACGCGGTTTTCAAATCTGTGCTCCTTGGGTACAAATTAGTCGGATTCAATTAAAATTGGCGATTTTCAATTTTTTATGAAAACCTAAAAAACTATAGAAAGGTACCCCCTTCTCACTTATGCTCAAAAATTGCATTTGGAATGAGTTCCTGAAGATACCACTGGTTCGATTCGGAGTTTCTATTTGCCACTGTAAAGATCTCATTAAAACCCATCAGAAAATGTGCTCGCCCAAGAACAAATGTCAATTTGAGGCCTGTGACGCGTTCGCAAAGAAAACTTGATAATGGAAAAAATCGAAAAATTCTGCTTTTTTAATACGAGCTAAATCGATTGGCGTTAAAAAAATTTGGCTATCTTAAATAGCAAAAAAGTTGGCAAGTCACCATGAATATTATGGAAAATTATGAAAAATTACGATTTTTTCAGACTTTGAACTGTCGTAGCGGCTAAACGAAGAATCCAAATCGAACGCGGTTTTCAAATCTGTGCTCCTTGGGTGCAAATTAAATGGATTCAATTAAAATAGGCGATTTTTAATTTTTGATGAAAACCTGAAAAACTATAGAAGGGTACCCCTTCTTACTTTTGCTCAAAACTTGCATTTAAAATGATTTCCTGAAAAAGACATTCGTTCGATTCGGAGTTTCTATACGTCACTGTAAAGATCTCATCAAGGCCCATCAGAAAATGCGCTTGTCCAAAAACAAATGTCAATTTGAAGCCCGTGACGCGTTCGCAAAGAAAACTCGAAAATTGAAAAAAATCGAAAAAATCAACTTTTTTAATAATCATGGTAGACCATTCAAGTATACCTTTTTTCATCAGAAGAACGAGCTAAATCGATTGGCGTTAAAAAATTTTGCCCATCTTAAATAGCAAAAAAGTTGGCATGTCACCATGAATATTACGGAAAATTTTGAAAAATTACGATTTTTTCAGACTTTGAACAGCCGTAGCGGTTAAACGAAGAATCCAAATCCAACGCGTATTTCAAAACTGTGCTCCTTGGGCGCAAATTGGTCGGATTCAATTAAAATTGGCGATTTTTAATTTTTGACGAAAACTGAAAAAACCACTGGTTCGATTCGGGGTTTCTATGCGTCACTGGAAAGATCCTTTCAAGACGCTTTAAAAAGTGTACTTGCCTAACCACGCATGTCAATTTTAAGCCCGTGGTGCGTCAGCAAAAAAAATGGAAAAAATCGAAAGTCATTTTTTTAAATAATACTTCATGTAATACCTTTTTTCATTAGAAGCACAAGCTAAATCGGTTGGCGTTAAAGAAATTCATCTAGAAAAAATTGCAAAAAAGTTGGTAAGTCACCATGAACAACATTATGGAAAATTCTGAAAAAATCAAACTTCTGCTTTATTTAACTAATGCATGAATTGAAATTAAACTTTGAACGTAAGCTATTTTGATCAATTCGAAGAACTGAAAATCAGTAAAATCCGAAAATGGAAACCATTTTTTTTCCAAAAAAAAAATGTATTTGTCTGTGGGTGCTGTATCTCAAAATTTGATAAAGATTTTCAAATCAAACTTGAGTTTTATTTAACTAAGGTGGAAATTGAAATTAAACCTTGAACGTAAGCTTCATTAAGCAATCCGAAAAACTGAGAAGTTTTTAGTAAAATTCCGAAAATCGAAATCATTTTTTGTTTTTTCCAAAAATTAAAAAAAAATGTATTTGTCTGTGCTGTACCTCAAAATTTGATAAAGATTTTCAAATCAAACCCGAGTTTGATTTAACTAATACAGGAATTGAAATTCAACTTAGAACGTAAGCTTTATTAAACAATCCAAAGAACTGAAAAGCTTTTAGTAAAATTCCGAAAATCGAAACCATTTCTTGGTTTTTTCCAATTTTTTTTAATGTGTCTTTCTGTGGATGCTGTATCTCAAAATTTGATAAAGAGCTTTATTTGACAATATGAGGAAGTGAAAAGATTCAAGTAAAAAATTTGCCACGGAAAGTGGGTGTTTTTAATTTTTTGCGATTTTAAGAGAAATATTACAAAAAAAATTTGACACCTTTGTTGATAAATGTATTGTATAGACATTTATAAATAAGTTTGGCTTGTAGATCGCAACTGAAAACAGAACGAAAACGCTGAAGAGATAAAAATTGCATTCAACGTTTTGAAATTAATTAGAAGCAAAATTAGCTCAAGATTTAGCAGTAGCGGCTAGAGATGGGCGAAATGATTTTTTTGTGATCTGCTTTACAAGCTCTGGCTCGATGAAAAGAGTCGACTCTCAGGGTCAGTTCATGACTCCGATGTGAAATGTTTGAATTTTTTTTTATTTACCTTGAAAACATAGTGGAGAGCAAAAAAAATGTTCAAAAAGTGCAGATTTAGTCATGATTCAAAAAGACCTGCTAATTTTCCAAGGAGTCAATGGACTCGGCGACTCACTTCACAGAGTTGACAGAGTCTGAGTCGGCTCTTTCAAGAGTTACCCATCTCTAGTAGTGACCCTAACTAACGTTCTTTTAAAATTAGAAAATTGAAAGGAAATATATATATATATATATATATATATATAAAAAAAGGAAGGATGGTTGGCAGGAATTCGGGTTGAGGAAGCGCGGATGATTTGGGAATTGGCGTAGCCAACTAGGGCATGCTGCCACAACCGATAATTTGTATAATAATCATTTATAATGGTGAAAGGGACATCGCGCGGATGGGATTCGAACCCACGACCACGAGGCCCGTAAGCAGGAGCTCTACTCACTGGGCCACTGCGGCCCCCTTTTAAAGGAAATCAATGTAAAAATAATAATAAATATTCTCGTCTAACGCCTATAGAAAATTAATATAAGCCTGAATAAAGTGTTCCATGTTGTCTTTAAGAATATAAATATAAATAATAAACAGCTCTAAGAAAAAATAAAAAAGACAATGGAATTATACAGATATATCTCCAACTAACTAATTTCGGAGAACAAGTCGTTACTGATATATTTACTAATTAATATTAACCAACCCTCTTCGATTCGAACACTTTCTTTAACATGCGAGTTTGGGTAGTACAGACCTGGATCGATGTAATGACGAACCGAACTCGAGTAAGACTGCAAATGTTTAATGAGCAACCGGTATTTCCTAATGGTTTCTTTGTAAGGCAATACCTCATTTAACGGTACATTTGGTCATTATAGATGTGAATTGTTTTTTTTTCCTAACTTCGGCAGTTTAGCCGATAATGCACTCTCCGTTGAGTATTTAAAATTAAGAACTGTTAAGATATTTTTATTGCGGCATTAAATTAATAGAGGGTGTTTGCAAATGACGGCAATAAACAATTTCGACCTAATTCCGACGTCCGGTGACGAATTTGTGTGAATTAAAGCGGCTCGTCACTTGTCATACGCATTTGCATGGTTATCGACTAAACGAATTTTCGTGTGCTTCAAATCGTCTGTATTCATTACACACTTTCGTTTTGCCGTGGTCGAGTTATCGATTTGCATAAACTTTGAAGGGGGTGAACTCGAGCGCGAAATATTCGTAACGCGGAGAGGAGCGAAGACGTTGGACACTGAGTGATGCGAGGCCATTTTTAAAAGGAAGTGCGATTTAAAAATGGTGAACGTATGGGGTTATTCACCCCAGTTACGCGTCGGGCAAGGTTTTTCGAATTTTCTAGGTTATGTCCGTACGGTTGTTGTGATTGTGCGGAAGGTGGGGTGAGGGGTGGTTGCCGCGCGCATGCCTTGTGTATGTGTGTGTGTAATTTTATGATTTTTAGGTGAAGGAGAGGAAAAATCCAGGTGCAAGTGTGAATAGCCGGTGAGGAACCAAAGACAGACGAGTAGTCCCTCTCGGCTGTCAAGTTGGTTATTCTACCGGTTTAATTTACCCCGTCGCACGGCCAATGCTCTTGCTTGATGTTTTAGTCTCACCAATATCGAACCAGACAAGCGCATTGCGATTGTATAACTCGAAATCGGAGCATGGGATTTATAGGCGGCATTGTGTATGTGGTATGCAAGAACATGAGGATGAGGCCGTTGCAACTCGAGTGTTGTAAATTGTGGTGTGTAGGCGTGGTGCCCCTTGTGGATAATGTTCAATAATGGATTTTATAACGCGGCATCGACGGTAAAATGGCCGAGCAGCCCAGCATCGAGGCCCAGATCGATTGTTTTTTGGAACAATTCAAATTGAGTGCCTCCAAAGTCATGGAAGAGAGCACTGCGGTAATAAGATCGCGCAGTTCTTACCTAGACAATGATTTACCTGGTAAGTCGACCAAAACAAAAACAGCGACACCACACCGTGCCGGCCCGATCACCCCCCAATTAAAACCCTACACGAAGGGCCAAACAAACCGTTATTTAATTAAAGATTAAATTCGATTTTTAAACACGCAGCCAACATTAACACTAACCACCAAGGTCGGAACGGCTTATAAATAAATAATTCAGGTTATTAATAATATATTTAATGGCCGGTTTAATTTCCCGCCAAATTTAATTAACCGTTGGAGTTATCGTAGCAGTGAAGTGAAGTGTTTAAAACATAATGTGCTGGAATAAAACTAAATAAGGATGTCTGTGGGGTAAGTATCTGGATTCTCATTACAAAGTATATAAACAATTTCATACAAAATCTGTAGCAGCAAAACTTGATTTATCTAAATATCAATACTCATTTAATTTAAACAAGCTAGCAAGTTCAATAATGAGGCTGTTACGTGTTAAAACTCCATTATATCATTATTTATTAATAATAATAAGTTAAATAAAGTAGTAGTGATTTGTTTTTATTCTATAGATACATGTTTTTGTTCAATTTTGCATTGTATTATTTAACTTATTGCTAATTGCTAACTCTCAAGCACATTTCCATCAACAACTGCTACTATTCTCATGCAAACATTTATAGTACGGCTTGAAGGCTTAAACCCAAGTTTATATACGTTTTACGCTTTGTTTATTGGTATCTAAATATAATATTTTAAAAATGGCACGAGTATCGATACACGTGTCAGGCATGGTAACGGTGAAATAGAGCACGATTAGTGTTTTGATTTATGCATGATGATTCTTGAAAATTGGTTATTTTTTTTTCTTGACTGAAGAGTTAAAAAGATAAAATGTAAAAATCGGCAAAATTATTTTTTTTTAAATAATCATCCCAGAGAGAAATCGATTGCTGTTTTAAAATTTCAACCAGCTAAAATAGTAACAAAGTTGGTATGTCAGTTGAAAAATGTTAGTAGCGACTAAACAAAAACTCTAAATTGAACGCGGTTGGCAAATCTTCTTCAAAATTTCGACAAAAATTTAAAAATAGGATAAATTCAATAAAACGAAATATAGCCTGAATATATGAACAATCAACCTGTTCGTAACTCTGCAAGCAAAATTAAGTTTTACTAAGACTATATTTCATTTTATTGAATTTATTTAATGCTTTCTGCAACAAGTAAGGTTGTTTCTAATTTATTTAAAAAAATGATCTTTTTACATATAATACATCTTTATTAACATAAATAATATTACATATGAATGTGATGTGTTTGTTAATCTGCCAACTGGCTATCGACCAGAGGTCTTTCTGTCTTTGTCGGTCTTGTGTAGTAAGTCTGTCATGAATGCGTAGATGGATTAAATGATGAAATGAAATGGAATATTGTTGATGATGTTTTTTTTATATTTGGGGTTATTATCAGGATTTCTTGGAGGGTCTTCTTATTTTTGCTCAAAAACTGCATTTAAAATGATTTCCTCGTACGCTTTGGATTATCTGGACACTGTAAGATCAGAAATTGCAACCGAGGAACTGTGGTTCCTTTTTTCCGAACCGGTTCCTGAGCGCTCTTTGCCGAGAACCGGTTCATTGAAGCGGTTCCCGAACCGTTTGCTTATCTCTACAGTGTATTGTTATGGTGTGCCAAAAAAGTCTACTCAAAGGAATTTCGTTTAAAAACTTATTTTTTGTTAGTGCAGTTTAACTTTAAGCTATAAATTTGTATCTTATCTACAATTAACGTTAATTTGAGTGTTTATTCATTATGTGTTGATGTTTCAACAATTTTACTTTTATAGTTACAAAGAGTTAATAATATTTTACTTAAGACTATTTAAATAAATTTAAGAATTGACTGAACCTCGGAAACGAAAACTATATTTTTTGTGCGTGAACTAATCTGCCAACTGGCTATCGACCAGAGGTCTTTCTGTCTAGATTTGTCGGTCTTTTGAAGTAAGTCTGTCATAGATGGATTAAATGATGAAATGAAATCGAATATTGTCGATGATGGTTTTTTTTATATTTGGGGTTAATATCAGGATTTCTTGGAGGGTCTTCTTATTTTTCTCAAAAATTGCACTTGAAGTGATTTCCTCGTACGCTTTGGATGATCTGTACTGTAAGATCAGAAAATGCAACCGAGGAACCGCGGTTCCTTTTTTCCGAACCGGTTCCTGAGCGCTCTTTGCCGTGAACCGGTTCATTGAAGCGGTTCCCGAACCGTTTGCTCATCTCTACAGTGTATTATTATAGTGTGCCAAAAAAGTCTACTTAAAGGAATTTCGTTTAAAAACTTATTTTTTAACTTTAATCTATAAAGTTGTATCTTATCTACAATTAAAGTTAATTTGAGTGTTTATTCATTGTGTTAATGTTTTAACAATTTTACTTTTATAGTTGCAAAGAGTTAATTATATTTTACTTAAGACTATTTAAATAAATTTAAGAATTGACTGAATCTCGGAAACGAAAACTATATTTTTTGTGCATGAACTTAAAAAATGAAAACAATAAATCAGAAACGAACGAAATATTTTTTGTTTTTAGTGCCTTTACTTACAAGAGAACATAGGGAACCAGTAAATAAAAAAAATCTGATACATTTTGTGAAAGTAAAGTAGTTCATCCGTAGCACAAAACCATTTTCTGTTTCTGCAGAATTCCACTCCTCAAAGAATTTTAGCAAATTTCTTGATTTCTCTAACATTTAATCACAACCACCCCGTATTGTTACACATGGATGGATTAGGTGTTTGATACTCTTTAATTATGTGCCAACAAGAACTTACTACTTTTCAAAGATAATGCGGGTTAGAGGGAGGTTGGGGTAGCAAAGAGAATAAAATACTCTGCAACTTTTATATGAACCATTGCAGGAATTTGCAAACAAATCTGTCTTCTTAGAAAAGTGGTTTTACCCCCTCAGACTGGAATTCCGCAGAAACAGAAAATGGTTTTGTTCTCCGCTTTAATTACGTTACTTTCACATAATGTTCCCTTGTTAGTGTCAGCGTTACATGTTAGATAGCGCTACTGTATTAGAAGCCGATGTATGTTTTCTAATGTTCGATTGGTTTGAACAGTCGAAGTACTCGCAATATTGTTATTTCTTTCTAACAAACATAATATGGAAAGAGATGTAATTTCTCAAATAAGATGAGTCATTCCCAAGTCTCGTTGGCAATACTGTATTTAAAGCTTCTCAATAAAGGGCTCAGCAAAGCAAGGAAAAATGTTGTCGCCATTTCTATACAAAACGCGTTCAAAACGAGAACTATCGTATAAAACATTCGAGAGTAATTAAAATTGAAACGTGAGCCGTTTTGAGTTTATTGAAAGCGCCAAAATGTTGAACAATAACCGAAAATGTATTTAATTTAGATATAATTTCAATAATAGTTTAAACTTTTTTTTAAGAAACTAAGAACTGAAAGGTTTACATTTTCATTAAAAAATGTTGGTGTGATTATCATGGAACTTTCTCCGATTTGATGATACAAAACGGATTTTTCTGATACTTTTGTATATCAGGTGTTCAGACCACCCGTACACCCCCAATATCTTCCGAAATACAAATCGGTTAGACATAAAAAAAAATACGTCCAAAAAACAAGTTTCTTGTTACAAACATGCATACATCACCACAATAGAAAATAATGGAAGGGAAAATCAAATTTATCCCAGATATCGCGCACAAAAACTTATTGACGGCAGAAAATTTTACGACTGACTTTAAGCCTTTAAGGGGTAACACTCTAACGTCCGAAAAATAAGCCTAACTTTGACGATTTATTTTGGGAGTATGGAAAAAGGAATGGAATTTCTTTTTAGAGGGTGTATTTAACACCTATTGAGGTATTATATGTATTATCATTTTAATCCAAAATGGCGGCGACAGAGCCAATCTTTAAAATCGCCGTTTTTTTTCTAAACGAGAGGATGGATTTCTCGTAAAGTATAAGACCTGCGACAAGAAAACAATTTTTTTATAATTTAGATACCATTGGCTATGAACTAGAACTACGTAGGGTTTTTTTTCTTAATAAAATTTTGTAGAAATGGTGCACGTTTGAAAAAATTTATCGATTTTTGGCCAAAAAATAAATTTAAAAAAAGTACACATTAAATAAAAAAAAATGAAGAATCGTACTTCCATAGAGAATATTATTATGAAGCTACTGTCAAAATTTGAAATCGATCCATACAATGGTATTCAAGTAATCAGTCCTCCCAGTTTGAAAAAAGTGGTTTCGAGAAAAACGCGTTTAAAATTTTACGAGCACATAAATCCTTATGGCATTCGCGCACTTTGGTGGACTCCTGAGGAACCCTAAGGAATGTTCTCACTATAGGACCAACTGGATATTGTTTATATTTATAAGACCCTAAAATATTGCTTAAGCAAAAAAAAAAACCTAGTTTTCCAAAATCCAAGAGTGGTGTTTACCCTTTAATCAACGCCTTATTTAAAAGATTACTACGAAAAAAAAAACGTCATAATCTGTCATTTGGTGCGAGAAATAAATGTAATTTTTACAGTTTTTGCTGATTATAACGCCATCTGTCGCTAATCAAAAAACAATTTTCAGATAAAAACTTATTTTTTAAATGGGAACAGCAGATCCAAATCTGCTGTTCCCATTTAAGATTTCAAAGTTCCCCCTTCCCGCCTCAGGGGCAAGGGGAAGCTTATCAAGTAGGAAGGTAAATAGCGTTTTCTTAAATAGTGATAATGACGAGTCGGTCTTAATACTAACAGGAAGGTTATTAAATAGCAATCCCCCAAGAATTGAGGGAGAGCGTTGTGTTAAGTTCAGACGATATTGAGTAACATAGATATTTTCCTTGTTACGAGTGGTATGTTTTGCTACTGTAAAATTGGTTTTACAACCGTAAGTATTTCCTAATTGAAAATGGGAAAACTATTAAATATACGCATCCTCGTATGTAAACCCTCAATCGTGTTCTGTTTCTATTAGTTTCTAATTATATTCCTCTGAGAACACGTGTCAGGAAAAACGATTACTTCAACTGCCCCAGTTACACGATGAAACATGTCATAGTTTGTTAGTATTGTTCATGTCAAGCGCTTTTGGAGTATTATGATTTTGGAACAGAAATCAATACCACCATTATTTCGTTAATGTAAGTTATTGGTGTGTAATAGTTTTGGTTTATTTGATTTTTACGCTTAATGGCACACAATGGTGTAGAAGCACGTCTACACGCCGTGAAATTGATAAGCAGATCATGATAATTTCTTTTAAATTTGCATTAACACGAAATAAATATTATTATTATTATTTATCGTTATTGGCTGAATGAGTAAAGGCCTACGCAAAAAAAATCATGATAAAAGCGTTTTGTTTCATTTAAACCATACACGCGGATGTTTCGTGTTTGTTGCAATTAGCATACAACAGTTTATTTATATAACTTATATAATATTTTTTTTACATTCTGTATGGTATTCGTTTTTTTTGTAACATGCATGATCTGGATAATTTGGATGATCAGCTCTGATCAGTCTCGATTATTCAATAGGCTTTCGTTGCACTGCATATTATATTTATTTGAGGGTACTGTAAGCTACATTCGATAACGTTATACCGCTATAGTTTGCGCAAACCAGTTTATCTATTGTTACCCCATGTCTAGTCTGCTGGTAGCTTTCCTTTCGCTCAAAATATCAGTATTAATCTATGGGCTATTTTCCATAGTAGGTTTCCATATTTATGAATTCCATCAACACACAAGATTCCTTGTGACTTTTGAGATACATGTTAAATGTGATAATTTTTCTTGAGTTTTTAATCCGATTTGTAATTCTTTAGTTGTGAGTAAACTGGATGTAAAATCATTCCTGTGAAGATTCCAGAATTTAAAAGATAATACTAATTTGGTCATTTAATGTTATAAATTATAATGTGATTTGATTTCTGTAACACATCTACCTGTTATATACAAACTGGTGCGCGACTATTTGTATGAACTAAGAATTGCTATAATATTCGCATATTTCGTATTTAAACTAATGATGTTGATTGAACATGTAACGTTTACCAGTATTCTCGTTTTGAACGGTTAGCGCGTTGGCGCCCATTCATTCCGCGCAAGCGTTCGCAAGGGACCATTGTTTCCACTCACTCTAGAGGCGCCTCGCTGCGCAATACGTAGGCATGGCGCATCAAAAACGTCGGCCAGTTTCAATTTCGGTGTAAAATGTGTGCGATTATACGGTGTGAATACGAAAAGAAACCGCATTAAACGTTGAAACCCGCCACGATCTACACGGTCATGCAAATAATTAGGGATGCACCATTTTGAACGGACATTTTGTGCTGTTTTAAGGTAAGTGCAATGGACGACGATACGGCCGATATTTGTTTGACTATTTGGCCATCGTGCGAAAATCGTCTTTTACGTCGTACAGTAGGGACTGTTTTCGCTTCAAAGCCGCCGCACGCCACCAAATTCACCGTTTGTTTATGTTTTGGTGAAGCGCCGCACCGCAATCACAAAATCATTTCGTTTACACCTAAACGCAAGCATTTCTCTAAACACACTTCCTCCATTCAACCATGCTGAAATTTCGCCGGTTGACCCTATCAAACCATATTTTAGGGTGAAACTGAATGAAACATCATTTGTAGGTTATTATAATAAATATATACATAATAATGATCCCTATTTGCTTCATAGGGTCGCAATAATCCTCACCCATTTAAGGATTTAATATTTCTTATGTAGGAAGCTTCTACTTTTATATGGAATAAAACACTTTTTACTTTGTATAAACAAGCATTATTTCTTATTTAGTATAAATCTTTTTATTTAAATTACATAATTTGATATTAGTGTCAATATGGCCCACTCTGATTTAGATGCACTCATACGAGCGATTTATAACTAGAGAGGAATAAATGTGACACGTATATCAACTGAACTAAATATTATAACGAGATTATAAATTAACCCGTGCCCAGTGTGGTTTGAAAGGGTCAACATATCACAAACCATCGCCATAATAACTCCTGCATTCATTATTTTGTGTTTCAGAATTCAGAATGAATATTACAAATTTAGCTTCTGAAATATAAAATAGAGTTATGAACGTTTAACAAGAGTATGGCTAGAGTGGATGCAGCGGAGAAAGAAGCGAGCGAAGTCCTCCATTCATTACTGTCTGTGGAGCGCATTGAAAAGCAAGAAGTCATTGACGACACAGATAACTCATCACCTAATCCGCATTCCTTCCAGACGACGGCCGCCTCGGACGACGGGGATAACCAAATACAGTGGCAGACACCCGTCTCTATGCCCCCACACACACTGTTCCCTTCCATCGATGGAAGCAACACGTATTCCGAGGCAATGGATGAACACCAAGTTGTAAGTAACTTTTTTCTGTGCACGTCCACTCCTTATCCAATTTTCTATTTTTTTAGATTCTGAGGTTCTTCGTGCATTTATTTCTCTTTTGCGAGGTGCTATGTTAATACTCGATTCATCGTTGCATCAGTTTTTGTCCAACAGTTGCTGGTTTCTACAAACAATTTCAAGAAACCATTTATTGACATTTTTACTACTACTAAATGATCTTTATTTGTTGTTACATTTATATAAACAATAATATATACATATAACATTCATTTTTATTTTAAAAGGCTATTGACCAGTGGTCTTTCTGCCACGACATTTTTATTTTACCAATTAATTAATTTATTTTATACATAGGATTACTAAAAAAGGTACATTTTCAATGGAAGGATTATTCTAAAATATAATGCGAGCATTACAATCATTATTTAGTATGGCGAGAAAATAATATACAACCAGCTGCATTACAAAATGGCTACTATCACAGGTGTAGAATGGAATGTGCTCACTCTGTTTTGTTTACACGAAACATACTCCACAACCAAAGTGCAAAGTATATTTTATATGCAGTATGGTAAGAAACCTCTCAGTACACTTGGCACAACATGAGAAATCTTCAAGTCATAAGTTGTAACAAGTGACGCAGACCTTTACCCATAACCTAACAAAATCAACGCTACGTGCCTCACGTGGGATTGGTATACTTATACTGCATATGACAGTTTGGCACATTTTTAATTCCACTTTTTTAAAAAACCATCTGTCGGGGAGACAATAGGTATTTAGTTTAATGATAGTCATGTTGAGAAGTTTCCCACTGGAAAAAAAACTACAAAAATGGTTGGACTTGAAGCCGTACACATTTATCACATTACTGGCACAGATAAAGTCGCTTGTCAAGTATTATGTGCGAAAATGATTGATCGAATAGAAAAGGTGAGACATTCCTGGAACATCTTTACATCTTTAGAGATGAGTCCATATAAATGGGAAACTGAACACAAAACTGCAAAATCTGGGGTGGCAACTTTGAAGGATATTTGTGACAGTTCAAAAGTGATTGTTTGTGCTTTCATACACTCATAACTGCAACATCTGGGGTGGCAACTGTGAAGCACATTTGTGACAGCCCAAAAGTGATTGTTTGTTTGTGACAGGTCAAGTGAATGTTTGTGCTCTCATGGTTGTTGTGTTTTTTTTTTTAATAGAAAGGATGGACGTAGAAGGAACTGCGGGTTAAGAAGAGTGAATGATTAGGGAACTTTTGGCTTCGGCTACTAGGCCATTTGCCACCAACGTCCATGGTCCCGAGCGAATATTCCGCGGCCCCGAAATCTTTTGCCCGGGCTAGGATTCAAATCCACAAGGCACGCGGCACAAGCGCTCGCCTGTACCCACTACACCAACGGGCCGCCCATTTTTCATGGAGAAAGCCATAAATGGATTTGTGTATCTTGACAAGCCCCAAAATTTCCCCATTCCACAGACACAAGAAGACAACCAAGATAGATTAATTTATTTCCACTGCTTCGAGGTTCATGATTTCCTTGATTAGCGTTGGATTGGTCATGCAAGGTCAATGGGTCGCTTTCCAGATGTGACCCTTCCTGATTTTTTCCTGTGGGGTCACATTTGTGACAGCACAAAAGTGATTGCGCTCTCATACACTCGTAATTGGCAACTTTGAAGCACATTTTTGACAGCTCAAAAGTGAATGTTTGTGCTCTCAGTAGATTTAAATTTTTCATAGAGCAATCCATAGATGATTTGTGTATCTTAATCAACTCCAAAATTTCCCCATTCTGCAGACACAACAAGACAACCAAGATGGTCTAATTCACTTCCACTGCTTCGAGGTTCGATTTTCTTGACCAGCGTTGGATTGTTCATGCAGGGTCGATGGGCCGCTTTCCAGATTTGTCCCCACCCGACTTTTCCCTGTGGGGTTTCATTAAAGACCGGGTGTTAATTTCTCTCTTCCATTCTCATTTAATTTGTTTTATATATCCCTTTGGAGCCAGTGCTACCATCTAGCAATTTTATCTCGTACCACTTATTGCTCCAATCTCACTTTGAATTTTCTATTATCAACTTCTCTTCGCTTCTCTAGTTTTTTGAAGGGGTCACTTCCTTCAGAAGGTGTGAATAGAAACAGTGGGTCATCTAAAGAAGATTCGATGAAAGAATTCTGCCTACTATCACATTAAGTAATAATTACTCATGGCTTTTAATCCCATTCATTTGGAGGATTATTACATGTTAACAAAATAATCGAAAAACAAATTCTGTCATCAATCTTATTTCAAAATTATGTGGTAGATGTAAAAAGCACAAGATTTAATTACCAGGAAAGTTTCCATTGTAGGAAATCTTAAAAAAAAGTGCTTGGGAACTAATGACAGTATAGAAATTTAAAACTCCTTCAATCCACTTCATCATTTAACCTTAAAGTTACCAAAAAACGAGTTAAATTCCTTTGCCATCACTGCCTACTCTAACTCTTGCAAAAAATTTTATTGTTGGGAAGGTTTCCACATTGAAAATCTCTAGAAAAACAACTTGGGGCGGCTCATGAAAGCTTGGAAAAAACACTGGCCCAATACTTGCTTCCTTTATGAGAGTAAGTAGTTTATAACTGGCGGTTGTTATGGAGACATATTAACATCTCATCCTCCTCTACAAAAGTTCCCCAACCACCACTGGTGTAATCATTACATCATCCTCAGAAAATTAGAATTGCAAAACAAAATGAAATCAAATTCCTTTTGGAATGATAGTGTTGGCCAAAACGAAATTATAACATGTAAACAATTTTTTTTTCATTATCAGTATTTAGTAACTGGTTGTAAGCATATTACAATTATATCCATTGCTTACTTTTTTTTAGGTAATATGGGAAGGGCACACGATACAGGTTGACCCGGATGCTCCCCAAATGAGCAACCTGTACGCATCGGGCGCGACCGTAACAATAGAGGAAGAACCAAAGGAGGATGAAGTGCCGAAAAAACCGGCTAAGCCAAAGACGCCCCCGAAGTTTACAAAGAAGAAGATCATCAAGAAGAAGAAGAAAGGCGTGGAGCTTATAGGGAACGATGATCCGACAAAATTAGAAGAAAGCGCGGTGCAGGTGAAGGAGCGATTTAAAAGGGGATGCGAGTGCCAGGATGAGAGTTGTTTCCGAGGACTGAATCCAGAGAGTGTCTATAAGCATCGGTTGAATATCGCGGAGCTGACGAAGGGAGAACATGACATGTACCTAATGGGGGTGACAATGGCTTGTTTAGCAAATCCTGATACTACCGTTAGGCATAAAGAGAGGAGGAGGTTACGGGCGCAGTATGTTTATCAAGGACGGAGAGTGTGTTTGGATGCATTTTTGTATTTAGAAAATTGCACGCATTACCAGTTGAAGCGTATAAGGAAGCACGTAATGACGCATGGTGTGGCTCCGAGAGTACACGGGAATCATGGAAAGAAGCCGCATAACACCTTCTCTTTAGATATTTACAGGCACGCGACTGAATTCTTAAAACAGTATTTAGAACAACACACTGGAGAGTGCGGGATTGGAAATTCCAAACAACCCATTCAGTTACCTTGGGATATTACCAGGAAGAATCTTCATGACGCCTACAAGGAGTACGGGCAAATCCTCGAGCCGGGAATTAAGTTAATGGGATATTCCACGTTTAGGCATTTCATGAAAGAGCAATTTCCCCATGTCAAGTTTTGTAAGATCGAGCCTAAAACTCCACCACACGTGCCACATCATCAAAATCAGCAACCACAACATCAACAGGCGCCGATACAGCAAGCTCAAGCTGATACTACAACGCATCAGTTGCAAGCCCAGCAACACACGGCTCTCAAGCAAGCTCTACTTAGCCAAGCTCCACAGAAATGTGTAATCAATAATGAAGTTCAACAGGTTATACCACTAGTAGTTACTCCAAATGACAGTAGTGGGCCACAGCAACATCACCAGGCATTTTTGGTTACGCCGGTTCCTCAAATAATCCCCAACGGAAATGTGGTGTCGCAGAACGCAAATAATCACGCTGGATCAAACTTCGCCTACCAAGTAGCAAACACCAGCTACGTGATAAACGAGCAGGGGCAGATAGTCACAACCATGGCGAACGCTCAGCACCACACACCGTACACATTCAACCGGATGTAACTCTAGTTATAACCAAACCAATTTACAAAAGTAATAACCTTGTGATAATTACTGGCGGTATTTGTATATATGGCATATTATTGCCCGTTATTTTCTACTTTGTATTATGTATATTCTGCAAATGATTTTTCTCACATTAATTTGTATGTATGTTCTAAGTTTATATTTATATTTAATTTCGATATTGATGAATTCATTTTTCGTAGCTGCAGTTTTAATAATTGTGTGTTGAGAGGTCCGACTCGAATTTATATTTGACTCTGTATTAATTCATTCAAATAAAATTTTGAATTATTTTGTTACTCCGTCTGTTTTTATCATTCCTTCAATTCTTTGCTTTAATCGTCATTAATTAAATACTTGTATCTATTTGCATTTTTCAACATTTTGCCAGCAAAGTGTAAAATATGATCTATTTTTATTAATTTTCATAGTTTTTGCTTCCTATTTTTACCTTCGCGGTGTCTCAGTTTCACCGGCCCTCCGGGCGGCGTGTTATCAACGCGGTGTCACGCTAGTTTCGGATATTCGGATGGCGTGTCACCTGGAGTCTCGAATGCTAAATATATTACATTCAATACGCTGCCATTTTATGCTGTTGGGCCGGCATTTTCTTTTTTTCGTGCATAGACCGGAACAAATTTGGGCCAAAATTTAGCACTCCGTGCTTGACATGTTAACTTAAATACTAAATAGCACAATCAGCGGCGGCTCGTGGATCTTCGGCAAGGAAGCTACGGATGAAAATTTGACTAAAATAGCAGCTTCATACGAGTAAGTAGTGCACAGCGGCGGTTCGTGGATTTCCGTAGGTGAGGCAAAGACAAAGATGTCGCTCGTGCTGCACTACTTACTCTAATAGAGGAAGCAAATATGCCGTTGCTTTTTCGGTCAAATTTTTTTCGGTTGCCTCACCGCCGAACATCCACGAGCCGCCGCTGGTAGTGCAGCACATGCGACATCTCTGTCCTAGTCTCCTCTACGAAGATCCATGAGCTCAATAATGTTGGTTATGTTGGCGGCTTCTATTTCTTTATTCGTTTTATATAATGAAACCACAATTACTCTGTATAACTTGAATAATTTATTACATTACTACGTTTTGGTAATTTTGACTTAGCATTATTAAACTACAGCAATTACAACTAGCTTTGACTTATCAATCCATTTCCAATAGAGTAAGCTTTCGAATTGAAAAGGTTATTTGGTACTATCACATATTTCTGCTGAAATATTGAAAGAAGAAACAACTTCAATTCGTTACAGATTTATTTAAAACACCGTAAGCTGAAGTCACAGTTTTTAGCTTTATGAGCTTTACGAAAATCCTAAAGTATGCTGTAATTGCAGTTGAATCAAATAGAATTGTCTAAACATCGTTTTTCTTCTATTTTCACCTTAAGCTATTTCGGTTTGAAGGTCGCCGGAGATTATTTTTAACATCGGCGTGGTTTGACTGTCGCGAATACCAAATACCTATTCAAATAAGAAAACATCAGAGCTTATGGTAACGTCCAAATTGTGCGTTAGAATATTGCAATTTAAGTAGGTATTTATTAGATATTCCTTGGCACAGCTTTGTGTTTTGATTTTACTTGATTTGGCAGTGTTGTAGTTATTTGTTTTGTGTATTGCTTATATTTAATTTTTCCGTACGCATACACTCGGTATTTCAAATAACCTTATTTGATATGAAGAGTTTCCATGCTACAACACAATTGGCGAAACAACGTGCAACAGAGATCAATTTGATTATCAAACTCTTGTTTCAAGTTTGTATTTCTGACATGGGTTTCGGTTAGTTATAACCATTATCTAATGAATTTACAATCTATACTAAAAATAATTGATTCGGTTTTTTCAAGTATTAACCTTTTGAGTCTTAACCCTTTCGCTGCGGCGTTAGAAAAATACTTGCGTGCCTGTGGTGCGGCGTTAGATTGGCCTGGAACGTCAACAGCAACGGCATCTAGCGAAAACGTATTTATACGCTAACAGTATGCGAAATGTTTGTGAAAAATTAAAGAACTAAAAAGTAAAAATAAGGAAATATGTTGAACTATTATGATTGATGTAGGTATCCTTAATTTTTATGCAGAATGAATTTGGTAAAACGCATACGTATATATGCGGCAGTAGCAGTATAGGTACGTAGAAGCAGATCGTAAATATGCGTCTGTAGCCGCAAAAGGGTTAAGCAGCACGATTGCGGTGTTCAGATTTTGTGTCGAAAAATCGTAGTACATTTCGAATGGCTTTTTAACAACTGAGCTAACCTAATCAAGCCAATTGGCATTTTTTTGACACCAAATAAGACGAACGCCATGCTATCGTGTCGATAAAGACAAGCGCGTTTTCGTTTTCGACTATGTTTTTCCTTGGGACTCAAAGAGTTATGTCCCTCAGAAAAGTGAAAATTAAGATGACGTAAAAGAACCCTGCCTCATTGGTAACGTCTATGCATGGCAGGGCCACGAGGTTAATAGCAACTATTTAAAATGATTTAGTTTTTCTTTACATCAGTTTCTCTTTTAATTTGAACTGCACCTATTACATCGCACGTTCTATAGTTGATTTATTATAAACAAACAATCCTGACTGTCACAATACTTACATAAGCCGGAACAATCGGAAACAAGATTTCAAATTTACGGAACACGAGAACTAGTTTTGCGTGTCGTAACGAGCATTGCTCGGTGGTTTTACTTTTTAGTAGCTTTTGGACACAAAGCACTCGTAACAATCGAAACTAGGATGGGAATTTAACCGTCTTTCGTGAATATGCAAATTATCTGCCGTGAATATTAATAAAGCTCGATTTCTTTTTACTGGTGTGCGGTATTATTTCTATGGGAATATTTCTGGTAATTCACAAATCTTGAAAAATTTTCGAAAAATTAATTTAGGATGGACATTCTGAACCGCAAAGTTTGAAAAACAACACTTTTCGTTCCTAGTCTCCTGTTACAAATCGTCAAAACCGTAAAAAAATAAAAACCAAAATTGATTTTTTCGGTTTGCTTCGAATATCTCGGGTTGGTGGGAATTTCTTTTCAACAAATTGACTAACCAGCTATCTATATCTTATAGTTACCGACATAGCAATGCTAATGCATCGAATTTGTAACACCCTGTATACTACTACTACTACTGTACGTAGGAAAAGTCATTGAAAAATGTTAATTCATGCAAATAAACCACAATGAAAATTTCAATTTTATCTAATCGTACTTCTGATAAAAAATACAACTCTTAGTTTATTCCAGGAAAATAGTTGTTAAATATTTATATATTCAAATATTCCAACATAACCGTTTTTCGATATTATCTTCAATGGAAATCTTTGCATGATTTCATAATGATAACATCGGCGAACACTAATTTCCGATAATGAATAGGATCCTAAAAATCTCACATTAGTCATTTGCTTAGATCTAAATAATTACTGATTGTAAAATGATAAATTTGTTATTTTTAGGTTAATGTATAATAATTGAAAAGTGGAGATTACTGGAACCTATGAAAACTTTAACTGTACTCCTCTGAACTTACAAAAGAATATCAAACTCTGCTTTTTTAAAACAGGCGGTATAATTATTTAGATATGTCTTTAAATTACTTGATAATTCGTAATTTGCTAACTGGTTATACCAGTGGTTCCCAAACTATTTCGATTCATGTCGCCCTTTCTGAATTCAGATTTTTCCCTGTCAAATTCTAATAATTACACTTGCAAAATAGAAAATATAGTTCTTTAATTGAAGGGTTAGGTGGAAATAAATAAAAGATGTATTTTTGTTTAATATTTCATCGAACACTTGCAATATAGAAAATATAGTTCTCTCATTTCATTTCATTTCATTTATTTCACGTCGGCCACAGTATACAAATCATACATAAGATGCGAAAAATTTGTTGCGGATGTGTTTGTCAATTAAAAGTTACATTAAAAATTAAATTTAAATATTACAATGTCAAGTTAATAAAATAATGACACAATTTACATCTATACATATTAAAATAAACAATACATATTAAAATAAACGATACAAATTAAATTGGGTTAGGTGGAAATAAATAAAAGATGTATTTTTGTTTAATATTTCATCGATCGCGGAAGACATGCCGACGCCGAGCAAGAAAAAAGTAGACTCTACTAGAACTGAATTTTTTGAAGAAATTCCGCAACGGCGCGCTTTCGGTCGTTTGTTTTAATTTACAATTTAGGTCAGTTCCTGGTATTCTTGATGATGTCTATGCAAATAAGCTTATGTCATTTAGATGACAGTTGGGACGGAAGCGAGGTGCTCGATTTTAAAAAGTTCTTTGTTCTACTTATGCAATCAACAGAGCATCCACGCGATGCTAATGTGTTTAATGTTTATTTATATTATATAATAATACTGGTTTCATGACTTATGTAATTAGGAAAAACATGCCTTTTTAATTCTTTATTTACACCCGAATATCTTAATAAATTGTAATTTGAAAAATCCGGGTAACAATTCCATTCCTTCTATTGGCAGCATTGCAATCATAGTTTTACTTTACTTCATATGTCAGATGAATAAAGCAATCAAAAGGTAAAGGGTGTAAAAGGAAAAAAGTAATAATGTCCTCATAAATTTATTACATCTACACTATAATAACAAATAATGAATATTCATAAAGTTATATTTCACGCACATAATACTTAAATAAAACGTTTTGATATAATATACCGGTTTTAAATGCGTAACACATGTCAACCGCCTACAAAAGTGAATTAATTAAGCAAAATGAGGTTTCGTGGAGAATTCGGACAAGACAGTAAAATTCTAAATTAATCTGTGATTATCATAGATTAGTGTATCAAATCCGAGTATTAAAAAAATACGCAGTTATGCCTGTTGGATTGAATCCGGTAGTAAAATGTAACAGTTTTTGGCAATAATTCAACAATTTGCATGCAGGCTACGGAAAATTTGATCAAAACAGCAGCAAAATCTTTGCTTCCTCTGTATGAATAAGTAGTGCAGCACGAGCGAAGATCCACGAGCCGCCACTGGTCAAATCAAATTTTAATTAAATGAAATTAAATTAAAACCTGTTATCGATGAGCAAATTAATGCTTCGATTATTCCAACTGACTAACATTATCATGATTCACTTGCATTTCCTCATGCCATGAATCATTAATGTTAAGACAAGTATATTTATAATACGATAAATGTACTGTATTTGTAATATAAAAAAAATCTTTTCAATTAGAAAATATCGACAATTTTCTTTTTACTCTGTTTTAACCATTTAAATCGATTAATGAAATTATTCCGTGGGAAATGCGGTAACTAGTTAAGAACAATACAATTAATGGTTTTGTTCTCTACTTATGTCACTTTGATTTTAAAATTGTGTTCAAACTAAACTTCAGTTGTTTTCTTCAAATGCACGACGCCATGACGAATTTGATAACTGTATTAACGCAAACAGCGTGCAATTGAAATCCTAAAGTTCAACTGGATCATGTCTTAGTGACTTTTTTCGTAAATAGTACCTAAATTGACTGGAAACGCATAAAAAACGATTAAATGAAATTTTTTTTTAAAAATTTTTTTGTTTTTTTTTCAAGTATAAGAGCTCATTCTGAAAACTACTTGTCTATAATTTTTTTGTGGGACTTCCAGGAACGCAAAATAACTTTTTTTTTTCGTAAATAGTGCTTAAATCGACTGGAAACGCCAACAAAACGATTGCATTAAATTTTTTTTCAAATTTGTTTTTGTTTTTTTTCAAGTCTAAGAGTTCATTCTGAACACTATTTGTCTATAAAAAAAATTGTGGGACTCCCAGGAACCGAAATACGCAAAATTACTTTTTTCGTAAATAGTGCTTAATCGACAGGAAACGACTAACAAACGATTAAATTAAATTTTCCTTCAAATTTTTTTTTTGCTTTTTTTTTCAAGTTTAGGAACTCATTCTGAACACTATTTATCTATAAAAAAATTTTGTGTGACTTCCAAGAACCGAGATATGCAAAATAACTTTTTCGTGCTAGTGCTTAGATCGACAAAAAACGATTACATTAAATTTTTCTTTAAAATTTTTTTTGCTCTTTTCATTCTGAACACTACTTGTAATATTTTTTTTGTGGGACTTCCAGGAACCGAGATACGCAAAATGACTTTTTTTCGTAAATAGTGGTTAAATCGACTGGAAACGCCTAAAAAACGATTGAATTAATTTTTTTTTCAAATTTGTTTTTGTTTTTTTTCAAGTCTTAGAGTTCATTAATAACACTATTTGTCTATAAAAAAAAAATTGTGGGACTTCCAGGAACCGAGATATGCAAAATAACTTTTTTCGTAAATAGTGCTTAAATCGACAGGAAACGACTAAAAAACGATTAAATTAAATTTTCCTTCAAACATTTTCTTTTGCTTTTTTTCAAGTCTAGGAGCGTATTCTGAACACTATTTGTCTATAAAACATTTTTGTGGGACTTCCAAGAACCGAGATATGGAAAATAACTTTTTTCGTGCTAGTGTTTAAATCGACAGGAAACGACTAAAAAACGATTAAATTATATTTATCTTCAAACATTTTTTTTTGCTCTTTTCAAGTCCAGGAGCTCATTCTGAACACTATTTGTCTATAAAAAAAAAATGTGGGACTTCCAGGAACCGATATACGCAAAATGACTTTTTTTCGTAAAAAAAAATGCTTAAATCGATTGGAAACACCTAAATATCGATTAAATGTTTTTTCTTCATAAATGTTATCTTATTTTTTTTTAAGTGTACGAGCTCATTCTGAACACTATTTGTCTATATTTTTTTTTTGGGACTTCAGGGAACGTAGATCCGCTAATAGACTTTTGTTGTAAATAGTGCTTGATAAACTGGAAACACCTAAATAACGATTCAAAATTTGTTTTCTTCGAAAAAAAAGTCTAAGAGCTCATTTTGAACACTATTTGTCTGTACAATTTTTTTGTGGGACTTTCGGAATCAAGGCAAGCAGCCGCCTATAGCGACCAAGTTCAAGATTGAACGATCAAGACTAACTTTTGATTATGAAGCAAACGACAACCCTATGTTTTTGTGTTGCAATCGCCTTACTTTTAGTAAAATTGCATTGATTATCTTAAATGGTAAGGAATTTGATGCAGAACTACTAATTTTTTTGCATTTTTTCTAGTCTAGGAGCTCATTCTGAACACTATTTCTTTATAAAAAAATGTTGTGGTACTTCCAGGAACGGAGATACACAAAATGACTTTTTTCGTAAATGGTGCTTAAATCGAGTGAAAACGTCTAAAAAAACGATTAAAAAAATGTTTGTTAAAAAAAAAATTCTGTTTTTTTTTCAAATCTAGAAGCTCATTCTGAACATTGTTTGTGTATTAAATTTTTTTTGTACTTCCAGGAATGGAGATACGCAAAGTAACTTTTGTCGTAAATGGTATTTAAATGGACCAGAAACGCCTAAAAACGATTGAATTAAATTTTTCTTAAGAAATGTTTTTCAATTTTTATCAAGTCTAAGAGCTCATTCTGAACACTATTTGTTTACAAAAAAAATTCCAGGAACGGAGAAACGGATTTTTTCTTAAAAAATTGTTTCTATTTTTGCCATTTCCAAGAGCTCTTTCTGAACACTATTTGTCTATAAAAAGTTTTTGTGGGACTTCTAGGAATGGAGATACACAAAATGACTTTTTTCGTAAATAGTGCTAAAATCGCATAAAAAAGGATTATCGAATACGGGACAGTATTGTCTCCTTGAACAATTCTCAAAGTTCAAATTTTGAAACAATTAAATTTAAAGTCCCTGAGACGATTCCGACAGTCTGTGTGTGTGTATGTCCGTCTGGTTTTGTGTTTATCTTATGAATTAATATAGATTTCTAAATAAAATTTCAAAACTAAAGATTTTTTACAATGTGAAGAGCTTTAGGTAAAATTGTGTAAGCTGGATTTCTATTTTCTAATATGATAGGTGTGCGTGTGCTCCCACCGCTATTTTTTTTAAATATCAAAAATATGACCAAAATATTCGCTCTTTTTTTGATTTTTTTTTGAATATCACCGCTATTTTTTTTAAATATCAAAAATATGACCAAAATATTGGCTCTTTTTTTGATTTTTTTTACTAGGAAAAATATTGCAAAAACATGGTGGTTGTTTGCTCTCAACTCTTTTTTTTTCGATATTTTTCTAAATGAAAATGATTGAAGAAGTATATATACAAACATATTTATTATGCAGATATTGTATAAAAGCAAAAGTTTATAATATATAATTACAAAAATAAGTTTCCACTAAATGGCTATCGACCTGGTGTCTTTCAGCCTCGCAAAAGTATTTCGCCTGCCTTTAATTACTTGCCATTTTACGATCAATGCTATACATCGTATCCACCCACTCTCTTTTCGTAACCTAAACGTTTCAATAATTTATTTTATTATTATTATTATTTAAAAAAATAATCGTTAAAATAATGCGTTGAATAAATTTTCTTTATATGTTACATATGCAAAATTCAAAGAAGGTACATCTAAAGGATATCATGAATTCATTATTTTTATTACAGTTTCGCATTTCTAATAGATACAGTTACGTACAAGTCAGGAATACCAGCCATACGAGATATTAAACACATTTAGATTCCCATATTCGTACTCCATTTTATCACGGAACAATTAACCTCCACTCTAGCACATACTTGATTATAAATCTCGCTAAAACCAGGTAAAGCATATCCAAGGACGTGCATTTTTGCCATTCAGATGCACTAGCTATTGTACGCAAACAAAAACTAGAGTTTAGCGAGAAGTGCATAAGCCGATAAGTGGGTGCAGAATGCGTGGTCCGAATGATAACAGTATCGTTATTTGTATACACTTTGCATTATGCCATGAAGTCCGCAGAAACACGATCGTTTTTTTGCCAAAACAAATTATAGAACGCGTTATGCAATTATCCATTACACACAATGAGGTAACGAATAGTAGTGTGTTTGGAATCCGAGCCGGATGGTATTGATTGGCGTTGGTGTTGTAGATAAGATAAGTTTTTATTTTGAAAAATCTATTTGGTTTTAGATGACACAGAGGCTTCCTTTGAGGAGATAGAAATGCAAAATACCGTACAGCTGGAGCCTTTGGGTGTAAACGACGTTGCTGAGCTGCTTCATCCACAATACGCCATTATTACCGGTGGGAAATCGAAGGAGGGCTGCCCTTTGATTACCTTTCCGGACCAAAACAATTTCCACTTGCTCTCGGACATCGAATATCAGCGTCTGATGTTATATTTAACTTCTGTCCCTTCGTAAGTATACATATGCATTACTAAAGCACGTGTGTTTCAAAATGTAAAGACTAATTTTGCGGTTATTATTTGCATGGGCCGTAAATATTTATTTTTAATACATGTTGAAAATCTTTTATGGTGGATTTTACTGACATTGTTGTATACACAACTGTCCACTTTAGAGTAATCATAACAGGAAGTGTTGTTTCAGATTGCAAGAGGCAGATCTGGGCTTCCATTTGATAATAGATCGACGGAGAGATCGCTGGAATTCTGTTAAAACAGTACTCTTGAAGATATCCGTACGTGCAATTGAAACCCACGTCGAACACCAATCGATGAACACTTTCTATTTGTTCACAGGTATATTTCCCCGGCTTAATACACGTGGTTTACGTAATACGGCCGGCCAGTTTTTTACAAAAGGCTTTATCGGAAGTAAGCAATAAACTTTTTAAAGAAGAATTTAAATTCCGCATGATCGTGCTGAGCAATGAAGAAGAACTGCAAGAGTACATTGATGTGAGCCAGTTGACCGGCGATTTAGGCGGCACGTTATCGTACAGCCACCTGGAATGGATCCAGCAAAGAGTGGTAAGTGGAGTAATATTTCACCATGTAAATATACTCTCTCTTGTAACGGTAACGACCGGTGTATTATTAAATCTATTTACGGTATCATAATGCTACAACGAGTTAATATTTGTTGCAGCGGTAAGAGCGCACACGGGTACGATCCATAAATGTTTACACTAATCATTTGATTCGCAGGCACTAGAGAAGTTTTCAGCCAGAACGCATGAAGTATCAAATGCCTTAGATGAATTCACGAAGCGGATCAGCGAGACCGAGTTCCCCAACAACGTGGACTCGACGCAGCAACTTTTAAACCAGCAATCCCTCGAATACTCCCAGCTCAAAGAAGAAATTCTGAATGCAGCGAAACACGGGGAAGGTCTACTCGGCAGCATCCGGGAAAAATCATCCACCAACTCGGATTCCTCCTTCAATCACGCCCCTGACACCATAGGAAACGTGTTTGCGGTTGAACGACTGCTGGTACAGCTAGAAGAAACGGAGCGGACCTTCGATGAATTTTGGTCTTCGCATTCATCAAAGTTACGGAATTGTCTGGAATTGCGGCGGTTCGAACAGGACTTCAGGGAGCTTCAAGTGAACTTCGATTCTCATCTGAAAACAGTTTCGGAAATGACCGAGGTGGGCGAGACGGTCGCCAGAGTGGATACGCTGATACGCGAAACCGTGACCTTTCAAAAATTATGCATGGTTGATATCGAAAGGGGGGAAGAGGTCATTGCATCTGGACACCAATTATTGAACATAAAAAACTCATGCCCTCTAGAATGTGTTGAGCCGAAATGCAATGAATTGATGAGAGTAAGAGAAATTCTAACCACCCGATTGAATAAACGAATGGGGACACTTGTTAAATGTAGGGACTTAATGGAGCAAATTGAAAAAGTGAGTATCAGTCTTCTGCCCGAGGAGAGATTTCTCGAATGCATCCTTATTTGCTTTAATGATAACAGCATCTCGATCCGACCCGGGGGCTTGTGCGGTTGTTGTGAAGTGTTTGTGTTTCTTTTTTATTGCAGGCCAACCAATGGTGTGCAAGGGGTGTTGAGCTTCTGGCCTCGCAAGGGATAGAAAAGTGCTCGACCAACGTGGAACTCGCCGAAAAGTCCTTGACCGAAGTGCAGGAGTTCATCGCTTCGGCGGATGAGTTTAATATTAGTAGTGCTAAAGATTTTAAACTAGTGTTTCAAGAATCTATTACTCCGGAAACTAAGGCTCTAGTGACGCAGGTAATTATTTTGCCAAAATTTTACTCAAACTAAACTATAAAATAAAACACTTTTCTGGGTAATGTCATCAATTAATCAAAAGATAATTTGCTTATTTCAAATAGTAACAATTCTTTAAATTCGTTGACTGATCTAGCAATATTTTTACCAGACCTTTCTTTCTTAATCGGTTCTTCTTGTACCCATGCGTACAAAATAACAAATAACGGGATTTGAAGAATTCAAATTCGTGTTCAAAGAAGCATTTTAAATTTTTAACTATTTTGAAGGTGGACAATAAAGCAGTAAGAAAAATTTGAAAATTGCAAAATGTTTGTGGGTAGGATACATCGAATCCTGACTTTAACCCTTTGGGTCCCAGGAGTCGTTGGAAGCACATAGTCAAAAAACGCCAAATAGCTTATCTTTATCGATTGCGAAGAGGCCCTATAAAAAATCGCGCTGCTTGGGACTCAAAGGGTTAAAGTATTAACATAAAAAAAAAGAAATAATGACAGTGGGAACTTTTTCGTGAGGGAGGATGAGGGAGTATAAAGGGGGCCAAACTTAACAAAAACCGAAAACAAAATTGTGTTCCTCAAATATTGAAAAATTAAAAATGTCTGCTTTTAGAATTAACTTTTTTTTAAGTTTTGCTACGAGCGAGTTATGAATTTTTTGAACAATTGAACAAAAAAATATCGAAAAAAAATAAAAATAAATATTTTGAGCTGTGAACACAAATAAAACAAAAATCGAAAATAAATTCTGTTCCTCAAATATCGATTTTAACAAAAAAAAAAAATATTGATGTAGAATTATTCGTACTTGGCTTCCACACAAGAAAAATTTTGGTGACCAGAAATGAACTATTTGCTGAAATTGCTCTGAAAATTCCTCATTTATTGATGCTTCAAAGGACCCTGCAGTTTTTGATAGGGAACTAGCTTTCAGTCAATCTCCTTGAAACCAACTGAAAAATATTCACCAAGTCATGCCGATCAAAAGTCTCCATAGTCGCAACAGCCGAAGATCTCAATATCTCGTACAAAAAGCGGTTCTGTGCCTGATTATCGAAAAAATGGAGATTGACTGAAAGCCATTTCCCTGTCAAAAACTGTGGGGTCCTTTTGACTAAATGATATTGAATGTGTTGTTTTTATAACTGCCCAAAGAAAATGATTCGAATTTGGCTTCGACAAAAGAAAAATTTTGGTGATGAGAAATAAATCATTTGCTGAAATTGCTCTGAAAATTCCTCATTTATGGATGCTTCAAATTTTGACTAAATGATATTTAATGTGTTGTTTTTGTAACTGCCCAAAAAAAAATTCGAACTTGGCTTCAACACAAGAAAAATTTTGGTGACCAAAAATGAACTATTCGCTGAAATTGCTCTAAAAATTCCTCATTTATTGATGCTTCAAATTTTGACTAAATGATATTGAATGTGTTGTTTTCATAACTGCCCAAAAAAATTATTCGAATTTGGCTTCAACACAAGAAAAATTTAAGTGACCAGAATTGAACTATTTGCTGAAATTGCTGTAAAAAATCCTCATTTATTGATGCTTCAAATTTTGACTAAATGATATTAGTGTTGTTTTTATAACTGCCCAAAGAAAATTATTCGAACTTGGCTTCAACACAAGAAAAATTTTGGTGACCAGAAATGAACTATTTGCTGAAATTGCTCTGAAAATTCCTCTTTTATTGATGCTTCAAATTTTGACTAAATGATATTAGTGTTGTTTTTATAACTGCCCAAAGAAAATTATTCGAACTAGGCTTCGATACAAGAAAAAATTTGGTGACCAGAAATTAACTATTGGCTGAAATTGCTCTGAAAATTCCTCATTTAATGATGCTTCAAGGACCCTGCAGTTTTTGATAGGGAAATGGCGTTCAGTCAATCTCCTCGAAACCAACTGAAAAATATTCACCAAGTCATGCCGAACAAAAATCTCCATGGTCGCAACAGCCGAAGATCTCAAGATCTCGTACAAAAAGCAGTTCTGTGCCTGATACTGCAATAATCGAAAAAATCGATATATTATATTTCTCGATATAATGTGTTGTTTTTATAACTGTCCAAAGAAAATGATTCGAATTTGGCTTCGACACAAGAAACATTTTGGTGACGAGAAATAAATCATTTGCTGAAATTGCTCTGAAAATTCATCATTTATTGATGCTTCAAATTATGACTAAATGATATTGAATGTGTTGTTTTTATAACTGCCCAAAGAAAATTATTCGAACTTGGCTTAAACACAAGAAAAATTTTGATGACCAGAAATGAACTATTTGCTGAATTTGCTCTAAAAATTTCTCACCTATTGATGTTTAAAATTTTGACTAAATGATATTGAATGTGATGTTTTTATAACTACCTAAAGAAAAATTTTCACACTAGCCTTGGATACAAGAAAAAATTTGATGACTATTTGCTGAAATTGCTCTGAAAATTCCTCATTTATTTTAACATATGCTTGAAATTTTGACTAAATGATACTTCACATGTTGAATTTTTATAACTGCCCAAAGAATATGATTCGAACTTGGCAGTGAACAAAATGGCTTCGCTAAAAGAAAAACTTTGATGACCAGAAATGAAGTATTTGCTAAAATTGCTATGAAAATTCCTTATTTATTTTAACAGATGCTTGAAATTTTGAGCCAAAGATTTTGAATATTTTGTTTTTAAAACTGTCTAAAAAAATATTCGAACATGCTGCAAGAAAAACTTTGTTTGATGACCAGAAATGAAGTATTTTGCTAAAATTGCTATGAAAATTCCTCATGAATTCAACAAATGCTTGAAATTTTAACTAAACGATTTCGAATATGTTGTTTTTAAAACTGTCTAAAGAAATATATTCAAACTTTGCAGTAACAAACATGGCTCTGCTGTAAGAAAAACTTTGACGACCAAAAAAGAAATATTTGCTAAAATTGCTTGGGAAATCTTTCATTGATTTTAACAGATGCTTTAAATTTTGGCTAAATGATATTGAATATATTGTTGTTATAACTCCACAAAGAAAATTATTCGAACTGCAGGAACCAAAATGTCTTCCCCACAAGGAAAACTTTGATTGCCAGAAATCAGAAATTGTTCTGGAAGTTAATTAACTTTGATTTTTACAATGTGTGAGTTATGAATTTTTGAAAATGAATATTTAAAGACTAAATATCTAAATTTTTCAAAACTAATTATAATTTTTGAAAGTTACGAATTTTTTAAAATTAATACTTTTTCTCCTATAAAACATATCTTTTGAAAATAAAATTTATATTTAAATTAAATTACGCTAGTTTTTTCAACAATCCAGCATGATTCCGCTAGAAAATCCGCCGGATGCTAAAACGAAAATTATTCCGCAATCCGCCAGATCTACCGGATTTTCCGCTGACTTGGTAACACTGATGAAGACCCTTAAGTAATTGTAGCAAAAACAGCTGATACAAAAGAGTTACTTGCTATTGTATGTTGATATTTTGATGAGATCAAAACAGTCAGGCCGGTGTTTGTATTTATAAAAATTAGCGGTGATTCAGTCAATTAAAAGGACATGAGCCCTAAACTGTCCGGACGCTAAAGACATAATTACCCTGACGCAAATTTAAATGCGCCTTTGTATTAAACTGTTGTCACTATTCTAGGTGTTGCAGAGGATAGACGATGTGTCCTTAATGTGCGAGAAGAGGATATCCAGCCTGAAGAAGGTGATTACACGACCACCCAGGCCTGTGCAGACGGTTAACCCGGAACCCGCAGTGCCTAGGCAACCCTCCGTGGGCGCCCCCATTCCACACCGGACGCACCCCAAGAAAGTCAACATAGCCACAAAGGTAAACATTATAAAACTTAAATAGTAGATTTATTATCTAATCGTAGCCCACTTGGATAAAGCATATTATTCAGAAGCCCACTAGCTGCTATCTTAAGTCACATTTAAAGAAAGAGGTGCGCTTAGCAGTGTAAAATTGTGAGCTTCGCATTTATTGTCAGCCAACCAGAAAATCGAAAATAGATTAGAGGATAAACACTATTTCCCCATTTGCACCCTTTCAAACTCGCTTCCTATCATTATGGGCATAATGGGCAGATCAAATAAACTCTTACCAATCGAAACTTACTGTAGCTTCAATCGTCTATTACAGCCTAACGAAAGCCATTGTTTTTTTTTGCCTTAAGCAAAACAAATGTATGCCAGAAATTTATTGCGTTACATTAATAAACACCGGGTGTTCTGATTTCTTTGTCACAGTAGGGACTTTAGCTAGGGATATTTTTTTATCGCAGAATAAAGTGGCTACCTTGATTCAATATTTGCAGGTGGATGAAAATTTTAGTATCCATCATAAATTACAAATATATAGCTTTTTGGCAGATAATAAAATTCCTTTCTTTTTCTTAAACAGAAAGAAATTCAACTAATTGAAAAAATATAAAAATACAGTTACAGTCGATGGGTTTAATAGATTTCTTTTTTATCACAAATCATAATTAATTTTTATTATTTATTAATAGCCACTATAAAATCCATCCGAGTGCTAATTTGGCATAGTTTCAGTAACGGGCGATGACGAGCGCAATTTCGGATTGTCGCACGCAACAATGATCTCACGTTTCAATTTCTACAATTCTACACTTTGCGCGGATTGTAACACTTGTTCACGTTACATAATTCGGCCTTGAATTCGGAATCATAACAAACGCAACCGAAACTGGGTCTTTCCTAGCGGGAAAGAAGAGTGGTTCTAAAATTAGTGTTATTGTTGAAATTGAAAGATTAGTATGCCCAACTTTTTCCTTCGCTAAAAGCGAATAACTGCGTTATAGTGGTGAATAGAAAATGAAAAATCTAACGCCCAATGTTGCATTAATAATGCAAAGACTAATAGATAAAATTAAATAATTAACAATCAATTCATGCTGACGATTGTCAAAAATGTAGTCTTCGTCGAAAGAAATAAAAGTGTGTCGAAACAATTGTCGTGCATAATTTATATTTTAAAGCTTTTCATCAAGTGTTTTTTTTTATTTTGTACGGGTTATTAAGAATCCTTACTTAAACGTATTTTTTTTCAAACTCAGACCCAACATTTTTTGCATGCGTTTTTTCCAGAGTGGAAAAAAATGGTGAAAATCACGAAATGACCAATAAATTTAATTTTGAAAAATAATTACTCAATTTTTTTTGTTTTTTTTAATATTGACACTACACGCTTTTTCCCGTCATTAAGAACCATCATGAATGTTTTCAAACTGTTCTGATACCCAACATTTTTTCCCGAGTAATACTATGGAAAAAATAGCGAAAATCACGAGATGACCAAATTTTTTTTTTAATATCCACTCTACACGCTTTTTCCCGTCATTAAAAACAGTCATGAATTTTTTTAAACTTTTCTGAGATCCAACATTTTTTGCATGCATTTTTTCCTTAGTAATTCTATGGAAAAAATGGCGAAAATCACGAAATGACCAAAAATTTGTTTTTTTTAATAATCACTCTACGCGCTTTTTCCCGTCATTGAGAACCGTCATGAATTTTTTCAAATTTTCCTGAGACCCAACATTTTCTGCATGCATTTTTTCCTGAGTAATTCTATGGAAAAAATCGGCGAAAATCACGAAATGACCAAAAATTTGTTTCTTTTTTAAATAATTACTTAACGCGCTTTTTCCCGTCATTGAGAACCGTCATGAATTTTTTCAAACTTCCCTGAGACCCAACATTTTTTGCATGCATTTTTTTCCTTAGTGATACTATGGAAAAATGGCGAAAATAACGAAATGACCAAAACATTTTTTTAAAATAATTACTCTATACGATTTTTCCCGTCATTAAGAACCCTCATGAATTTTTTCGAACCAAGATTTTTTGCATGCATTTTTTTCCCGAATGTAAGAAAAAATGGTGAAAATCACGAAATGGCCAGAAAAATTCTTTTTTTTTTAAATAATTACTCAACACGCTTTTTCCCGCAGTAAGAACCGTCATGAATTTTTTCAAATTTTTCTGAGACCCAACATTTTTTGCATTCATTTTTTTCTCGAGTAAATACTATGGAAAAATGGCGAAAATAACGAAATGACCAACACATTTTTTTTCGGAAAAATAATTACTTTACACCCTTTTCCCGTCATTAAGAACCGTCATAAATTTTTTCAAAATTTTTCTGAGACCCAACATATTGTGCATGCATTTTTCCTGAGTTACCTGCAAAATACCTCTTTTCGTTCCTAGATCTTGGTATAAATTGTGAAAAATTACCAGCAAATGGAAAAAATGGCGAAAATCATAAAATGACCAAAAACATTTTTTTTTAAATAATTACTGTACTTGATTTTCCCCCTCATTAAGACTCGTCATGAATTTTTTCAAACTCCTCTGAGACCCAATATTTTTTACATGCATTTTTTCCCGAAATGGCGAAAATCATCAAAAAAAAAATTTGTTTGGAAAAATATTTACCTTACACGCTTTCTCCAGTCATTAAGAACCATCATGCTTTTTTTCAAACTTTTCTGAGACCCAACATTTTCTTGAGTTTTTTTTCCCGAGTAATACTATGGAAAAATGACGAAAATCACGAAATGACCAAATTTTTTTTTTTAATATTCACTCTACACGCTTTTTCCCGTCATTAAGAACAGTCTTTTTTCAAACTTTTCTAAGACCCAACATTTTTTGCATGCATTTTTTCCTATAGAAAAAATGGCGAAAATCACGAAATGACCAAACATTTGTTTTTTGTTTAAATAACTACTCTACGTGCTTTTTCCCGTCATTAAGAACCGTCATGAATTTTTTCAAACTATTCTGAGACCCAACATTTTTTACATGCATTTTTTTTCCTATGGAAAAAATTTCAAAAATCACGAAATGACCAAAAAAATGTTTTTTAAATAATTACTCTACACGCTTTTTTTTCGTCATTAAGAACCATCATTATTTTTTTAAACTTTCCTAAGACCCAACATTTTTTGCATGCTTTTTTTTCCTTGGAAAAATGACGAAAATATCGAAATGACCAGAACATTTTTTTTTTAAATAATTACCCTACAGGCTTTTCCTGTCATTAAGAACCGTCATGATTTTTTTCAAACTTTCCAGAGACCCAACATTTTTTGCTTGCATTTTTTTCGAGTAATGGAAAAATTGCGAAAAACACGAATTGACCAAAAAAATTTTTTTGGGAAAATAATTACACTACACGCCTTTTCCGGTCATTAAGAATCGACACTACACGCCTTTTCCGGTCATTAAGAATCGTCATGAATTTTTTCAAACTTTTCCGAGACCCAACATTTTTTGCATGCTTTTTTTTCCTTGGAAAATGGAAATATGAAATATGAATAATGAAATGATCAAAACATTTTTTTTTACAGGATTTTTCCCGTCATAAGAACCGTCATGAATTTTTTTAACTTCCCTGAGACCCAAGACTTTTTGCATTTTTTTCTGAATGAAACAAAAAATGGCGAAAATAACGAAATGGCCAAAACATTTTTTTTCGGAAAAATAATTACTTTACACGCTTTTACCCGTCATTAAGAACCGTCATGAATTTTTTCAAATTTTTCTAAGACCCAACATTTTCTGTATGCATTTTTTCGTTCCTAGTATCCTGGTATAAATTATGAAAAATTACCAGCAAATTGAAAAAATGGCGAAAATCATAAAACGACCAAAAACATTTTTTTTTTTAATAATTACTCTACACGATTTTCGTGTCATTAAGAACTGTCATGAATTTTTTCAAACTTTTCCGAGACCCAAAATTTTTTGCATGCATTTTTTTTTTCGAGTGGAAAAAAGGCGAAAATCGCGAAATTACCATTTTTTTAAAAATAATTACTCTACACGCTTTTTCCCGTCATTAACAACCGTCATGGATTTTTTCTAACTTTGCTGAGACCCAAATTTTATACATGCATTTTTTCCTGAGTAATACTATGACCAAAACATTTTTTATTTAAATAATCACTCGACGCGCTCTTCTGAGACCTAACATTTTTTGCATGAATTTTTTTCCTGCGGAAAATGAACGTAGTAGAGATGGGCCAAAAGACTTTTTTTTACTTGTTTGTGAGTCGTCTCATGGGAAAGAGTCAACCAAAAACACATTCAAAACGGTTGTGAACTGAACTCTTCTCTCCTTAGAAATATGCTGATGAACAAAAAATATCCTCACTCCTTAAAAACATGTTTGATGAGCCAAAGAAAAAGAATTAGAATACCATTTACGATTATTTAACGGATGAAACCAAAATTAATTACGTTCACATTAGAGCCTATTACGTGGAAGTAACAGCAGCTGTTCGAGCGAAGAAAATGAAATCAAAATGCCTTATTGTGGCTAATAACAGCTTTTAGGCCTTTTTTAGAGCGTGAGGAGCTCGTATGAACTCGGGACCTTTTGGAACTGTACTTTATTATGATGTTCCGTCGCGAATTTATGCTAGTTCTGTAAACGATGTGCGTTTTTAATTAACCCAAATATGGAAATTACACACGGCATGCGAATAATTATAAATCCTGACTATGTGTTTTTACGGCGCAGTTAAATCCGGAGATGAAGTTTTTCACTGCTTGTAGGTTTTCATTGTGGTTATTGAGAAGTTTTGTAATCACCGAATAAAATATGAAGCCTTCCAAGATACAACAACAGATAAAAGAAGCTGTGCCAAAAACATTGACATCAGCAGCCGGCAGTAAAAGTATACATGCTTGATTTTCGGGCTACTTGCCGTGCATACGCTTTGGTCAAATTTGGTTTTATTTGCAGTACTTACTATTTTAATACATTCGTAAATGTTATTTCGGTCGATCCTCCCTGGTTTTCGATTTCGCCCTTGCGTGTATCATCGGATTGTTTAGTGCTTTCTAATTGGACGTAAATCATTCATGGCTTGGGAAATTAATTGATTTTAATGAGATAACCGCTAAGTGTTCTGTGTAAGGAAGCAGAAATTATGAACAGAGAAGAGTAGTGGAATAAATCAGAATGAGCTCGTCAGTAGCGATTTTACTGCTAATAACAAAACGTAATTATGCCCTTTTCGGATTCCATTAATTAAACTTCAAATGTGTATTCGGATGTACAGTAATAAATACATTTTAAAAGATCGAGGTTAATTAAAAAAATGTTGTGGTCATCATGTTACTTTCTCCGATTTTATGGTTAAATACAGTAGCGTCGCGTCAAATTTTGCTTAAAAAGTGCCCCTACATTTTTACTTTCACCGATAGAAATTCCTGAATGTATTGTTTTTAACATTCGGTTGGGCTCCTATTTGGGCCACAACTGCGAGCCCTACGCTACGCCACTGGTATAATTTAAATGCACGGCAACTTTTTAGACTTTGCACACCTTTACTCTTTTGTATACGTTACTGATAAGTTGTAATCATTCAAAGAATCGATTCAGACATTCATTGATTACTAATGCTTTTATTAATGGCATCGGCAATCAACGAATTGTTATTTTCAATGAGATATTGAATCAACATTTCAAAGTCAATACCACTATGATTATGATTATGAATAACTCCATGATAACCTTCAGCATCTATCTGTTAGTAAACAAATACATTTCCGTTTGTGTAAGTAGTAAAATATTTGATGCGCGTTCTTGGAAGTTGCTGGAATGAAAGTCCAAATCAACTGAAGATACTTGTTGAACAACACTCTCGATGGAACCAGATATTCAAATTTAGTGACACTTAAAAATGTGTATTTCTTCCTTAAAAAAAAAAAACGGGCACGTCTTTAGAAGGGACCGCGGTGGCCTAGTGAGTAGAGCTCCTGCTCACGGGCCTCGTGGTCGTGGGTTCGAATCCCATCCGTGCGGTCACTTTTTCGGAACGAAGAAGTGGCCGTGCGGGTCCATGGATGTCTAGTGTATGTTCCATTCATTATTAAACAGAAATCTCAAAAACTTAATTATCGTTAGTGGCCGAATATCTAGATGCTTACGCCAATTCCAAATCATCTGCACTTCCTCAACCCGAATTCCCGTCAACCATCCTTTAAAAAAAAAAAGAGGTCTTTAGAAACCTTCACGTGAAAAGAAAAAATGATGCTTCTGTAGACTCGTGCAGTTTAAAAATTTCGATAAAAACGCCTTATAAAACAATAATTGGTGATTTTTTAGTGAAAAACAAAAGTTATTCATTATTTTTATGCCTGAAATGAAATTCTCAAAAAATTTGAAAATGTGACATCTCAGCGAATATTGAAGTTAAAAAAATGAAATAAAAACAAAACCTCAATTTTTTTAATAAACTTCCGCCTATTGCCAGAAAAAACCCTTAAAGAAAGTTGGAAAACGATTTTTCGAGATGCCGATGAAATAAATATGTCTTGATGCATATTTTTGTCGATATTTACGCGGTAAATATAATGCAAATGTCAAAAACCGGGTTACAAAGGGATCTTGCGATTAAAAAAAACTTTATATTTTTAGGGTCTAAATTTTTCAAAAAAATTTGTTCAAATAGATAATTGGGTAGACTATCTTCATGATATTTTTTAGAATTTTACATCAACTCGATCTTCAGAAAAAAAACCCATTTGTTGACCCACCAGAAAGGGCGAGAGGGTTCTCGGCCCACTGACCATGAGGACTTTATTTTTAAACCCCAAAACACCCTTTTGTCGGGTAAATTCAAAAATCTAGAGATAAGGGCATTTTGACGATCAGTTGCAAAGATGAAAAAAAAACCAAAATGTTCGTTTTTTTTTTAATGGTTTGACCCACCAGAAAGGGCGAGGGGGTTCTCGGCCCACTGACCATGGGCACCTTATTTTTAAACCCCAAAACACGCTTTTGTCGGGTAAATTAAAAAATCTAGGAATACGGGCATTTTGACGATAAGTTGCAAAGATGAAAAACCAAAATGTTCGTTTTTTAAAATGGTTCCGCCTATTGCCAGAAAATGTTGACATATATATGGGCAATTCCATGAAAAACGGTAAAAACCCTTACAAAAAGTTGAAAAATTGATTTTTCAAGATGCCGATGAAATAAAAATGTCGATTAATATTTTTGAAGATTTTTACGCGGTAAATATGATGCAAATGTCAAAAACCGGGTTACAAAGGGATCCTGTAATTTAAAAAAAAACCTTTAGGATTTTTTTAGGGTCTAAATGAATTTGGAAAAAATTATTCAAATAGATAATTGGGTAGACTATCTTTGCGATATTTTTCAAAATTTTTCATTCACTTGTTCTTTAGACAAAAACAGTTAAAAAACACATTATTTATCCACTTGTAAGGGCGAGGGGGTTCTCGGCCCACTGACCACGGGGACCTTATTTTTAAATCCCAAAACACCCTCTTGTCGGGTAAATTAAAAAATCTAGGGATAGTGGCATTTTGACCATAAGTTGCAAAGATGAAAAAAAAACAAAATGTTCGTTTTTTAAAATGGTTCCGCCTATTGCCAGAAAATGTTGACATATATATGGGCCATGAAAAATGGTAAAAACCCTTGAAAAAAGTTGAAAAATCGATTTTTCAAGATGCCGATGAAATAAAAATATTTTGATTCATATTTTTGTAAATGTCAAAAACCGGGTTACAAAGGGATCCTGTAATTAAAAAAACTTTAGGATTTTTTTAGGGTCTAAATGAATTTGGAAAAAAATATTCAAGTAGATAATTGGGTAGATTATCTTTATGATATTTTTCAAAATTTTTCATTCACTCGTTCTTTAGAAAAAAACAGTTAAAAAACCCATTGTTTACCCACTTGTAAGGGCGAGGGGGTTCTCGGCCTACTGACCATGGGGGCCTTATTTTTAAATCCCAAAACACCCTCTTGTCGGGTAAATTAAAAAATCTGGGGATAGGGGCATTTTGACTATTAGCTGCAAAGTTAAAAAAAAAACAAAACCATCGTTTTTTAAAAAGCTTCCGCCTATTGCCAGAAAATATTGACATATACAGGGGCAATTCCATGAAAAATGGTAAAAACCCTTTAAAAAAGTTGAAAAATCGATTTTTCAAGATGCCGATGAAATAAATATGTCTTGATGCATATTTTTGTAGATTTTTACGGAGTAAAAAAACTTTTGGATTTTTCTAGGATTTAGATGACTTTGAATGACTTTGGAAAAAATGCTCAAATAGATAATTGGTAGACTATCTTCATGATATTTTTCAGAATTTTTCATCCTTTTTTTCGTTCTTCAGAAAAAAAAAACAGTTAAAAAACCTATGACTTTGAATGACCTTGGAAAAAATGTTCAAATAGATAATTGGTAGACTATCTTCATGAGATTTTTCAGGATTTTTCATCCTTTTTTTCGTTCTTCAGAAAAAAAAAACAGTTAAAAAACCCATTTTTTGACCCACCAGAAAGGGCGAGGGGGTTCTCTCTCATTTCTAAACACCAAAACACCCTCTTGTCGGGTAAATTAAAAATCTAGGGAGAGGGGCATTTTGACCATCAGTTGCAAAGTTGAAAAAAAAAAACAAAATGTTCGTTTTTTAAAATGCTTTCGCCTATTGCCAAAAAATATTGACATATATACAGGGTGTTCCTAAATTGATGCGAAAGATTTTAAAGGGTGATTTTTCAGCAAACATTAAGGGAGGTCTTTCATATAATTTTTTGTTCAAAACCCCTTCCTCTCCAAGTTACAGCCCTCTAAAGTTAAGGGAAAAAATTGTTTTTATTTCAACATGTTTTCAGTCCATACGTATAAAAGTCTCTATAAATTTGAGAAAATACTTGACTTGATTTTTATTAACAAATAATAATCAAACCAAATATTCCAATTTATTAGTGTGACAAGAAATCCGGCAACGTCGCACTCCATTCATTAGTATCATAAACTGGAAAATTACTCACTTTTTTGTTGCGTTTAATACCCGCCAAAATGTTTTTCTAACATTGTTCATATTTAAAATTTTTCCGGAAAAAAACAAAAAACGGTTACGTCACTGTTAGTGGTATTTCACCTCTTATCCGTTGTTCTAATTCATCAAGTTAGTATTTTAAATGATCCCAGATAAAAGAGTCGCATGGTGTAAGGTCTGGAGCAGCGGCGGCTCGTGGATTTCCATAGGGAGGGCAAAGACAAAGATGTTGCTCGTGCCGCACTGCTTACTCTTATAGAGGAAGCAAATATTTCGTTGCTGTTTCGGTCTAATTTTCTTCCGTTGCTGAACATCCACGAGCCGCCGCTGGACTCTGGAGATCTTGGAGGCCATTCCTCAACCCCTCTTCTAGCTATCCAAAGTTGTGGGAAAAATTGATCTAAATAATTGCGAATGCTCAGGTGAAAATGGAGCCGAGCCCCATCTTGTTGGAGTCAAATATCGCGATGACGAGCTTTACAAATTCTTGCAACAGGTGGTAATATTGGTTGCTAGTTAGAGCCTCAAACTAAAATAGGAACAATCATTTGACCATTACAAATACCCGCCCAGACATTGGACTCTGGAGATCTTGGAGGCCATTCCTCAACCCCTCTTCTAACTATCCAAAGTTGTGGAAAAAATCGATCTAAATAATTGCGGTGAAAATGGGGCCGAGCCCCATCTTGTTGGAATCAAATATCGCGATGACGAGTTTTACAAATTTTAGCAACAGGTATTAATATTGGTTGCTAGTTAGAGCCTCAAACTAAAACAGGAGCAATCATTTGACCATTACAAATACTCGCCTTTACATTTATTTTACTTTTAATGTCAAGTTGTCAATGTACAGAGTGGCCGATTTTTCTGAAGATATTGAAATATCTCGAAAACTACGCATCGGATCAAAAAAAGTTGTGAATAAAATTTGTTCGCCTGAGCAAAGTCGACCCCCCAACTTTGTAATCTTAAATAGGAATCCCCATTTTTATTGCAGATTCGGATTCCCCATGAAAAATAAGTAACTTTTATCTGAAACATTTTTTTCGATTCGTGATAGATGGCGCTGTAATCGCAAGAAACTTGATTTTTGCGAAAATTTTTAATTTTTCAAAAAGCTATTTAACGATACGAAACTCAATCCACCCTCCCCGTACCCCTGCCCCATTGGGGTGAAAATGGAAGTTGCTTCAAAATCGTGGTTGAAAAACCCAATTTTTCTGGCTTTCCAAGACAAAATTTATTGATTTGATTTTATTGTTGATATTAAATTTTCTCACCCATATTATTATATTATTCATTGTAATTGTAAAATAAACTCTTATTTACAAAAGGTGAAACGATATATAGTTAAAAAGAAACTAAAATATGAAGATCTTAAGGTTAGAGAAAGTACCACTTAACATTGAAGTATTCATTTCCTAAGAGTAGCATCTTCCTGGTAGAAATTGCAGCTCGTTGCGGGCAATCTTGCAAATCAATTTTAGCATGTAATAATTAAAATTGGTGGGCGTGTATGTAACCGGAAGCCAGATAAACAATAACAAAACCAGACGACGGGTGCAATCATGCCGCAATCGTATTACTTAATCAGTAAGTAGAGTTACTCGGGTTCCTAGGCAATCGTCTTACTCCAATGGGAACAAAAGGACCGACCGTTATGCAATTTTTGCGCGGCAGAAACCAGAATTGCGCGTCGCTGCGCCGCTTATCCAAAAAGCAAGACCTTTCCATCCAGTTCTTCAGTTTGGTACAGATTGCCCATGTGCTCAGTCGCGCAGCGTCAGCCATGGAGAGTTACCGCGTACCATTTATCACCGCGCGTGAAATATTTTGGAAGACTTACTGTGACTTGTATTGTGATTTTTTGGATGACAGTGGCTCGCCGTACATCAACTGCAACTATACGGTATGTTATCTATTTTGTTTACACAACACCTGAACGATTATCGGTAAATTGGTCATCTAAATATCAGCGAAGAAGTTAGTAATTCCGATAAAGTAAACGAAATGAGCATTAAAAGGCCGACCCCTGTGCGCTCGCTTTCAGTTTTTCGCGAATTACCTGCAGTTAACACTTGGGACGGGTTGTGGTTGTGTTCTTGTTTTGTTGGTGACAATGGCTTCGGCCAAGAGAGTTTCATCGTTTGTATCAGTCAAACAGCGTGCTTTGGTTCTCGAGAAGCAACTCGTGATGAAATTTCCCGGCCCTCTAAGTGCTGCTCCACATAAACTGCCGCCGGTAATACTCAACAAGGTGAGGAATTTTATTGTGCCCGCATTTTTGGAACTTAAAAATGTGTACAAATTTTAATTCATAAAAATACGTGTGGATTCGTGAATTTTGCAACGCGAATGACCAAAGTCAGGACATCAAATTGTATCGTGTTTTTAATAAATAATATTGGTGATACGTGCAGTTTCTGCGTAAATTGGTGTGGACGAACTTTTGAATGAAATGAAAATTGATAGTGTTTTTATTTAGATGAGGATTTTCAAAAACAAAAAGTGATTAGATATGTTGCTAGTTTAATGCAACATTGCACTACACATAACCAAAAAAATGCAGTGGCATAACTTTTTTACTACCAATAAAAATGTCGCCCTAAAATGTGAACAGAGTATATATTTACCAAATAAAAGGTTTTTAAATAAATTACCTGAACAGTTGCTCTGCATCATCACTATTTTCTTTTATTTATTATAAACTTCAGGGCAGGGTGATACGTGCATTTAAAGTAATTGGTAAATTGGCGTGGAAGAAATTTTGAATGAAAAAATAATGGATAATTTTATTTGCATAGGAAAGTAAAAAGTAATTATTATTTATATTGGTAGTTTTCATTGAATTGTAGACCGGTTGATCTGAAGCATCGCCAGGGGTGTTTTTAACGTTTATAGGATTTTTGTTTGTTTATTTAAAAAAAAATTCACAATATTAAAGAATCACCCTGTATATACAAAACAAAATTTCCGACCTGTGAAGGTCGTTATCAAATGAATACATAATGCTCCGAAACATCGTTAGGGTTGTTTTTAACGTTCATAGCAATTGTTTTGTTTATTTCAAACCAAAGAATTTGTCTTTAAAATTTTTCGCAATATTAAAGAATCACCCTGTATATACAAAACAAAATTTATGACGTGTGAAGGTCATTATCAAATGAATACGTAATGCTCTGAAGCATCGTCAGGGTTGTTTTTAACGTTTATAGCAATTGTTTTGTTTATTTCTAACCAAAGAATTTGTCTTTAAAATTTTTCACACTATCCCTGTATATCCAAACAAAATTTCCGACGTGCGAAGGTCATTATCAAATGAATACATACAGAAAGAAAGTACATTCATAAAAAATACTAATAACCATTAGAATTTACACACTGTTGACATCAAGGTAAATATTGACAATAAAAATCACTTCATTCACATGCTTCATTAATTTAGCGTATTGTTAGTTTACCTAACAGTTATCTACACCAAGACATTTTTTCAATATTTACATCACAAATGCATAGGATTTATGCGTGATAAAGTCGAATACATTATTTCTAGGTGTAATTTACTGGAAAGCGAAATGAAAAAAATCGAATGTGAATTAGAAGAAAATGTTAGACAATGTTTATTTTTTGTTTTTAATGATATTAAGTTATTCATTCTAAAGGTGGGCACACACGATCAGGTTTACCCATATCTGCCCAAAGGTAAGACCTTTCGCCCTTAAAAAAAACTGTCTGCGCTTGAATTCTGCCGGAACCTATGCAAGTTTGCAAGTTGTAACACTTTAATAAAGACTGACTAAAACCGGCTGCAAAAACATAGAATGTCTGAGCCGAGAGTACAGGTTTAGTGGCCGGATGGCATGGCCTCCGGTAATCCTTATCGTGTATACCCACCTTAAGAATTATTTCTTAATTGCATTATATCTAGGTGTGATTTACTGGAAAGCGAAATGCTACGCTATAATGAAATTAATGCGAAAGTGAAGATTAAAAGAAAATGTTGGGCTATGCAAGTTGTAACACTTTAACCCTTTGCACTCCGCTGTCGCCGATAACGCAGCATTTAAAATATGAACTGTCGCTGCTGTGGCGACACCTTGTTTTGCTAACTTGAACTATTTTAACGTGTTTTTATTACGACGAAAATTGTGAAATAAGTGATGTAGAAGATGAATTTGATTTTGTTTTGGTGTACTATGCGAGCCACAAGGCTGGAGTGCAAAGGATTAATAAATACTAACTCAAACCCGCTGCAAAAACGTAGAATGTATGTCTGAGCTGAGAGTACAGGTTTAGTGGCCGGAAAGCATGGCCTCCGGTAAACCTTATCGTGTATTCCCACCTTAAGAACCATTTGTCAGTTGCATTATATCTAGGTGTGATTTACTGTTACAGAGGATCCAGGGTAGCATCGGGTATAGAAGTATAGCCGTACCAGAATGTCGTGAACTCATAATTATTCAGAGTGAACATAATGAATCGGTCATCTAAAATTCGGTGATGCGTAGATTTGTTATCGCGTTTTCTCGTTTAATCTAAAATCTATATCAAACCTAAGAAACTTCGATTTTTGCAAAAAAAAATCATTCTGGGTTTTTCGATTGGTTCACAATTGTGTCAACTAGGAAGTGTTATTAAAATCCATTATGCACTATTATGTGAGAATTAGGTTCATCAACTTTACAAGAAGTTCCGGTAAGTTTCTCACGGGTATCGATTGTTCGGAATTAATGAACTATTTTGTTCGTAGCGATTCGCGTAACTTCCTGCTTTTTTTTATATGCATGGCATAATTTGAGTAATTTCATCAGAGAGTAGTTTGTAAAACGGTAACGCAATTCAATTGTCTTTTATTTTAGCAGCTACTTCATATAATGCAAATATTAAAACTCTGTGATTTCAAATAGATATACCGTGCTTTCAATAATTCACCGAACATGGGGAACGCAGGAGACGCAAGAAGAGTCGGGGTCCCACACGCTTGGGATTTCGCGAGGATACTTCGTTCACAGTGGGACGTATTTTGTAAATTTTAAATTTTATTATCCCGGGCGGAAGATTTTTCGGCGATCGAGAAGTATTCGCTCGGGTCCGTGGTTGTTGTATATGTCTGACATTCATTTCTTCATTTATTCATATAAAGATACAATTAAAAATCTAGCCGTGTGTGACTGAATGGCTCAGCCTAAGTAAAAAAAAATATTAATATGTGTTAAATCCTTTATGTAATATTTAATTTTACAAGTGAACATCGTGCTATTTTGATCCGCTCCATCAATGAAGAATTATTATTATTTCGAGTTACTCCGACTGCATCTCCTGCGTTCCCTATGTTCGGTGAATTATTGAAAGCACGGTATATTCCAAAACGCCTTGAGCTGGCCATATCCAAGGCCAAAAAATTAAAACTAAAAGAAATAGGTATTATTGAAAGTTTTTGTATTTCGATCATTTATTCATACAGTAGAATTTATACTTGACAACAGTACTACAGCTTTCAGGTCTCGTAACTCTAAATGTACCCCATTATTTGTTTATTAATTTATTCCTAACAGAAAAACATCCAATTACGGGAAAAATCAAATTAAAACTGATTTAACAATAAGAAAAAATTGTTTTGCAAAGTAACCTACGAGAATATGTAATGAAAAGTGAAAATGCCTATGAAGATGGTCTTCATGTGACCTTGTACTTGCTATTTAAGGTCATACTAATACTGATATTTAATGCGTAATTGAAAATCCTACAATTTTTTTTTCCAAAATACGCATTTTTGAAATTGTTCAAAATAGTAGTCAAATTGGTTTTCCACAATTTTGATTATCTTTCCAAAGGTTGCCTATAAAAATTCATTTGCTAGCATCTTTTTAAAGCCCCAAGATTAACTCTGCGTTTGAAATTCTCGTCAAAATTTGATTGAAAGGTACTAACTATTATTTTTTGTCGGTAAAATTTGCAGATCAAAAAAAATCTTCCCATTTGTATCCCCTATGCATGATACATTTTCGACAATTTCGGCCTGATTCATTAAACATTTTGCAAATTCACCATTCTTATCACAAATAGGCATTATTAAATACATTAGAATGTATCGGCCGATTGGTCATTCCACTATCAAGAAAGAATTTATTAATATCCGTGACAAATGCGATGAATCCACGCACACACATTTGTAAGGTAGTACCTTCGCGCAGTGTTCAGTTTTTTCGCTTAGTGGTGTGAACTTTCAGGGTGCAGTGTAAAAATTTGAGACGGCAGTCATTTTTCCTTCAGTTGAAGATGGCGATGTCTTTGACAGTCAAGCAGCGTGCGAGTATTCTCGAAAACAATCTTTTGGCAAAACCGGTATGTCAAAAAAGTACTTTTTTTACGATAGTGCATTGTAGTTTCAGCGATATTCAATATTCAATTATTTTTAGAATTTTATTTATTTACGAAAAGTTTTGTTTTCGTAACAATTTGTGTCAATAAATTTATTGAAATTCTCAAGAATTTGAAACTTAAGTAATGATAGTTGTCCTCATTAGTAGAAGCTTTTAGATCCACATCATATAAAAATATGTTATGTAAGGTATGTTCATTAAAAAACAAAACTCAAGTGTGCCATGATTTTTTATTTTTTAAAATTTATGTTGGTAACACATATTGAGGTTATGTTCCTACTGATAAATTAATTTTCTGTGATAAACGACGCAGAGAAGACGTAGGTTCACCTTCCAAAATTCCTTGGGCTGTGTTAATAGCACCGTAAGTACGTTTGACTGGTCTACCACTTCCTGGTAGAATACTACCCGTTTCATGAAAATGTGAACGTTCGGAAATTCTTCCTGAAACTCTGCCAAAGGTGCGTCGAATGAATACACCCAATTTCCGTCCACTGTGACTTTTAGAACGATCTGACGTTTTGTGTGTCAATTCCTAACATGTGTGCCAACTTAAATTTAAAAAAATAAAAAATCATGGCACACTTGAGGTTTTTTTTAATGAACATACGATATTTGCGATCAAAAACAAAATTTGATTTTGGTTAATATGGATAAATGTCCGTGGATTAAAACGATTAAAGAAAGTACCTTACTGGTAAATGCCATGGCGAATATTGAGTAGTCGTAGTATTTGTTGGACAAAGTTATTACCAAATAACTGAATTGTCATCCTTTTTCATTCCTCAGCCAGAACGTTCCGGAAATTTATATTAAATACATCTAAATTAAGTTAAAGTTAGAAACGCTAAAGTGGCGGAATCTATTGGCTCGTTTTGCTGATCCGAATGAGTGGTCACATCGATAATCTAAGATGCACAATCAAGAAGAATATTGTACTAAATCCAATCTGAGTGGAATAACCAATAACATATATAGGAATATATATATATATATATATATATATATATATATATATATATATATATATATATATAATGCAAAAGGTCGAAACCGGTCTGTAGGTGTTCGATGAGGAAACAATATTTAATGTCTAAATTAAGTTGTTACCACAGCCTTTTTGACCAGCGATAAATGTTGCTTAGGTTTGCTAGTCATAATTAAAAAACAATTATCATCCAGTCTTTAGAAGCCGATGTCTGTTGCTTAGGTTTGCTGGTCATAATTAAAAAACAATTATCATTCCTCATCATTCAGTCTTTAGAAGTTGATGTCCATCTGTCGAACTAATTAATATTCAACTCGCACATCAACAAATAAATATTTTTTCTACGACATACGAATAATTGTATACTCTGGCGATTTAAAATCCTGTTTTGATTGGTTTTAATTCAATAAACGCAAAAGTGCTGTTATTGTGAATGTGGGTTATGTAGGGCGAACAAGTTGCGTGCAAGTTCACAAGACGTTCCGTTTTGTGATTTCTCACAGCGATTATGTAATATTAATTAGCAATTTTGTTTCTAGCTCTACCTATGTTTTATCATAAATAATTATACAGGGTGTATCGAAAAGGTATGACCAAAACTTCAGGAAACATTCCGCGCACGTATGTTACATGCACATGGGTCCGGAAACGCTTAATTTTCATGTTAGAGCTCATTTATAATATTAGGTAGGTTTATCTAACATCTTTATTCACGGAAATAACGTCTAAATACGTTATGTTAAAAACTTAAAATCCGCTTTTCGTTGTCTGTGAAAGGGCTATCGATCGGTAGTCTTTCCATGTTTATTAAAATTAACCCGCCATTGGTGACGCAAATTTAATGGTGACGCCGGTCTCACGCACCGGGGTGAAGATTTTTCGTTTTTTTTTATTTTTTTTTTTAGTTTATGCTCTTTGGCAATAAAACAAAGATATTTAATCAATTTAAGCTCTGCAATGCAGCAGCTACTCGAAATTGCAACAATTAACGGAGAATAAAGTTATTCGACACACCCGGTCTCACAGACCAGAAGGGTCACCATTGGTAGGTTAATGCTAAAGATAAAATCCGGTGTATGCGAAATGTAGTAGCGTGTATATAGGTCAACCAGGACGAAGTGTATCAATTATTTTACGTGTCTTTCGTCTTAATCAAAATTCCAGTTTATTTTCATATCATTGTTTAGAATGCAGTTCTTAATTCCGTCCATAAATAATCTCAAACTTGAAATAATTACAGAAACGCCAAAGTGGCGGAATCTTGTTGTACAACATTCAGGCAATAGATACCGCCACTTTGGCATTTCTACCTTTAACGGTGTTTGGAATATTTATATTCCTATAGTAATTTCCGTTTCCCCATCAGCAACTGCACTGATAAGACCAGAAAGGTCGAAACTAGTCTGTAGGTGTTCTGGTGGGGAAACAATATTTAATGTTCAAATAATTGCCTGCTATTAAAAATCGATTTTTCCACTTATTTGCCATTTTTCACTGTTTTTTCTAATTTTGTGACTCTGTGAAGCATTTATAGCTTCAAAAATACTGAAATCAGCTACTGTACTGATAAGACCTGTAAGGTTGAAACCGGTCTGTAGGTGTTCCAATGGGGAAACATTGCCTGCTATTAAAAATCGATTTTTCCACTTTTTTGCCATTTTTCACTGTTTTTTTCTAATTTTGTGACTCTGTGAAGCATTTATAGCTTCAAAAATACTGAAATCAGCAACTGCACTGATAAGACCTGCAAGGTTGAAACCGGTCTGTAGGTGTTCTGATGGGGAAACAATATTTAATGTTTAAATAATTGCGTACTATTAAATATCGATTTTTCCACTGTTTTGCCATTTTTCACTGTTTCTCCTAATTTTGTGACTCTGTGAAGCATTTATAGCTTCAAAAATACTGAAATCAGCAACTGCACTGATAAGACCTGCAAGGTTGAAACCGGTCTGTAGGTGTTCTTATGGGGAAACAATAATTAATGTTCAAATAATTGCCTGCTATTAAAAATCGATTTTTCCACTTTTTTGCCATTTTTCACTGTTTCTCCTAATTTTGTGACTCTGTGAAGCATTTATAGCTTCAAAAATACTGAAATCAGCTACTACACTGATACAACCTGAAAGGTTGAAACCGGTCTGTAAGTGTTCTGATGGGAAAACAATATTTAATGTTGAAGTAATTGCTTGCTATTAAAAAACGATTTTTTCACTGTTTTTCCTACTTTTGTGACTGCAAAGCATTTATAGCTTTATAGCTTCAAAAATACTGAAATTCGGATTCTACAGAAAATTTCCCAACGATAAAGTACCGTGGATATAATATTTTCATCAATTTGCAGTGATTTTACTGCTTAAAACACGGTTTATCGTATTTTTTTTTACGAGATAAAGGTAAACATAAAATCTTCAAGAACAAAGAGTAGTCGTCTTAAAATATTTTTGACAAGTTGTACTTTATGACTGCGTATTAATTTTGTGATGACAACAATTTGATCTTAAAAATAACCTTAACTAAATAAGTCTAGTGTGAACGCCGTTTTTACTTTCTCCCTTACGAAGTACAAGAAAGTATTGTGATCGTGACTTTTTTTTACGGAAATATCCGTTTTGGGGTCCCTAGATGCCATTTCAACAATTTCTGGAAAAAAAAAAATTGTGTCTGCGTGTGTGTCTGTACGCACTATATCTCAAAAATTAATAGAGCAATTGATATGAAACTTTTAACATAAGTCTTATTTGATTATCCGAAGAACTGAAAAGCTTTTGGTAAAATTTACACCGGAAGTGGGTGTTTACCTTAACTGTTTTTTGTTTTTCTCCAATAGTTTTGTAAATATGAAAAATATCACAAAATCATTTCAATAAATATTGACGACAACAAAGAAATGAACATCTTTGGTTTGAAAATATTTTTCATAAAATCATTGCTATTCGAGAAAAAAAATTATTATTTTTTTATAATTATGAAATCATAATAGTTACAGTAAATGTATGTTAATAATAATTGTAGAGAATGCCAAAATGAACAACTTATAGAGAATAAGTTTTTTTCGAAATCTCGAATTTAAAAGTATAATTTTTCCATCTTTCATAATTTTGACGTTTTTTTTGTCAGTTTGATCCACGTTCCATCTCCCGAAACTGTAAATTCATCTTCTGGTTCACCTGCTTCTTTATTGAGCTCTTTCTGCTCCGGTTCATAGCTGTAACTTTTCAACGGCTTCAAATATCGAAAAATGCTTTTACCCACGTCTTCTATACATGCTTTAGATGTGATTTACGAAAAAAAACAAATTTTTTTTAATGACACACTATACGCCCCCCTTAAGGGCTCATGTCTTGTGTTGCATTTATTAATACAATTATAATATTAGACAACGTTTAAAGAGAGAAATTTATTATTTTCTTCACCCATCGCACGTTTATATACAAACATCTTTATTGGGGAATTGTTACATAACTATAACTTGCATTTCTTCTTCATTCTTCGTCCGTTTATTTTTCAATATTAATTGAAACTATTGTGTATATAGGCGCTACAGTATGGGCCGATAATAGCTCTAAAGTACATAAATTTCGATTTTTAGTAGATACATCGTGCTGCCCAAGCCCACATACTGCAGCATTTAGAAAGTTGCAGTTCAAGGTCAGGATTGTTATTTTTTCCAAATTCAGAGTACGTAAACAACTGCAGTTGAGATAAAAAAAAACGTATTATTGATTTGTTTCCTGTATATACAGGACGGGGTTTCACTTTAAACAATAAACAAAGTGTGCATTATGGAAAATTTTGTCAACAGAAGCAATTTGTGGTTGAATTCGGTTATTCTAATACAAATTTGTCAAGCTCACAACTTAGTTAACTTAGTCGTTAAAATCTATCAAAATTAATGACTTTATAGACGATAGATGTCGCCTTAATGTTGTTTCTATCGTAATGGTTACTTGATTGGTTAATAACTCTATAGTAAAATTCCAATTTCCTTTAACGCCTGAGTATGAATTTTACCCTGAGAGTGTCCCTTGTACCGGTTGCATCAATTATTGTATTGGCGGCGTCCTTAATTTTGAGTACACGGTATTTCTAAATCAGACGATATTTTAAGAACTTTTCAATAAAATGCACTTTGTTAATATCACACACGTTTTTTTAATTTTTACGACTATAGTTTCGACCCCTTACACTCAAAACCATTTTCAAAGAATCCCAAAATCACGACGATGGTTGCAATAGTAATTAAAGTTTTAAAATCCAATCTTATTTGCTTAAACTGAATTGAAAAATTTACTCTGTTGTAGTTATTGTAAAACATTGTCCATTTTTAAATTTAAATAAAAAAACATGCAATATTCACAACCATCACACTGCTTATTTAACTGCCAAAGTTCGCTGTTTAATTCCGTCTCTGCCTTCCTTTTTTCGTTACCGTATTCAATATCGTGAGAACATCGCTTCGGTGCACAACAAGAATTTCAGGTATTACGTGAAGTTTGTCCGAGCTGTAACATGGGGATTAAGAAAACTAATTTTGTTTGCCGACTAATGCTCAAATTAATTGGGAATGCACCTCAACGTGGTCCAATGATTTCAGTAAAATCTACTTCTGGTTGTCACCAGAGATATTTCGTGGACAATCTGACACGGTAAAGACAGAAATAATAACCAATATAAATTATGACTCTTTTTGGTGTGTTGACTCAGCGAAAAGTGTCGACTCCGGGAGAAAAAATATGTCGGAAAACAAAGGTCCTCATATTTAAAAAGTCGAGAAATATGTTTATTCGCAAAAAATGCATAACGTTTTCAAAATGGAAAATTTACCCTTGAAAAAAGTTTGACAAGCAAAAAAAGGTCCTCAATCTGAGCTGCAAATTTCCACAATCAATTGACTCCGTGACTCACTTCGAGGAGTTGCCTCTTTGAGTCGACTCGCTCATGAATTACCCACCTCTAATATAAATACTATTTTATTTAATAAATCGAATGCTATAAACTTTCGCACGAATTGAACTTCAAGGACCTCTAGTTGAATTTTTATAAGGATTCTAAACTTGTAAAACGGTTGTAACGGCCGCAGCCGTAAAGTGTCCGCGACTGAATTATTCTTAACAACGAGAGAGTGAATTTGGCGTTCCGCCTTCTCGGAATTATTTCTTTGCTAATGTGCAGAAGATGTACTTGCTACCTGTTACACCCATCCTATTTCGAAGTACTTATTGAACAGAAAGGGAAGAGGTTCGCCCTTCCAGGAAATCCATTTCACACCTTTATACCTTTTGTACCTTCCGTTCTTCAAAAATAATTTTCCCACTTTTGTGCAGCAGAATTAATGGTTCTCTGAAAAAGTGGCGTGCGCGTCATGATGTGTGATAACTTAACTCGACTGATTAATTAACGTATTTCATTTTCTAATATTTCCAGATGGAAGGAGGTACCACGAACACCCCTTGTCCAGCTCAGCCAGAATTTCGCGAATCAAAATCTCTCGAGTTTGACACCTGCCAGGACGACATCTTGAAGGTAAAGCAAGGGCACGTTTTGAGCGAACTGTTGGAGACAGAGAAGGCCTACGTGAAGGAGTTGGCTACCATAATTCGGGTAAGAATAACTGTCTTATTACGTATTTTCGAATATCCCCAAGCGATCTTTTCACGCAGGGCTATAAGCTGGAGGCCTACTCCAAAGAAAAGATTCACACGCTGCCGGTTGGCCTACTGGAGAAGGTGGATATCCTTTTTGGAAATATTGATGAGCTTTATGAATTCCATGCAAATATTTTTCTAAAGGATCTGGAGAACTGCATTTCTTCCATGGATCTCGTCGCTTTATGTTTCGTGCAAAAGGTATTAGAAACTTTCTACACAATAAAATTGACTGCATAATATTATGTTTGCTTTTAGCGCGAAACGTTTTACCACTTATACAGTTACTATTGCCAAAATATCCCTCGTTCTGAGCAGTTGAGAGAGTCCTTGGTAGACAACAACAACTTCTTCCAATCATGCCAGAAGCGATTGGGCCATAAACTACCTCTAGCTGCTTATTTGCTGAAACCAGTGCAGCGCATCACAAAATACCAATTACTGCTGAGAGACCTGCTGAAGTACTGCGACGACAGCAATAACAGCAGGGAGCTGCAAAGTGCCGTTGAGTGCATGGAAGTCGTCTTAAGAAACGTCAACGACAGCATGCTACAAATTTGCATCACCGGCTTCCCGGTCGACCTTACGCAGCAAGGAGACATGCTGTTGCAGGGCTCTTTCACCGTATCCACCGACAGCAAGAGGGATCTGCGCTTGAGGATAAAGCCGATGCAGAGGCACATCTTCCTGTACCAGAAAGCGATGCTGTTTTGCAAAGTTGCTCAGAAGACCAACCACAAAAGCAACTACCACTTCAAGAATTACTTAAAGATGTCGCAGATCGGCTTGACCGAGTCGGTGAAGGGCGACGCTAAGAAGTTCGAGGTTTGGCTGCAGGGGCGCCAGGAGGTGTACACGATTCAGGCAACCACTATTGAACAGAAGCAATCGTGGGTGAATGAGATCAAGCGAGTTTTGCTCAATCAGTTAGAGGAATTGAAGGGGGAGAGGAATAAGCAGTATTCTATCACGCATAAGTATGTATTCGTCGCTGAAGTAGAACATGTGTTGATGTTTATTTGAGTCGAAATACTAAAGGTGTGATTCGTATGACGCGTCCGTGACTGCTCTCGAAGGAGTGCGGACGCGCGATTGATTATTGGTAGACGCGCGTCCCTGGACGCTACAGAGGCATCAGTTCCATAACTAAATCATTGTAGCAGTGTATCACTACGGACGCATCATAGGAATCGCACCGTTAGCCAATTTAATACAATTTAAAAAAGTCGTAACTTTGTGAAACACAATAGTTACGAAGTATCTTACTAAGGGTGTGATTCCGTCGTTGAGCGTCCGCGTCTTGACTGCTCTCGAAGCAGTACGGACGCGCGATTGATTATTGGTAGACATACGTATATAATTGTAGTCGCTGAGCGACGCACGTGTCATAAGAATCACACTCTAATAATGCCACTCACAAAATCATGATTTTTAATCTTCAATAGCATAGACTCTAAACGCGAATTAAATTTATGACATTGGAGTAGTCTAATAATTCTATCTGATACAAAAAAAATGTTTTTTAGGCATTTGCGTCAAACGTCATCTTGGGAGAACCATGATAACGTGCCAAACCAAAATGATAGTACAACAAGAACAATGAGTTGCGATGCTGATGCTCGCAATCCAGAGGAGGAAAGTTTAGAGGGAATTGAAAGCAGTTGGTCCTCGGATTGCTCCAACAGTGACGAAGAAGAAACTCAAAACGCTGTTCCAGTAAGTCGTTTTGATACTCCTCTAGAACACATTAACCATCTACCATCATCTAGGTTCTCAGGGAGGGTATAATGCATAATAATAATTTGCTTTCCTGGTGGTGTTTATAGTTTTATATTATCTTTGCAGTGGGCAGACGCTGTGAAAGGTCGGTTAACACAGCTATTTGCGGGCACCACCCCAAATACATCCACCTTTTATGTTACAAATTACTAAAATTCCAATTTTACGATATGTTAGTTTATTGTAAGTTGATATTACGTTTATTTTTTATTTGTTTATCGTAACGTTTATTTCACAATGCATTGAAATAAACACTAGCATGTATATTAATTAGTGTGGGCACTAACTATACATTAACAATTGCAAAGTATTTCCTAAATTAGCCATACATATCCTTAAATAGTGTTTATCTTCTTATGGTAACAAAGTTAACATTGTAAGCATTGAGTGAAAAATAATTATATGGTGTGTTGAATGTTATTACAGCAAAGGAGTCGAGTTTGGTACTACGGGGGTTGAAGCACCTACGTGATTAAATTATTTACCAATTGGCGCTTTAAATTACCAATTCTGAAATTTTTGGAAATATAATTATACCCATTAGTGCACAAACGCAATCAATTATTTAAATTCTCTTGACTAAAACCACACAAACCTGTTTCTCTGGGATGATTCTTAACAAATTTGGTTTTTGCAATGTTTAGCATTTTTGAATTTTGCGAGACCGCCACGGGAATAATGTCAAGAAGTTGAGAAACTTTTTTTGTTCTTAACGTGAGAAACTTTTTGCTATGTCTCTAAAAACGCGATTTACAGCAAATTGATGACGAACACGTGGCGAGAAATATAAGGGACATATGAAGGTGCACTAATTTACTAACAATAAGTAAAACATTAAGTTTACAATTCTTGTAATGCAGGTACCGCATCTGTAACGTTTACACTCTTTTCACAACTTTATGGATACTTCGTATAGTACAGTGTAAAAATTACGGTGATCCAGTGGCGCCTCGTGGATCTTCGTAGAGGAGGCTAAGACAGAGATGCCGCTCATGCTGCGCTGCTTACTCCTATAGAGGAAGCAAATTTCTTCCGTAGCCTCCTCGCCGAACATCCACGAGCCTCTGCTGCGGTGAGTAAGAGTACTTCCACATAAACTATCCAGGGGTTAAGTTGTTAAAGTCAAAATTACACTTTTGATGTACCTACCAACGGCGGCTCGTGGATGTTCGGCGGCAGGCAACGGAAGAAATTTTGACCGAAAAAGCAACGGAATATTTGCTTCCTCTATTAGAGTAAGTAGTGCAGCACGAGCGGCATTTTTGTCTATGTCTCCCCTACGACAATTCACGAGTCGCCGCTGATACCTGCAGATGAAATTTTTCACCTGAACAAAATTTTCAATTGTTGCTATCACACCTGATTCAAGATGTATCATATTATCCGATTTGAAAAATGAAATTTGCCTTGAAACTATACACTTATAGATGTTTTGTAATTGCACGCGTTTTACAGAAATATGAAGAGTCAGTACAGTTTTCTTCACTTGCTGATAATTTATCCGTAATTATTTTTCACTCCATGTTAAAAGAAGGTATATTTCTGGCTGGTTTAGGGATAATCGATGGTGACATTAACAACGCTTGACAATTAACAGGAATCAACCGCAATAACCATAAATATGCTTGACAACATAACCAAACATTATATGTAAGCTATTAAATGTGTGCATTGTAACAGACCAAAAACATGTGCACGCTAGTACTTTTGATAATGCAAAGTTCAAGTACTGAAAAGTAATCTGTTATATGTGTGGATGGGCTGTAGAGGTCCGTCTGTAATTTTGACTTTTTCCAGAGTGGAAGATATATAGCTCTAGCCGACTATTGTGCCGTTGGTAACAGCGAAGTTAATATGAGAGAAGGCGATATCGTTGAATTGTTAAAAGTCGGTTGTGCAGGATGGTGGTTCGTTAAAATCATAGGTAAATACAATTGGTAAAATCACGCATGCGTGCAGTCTCGTTTTATCCATACACACACGCGCCGGCTGAAGCTACTAGTTGGTCCAAAACCCTAAGAATAAGCACCAATCGTTAAAATCGTATGTGTGGGTAAAATGAAACTGTTTGAGTGCCGCTGGAATCGCGAGATTCGCACCTGCGCGTTTGCGGGTGGTACAAACTATACTCGGTGCACCGAACCCGTGGTATAATGGGTTTGCGTGATCTTCGCGTGATATTCGTTGATTGGTCAGCGCAAATTTTTAATCAGTCCCGTTGATGCCATGTCTTATTTAAATGTAGTAATTACGTTCTATCCACAAATCAGTATTTTTCAATTACAATTAAATAGGAAGTGGTAAATAGTTTTAATAAAGATTTATATTTCCGGCACAAAACTAAAATGTGGCAAGGCTTTTCATAACGCCTTGACGAACAATCACGAGCACACGTGGTGAACGCAACGTGATCATACCACGAAGTCGGCGCGCCGAGTATAGATCTAACCATACAATTTGTGGATTATCATTGCAATATTTTTTCATAGGTACTACAATAGAGGGTTGGGCACCTGCAGCATACCTGGAGAACCTACACCGTAGGAGCTCCCGCAGCAGTAGCCGAAGCCAGGATAGACTAAACGACCACTAATTAAAGATCTTCAACGTTATCAACATTCGTGATTTGTTTTTTCTTGATTTGTTCAAAAGACTGCATTATAGTTTCTTAATTTAGTGAACTTCTATTTTCGACTGATTTACTCGTATATATTTTTTAGTTAAACGGGGCTTTGCAATAGCAGAGTTGTACTTAAATGTGATGATTACTGGAAGCGTCCAGTAAATAGGTTAGTTTCGGGGGGGAGTCTGGGGTTGTCTTTTAAATTATAGTCAATACGAAGTCAATAACGTTTGGAATACAACCTTAGCCTAGTTTTAAAAACTAAAAAAATCTCGTTAACTACTACAACTATTTATACGAACATGGTAACTGTATAGTATTGTATTTATTCAGATTGGGATTGTGATTTTCTACGAATTATTTGCAAGTATCTACGCTCGAATTAGTACCTGCAGTTTCAAGTATTACGCGAGAATTATGATCTTAATTAGTTAATGGGACCTTATTTATACTGTATTTTACTTATTAGTTAAATCATGCAACCTACTGTCTTATTTATTTATCTTTGGGCATTCTTAACGCATTTGTTCTTTGTTTTGTTCTGTATAAACAAATCGCAAGTGATTATATATTATTATATATTTTTATGTAAATATATCTTACTTGTTCTGTTAATATCTGTGTAATTTATCAACAACCACACTTTTTCATTGTTTTCTCGTTACAGCATCCAGGAATTGCAAGGAATTTAGCACATAAATATTAGACTTTTTCGCGAAAGGAAAAACAAAAGTATTTTCATTGCCAGTTTAACTATACCTCCAACCCCAAAAATCTCGAAACCTGAGCAACATGGCAAAAATTGTTTCAGATGAAAGTTATAGGGTTCGGAGGGGGACATATGCTGGTGACCTTGAAAATGACATTGGCGGTAATTTTCAAGGTCAAACGAAGGTCAACTTTGATTTTTCAAATAGAATCCCCTATGTTTTATTGCGGGATCGTATTCCACCACAAAATATACAAACTTTTTGTAGGAAACGTTTTTTTTTTAAATGCTTTTTTTAAGAGTTTTTTCACGAATTTTGTCCGTCATGTTGTTTGAAATCTCAGATGAATCCAGGCTGATTCATGCATTATCTTCGGCATTGGCATCAAAGGAGCGGGTGCAAAATCCCCGGATCTTACTCCCCTTGACTTTTTCCTCTGGGAAGAAAGTATTTGCTGAAGTTCTGACAACAGTGCAGAACATGAAGGAGAGGATTAGGGCTGCATTCCGAGCAATTTCCATCCAAACCCTTCGAAATGTTCAAGTAAACTTTCGCCAGCGGGCACAGACGTGAACGGACACTTGATCGAGCATTTGATCTAAAAACGAGATCGAACCTCCAGCCAGCACCAGATGTGCAAAATCTCATCAGCAACCTCCACGTGGTGCACATCGGGTGACGCTAATGCGTCCATGACGGACAAAATTCGTGAAAAAACTAGTATTAAAAAAAAAACGTTTCCTACAAAAAGTTTGTATTTTTTCCCGTAGAATACGATTCCGCAATAAAAAATAGGGGGTTTCATTAAAAAAATCAAAGTTGATCTTCCTTTGACCTTGATTATTGACGTCGGCAACTAGGCCGTTTTCTTGCAGGTTTCTATTTTTTTCGTAATTTCTATCTTAATTCTAAAGCACAAACTTAGGATTGAAAGGATTCTCATCCGATATCGTTTTACATTTCGGTTATATTCTCATATCATTGGCTCCAAAAATGCAGTCAGTAGCAGTGCGAAGGTAACTCGACGCTTCCTAGACTCTGGTAACACCTCTTTCCTGCAACATAAAATACGTAAACGACTTTCCTTTCTTGAAAACTCAATTACGTACACAGTGTCGAATCACTAACACAAATTGCATCTAACATATCTTACAAAATGATAGTTTACCTCATTTCGATTCAGCCATTCAAACTTCACCTTCAGTGTGATAAACTACTAATTCGCAGGTAACCTTTCTGCAGCAGGCAACTCATTTTAGATGCAGCAACTTCCTCCAAACGTCTGCAGGAGATACAATAATTGGTACCAAGGGATGAATTACATATAAATTGAGGGTTTCGGTGAAGAATATAATTTATTGTCTGGGGAGCCATTAAGGAGATAAAACTTATAAATTCAGGAGTTTTCATTACGTCCTACTTATCTGAAAAGTTTTAATTCAAGTTCACCCTGAAGAATGTATTGAGAGCTACGTTTAAACCTTTACCTTTAAATCGAGATGGATAGGAATGCATATGATGGATTCTTTCACCAGATCATTCTCCATTATTTGTACTGTCAAAGGTTTTAGATTCTTGCTTTTAAGCTAGACTTCCGCTTTGGGTTTTGAGCCTTTTTTCGAGAAATCTGTTGTAAAGGAACCATAAAAAATATTTTATTGGGTCATTCTTAGATTTTAAACATGATTTTTTTTTACATTATTTCGATGACTTTAACCGAGCCTCTGTTAAAAAGTGAACGTCAAACAGTAGCTGTAATTCAGCTTAATTGTTATTACATTGGCTATCGTTCAATCGCTCAGTTTCTCAAAAAAATCGCGGAGGTGTGACCAAAAAAATTTAAAATTGAGAAAGTTATGAGAAATTGAACAGTCGAACGATAAACAATGTAATAACAATTAAAAAGAATATCTACTTTTTTTTGTTTTAGAGTCTAAAATTTAGACGACTAGGAAATGCTGAATCACGGCTACCGTTTGATCTTCACTTTTATCAGTGGCGCTGTCAACGTCATCTACAGGTCGCCAAGGCCAGTTAAAAAATTCAAGAATGACACAATAAAATTAAAAAAAAAACTTTAAAATTCTTTTACAAAGTGGACGATTGTTGAAATCGTTATATTAAGATTTTAGCGCGATTCTGGGATTTTACTGTAACTTAAGATTATTTCGAAATTTAACAAATGTAGAATTAGCTGAGGGGTAAGTATTTACTTTAATATTCAAAATTTCTTATTTCATTCATTAATTTGTCATTATTATTCGTATCTTAAAACAGGGCGTATTTACAAAGTAACTCGTTTTTACATATTTATTGAGAAATGGTGATTTATGCACCTTATAACTCAGATCGTAAATACCTCATTATGTGCACATTATATTCTCTTGCATTGAAATAAACATTTCCAATTTGTGACGAGCTGTCAAAGCCAAGGCGAACAGGACTCTCTGTTCGATGAACTCGTTCAGGCTTGACAACTCAGAACCAATCTAAAAATACATTTGGTCAAAAATTAGTGACCTTCGAATGTCGGACGCCCCGCCGCTTCCTCTTCCTCATTGCGACTCATGAGCAGCGGCGGCTCGTGGATTTTCGTGGAGGAGGCTAAGACAGAGATGCCGATACTCTTATAGAGTAAGCAAGTATTCCGCTGCTGTTTTGGTCAATTTTTTTTCCGTAGCCTCCTCGCCGGATATGGCTGGTTTATTTCGATATACTCGTTTAGACTTCGCATCCCGACTTTTTTTCTGATGTAATACTCTACTAGTTATTGTGGAAATTACTTATCAATAGATTACAGCAGTAATATCATTTCATAATTCAATCCCAAGTTTATATATAATTGAGTTATCTTAATATTAATGTTTAAATCAGTCGGTGATACTCGACTTAAAGGTCGGTCTACCAAGTAATGCCCTGGAGGTTGTTGAGAACTTTGTCAACTTTAATTCGCGAGGACTATCGTGGAATTTAGTTCTCGACGGATTTCGGAGAGGAAAACCGCATGATAGTATTATTTGCTCTGAGTAGACTATGATTATTAATGCTAAAAGCAAGATTGCAAATTTAATACATTAATTATTTTAATGGATAATGAATTTATATGTTTGGTGTTTCACTAGATTAGGTAAAGCAATTTTTTTTAATCTTCCAGATTATTCTATTTAATACATTTATATGCATAAAAACTCCTCTAAAGCATTAATTGATTCTTTATGAGTGAATCTTTAAGGAGAGTTTAGGATCAAAATTAACGCTAGTGTTCGTAAATTTGAGTCAATGCGGTGAGATTAAATAATCACCATTTGGAAATCCAGGATTGAGTTTGGTTTGTAAGGGATTAAAAGAAATTTATTATGGATCTTCAGCAGTGGCGGCTCGTGGATCTTCGGAGAGGAGGCTAAGAAAGAGATACCGCTCGTGTTACACTACTTACTCTACTAGAGGAAGCAAATATTTTGCTGCTGTTTTGGTCTAATTTTCTTCCATAGCCTCCTCGCCAAACATCCACGAGCCGTAGCTGTATCATCGGTACATTAGAGGGTATATATACTAGCTGGGATGGGTTGAAGACTTTTGGGTTAGTATGGTAAGTGCCGTAGCAGAATGTACTATAGATAAATAGGAGTGGGAAGAGTGGAGATTCTTGCGGCACATCCTGGCAGGGTAAGTAAAGATTTATTGGGTAGGAATTCATCACTAACGGAAAGGCAAATTGTTAGTTCCTCAAATAGTTGCGCAGATGCATAAGGACTGGGGCTCCAGATGATTTTCAACTTGGGAAAATATTACGTTAAGAGGAGTAGTTTTTGCTGAATGTCGAAACTCCTTTCATAATTTAAAACCATGTAGTTACCCCGCCATGAAAATGGTTTATTCTGGTCAAACACTATGAGAAGGGCAAAGACAAAGATGTCGCTCGTGGCGCACTACTTACTCTTATAGAGGAAGCCAATATTTCGTTGCTGTTTCGATCAAATTTCCTTCCGTTGCCCCACCGCCGAACATCCACGAGCCGCCACTGATGAGAAGCATGGGCTTTGAGTAGTACCTGCTCATCTGAGTACAACCTGCTGGTACAATCAGCTTTTCAGTCTGTGAGAATGTAATCTCCAACCGTGATTGTTAAAGGTTCTATTTCAATCCTCCTTTTATGTATTGTATGCATTTTGTGTGTCAATCACACTAATGTACCCTATTAGGTTGGTGCATAATTATCCGCCGCTTTCCCTTGAAATTGAGTATTTTTCCAGTAGACGGAATTTTGATTGCATTCTCTGTTCATTCTGGGATACACATGCATGTTCTTTCGTGTAAATATTTTTGTTGGTCGTACAGTCTGAGAAATAAGTATCCATGTATCCGTAAGATTTTATACATTCGAATTCTGACAATAATACCACACTTATTCCTTGAACTTGTACGTTGAGTAATACAGTAACGTAGAATTGCAAATTAATACATACCGATCATGATTTCATCTGTAAGAACATTTCTGCATGCGATCATCATTAATTTTGATACACACCTTCAGATGCCAAGTAGTAATCACGTATTTCCTGAAGTGTAATATACCGGCGGATGGGAGTGTTGAAATAAATGCAATTGATAATTTAAATTATCCACGAAGTTTGATGTAAATATAGGAAATAGAGTCGAGGAAAAGTGGCGCCATCTACAGACGCCTCCTGCAGATAGTCTTGTTCTGATTATAACATTAATTAGATTGGTAATGTTTAATGCACAGTACCTTCGTGCGGATTCGTTTTTTTATGTTCATATAAGTGTCCAGATTTAATTGAATCGCGTGATGGGAAATGTTGTATATATTGTTGCGGAACATGAATATATACTGAATGGCATTGAATCTATATTTAAACTTCTAGGTCGTATTTTACGAGAAGTGGAAATAGACAAACTAGGCTGAATCTAATTTCAAGCAGTTACGCGGGAATTTTGAAGCGGTGTGAATGTGGGAGCGTTCGCGAGTTCGTAAACAAGTTATCGCATGACAGTTCTATTAGTGTGCGCCTGAAAGTCGGGGGCACGTGCTACGCTGTCTAGGTTAGTATTGAGTTTTTGTATGTGTTTACTTTCGATGTGATTGGTCTGATATTTAAGTTTACAGGTAGTTACCTGAAGCACGCATGTGCTCGGTCCTTGTCGCGGAAAATGTCTAAATGCGATTTGTTCCTCGACAATTATCTGAACGGATATCAATCGGGCCAACAAATTGTTGGTCATGTAAAATGCACATTTGCAAGCGAAAAAACCGTAAAAGGTAAATAGCCCCTCATTTACGGAGATTTGCACTGATTGATTAATTTGATGAATTTAAGGTATTGTAGTCCAGATCAAAGGGGTAGCGAAGACGCATTGGACCGAGAGAGAACAACACTACAATCACACTACTAAAAAGCATGACACTAGAACGGTTTTCTACAACGGAGAACAATCTCTGGTTTTTCAAGAAATTGATGTATTACCTCGTAAGTGACCACTTAGCCGTAATTAGTGACATCAATCAAATAATTAACATTTTTATCGCTTTAACCCAATTTGTTCCCGAAGGAACTTTTTTCTTCTAATATTAAACAGATGATGTTATTAGAATTTAATGCGGGCGCGGTGTATTGTGTCAGAAAAGTTCAGCATAAGTTTGTACACATGTTAAGGATGGATGGTTTTACTGTACAGCCTTAGTTGAGAAACGAGGCATGTTCCTTCAATTGCTTGACGGAATTCCTGCCCGTAAGTCATGGGTTAAAGCCGGAAAATCGGCCCGGACATTACACCAATAAACATAAAAATACGCAGATGCCATCTCGGCGTCCGTCTTTCAAGTCTGGTCCCAAGTTGAATATTGATTGCCGGCAACTTTTACGACGTAATCTGGCCACGGCCTTCAAACATTCGATTATCAACAATAGGCCAAGGTCCAATCAATGTATCTCCCAACAATACTATTACTCATAATTAAAAACAATACCGGCAGCAATGCGGAAAGGAACATAACCAATTTGAAAATGTGGCTTTGATAACCCTCATTTCAGGGAGCACTGGAAAAAGTGGAAGCGCGGCATTTTGTAATTAATGGGCCATATTTTAACCGGAGAAATTTCAACAAAAAAAACAAACATAATTTTATCGTGTTACAAAAATATTATTACATAAAGTCTTATCACTCGTTTGCAAGGTAATCTCCAATTATTGATTGCCGGCAACGTGAGCTGTTTTTTATTTATCGCCGCACATGAAAACGTAATTACCGGCATGTTTTTCATTTCTGTGAATCATCAAATTTGACAGATGATTTAATAACCTTTGCTTATTTGATCTCGCGCAGCTTTGGTAAGGGTAATACTCCCGCAAATGCGTCGGATTTTGAAGCGCTAAAAAAAGTGTTTTACAAGTGAAAAAAAAACAAATTTGTGTTGTATTTAAAAAAAAAATTTTAATAATTTTGTCCATATGAAATAGAAAAAGGTAATGTTTTCGTGATTTTCTCGAATTCAAAATTTCAACTGAGACCCATTTTATGTTCCTGTTATACTTTTAGACTTTTAACATCTTCAGTGACAAATACTAAACAATGAAAAGTACCAACACGGCTATGAAAAAATAATAATTTCTGAATCTTTTTGATACCATCTAGCGGTGTCTTTTAAGTTTGAGTTTGGATGGCGAGCACTCATCGACTATTTACAATTAGCGGTGGGCGAAATTACTCTTTTTTGTGACTCCGGGAGTCGGAGAAAAAGTTAAAAGTATGTCTGGAAAAAAGTGATGAGCAAAAAAAAAGTGTCATACTGAAATCCTCACTGTCAAGTCGTAGTACTTCTCCAATCCGCATTTTTAAGTCCTGGATGAGTCTCAAAAACCTTCGACTTCAGATATCAAAAAAAAAATCAGAAGAGTTCAGGTCTGGCGAGCGGAAGCTACGGAATATCCCCTGATAAGGCGGTGCTAGAAAAGGTCTTGCTGTATGATTAGTTGCTCCGTCTTGTTGGAAATAGTGCTGTCATTCGCAGAAAATCGTCAAAGTTCTGGAATGAGGAACATTTGCAGCATTTGAAGCGAACTGATCTTATTGTAACTGCATGTCCAATATATGGGTCAATTATTCAATTGGAAGAGATCACTTACCAGACTGTCACTTTGGCAGTTCTTGAGAATTGGCAGCAGCTCAATAGCAAAAATTATTTTATTTATATATCCACTGAGGTGGAAATGTGCCTCATCGCTAATCCATAGATTATGGATGAGCTCTGGATCTTCAAGCAGTTGTAACATGTGCTTACAAAAGCTAAAGCGAATAGGATAATCTCTAGGGTGCACTATTTGAATTTTATCATTTTTATTTTACAAATCAATTACACCTTTGGCACTAATTCCAGTTAGTGCCAACGATTATTAAAGTGTGCACTGTAGTGGAACATTAAGCTTCAACAGAAAAAAAAATGCGCCATCGGAAGTGACGAAGGCTAAAGTTGATGAGACTATTTACAGATATATCTGTAAACTGTCATCTGAATTAGGCTGGACCTTATCCAGCAAAATGTGAAATCAGTGAAAAATGAAATAGAAAGACAATCACAATTATCACAATTATATGGAAACAAATGGGCAAAATTTTAATTTTGTGGTTTTTACATATATCGTTTGAAAATTGTCGTTTTTGACACTTGAAAGTTGTCTTTTATGACAGTTGAAAATGGTTATTTTTGAACATTGAGAATTGTCATTTATGGCACTCGAAAATGATAATTTTTGATAGTTAAAAACTTGGTTTTGACACTTGGAAAATATATTTTTCTGCACATGAAAATGGTTATTTTGCACAGTTGTAAATGGTAATTTTTGACATTTGAAAACGGTTTTTTGACACTTGAAAATGGTCATTTTTGACAGATGGTAATTGTCGTTTTTGACAGTTAAGAATGGTCATTTTTCAAACTTTTAAATTTTAATTTACGGCACTCGAAAATGATAATTTTTGACAGTTGAAATGATCGTTTTTGACAAATTGTCAATTTTGGTACTTGAAAATGTCTTTTTCGGCACTTGAAAATGGTCAGTTTGCACAATTGAAAATTGCCTTTTTTACACTTAAAAATGTCCATTTTACACTCTTGGTAATTGCCTTTTTTAATAGTTGAAAATTGCGACATTTGGCAATTAAATTTTTCATTTTTGGCACTTGAAAATTGTCGTTTTTGGCAGTTGACAATGGTAATTTTTTAACCATTTATGGCATTTGAAAATGATATTTTTTGACAGTTGTGAAATGTCATTTTTGGGCACTTGAAAATTGTCAATTTTGGCACTTGAAAATGTATTTCTTAGCACTTGATGATTGTCAAGTTTGGCACTTGAAAATGTCTTTTTTGGCACTTTGTACAGTTAAAAATTATTATTCTTGACACTTGAAAGTTGTCTTTTATGACAGTTGAAAATGGTCATTTTTGAACCTTGAAAATTGTCATCAACTATCGTTCTTGACGCTTGGAAAATGTAATTTTTGGCCCTTGAAAATTGTGAATTTTGACTTTTTTTGCACATGCAAATGGTTATTTTGCATTGTTAAAAATGGTCGTTTTTGAAACTTAAAAATTTGAATTTATGGCACTCGAAAATGATAAATTTTGAAAGTTGAAATGATCGTTTTTGAAAGTTGGAAAATGTCATTATTTGCACTTGAAAATTGTCAATTTTGGTACTTGAAAATGTATTTTTTGGCACTTGAAAATGGTCGGTTTGTACAGTTAAAAATTGCCTTTCTGACACCTAAAAACGTTCATTTTAGACTGTTGGTAATTGCCCTTTTTAACAGTTAAAAATTGTGACATTTGGTATTTAAATTTTTTTATTTTTGGCACCTGAAAATTGTTGTGTTTAGCAGTTAATAATGGTAATATTTGAACCATTTATAGCATTCAAAAATGATAATTTTTGGCAGTTATAAAATGTCGTCAATTTTGGCACTTTAAAATGTCTTTTTTGGCAATTAATGATTGTCAAGTTTGGTCTTTTGAAAATGTCTTTTTTGGCACTTTGCACGGATGGAAATTGTCATTTTTAACCTTGAAAATTGTCATTTATAGCACTCAAAAATGAGAATTTTTGACAGTCGACAGCTATCGTTTTTGACACTTGGAAAATGCCATTTTTTGGGCTTGAAAATTATTAATTTTGACTTTTTTTGCACATGCAAATGGGTAATTTTGCACCGTAAATTTGCATAGTTGAAAACGGTCATTTTTGACAATTGAAAATTGTCGTTTTTGGCAGTTGAGAATGGTCATTTTTAAAACGTGAAAATTGTCATTTATGACACTCGAAAATGATCATTTTTGACAGTTGAAATGATCGTTTTTGGCGGTTAGAAAATGTCATTTTTTACATTTGAAAATTGTCAATTTTGGTACTTGAAAATGTCTTTTTTGGCACTTGAAAATGGTCAGTTTGTAGTTGTTTTTTTAGCACTTAAAAATGTTTATTTTAGACTGTTGGTAATTACCGTTTTTAACAGTTGAAAATTGCGACATTTGGCAATTAAAATTTTTCATTTTTGACACCTGAAAATTGTCGTTCTTCGCAGTTGACAATGGTAATATTTTGAACCATTCGAAAATGATAATTTTTGGCAGTTGGAAATGTCATTGTCAATTTTGGCACTTGAAAATGTCTTGTTTGGCACTTAAAAAGGAGGTAATGTTACAAAATACAATTCGTCGTTTAATTGATTTTCGTGGACGAAAAACGATGTTACAGATTAAATGCGGGCTATTTTTCGTCTTTATTTAATTCTTTTAGTGCTTCTGCAACAAGTAAACGTTTTTAATGGTCGATTTTTCTTTTCTCAAAAAGGAGGCGGTGAGATATATTGTGTATGCTAAGTGGCTCTACCATCAAAATTTTCCACGAGCCGCCACTGTCTTTAGTTAACAAATACTTATCTTTTCCTTGGCAAACCGTCACGGAATAACGCACGAAATTATCAATTGTGGTTTGGAGGTTTTATGTGCACGATACCTTGAATAACAATAGAGAGCGTATTTTCACAAAGATAAACATGCAGGTATAAATTCTCAAAATACCCTCTCTACGTTTCTTAAATTTCACGCCCTTTAGTAACAGTCACAGTTTATGTAGCAATCACAGTTTGTCACAGTTTAAATAGCAGTGATTTTAAGTAGCGGTGATTTAAAGTAGGAGTGATTTAAAGTAGCAGTGATTTTAAGTAACAGTGATTTTAAGTAGCAGTGAAATTCGCCTATAAGTAACAGTAACGACCTGTGATTTTTCAATACCAGTGATAAAAAATCACGTGAAATATCGCCCATCCCTAGTATTTATATGTCTCCGGACAGTTATGTGTTAACATAATTGTTAAAACTACTGGAATGACATTTGATATAATATTCAATATAAGGTGGAATCGCGCTCGCTTGTTGTACTCAACATAGATACCAACTTTTTACGTTCTCCGTTGGAAGTACGCCAGCGTATTGTGATAGTAAAATATTCCAATTTTTTTTAAGCGAAATATCTATTTTGTGGTCTCTGGAGAAAATTCCGACACTTTTTGGAAATAAAAACTTGTGTTCTGTTGTAGGTAATTTTTTTAAAAATTTACGTTACTTTTGTACCCAAACGGGTGGTTTAAATACTTTTCTTGTCATCCCTATAATATAACCAATAAAGTACTTGCAAATCGTTCTGTTTGCTTCACGTGCCAACTTCTAGCAGCCGGAAATAATTATAAGCAATAACATGAATTACACGGCGGAGCGTCTTGCCAAAATTGAACAATGTTTCATTTATTAAATTTGTGTTGCTTGTATACACCCAAATCCCTGTCAAGGTGCAAAGTTAATGTGTAACCACTATTAATATGGATTCGGAATTAACACGCACGCGATACGTTCATTTATTTCATGGAACTCACCCCGAACAGTGTTATTAGCCGAGGAGCAGCGATTTGATAAAGTAGGAAAAAATAACACACCTTATTTAGCGCTGAAGTGAATTAGCTTGATAAATTTAATTCCCATGGAGAGTTATATTTGCAAAATAATCACAATAAATTTTAACTCGGGGAGTGGGAGAACAGATATTTAAATCTCACCCTCTGCGTACTCAACAGGTCGTTAGAGGCGATCAATAAGACAATAAAGAAGTAAGAGGTAATTTTACAGTAACAACAAGTGAAAGCTAAAAAGGTTACACGCTTTACTGTACGAGGGAGTAATGTATAGATTTAACTCTAATATGAAATACTGAAACATTAATTATAAAATGCTCTCGACGAGCAATAATTGAGGCCAATAGGTGCTTCGTTACATCACTTGTTTAAAATGTATTTACGCCTCTGCTCAACCTTCTTCACCAATTTCTGGTTACTGTCCTAAATAATTCAATTATTATTTTGAAATTATGTGTTGAAATTAACATCTGCACGTCACCCTATCACCACCGTCATTGAATTATTAATAATATAATTACGCAATTAGTTTAGTTGTGAAATCCTCAGTTACGGTATTTACTGTAATATTTAACTAATAACTCTTTCAATGCAATTGATGCGCGAATGATGATGAAATGTAATAAACCCGAAATTAATTAAATAGTTCATTATAAATGGAAACATGCTAATTAGTTCACGTTTTACAGAAGCCAATAAATAATATTCGCATAAAATCAAATATGCATGGATTGAAATTATTGTACAGATCAGAGGCGGCTCGTGAATATTCGACTACGAAATAGTATTTGTAAGAATAAGTAGTGAATTCCGAGCGGTGATTTTTTTTAAATACAAGTCCAGTTTTATAATGTCTGGTTGTCTGACACTGGACGCGAACGCACCAAACTAAAACGTTCGTGTTTTGCTTTGGTGTGTTTGCGGGCCAAGTCTCAGCCAGATATTATAAACCCGGGCACTAGCATCCTATACGAAAGTGCACGAGCCGCCACTGGTACAGATGGAACTAGAAAATATAACGTAAGGGAAAATATGTTTTTTTTTAACTTAATCTTTCGCCATTCAGTCACGATCGGGTATTAAGCACTATTTTCGACAAGTGACATTTTGCGTATCTCCGTTCCCAGAAGTCACATAAAAAAAATCAGACAAATAGTTCTCAGATTGAGTGGTGATTCGAAAAAATATAAAAAAAATGATTTTTTTAAAATCGTTATTTATGCTTTTCGAGTCGAATTTAAAACAATTTAAGGAAAACCCGTCGTGATCGTCGTGCTCGTGAATAAGTGCTAGTGAATAAGTGTAAATTTCTCCAGATCAACAAAACCTATTTTACTGGCGTTAACACATCCCAGTAGTTTACGAAGACGGCTATAGAAGCTAATACAGGTTAGCATTGAGCGGTTCTTAGCTCTTATAATATCTGCTTATTTGCAAAATAACCTAATTTTATACGTCAATATATTCCCTCGCCTTGCACTTTTTGCCTACAAATTCACTCGAGCTCAATGCCACGACCGCGACCGTGAAAATTTCTTATACGGCTTATCTACCACTCTCAATGTGAGGAATGCGATCGTTTGTCTTTTACGTTAATTGTTATCGGATAAATTAATTTTATTATTTCCTAATCTCGCCCTATTGTTTACTCTGTGTTACCTTTCCGCGGTCTACTTTGAGTTGTGTGTTGATTAGTTAGTCACCACGATAGACCCCGTTGGTGTGAAGTGTGTATCCCTCGTCATTTAATCCTGTTTTAATTAATTAAGCCGATAGTTCGATTAAGACACATTTTAAATTTATTATAATTCGCATTATGGTAAATAAATGCGGTGTTTGTTATCAAGGCATCACTCCTAATACGCCTTATATTAAATGCAATGGAGCTTGTAAAAAGTCAATCCACATTCGTTGTTCTGGCCTGAAAGACATTGAATTTAATTTCATAACTAATTTTAAAACAAGCTGGGTTTGTCAGAGATGTATTAGTCCTATATCAGTCACTACTAGCGAAATGGTTAGTCTGGAAACCCTTAATAAAGTCCTTACAGATCAATTCAATGCATTTAAAGAAGAAATAAGGAATACTATAGCGGTACGCCTTGACAGTCTAGAATCGCGCATTGAACGTCTTGAGAATTCCGTGGCTACGACTAGTCTAGGAATGAGCGATGATTTAAATTCGAATACAGATCTACTTGAAAATATAATTATGGAAATGGATGACAGACAAAAAAGATTATGCAATGTTCTTCTCTTTAATATTCCTGAATCTTCGGCGAATGTAGTAGAAAATAAAATTAAAGATGATACTGATTTCACACAAAAAATTCTGACAACACGTGGTTTGGATATTCGACCGCAAAAGGTTTTAAGATTAGGTAGATACAAATCTGGCTCCAAACCAAGGCCTCTCAAAATAGTATTTCGTAATGATTCTGAAGCAAGGGATGTTCTCAAGAGCAATGCTCTGGATAATGCCCGTAACCATCAATTTCGGGCCGACCGCACAGTGAAACAAATAAGTTATTTCAAGAAAATTCAAAATGAACTCGTCAGCAGAAAATCGAATGGAGAATCGAATTTGGTTATCAAATTTAAAAATGACATTCCATTTATAACTGAATATACAAGTTTGCCAAATCCTTCAACAGCAAAAAACTAACAGTATATTATCAGAATGTGGGGGGGGCACGTACAAAAATTAAAGAACTGATGCTGGGTGTTAATAGGAATAGTTTTGATATTATAATTATTACAGAAACATGGTTCTATGATGAAATTCTTAATAGTCAATTACAGTGGAGTAACTACAATATATTTAGAACTAATCGTACCGTGCATGGCGAAACAAGAGGAGGTGGCATATTAATCGCGATTAAACGCTCTTTCATATCTTCCTTAATTCTCTATGACAACACGATAGAACACATTTTTGTCTCAGTTACAATTAATAAATTGAATTACGTTATTGGTGGATTATATATACCTCCCGGATCACCTTCAGATGTATACGAGGAGCACGGTAATATTTTAGAATCCCTATATCAGTCAAAGAATTCTTCAAAGTTTTTAATCTGTGGTGACTATAACCTTCCGTCATTAAAATGGAATATACACGGACTTGTTTATGATTCAACATACTCGCCTGACCATAAAGTTGAGGCAATCGTCAGTTCATACTCTATGATTAATTGTAATCAAATTAATACTTTACCCAATGCAAGAGGGGTGTTTTTAGATCTGTTTTTCACAAATTTATTTAATGTCAATATTCATTTATCTGTCGATAACTTGTTAGCTACAAGTTGTCATCATTATGCCTACTGTTTAAATTTTCCGATTGAAATTCCCATACATAATTTAGTAACCCTTGAAAAAGTATATTTATATAATTTAGCCGACTGGTATTCTCTTAACGATTATTTTGCTTCGGTAAATTGGAACGATTTGTTGAAAAATGAAAATATTGACATAATTGTTGAACGATTTTATGAAATAATTCAAAATGGTATTGATTCTTTTATTCCATTTAAACTCATAAAAACCCATCAGTCAAAATATCCTAAATGGGTATCTAAGGAATTACGTGAACTTATTGTAAAAAAGAAAATTGCCCATAAAAAATATAAGCAAAATGGCTTTGCATCTGATTATTCTTCTTTCAAGGACCTTCGCTCAGCTTGTTCGTCATTATCAACAAATCTATATAACAATCACATTAAAACAGTTCAATCAAATATTAAAACCAACCCACGTTCGTTCTTTAAGTATGTAAGAGATCTAAAAAATGAGGACGGAATTCCTAAAGAAATGCATTTCAAAAATATAACGGCTTCCGGTGGTAAGGATATTGTTAATGCTTTCTCTAATTTCTTTTCCTCCGTTTTTGTCAAGGACGTCTCTCATACTATTTCGCACACATGCGACAACAATATGCAAATTAATGACACAATATTAAATGTTAATTTAGAGCAAGTGTTCAATTGTATAATGAGTCTGGAGGATAGCTTTTCTTCGGGTCCTGATGGGATTCCAAGTGTTTTTCTTAAAAACTGTGTATGTACTTTAAGTACTCCGATTCATGGAATATTCCTTAAATCACTATTATCAGGAAAATTTCCTTCAAAATGGAAAGATAGCTTTGTTAAACCCATTTTTAAATCTGGTCTTCGTAACATGGTTGACAATTATAGAGGTGTGTGTATTCAGTCAGTGATACCCAAAATGTTGGATAAACTCGTTGCAAACCAGTTGCTATGGATGTCTCGCCAAATAATTTCTAGTAATCAGCATGGTTTTGTACAGGGGCGATCTACTACTACAAATTTACTCGTCTACAAGCAGTTTCTGTCTAATGCTTTGGAGAACGGTTGTCAGGTGGATGCATTATACACGGACTTCTCTAAAGCATTTGACAGGGTGAATCATAAAATTTTATTATGTAAACTAAAAACTTTGGGATTCAACGATGTCACCATGTCTTGGTTAGAATCATTCCTGACAGATCGCCGACTTAGCGTCAAAATAAATAATTATGAATCTGAGTACTTTGAAGTAAGTTCAGGTGTTCCTCAAGGCTCTCATTGTGGTCCTTTACTGTTTGTTCTGTTTGTAAATGATTTACAAAATGTAATTAAGCATTCAAACTTTCTACTCTATGCCGACGACTTAAAATTATTCAAAATTGTTACTTCTTATAATGACTGCATAGAGTTGCAGAATGATTTGACCAATGTAGACAATTGGTGCCAAAGAAACTTGTTATTTTTAAATATAAACAAGTGTAACTCGATCACGTTTTACAAAGGTAGAATCGTTAACAATTCTGAATACGATATCAATGGGATGAAGTTAAACAAAGTTAGTGTTATAAAAGACTTAGGTGTGCTATTTGACCAAAGATTAAATTTTAAAAATCATATTTCCTTTGCATGTGATAAGGCAAGAAGAATGTGGGGTTTTGTGTCAATAACAACTAGAGATTTCTCCAGTGATTGTTTGAAAATTCTGTATTGTTCCCTTGTTCGCTGCCATCTTGAATATGCGTCTCCAATCTGGTCTCCTCATTTCCAAGTTGATGTACATAGAATAGAACAAGTACAAAATAAGTTTTTCCGTTCTATGGAGTGGAAGTTAGGTCAACGGCATATATTTGGATCATATTCGAACATCAAAAATCAATTACATATGCACTCGCTAAGTGATCGAAGAATCTTCGCCGATTTGTGCACACTTTATAGGCTAGCTAACGGCATAAGTGATTGCCCAGATTTACTGGCTCGGTTGGATTTTTATATATCTAGCTCCCACCGGATGCTTAGAAGGACCCCTCTATTTAGAATAAAAGCCAATAACACCAACTTTGCCCACAACAACACCATTACTAGAATGATGAGATGTGCCAACGACTACTCCCAAAACAATTGGTTCGACCTGTTTGCTGATTCTTTGCCTACATTTAGGAGGAAACTACAACGTCATAGCAGCATAACTTAATCCTTCATCCTCGGCAAAATAAAAATTAAGATTGTAATTAATTTTGATTTTATTTAAATTATTTTTATTTTTATTTAATTTGTTTATTCTGAAGAGTGTTTAATTATAATTTTATTTAAATCAATTTTAGTTTTATTTAATTTTATTGAAGTTAATTTTACTTTTATTTAATTTGTTTATTCTGAAGAGTGTTTAATTTTAATTTTATTTAAATCAGTTTTAGTTTATTTAATTTGTTTGCTCTGAAGATTGTTTTAATTTAAATTTATTTAAATCGATTTTGGTTTCATTCAATTTGTTTATTCTGGAAATTGTTTATTTTTTTTTTTATATTGTATTATTATTTATTATTTTATATAATTAATTAACGATTAATTTATGATACTTTATGTAAATGGGATTACCCGTCAATAAAGTTATTATTATTATTATTATTATTATTAAACACTATTTTCGCAAGTGACATTTTGCATATCTCCATTTCCAGAAGTCACACCAAAAAAATAAGACAAATGGTGACTTGAAAAAAAAAAAATTTGACAATTTTTTTTAATCGTTATTTATGCGTTTCGAGACAAATTAAGCACGAAATGGGTACAAAAATTCAGACAAATAGTTCTCAGACTGAGAACTTGAAAAAATTGACTTGAAAAAATAAAAAAAAACGTTTTTTTTTTGAAATCGTTATTTATGCGTTTCGAGTCGAATTAAACACTATTTTCGACAAGTGACGTTTTGCATATCTCCGTTCCCAGAAGTCACAAAAAAATCAGACAAATAGTTGGTGACTTGAAAAAAAAAAAAATTACAATTTTTTTTAAATCGTTATTTATGCGTTTGGAGTCAAATTAATCACGAAATGGGTACAAAAATTCAGACAAATAGTTCTCAGATTGAGTGGTGACTCGAAAAAATATTTTTTTTTTGTTTTAATCGTTATTTATGCGTTTCGAGTCGAATTAAACACTATTTTCGACAAGTGACATTTTGCACATCTCCGTTCCCAGAAGTCACACAAAAAAAATCAGACAAATAGTTGGTGACTTGAAAAAAATATTTTTTTTTAATCGTTATTTACGCGTTTCGAGTCAAATTAAGCACGAAATGGATACAAAAATTCAGACAAATAGTTCTTAGATGACTTGAAAAAATAAAAAAAACATGATTTTTTTAAAATAGTTATTTATGCGTTTCGAATCGAATTAAACACTATTTTCGACAAGTGACATTTTGCATATCTCCGTTCCCAGAAGACACACAAAAAAAATCAGACAAATAGTTGATGACTTGAAAAAAAAAAAAAATTTTGACAATTTTTTTAAATCGTTATTTGCGCGTTTCGAGTTAAATAAAGCACGAAATGGGTACAAAGAGCATTTTAAATGTAACGTTTAAAATTTTACATTGTTGGGTGTCAATAATTTTCCACGTGAAAAGCTATTTTTATGAACTAACAGAACAACGCCCATTTATTGAAATTGGTTAATGAAATATGAAATTCAGCTGTGATAAAATATAGCTGCAACATTTATCTAATTGATAAATAAATAATCATCGCGGATTCACAACATGGCATACTGGAAAATAAATAACGTTGCATTTTGAGTTTTCGATTTAATGCTATTAACTGGGATTGAATGTGGAATTACAACGCACCGGAATGTTTTGTAATGTGTTACATAAAATTTATTAATGATACGAAATATATATTTTTTTTATATGGATGAAGAGGATAATTACAACCGCTTTTACATGGAAAAATTAACTTTGTTTTAAGCTCAAATAATGAGTGAACTTTACTTTCTCAATACGAAGCATTATGACCTTGAAATTTTTTTAATAACGGAAATATCCGTTTCGAGGTTCTTAGAGATGATTGCGTCTATTTTGGAAAAAAAAGTTTTAACCCCAAATAATGGGAGAACTTTACTTTCTCCATACGAAGTATTCCGATCTTGAAAATCTTTTTTTTATATTTTTATTAACGGAAATATCCCTTTCGAGGTTCCTAGTAACGACTGCGTCTTTTTTGAAAAAAAAATTAAACTCAAATAATGGGTGAACTTTACTTTACTTAAGTATTGTTATCTTTAAAATTTTCGTAAATTTTTTATAACCGGAAATATCCATTTCGATATGCTTAGAGACGGTTGGTAAAAACATCGTTTTAACCTCAAATAATGGGCGAACTTTACTGTCTCCATATGAAGTATTGTGATCTTGAAAATTTTCGAAAAATTTTTATTAACGTAAATATCCGTTTCGAGGTTCCTAGAGACGATTTTTGGAAAAAAAATTGAGGTGAACTTCTTCGAATCTTTCGAATCTTCGAAATTTTTTTATTAACGGTAATATCTGTTTCCAGATTGCTTGAAACAATTACGTCTTCTTTGGAAAAAAAAGTTTTAACTTCAAATAATGGGTGAACTTTACTTTCTCCATGTGAAGTATTGTGATCTTGAAAATCTTCGAAATTTTTTTATTAACGGAAACATCCGTTTCGAGGTTTCTAGAGACAATTGCTTCTTTTTTGGAAAAAAGTTGTTTTAGCCTTAAATAATGGGTGAACTTTACTTTCTCCATACGAAGTTTTGTGATTTTGAAAATCTTCGAAAACTTTTTATTAACGTAAATATCCGTTTCAAGGTTCCTCGATTTTTGGAAAAAAAATTGTTTGAATCTTAAAAAATGGGTGAGCTTTAGAGCTTGAAAATCTTCGAATTTTTTTTATTAACGGTAATATCTGTTTCCAGGTTGCTAGAAACAATTACGTCTTCTCTGGAAAAAGAAATTTTAACTTCGAATAATGGGTGAACTTTACTTTCTCCATGTGAAGTATTGTGATCTTGAAAATCTTCGAAATTTTTTTATTAACGGAAACATCCGTTTCGAGGTTCTTAGAGACGATTGCGTCTTTTTTGGAAAAAAGTTGTTTTAACCTTAAATAATGGGTGAACTTTACTTTCTCCATACGAAGTTTTGTGATTTTGAAAATCTTCGAAAATTTCTTATTAACGGAAAAATCCGTTTCGAGGTTTTTAGAAATGACTTTTCTGGAAAAAAATTAACCGCAAATAATGGGCGGACTTTACTGTCTCCATATGAAGTATTGTGATTTTGAAAATCTTCGAAAACTTTTTATTAACGTAAATATCCGTTTCGAGGTTCCTAGAGACGATTTTTGGAAAAATAATTGTTTTAACCTAAAATAATGGGTGAACTTTAGAGCTTGAAAATCTTCGCAATTTTTTATTAACGGTAATATCTGTTTCCAGGTCGCTAGAAACAATTACGTCTTCTTCGGAAAAAAAGTTTTAACTCCAAATAATGGGTGAACTTTACTTTCTTCATGTGAAGTACTGTGATCTTGAAAATCTTCGAAATTTTTTTATTAACGGAAAAATCCGTTTCGAGGTTCGTAGAGACAATTGCGTCTTTTTTGGAAAAAAGTTGTTTTAACCTTAAATAATGGGCGAACTTTACTGTCTCCATATGAAGTATTGTGATCTTGAAAATCTTCGAAAACTTTTTATTAACGTAAATATCCGTTTCGAGGTTCCTAGAGACGATTGTTGGAAAAATAATTGTTCTAACCTAAAATAATGGGTGAACTTTAGAGCTTGAAAATCTTCGCATTTTTTTATTAACGGTAATATCTGTTTCCAGGTTGCTGGAAACAATTACGTCTTCTTCGGAAAAAAAAGTTTTAACTTCAAATAATGGGTGAACTTTACTTTCATCATGTGAAGTACTGTGATCTTGAAAATCTTCGAAATTTTTTTATTAACGGAAAAATTCGGAAAATCCGTTTCGAGGTTTCTGGAAAAAAAAATTTAACCGCAAATAATGGGTGAACGGGTGATGATTGCATATTTTTTGGGAAAAAAATGTTTTAACCTTCGACATTTTTTTATTAGCGGAAATATCCGTTTCGAGGTTCTTAGAGCCGATTGCGTCTTTTTTGGGCAAAAAAATATATGTGTTGCGTTTATGGGCGCTGTATCTTAACAACCACGAACTATTTTTAAAAGAAACTTTGAACATAAGCCTTATTTGGCAATCCGAAGAACTAATAGAAAAAATAGAAAAACATTTTAATAAATATTGAAGGCAACCAAAAAGTGGACATCTTTTGTTTATAAATGTTTCTCGTAAATTTTAAATTTTAGAAAAAATAATTAGAAGTTAAAATTTTTGTCTGTACCTATAAAATCGGGGGCTATGGTGGCCCAGTGAGTAGAGCTCCTGCTTACGGGCCTCGTGGTCGTGGGTTCGAATCCCATTCGGAACGAAAAATGGCCGTGCGTGTCCATGGATGTTTAGTGTATGTCCCTTTCATCATTATTAATGATTATTATATAAATTATCGGTTGTGGCAGAATGCCCTAGTTGGCTACGTCAATTACCAATCATCCGCGCTTCCTCAACCCGAATTCCTGTCAACCATCCTTCCTTAAAAAAAAAATTATAAAATCGTAAACATTACATGAAATTAACATTAATAATAATTGTAGTGAATGTCGAAAAGATAATTTTTCTTTTCGAAATGTTACTAGTTTTTGAAAAAGCAATAGATTGAAAAATATAATTTTTTCAAAAATTTTGTGGCGGTGATTTTCACTATAAATTGTTATAGTTATATTTTGCATACTTGATATCCGTTGATTGCCTAGTGAATGGTACTGATCATTCAAAAGGGCAAACGTTGATAACCTTGCACCATCTCTAATACATCGATTTAATCATTTTTAGTTTTTTTTATTAATGGAAGGCACACTTCTCCCATCACATTTTAGTATCATAGGTATGCAGCAGTGATGAAAACTTTTTTTAGTCGCAGACCAAAATTGCAAATCAAATGATACAGCCTTCCCAAAATCTGGTGTCACATTGCGCAGTGAACATCTTCAACTTCAAGAGAGGTGACGCCGGATACTCATAATTATTCAGCGAACGCCGCGTTGATGATTCATCTTCAATTCCGTGATACGGTCACGACATTTTAGGATGACTCTACACTACTTTACTTTTATGTCTGTGTCTAGTCTATATAAAAACTTCCATCTTTGTGTAGAGTTTTATTAACCGTATTCATTTTTACTTTATGGTTAATATGCTATAATGAATAAACAAACTACTTGATCGAATGAATAAATGTATCTAAACTAGAATTTAAAGCCATAACGGAGAATTTGCAAAGGCGGCATCTATCAATCATTCGGTAACAATTTAAGTTCGCAGTTGTATGGGGAGGACGGAATAATTTCAACTAAAACGCGTTCCTTTTATTCCCGAGGACTAGACGTATTCGCATTTCGGAAATGCGAATACTATATTTTGTATTTGTTGCAAAACAAAAAGGCCGGCTGCAATCATCGTGCACGTTTTGCTGTTTAACGGCCGTGACAGACAACAATTTTAAAAGCGCATCCATAAATCACCTCCCTTTTAACCAAACAGAGATAAACGATTTTAGATATAGTTTTTCTATTTTCGAGTCCGGGGGCAATAAGTTTGATTTTTTTAATTGCGGCACACGTGCATTTAAAGGGTGCATTTTTTTTGTTGATAATTACAATTTTGATTGATTTTTTAAATTTATTTCAAACGGTAGAGTTTTAGGTGCAATCAGTGGCGGTTCGTGGAATATATTGATAGTAGAGCCACTTATACAATATAAACATGTAAATCATCCAAGTGAGGCGCGATCCTTATGATTCACGATTCGGGGAAGTACAAACGTGTGTCGCAATCTGTTTTTGCTTTATCCGTTCTCAACGGTTAAAAATTCTTGCTTAACTTGAAACTACAGGTAGTGCCGTGGCTCTTTGGCTGTATATAACGAGCCGCCCCTGTGTGCAATGCTGAAATTGTTAAGTTTGAATGAAACACATAATTAAAATTATGGTTAAATTTCCATTCAGTTCAGTATAATACGGATTACAACGTAAACATCATCATGACTGGAATTGTTTGCTGATTTGTTCCTTTATTCCAGACATTGTGAATAAAAACTATATATTTATATATAAATAAGAATAATCTGTAAAATTAGACATTTTGTTAATTACCCCATCTGTCAAAAGAGACAACTTTATCGCAATTGATTAATTAAACGTCCTAAATTATAATCCGCAATCAGCTTTCAGCACCGTAAAGTAAATTAATATTAATTAAGAATTTGATTGCGGAGATTTCGTGCATTTTTGTTAGAAAAGATGATTAATAGAAAATCGGATTAATGAATCGTGATGATATTGGTCTAGTCATCTTGGGCATTCTGCCGCAACCGATTTGTAGTAATACTGTGAATGTAATGCGACGAACACGATACATCCATGAAACGGGATTTGAACCCGCAACCACGAGATGAAGAGGCATAGGATTATAATTACTTCATAACTGATAAAATTGCGAATATCCAAACTCTCCAAGTTGAAAATTTGCGTTGCAGTGAAACTTATTAAATTCACCCCTTATCCTCTTGTGAGACATCCATAAATTCTAGATACCTTCGATTTTCTTGCGCGGGGGGGTTGGTGATACTAAAAAAATCGTATATATTGGCATTAGTGAAGGGAAGAGGGCTAGAATATGTTAGAGTAATATTTTTCCCTCGAGTAATTTTAAAGATATCCGAAAAAGAAATTTAAATTGCTAAATTGAGTTCGGTGCAGTTTATGGAATTTTATAGGGTAATAAGCAACGGCTGCTGGTTGAAAGGACCTTCGCCGCTTGGTGAAGAACGTTAATTATCTTATAATGCCTTAATGGCACCAGGCGCAATATGTTTAATTAAAAGTTTAAAGCCTGGGACATAGGTGGCGGGTAAATAAATTTATTTCTCCAGGAGTCGGGGAATTAACGAATTTGGCTGTCCACTCACGCAGAATCATCGATTTGCACTAACAATGTTAGCCTAACAGATGCGTTCCTTGGAAATACACACAATACATCCGATACGATTCTGATTCATTAAGATTGATTTGTCAAGGGCCATTCGGGCATAATACAGATTTTACATCCTGAACAGCATATCGATCTTAACGCCGAATTTAAACTAGTTTTTCTCGGGTCAACTCTTTACACATTCATTTCCGTGGATTTCCTAATCAAACTGGAGAGAATTGATTGTTGAAACTTCCCAACTGTAAAAGGGTTAGAATTGATTAGAAATTTACAAATTGCTCAGGTCATGATATTTAATTCAATTAAACAAAGTAACCTATCATTTCACACGATCCGAAATCTGACAATGCACCGAAAACTTTTAACTAATTGGTGGATTAAATTATTAAAACCAGTTCACCAACACGATCGAAGTTTGTGAAATAAATTTCAACGTTATTGGAATTTTTTCAGCGTAGGGCCGTAAAACATTACCTCCATCAAAGTAATGACTATAGAATAGCTCTTATTTGCTACTAAAGACCAGATGGGCCTATCCTAGATTCCCCACGCGAGAGTTCCTTGAATTTATTTCACCCTAACGCACACCGATTTTATCAGCGTAATTATTTCAAATTTTATAGCCCTGCTTGTAAAATAATAATAAACAATATCGTTCATTTTTTCAGATGTTGACGATCAAGTAATACCAGAAGGTCAACATAATTATCCATTCTCATACATTCTACCCGCTCATCTGCCATCCAGCTACCAAGGCGTTCATGGAAACATTACTTACAGCGTCAAGGCAATCGTTCGTAGACCCCTGCTGAAGATTAACTACGAAGCCGAATCCGCCATTAACATAATAGGACTCATCAACTTAAATGATAATCCGGAATTGAAAGTGAGACAGATTTCACTACGGTCGGGTGGGTAATACATTCAATTATTTTAGAACCCGGTAACGCAGTCGACAACGAAAAATGTTGGCTGCTGCTGCTGGAAATCTGGGCCGATCTCGTTCGAGTGGAATGTACCGTATACCGGATTCGTACCGGGCCAAAATATACCAATCAACATCAACATCGAAAACCTGTCCAATTCCAGTATTGAAAAAGTTAAATGCAAAATTGTCGAGGTATTAATATTTATATTTTTTATTACATACAGATTTAATACAATGTATTAGTTCGTCTCTGTCTGGACTATCGACCCTGGTGGCGTTTTGTAATTTTGTTATTTTAAAATATTTGCAGTTCTGGAATATTTAAAAGCAAACTGATCAAAATTAGTAAAGGTGTTTTTTTAATCATTCAGAAAATGCGCAACCGTCATGCTAAAAGTGGAACGCCACTTTAAGATGTGAATAGTTTAATTCGTTTAGCACCTAGAGTTTTTTTGGTTACAATTTTCCTGGCAAAAGAACTTTACATGTTTGCAATATCCGGCGTGGCACTAGCCAGGGAAGTAGTTGTTTCAATAAGTTATTTGTTTGAGCTCCTCGTGCGGCAATTAGTCGGATTCGAGATTTTTAATTTTTGATGAAAACACGAAAAAAAGGCATGAGTAAACCCCTTGGAAATTTGTTAAAAAATGCAACTTTCTTAATAATCATCGTAGACTATTGAATTTAACTTTTTTTTAATCAGAAAGACGAGAGAAATTGATTGCCGTTAAAAAATTTCAGCTAACTTCAATAGCAAAAAAATTAGTCAGTCACAGTGAACATTTCTGAAAATTTACGAAAATAATTGATTTTTCAGACTTTGATCGGCCGTAGCGGCCAAACGAAAACTCCAAATTGAACGCGGTTTGCAAATCTGAGCTCCTCGTGCGTCAATTGGTCGGATTAGAGATTTTAAATTTTTGACGAAAACACGAAAAAAAGATATGAGTAAACCCCTTGGAAATTTGTTAAAAAATGCAACTTTCTTAATAATCATCGTAGACTATTGAATTTAACTTTTTTTTCATCAGAAAGACGAGAGAAATTGATTGCCGTTAAAAAATTTCAGCTAACTTCAAAAGCAAAAAAATTAGTCAGTCACAGTGAACTTTTTTGAGAATTTACGAAAATAATTGATTTTTCAGACTTTCATCGGCCGTAGCGGCCAAACGAAAACTCCAAATTGAACGCGGTTTGCAAATCTGAGCTCCTCGTGCGTCAGTTAGTCGGATTAGAGATTTTAAATTTTTGATGAAAACACGAAAAAAAGACATGACCCTTGGAAATTTGTTAAAAAATGCAACTTTCTTAAAAATCATCGTAGACTATTGAATTTAACTTTTTTTTCATCAGAAAGACGAGAGAAATTGATTGCCGTTAAAACATTCCAGCTAACTTCAATGGCAAAAAAATTAGTCAGTCACAGTGAACATTTTTGAAAATTTACGAAAATAATTGATTTTTCAGACTTTGATCGGCCGTAGCGGCCAAACAAAAACTCCAAATTGAACGCGGTTTGCAAATCTGAGCTCCTCGTGCGTCAATTAGTCGGATCAGAGATTTTTAATTTTTGATGAAAACACGAAAAAAAGACATGAGTAAACCCCTTGGAAATTTGTTAAAAAATGCAACTTTCTTAATAATCATCGTAGACTATTGAATTTAACTTTTTTTTCATCAGAAAGACGAGAGAAATTGATTGCCGTTAAAAAATTTCAGCTAACTTCAATAGCAAAAAAATTAGTCAGTCACAGTAAACATTTTTGAAAATTTACGAAAATAATTGATTAGTCAATTAGTCGGATTAGAGATTTTAAATTTTTGATGAAAACACGAAAAAAAGACATGAGTAAACCCCTTGGAAATTTGTTAAAAAATGCAACTTTCTTAATAATCATCGTAGACTATTGAATTTAACTTTTTTTTCATCAGAAAGACGAGAGAAATTGATTGCCGTTAAAAAATTTCAGCTAACTTCAATAGCAAAAAAATTAGTCAGTCACAGTGAACTTTTTTGAGAATTTACGAAAATAATTGATTTTTCAGACTTTGATCGGCCGTAGCGGCCAAACGAAAACTCCAAATTGAACGCGGTTTGCAAATCTGAGCTCCTCGTGCGTCAATTAGTCGGATTAGAGATTTTTAATTTTTGATGAAAACACGAAAAAAAGACGAGTAAACCCCTTGGAAATTGTTTAAAAAATGCAACTTTCTTAATAATCATCGTAGACTATTGAATTTAACTTTTTTTTCATCAGAAAGACGAGAGAAATTGATTGCCGTTAAAAAATTTCAGCTAACTTCAATAGCAAAAAAAATAGTCAGTCACAGTGAACTTTTTTGAGAATTTACGAAAATAATTGATTTTTCAGACTTTGATCGGCCGTAGCGGCTAAACGAAAACTCCAAATTGAACGCGGTTTGCAAATCTGAGCTCCTCGTGCGTCAATTAGTCGGATTAGAGATTTTAAATTTTTGATGAAAACACGAAAAAAAGACACGAGTAAACCCCTTGGAAATTTGTTAAATAATGCAACTTTCTTAATAATCATCGTAGACTATTGAATTTAACTTTTTTTTCATCAGAAAGACGAGAGAAATTGATTGCCGTTAAAAAATTTCAGCTAACTTCAATAGCAAAA